>CM065692.1:44194555-44252055 GCA_017654935.2 Phymorhynchus buccinoides | reverse complement strand
AAGGAGAACATACAGACAGACAGACACACAGTGACACACACACAGTGACACACACACACACACACATGCAATGAATGACATGCACACAGTGACACAAAGAGACATACACAGTGATACACACACAGTGACACACACACACACACATGCAATGAATGACATGCACACAGTGACACAAAGAGACACACACAGTGATACACACTATAGCGCACAAGCATTGGGTCATAAAAAAATGCTGCAAACTTCATAATTTTTATTTTTGATTCAGTTTCTGAATGCATGCAAAGCGAAATGTTATGGTCATGCTTTGCATATGAAGTGATTTTGCGCCGCGTGGCATGACTACTGAAAACCCCCTCAAAACTACTGAAAATTGAACACTTTCTGAGTTAAAACTACTCACAAGCATTTTTAGGGGTAGGCAACTCTGCCTTGTTCCCCCATACAATGAAGTTGACTAGCATGATTACCATCCCAGCCAGGAATAAAGTCTTTGAGCCCATGACCCATCACTCTCCCTGTTTCCTATGGGCTTTACAAGCATTCTTTATATAAAAAATGACTAAAGTGTATGACGCAACACATCTCGATCTGTAACCCACCCCGTGACCCATCACTCTCCCTGTTTCCTACGAGCTTTACAAGCATTCTTTATATAAAAAATGACTAAAGTGTATGACGCAACACATCTCGATCTGTAACCCACCCCGTGACCCATCACTCTCTCCCTGTTTCCTACGGGCTTTACAAGCATTCTTTATATAAAAAATGACTAAAGTGTATGACGCAACACATCTCGATCTGTAACCCACCCCGTGACCCATCACTCTCCCTGTTTCCTACGGGCTTTACAAGCATTCTTTATATAAAAAATGACTAAAGTGTATGACGCAACACATCTCGATCTGTAACCCACCCCGTGACCCATCACTCTCTCCCTGTTTCCTACGGGCTTTCCAAACAGGGGAGTTAAGCACAGAGTGTAGTACAATAAGCCGTAGATGAGCAGCTATTGTTGTCTTATCAGCTGGGAGTGATTGACCGTTTATGGTCGAGAAGGGCGGGATTAACTCTTCCGCATCGCAACTATTTTGAATTATTAAAAAAACTCACAAATCACTCCAGCCATACACACAAGCAAAACATACATAAACAAAAGGAGAAATGAAAGAAGATTACGGGTTTTTACTTCAGGTTTAGACATAGGGAAGTGGTAGATCAGACAATTTTTTTTATATAGACTTTATATGGAAACACTCTCTACACCGATTGGTTTCCCTACAACAAACCACTACAAAAGCAAAGTCAGAGGCAAAATTGTGGTCTAAGGGAGCGAAGCGAGTTTAGAAGTGACCAAGGTATGGTGTACATACAGATTTACTTCCCTTGAAGCAAATGCATTAAATTGACAGCTATCTATTAATTCCGGACATATATGGCCGGAACGACTTGAATGAGTTAATGAGTGATATGGGCAGGGCAAGAAAGGTCAGCTAAATGAACACCCTGAATCATGCTGTGTGTTGTGCAAAGTAGAAAGTAATAAAATGGATTGTATCTACCAGCATGATCAACACTTTGAGATACCTCAAGAAAGGTCAGCTAAATGAACACCCTGAATCATGCTGTGTGTTGTGCAAAGAAGAAAGTAATAAAATGGATTGTATCTACCAGCATGATCAACACTTTGAGATACCTCAAGAAAGGTCAGCTAAATGAACACCCTGAATCATGCTGTGTGTTGTGCAAAGAAGAAAGTAATAAAATGGATTGTATCTACCAGCATGATCAACACTTTGAGATACCTCAAGAAAGGTCAGCTAAATGAACACCCTGAATCATGCTGTGTGTTGTGCAAAGAAGAAAGTAATAAAATGGATTGTATCTACCAGCATGATCAACACTTTGAGATACCTCAAGAAAGGTCAGCTAAATGAACACCCTGAATCATGCTGTGTGTTGTGCAAAGAAGAAAGTAATAAAATGGATTGTATCTACCAGCATGATCAACACTTTGAGATACCTCAAGAAAGGTCAGCATGATCAACACTTTGAGATACCTCAAGAAAGGTCAGCTAAATGAACACCCTGAATCATGCTGTGTGTTGTGCAAAGAAGAAAGTAATAAAATGGATTGTATCTACCAGCATGATCAACACTTTGAGATACCTCAAGAAAGGTCAGCTAAATGAACACCCTGAATCATGCTGTGTGTTGTGCAAAGAAGAAAGTAATAAAATGGATTGTATCTACCAGCATGATCAACACTTTCAAGGCTACACAGCAATGGTTAAGAGGAGGAAGATCCATTTATTGTTAATATTATTATTATTGTTAGTGTATGTGCACATCTTCAACAGTGTTCCTGAGGAGGGGAGATGGGATGGGGGGGGGGGGGGGGGGGGGGGGGGAAAACAAACATCGCAATCATTGTTATTTTATTATTATTATTGTTATTATTATTGTGTACATCTTCAACAATCTTCCAGAGCAGGGGGAAGAGGGAAGGAAAAATCAAAACCAAAATTGTATGATGATTATTATTATTGTTATTATTATTATTAATGTGCAGATCTTCAAGAGTCTTCCAGAGAAGGGGGAAGAGGGAAGGAAAAACCAATACCAAAATTGTATGATTATTATTATGATTATGATTATTATTATCAATGTGCAGATCTTCAAGAGTCTTCCAGAGGAGGGGGAGGTGGGAGGGGAGGAGGGAAAGACCAATAACACACCCACCACTAATTCCAACTCACTCACTCGCCCTGCAACCACCGGCAACCACACCAAGCCGGCCGCCGGGGGGAAGGAGGGGTGTGGGGGGGGAGTCAACTCCCCCTGGGGGCCCCCTGCCCGTATCTATGCCAACCAGGCCCCCGTCCACCCCTCACGATTGGGTCGACCCAAACCACCTAGTGGTAAGTGACCCAAGTACCTGATTCTCCTTGCATCATGATTGGGCCAACCAATACCATTCGGTAGTTAGTGACCCAAATACTTGATTGTCCATACCTCACAATTGGGCCGCTCAATGGAGGTAGATTACCCAGATACCTCATTGTCCTTGCATAACAATTGGGCTGACCCAAACCACTTAATTGAGGAAAGTGACCCAAATGCTTAATTGTCCTTACCTCATGATTGGGCTGACTCAAACCTGGAGGTAAGTGGCCCAAATACCTCATGATTGGGCTGACTCAAACGTGGAGGTAAGTGGCCCAAATACCTCATGATTGAGCTGACTCAAACCTGGAGGTAAGTGGCCCAAATACCTCATGATTGAGCTGATTCAAACCTGGAGGTTAGTGACCCAAACACCTCATGATTGGACCGACTCAAACCTCAAGATAAGTGGCTCAAATACCTCATGATTGAGCTGATTCAAACCTGGAGGTTAGTGACCCAAACACCTCATGATTGGGCCGACTCAAACCTCAAGATAAGTGGCCCAAATACCTCATGATTGAGCTGATTCAAACCTGGAGGTTAGTGACCCAAACACCTCATGATTGGGCCGACTCAAACCTCAAGATAAGTGGCCCAAATATCTCATGATTGAGCTGATTCAAACCTGGAGGTAAGTGGCCCAAATACCTCATGATTGAGCTGATTCAAACCTGGAGGTTAGTGACCCAAACACCTCATGATTGGACCGACTCAAACCTCAAGATAAGTGGCCCAAATACCTCATGATTGAGCTGATTCAAACCTGGAGGTTAGTGACCCAAACACCTCATGATTGGGCCGACTCAAACCTCAAGATAAGTGGCCCAAATACCTCATGATTGAGCTGATTCAAACCTGGAGGTAAGTGGTCTAAATACCTCATGACTGGGCATACTCAAACCTGGAGGTAAGTGGCCCAAATACCTTATGATTGGACCGACTCAAACCTCAAGATAAGTGGCCCAAATACCTCATGATTGAGCTGATTCAAACCTGGAGGTTAGTGACCCAAATACCTTATGATTGGACCGACTCAAACCTCAAGATAAGTGGCCCAAATACCTCATGATTGGGCTGATTCAAACCTGGAGGTAAGTGGTCTAAATACCTCATGACTGGGCATACTCAAACCTGGAGGTAAGTGGCCCAAATACCTTATGATTGGGCCGACTCAAACCGGGAGGTAAGTGGGCCAAATAACTAATTTTCGGACCGACTCAAACCTGGAGGTAAGTGGCCCAAATACCTCATGATTGGGCCGACTCAGTCCTGGAGGTAAGTGGCCCAAATACCTCATGATTGGGCCGACTCAGTCCTGGAGGTAAGTGGCCCAAATACCCCATTGTTCTGACCTCATAACTGGGCTGATTCAACCCCCGAAGTAGAGTCTAGTTAGCCAAACGGACTACCTTTTACTAGTCAACAGGCATTGATGGATTGATTAATTGATGAATTGTGTGGTTGATTGATTGACTGACTGACTTACTGACTGATTGATGAACTGACTGAAATACAATGGCAAAGAATGTCCAACTTCTCGGCAGATTTGAAGTTTATTCTTTTCTCTGTGGGTTGTTCAGACATAGATTAATTGTTGGTTTTGTTGGTTTATCCTGGCTAAAAGACTCCAGGGATCATCCTAACAGCGGAAGCAATTGAACATTATGGTACAAGTGCATCAGTTACGGATGAGAACATTACGTGTGTGTCCGTGTTTTTGATTACCCTGCCACATGAGCAGCCACACTTCGTTTTCTGAGGAGTTGGTTAATAAATTAATTAATGATCAAACCCTAACTCTCTCCTGATTGATTGATGGATGGATGGATGGATGGATGGATGGATGGATGGATCTATTTCTTCCCATAGATGTGTTGATGCATTGGTTTGTGTCTGTGTGTGTACAGATGATTGATGTGTTGATGCATTGATTTGTGTGTATGTCTGTGTGTGTACAGACCCAGCCAGTAGCACCCACACCAGCACAGAGTCCATCTCATCATCGTCTTCCTCCAAGCCCACCTTCTCGCCCCGCCCCACCACCGCTCCCCCCACACCCTCATCCACCTCATCCTCTCTGGGAGGGGGGACTGGAGGGGAGGCCAGAGGGGGGGTGGGGGGCTCGCCTGCCCCAGAAAAACCGCGATCCTACGACATGCCTGTGTATGGAAACGTCAGTGCTTTAGGTGAGTGGGAGAGACAGAGACCAGAGACAGAGACATAGAGAGAGAGACAGAGAGAGATCAACCAGGGCCTATGACATGCCTGTGTATGGAAACGTCAGTGCTTTAGGTGAGTGGGAGAGACAGACATAGAGAGAGGCAGAGAGAGATAAACCATGGCCCTATGACATGCCTGTGTATGGAAACGTCAGTGCTTTCAGTGAGTGAGAGAGACAGAGACAGAGACATAGAGAGAGAGACAGAGAGAGATAAACCACGGCCCTATGACATGCCTGTGTATGGAAACGTCAGTGCTTTAGGTGAGTGGGAGAGACAGAGACATAGAGACAGAGACATAGAGAGAGAGACAGAGAGAGATCAACCACGGCCCTATGACATGCCTGTGTATGGAAACGTCAGTGCTTTAGGTGAGTGGGAGAGACAGAGACATAGAGAGAGGCAGAGAGAGATAAACCATGGCCCTATGACATGCCTGTGTATGGAAACGTCAGTGCTTTCAGTGAGTGAGAGAGACAGAGACATAGAGAGAGAGAGAGACATAGAGAGAGACAGACAGAGATAAACCATGGCCCTACGACATGCCTGTGTATGGAAACATCAGTGCTTTCAGTGAGTGAGAGAGAGACAGACAGAGACAAACAGACAGACAAAGAGAGATTGAGCCAAACAAAAAGGTCAAACAGTGGTGAAGAGAATTAGTGCACAAATAAATCAACATTAATTCAAGAAAGGCTACGCCATTCTTGAATTAATGTTGATTTGTTTGTGCACTAATTCTCCCCACCACTGTTGTTGTGTACTTAGACAGTGTGAGTGATGGTCATATAGGCAGTCCTGGGTCATCCTTTTTTGAGGATGAACCTTGGTCTGTCTCAATGTGGCTGTTGTTTATACTTTGCTAGGCGACTTGGTGCCGAAGATAACTTTGGTGAAGGGAGTTAATTATAGAGAAAGTGACCTTTCTTTACTTTACTATGCCTATATCTGTTTGCCCTTTTTGTTTGGCTCAATCTCTCTTTGTTTGTCTCTGTCTGCCTCTCTCCCACTCACTGACAAAGAGCGGCGGTGCTCGGCCAGTGATGGCCAATGTAGCTGGTGGAGCGTGGTGCTGACACTGGATGTATTTCACTGTCTGTTGTTTAGCACGTATCTTGCCGCCCTGCGTTGGGCCTTCTCTAGGTCAGAGATCTGCCTGTCGGTGTGTGGGTCCCATACTGCGCTTGCATATTCAAGAATGGGCCTGACCATGGCTTTGTAGGCTAACTCCTTGGTAGCCGTGGAACACAACTTCAGGTTTCTTCTGAAGAAGCCTAGAGCTCTGTTGGCTTTGGCATAGGTGGCTGAGATGTGGGCTCCCCATGAAAGATCGGATTGCAGTGTGACCCCAAGGTACTTTGTTGAGGGCACTCTTTCGAGGGTGCGGTCGTGGAGACTGGCTGGTGGAGGTGTTCAGCGGCTTCTTGCTTCTCGTCAAAGGCAGCTGGCTGTATTTGGCGGGATGGAACGCCATGTCCCATTCTCTTTCCCAGTCTTCCAACATCCTGCGGTCCTCTTAGTAAAGACAAAGACTCTAAAAGGGTAAGATGGACTACTTAAGAGTTACGGCGAGCCGGGCTGATAGAGTTATCGTTAGTGGGGTAGTTACACCATTCACAGTGGCGGCTATCCAAAGACTCAGACTGGAATTTGAACGGAGAATTCAACTGGCCTATCGATGTGTTTTTAACCTAAATGTGTCACGTTTAAAAGGGACATAACCAGTGTTTCTGTCCTCACTACTCATATAGGGAAAAGGGACCGGATGTTAGTCTTTTCTTTTCAGTGTCTTTGGTAAAGAGCAGTGTTCACATTCAGCTGTTCATGTCTGTCTGTTTTTCACCAACACAGCACAGTCAAACATTACAGAACATGGTCCCATTGCCATGGTGTCTGTTTTTCACCAACACAGCACAGTCAAACATTACAGAACATGGTCCCATTGTCATGTGGTAGTCTGTTTTTCACCAACACAGCACAGTCAAACATTACAGAACATGGTCCCATTGTCATGTGGTAGTCTGTTTTTCACCAACACAGCACAGTCAAACATTACAGAACATGGTCCCATTGTCATGTGGTAGTCTGTTTTTCACCAACACAGCACAGTCAAACATTACAGAACATGGTCCCATTGTCATGTGGTAGTCTGTTTTTCACCAACACAGCACAGTCAAACATTACAGAACATGGTCCCATTGTCATGGTGTCTGTTTTTCACCAACACAGCACAGTCAAACATTACAGAACATGGTCCCATTGTCATGGTGTTGTCTGTTTTTCACCAACACAGCACAGTCAAACATTACAGAACATGGTCCCATTGTCATGGTGTCTGTTTTTCACCAACACAGCACAGTCAAACATTACAGAACATGGTCCCATTGTCATGTGGTAGTCTGTTTTTCACCAACACAGCACAGTCAAACATTACAGAACATTGTCCCATTGTCATGGTGTAGTCTGTTTTTCACCAACACAGCACAGTCAAACATTACAGAACATGGTCCCATTGTCATGGTGTTGTCTGTTTTTCACCAACACAGCACAGTCAAACATTACAGAACATGGTCCCATTGTCATGTGGTAGTCTGTTTTTCACCAACACAGCACAGTCAAACATTACAGAACATGGTCCCATTGTCACGTGGTAGTCTATTTTTCACCAACACAGCACAGTCAAACATTACGGAACATGGTCCCATTGCCACATTTTTTGTTAGTATGTGTCTGTATTTTGCAGTTGTAAGCACTGAGTTTTGTTTCTCATGATGTTGTAAAGTGTTGGGTGTGTCTCTATTTTCTAATTCTAGTTGTGAACACTGAGTTTTGTTTCTCATCATGTTGTAAAGTGTTGGGTGTGTCTCTATTTTCTAATTCTAGTTGTGAGCACTGAGTTTTGTTTCTCATCATGTTGTAAAGTGTTGGGGGGGGGGGGGGGGGGGGGGGGGGGGGGGGGGGGGGGGGGTCTCTATTTTCTAGTTGTGAGCACTGAGTTTTGTTTCTCATGTGAAATGTTGGGGGGGGGGGGGGGGGGGGGGGGGGGGGGGGGGGTCTCTATATTCCAGTTGTGAGCACTGAGTTTTGTTTCTCATGAAGTTGTAAAATTGTTGGGGGGGTCTCTATTTTCTGGTTGTGAGCACTGAGTTTTGTTTCTCATCATGTTGTAAAGTGTTGGGGGTGTCTCTATTTTCTAGTTGTGAGCACTGAGTTTTGTTTCTCATGATGTTGTAAAATGTTGGGGGGGGGGGGGGGGTGTGTCTCTATTTTCTAGTTGTGAGCACTGAGTTTTGTTTCTCATGATGTTGTAAAGTGTTGGGTGTGTCTCTATTTTCTAGTTGTGAGCACTGAGTTTTGTTTCTCATCATGTTGTAAAGTGTTGGGGGGGGGGGGGGGGGGGGGGGGGGGGGGGGGGTCGGGGGGGGGGGGGGGGGGGGGGGGGTCTATTTTATAGTTGTGAGCTCTGAGTTGTTTTTCATCATGTTGTAAAGTGGTGGGGGTGTGGGGGGTGTCTCTATTTTCTAGTTGTGAGCACTGAGTTTTGTTTCTCATGATGTTGTAAAGTGTTGGGTGTGTCTCTATTTTCTAGTTGTGAGCACTGAGTTTTGTTTCTCATGATGTTGTAAAGTGTTGGGTGTGTCTCTATTTTCTAGTTGTGAGCACTGAGTTTTGTTTCTCATGTTGTAAAGTGTTCGGGGGTGGGAGTGGGGTGTGGTCTCTATTTTCTAGTTGTGAGCACTGAGTTTTGTTTCTCATGATGTTGTAAAGTGTTGGGTGTGTCTCTATTTTCTAGTTGTGAGCACTGAGTTTTGTTTCTCATGTGTTGTAAAGTGTTGGGGGGTGGGAGTGGGGTGTGGGGGGGGGTCTCTATTTTCTAGTTGTGAGCTCTGAGTTTTGTTTCTCATCATGTTGTAAAGTGTTGGGTGTTGATGCTTTGTTTTCAAGGTTTACCTAGGCTACTGTTGGATTCCTCCACTCAGCTTTGTACGTTAGTTATTATTGTTATTATTGTTTTGTTGAAGGTTTACCTACCTGGCTCCTTTTGGATTCTTCTGCTCAGCTTTGTACGTTGATTATTGTTATTTGTTTATTATTTTGTTACTGCCTGAGCTGTGCTTATGCATGCTGGAAGCTTCGTTGGTGAGGTGGTTTTCTGAAGAAAAAAAAAAATCAACACTGTCCTGTGGTTTTCTGAAAGAAAAGGTATCAACACTGTCCAGGGGTCCGTTTCACAAGGGCTAACGCAACTTTGCGCTCGCTCAAATCGGCGAAAACGGTCTAGGAAACACCGTTCGTTTGCCAATAGTTCGCGTGGTGTTTTGTTCTTGTCAAACACCGAGCAAGCGGCGAACTATCCGGAACTAGTAGGGGGTGAAAACGTTTCTTGTTGTTGATTGGTCCATTAAAGTTTGTTTTAAATAATATTGAAAAATTTGACCAATCAGACAAGAGCTTGTAATATTCTTCCGCAAACGTTTTCTAAAGTGTTTCTTAGGCCCCGTTTGGCGTAAGCATTGTTCGCGCGGCGACCGTTATCTAGAGAAACTCGACCCTGTTGCCTGTTGTATGTTTTGGTTCAGAATGAAAATGGTGGCTTGTAAGGTTTTTGGGTTTGTTTCTTTCGCTTTTCTTTCTTTCTTTCAGTTTTTTTTTTTTTTTTTTAGTTTAGCAAAATTTGTTGGATTATGTTGTATGCTTTTTGGCTTAAAATCAGGACAGTGGTTTGTAAGATGGTTTTTTCCCTTCAGTTTTGTGGTCTGCTGGTTATGAGTTTTCTTTGGTTGTTATTTTGTTTTGTGGATGTTTTAATATTCATTTTGTCTTGTTTTTGAGTTGAGGAATGCAGTGATCAAAAGTTGCGTGTCTGTTTGACTGCAGTGTGATCTACCCTTTACTTTTTTCCCCTTGTGGCTTGGAGACACACATCCTCCCTTCCACGCTCCCCCCACAATACCTCCCAAACCATTAACATTTTTTTGGTTTTTTGTTGCTGTCCCATCTTCTGTGCCTTACAGTGGCGTTGCTCTTACACCGCTCATTCCGAATCCCAACTCGCAGCCACACCCTGGCTTGTTCAGGTCGCAGAATCCGAGACCAGCAGTCCAAGAGGAGCTTAATCTATGTTAGGCCGTCAGGAGGCAACCAACCGAGGAGACACTGCACTGCTGCTGAGTCACTTCGGTGGAGTTCAGTAGAGCCTGTTCAGGACACCACCTACTAAGCCCCCTACTGACGACACTATTCTCTTAGTCGCGGAGCCAGCGTGAGTGAGGTCCTCTCCGAGGGCGCCACCACGACCTTCCACGGACAGCTCACCAGAACACACTGATCCCCATGACTTTGACCCGAACACACCTTTTCTAGCCTTTCTCTTCTGTAGATCTCTTGCTTAGATTCAAGATTCATGATTCTTTAATCAGCCAATGCATAATAATACAAAGGAAATTGTTTTGGTTTTGCACAAGACACAACCCAACAACAACGAAAGCATGCACATCGATGGACAACCAATATAAGAAAAAAGAAAGAAAAAAAAGGTAACAAAATCAGATTACATCATCATGTATCAGTCTCTCCCTCAGATTCTCTCTATCTCTCATACACCAACACACACAAATACACCAACACACACACATACACGTGTGCATACACATTTATACCAACACATGTCCCACCTCCTCACACACGCACACGCACACGCACACACACACACACACGCACACACACACACACATACACATACACACACACACAAGACTGCGAGCATGCAGGCACACCGATTGACATGCTCACGGTCTTGTCAAGTCAAGTCAAGTCAAAATCATCTTTATTGAGGGTCAAAGAATAAGCTGACAAAGCTTTTTTTCATCCTGCCCTCCAAAAAAATACACAGCAATCAAAAATCTATGAAAAAATAACATAAATTTAATGGTGTCAAAAATAGGAGGGGGAAGAGTGTTGTGACTGATATTAGGATTAATATCAGGGACCGGGTTGTCGGCCTGGATAGCTCAGTTTCGGGAGGTCTCGGGTTCGATTCCCGGTCCGGCTAACACTTTTCCCCTACAAAATTACATCAATGTGTGAGTGTGTGCATGTGTGAGGAGGTGGGACATGTGTTGGTATAAATGTGTATGTACATAAGCTGTCAGTATTACCCTCCACCCCACCACAACTTTGGTTGTGTTTTGTGTGTGTGTGATTTATTTATTGTTTATTTATTAATTTATTCTGATTTTGGTGCTTTATAAATAGTGTACTGTTGGGTGAACAAGTTAGTAATAGTATGAAAGATGGTTGAAATTGAAAGCGCATTGATCGAGTTGCGTAGCAAGAAATGCGCTCTATAAATATTATTTATTGTTATTTCATTATTAAGGCATAGACTGGATTGGAAGCCGAAACTGAGATCACCATGAGAGCAGGGCGTGCAAAGCCACAGAATTTGATACCTTTTTTTTTTTAATGATTGATGGAAATGAGGCGGATGACTATGATGATGATGATGCTATGGAGTTCTGTATTGGTCTGAGACTACATGACAGGGCTGTATTCTACGCTTCCTTTCATAATGATATCCCGGTGTTAACCAGGCCCAAGAACTACAGACACCTGCAGTGTTGGTCTTGAAATTAGAGCAACACTCTCAGAATCATCTCCATTAAGTGGATGAAGCTTGACTGTGTGGTTTCAGTCTTCCCTTTGAGCCAATAGCCATTCACTCTCGGTAGGAGTCGGTTCAGGACCGAAAAAAAAAAAAAACCTCGCCTCTGATGGGATTCAAACCCGTGACCTCCCAGCCAGTAGTCCGCGACGCTAACCACTACGCCACCTTGGCTGGTAACTATTAGCAACTTGCCCAGTGTCTCATTACTTTCAGAGATCAGAGGCATTGGAAAAGTCTTGATTAGAGGTGGGGGAAAAAAATGGTTTGCGAAAAACCGGTGCTAAAATTTCGCAGTTCGAAAAACCGGTTCGAGTTGCTGTGAACCGATTTTTTAACTGCAAACTGAAAGTAAGATTTTTTTAGAATAACGCATTCTTTTCGAAGAACAACACTGATTCTCAGCGCAGATTGGGTGTTTGTAAACCAAGAGTAGCTCCTTCTAGTTTGTGGTGGTCTATGGCTTTGACTTTGACTGAGTATTGAGTTGAGTGTGTGTGTGTCATAAGTCATAAGTTTCTTTATTGTGTGTGTATGTGCGCATGCATGCTTGTGTGTCAATATTCTGACAAATATATGTGTTTGCATAGGTGAAATTTGTGAAGCGAGTACTGGTTAAAAAAACCGGTTCGGAGAGGGAAAACCGGTTCGGATTTTTTAACCGGTCCTCAACTCTAGTCTTGATATGGTGTGCTAACCAGCTGTTTTCTAAACACTGTGTTCCCCCTCTACCCCAACCCCCAGTTTTTGTTCTTCTTTACTGGTCTTCATAATGTTTTCTACACACTGTCTCCCTCTACACAAACTGTCCCCCCTCTATCTCCCCTTTTCTGTCTTCACTGGTCTTCATAATCTGTTTTCTACACACTGTGTCCCCCCTCTATCTCCCCTTTTCTGTCTTCACTGGTCTTCATAATCTGTTTTCTACACACTGTGTCCCCCCTCTATCTCCCCTTTTCTGTCTTCACTGGTCTTCATAATCTGTTTTCTACACACTGTGTTCCCCCTCTATCTCCCCTTTTCTGTCTTCACTGGTCTTCATAATCTGTTTTCTACACAAACTGTGTTCCCCCTCTATCTCCCCTTTTCTGTCTTCACTGGTCTTCATAATCTGTTTTATACACACTGTGTTCCCCCTCTATCTCCCCTTTACTGTCTTCACTGGTCTTCATAATCTGTTTTCTACACAAACACTGTTCCCCCTCTATCTCCCCTTTTCTGTCTTCACTGGTCTTCATAATCTGTTTTATACACACTGTGTTCCCCCTCTATCTCCCCTTTTCTGTCTTCAATGGTCTTCATAATCTGTTTTCTACACACTGTGTTCCCCCTCTATCTCCCCTTTTCTGTCTTCACTGGTCTTCATAATTTGTTTTATACACACTGTGTTCCCCCTCTACCTCCCCTTTTCTGTCTTCACTGGTCTTCATAATTTGTTTTATACACACTGTGTTCCCCCTCTTTTGCTCCTATTCATGCATGCTGAATGTCGATGTCTTTGTTATTCTGGCACCTGAACAAAATTTCTCCTTGGGAGATAATAAAGTGAATTTGATTTGATTTGATTTGATTTGATCTCCGCCCCCCCTTTTCTGTCTTCACTGGTCTTCATAATCTGTTTTCTACACAAACACTGTGTTCCCCCTCTACCTCTGCTTTTCTTTCTGTCTTCACTGGTCTTCATAATCTGTTTTCTACACAATGTGTTCCCCCTCTATCTCCCCTTTTCTGTCTTCACTGGTCTTCATAATCTGTTTTCTACACAATGTGTTCCCCCTCTATCTCCCCTTTTCTGTCTTCACTGGTCTTCATAATCTGTTTTCTACACAATGTGTTCCCCCTCTATCTCCCCTTTTCTGTCTTCACTGGTCTTCATAATCTGTTTTCTACACAATGTGTTCCCCCTCTATCTCCCCCCCCCCCCCCCCCCTTTTCTGTCTTCACTGGTCTTCATAATCTGTTTTCTACACAAACACTGTGTTTCCCCCTCTACCTCCCCTTTTCTTTCTGTCTTCACTGGTCTTCATAATCTGTTTTCTACACAATGTGTTCCCTGTCTTATCCCCCCCCCCCCCCCCCCCCTTTTCTGTCTTCACTGGTCTTGCTAACTGTACATGGTTTTGTTGTTTGTCAATGGCAGCATTGGAATGTGGCTGTGCTCATGTGTGCATGGATTTACTAAGTTTCTTAGCTTTTCAGTTGTGTGTAGACATGACTATTCAGACATGCTTTGGATAAAGCCAAAGCTCAACTGATGGAACAGAATAAAATTATGTTGGCTAGCAAAGCCAATGATTTTCCTCTTTGTCATTTTGGTGAGGAATGTAGAAAAACAAAAACAAAAAAACGACAGAAGATGGCTTAGATAATTAGAGTAAGGTGGTGTAAAGAGAGGGGTGGGCTGTGTCATTCGTTGATCCATACATGGCTATCATTACATACATGGCTATCATTAGAGTAAGGTGGTGTGAAGAGAGGGGTGGACTGTGTAATTCATTGCTCCATACATGGCTATCATTAGAGTAAGGTGGTGTGAAGAGAGGGGTGGGCTGTGTCATTCATTGATCCATACATGGCTATCATTAGAGTAAGGTGGTGTGAAGAGAGGTATGGGCTGTGTCATTCATTGCTCCATACATGGCTATCATTACATACATGGCTATCATTAGAGTAAGGTGGTGTGAAGAGAGGGGTGGGCTGTGTCATTCATTGCTCCATACATGGCTATCATTAGAGTAAGGTGGTGTGAAGAGAGGGGTGGGCTGTGTCATTCATTGATCCATACATGGCTATCATTAGAGTAAGGTGGTGTGAAGAGAGGGGTGGGCTGTGTCATTCATTGCTCCATACATGGCTATCATTAGAGTAAGGTGGTGTAAAGAGAGGGATGGGCTGTGTCATTCATTGATCCATATATGGCTATCATTAGAGTAAGGTGGTGTAAAGAGAGGGATGGGCTGTGTCATTCATTGCTCCATACATGGCTATCATTAGAGTAAGGTGGTGTGAAGAGAGGGGTGGGCTGTGTCATTCATTGATCCATACATGGCTATCATTAGAGTAAGGTGGTGTTAAGAGAGGGGTGGGCTGTGTCATTCATTGATCCATATATGGCTATCATTAGAGTAAGGTGGTGTTAAGAGAGGGGTGGGCTGTGTCATTCATTGATCCATATGGCTATGGCTATCATTAGAGTAAGGTGGTGTGAAGAGAGGGGTGGGCTGTGTCATTCATTGATCCATACATGGCTATCATTAGAGTAAGGTGGTGTAAAGAGAGGGGTGGGCTGTGTCATTCATTGATCCATACATGGCTATCATTAGAGTAAGGTGGTGTGAAGAGAGGTATGGGCTGTGTCATTCATTGCTCCATACATGGCTATCATTAGAGTAAGGTGGTGTAAAGAGAGGGATGGGCTGTGTCATTCATTGATCCATATATGGCTATCATTAGAGTAAGGTGGTGTAAAGAGAGGGATGGGCTGTGTCATTCATTGATCCATACATGGCTATCATTAGAGTAAGGTGGTGTAAAGAGAGGGGTGGGCTGTGTCATTCATTGATCCATATATGGCTATCATTAGAGTAAGGTGGTGTAAAGAGAGGGATGGGCTGTGTCATTCATTGATCCATATATGGCTATCATTAGAGTAAGGTGGTGTAAAGAGAGGGATGGGCTGTGTCATTCATTGATCCATATATGGCTATCATTAGAGTAAGGTGGTGTGAAGAGAGGGGTGGGCTGTGTCATTCATTGCTCCATACATGGCTATCATTAGAGTAAGGTGGTGTAAAGAGAGGGATGGGCTGTGTCATTCATTGCTCCATACATGGCTATCATTAGAGTAAGGTGGTGTGAAGAGAGGTATGGGCTGTGTCATTCATTGCTCCATACATGGCTATCATTAGAGTAAGGTGGTGTGAAGAGAGGTATGGGCTGTGTCATTCATTGCTCCATACATGGCTATCATTAGAGTAAGGTGGTGTAAAGAGAGGGATGGGCTGTGTCATTCATTGATCCATATATGGCTATCATTAGAGTAAGGTGGTGTGAAGAGAGGTATGGGCTGTGTCATTCATTGCTCCATACATGGCTATCATTAGAGTAAGGTGGTGTAAAGAGAGGGGTGGGCTGTGTCATTCATTGATCCATATATGGCTATCATTAGAGTAAGGTGGTGTAAAGAGAGGGGTGGGCTGTGTCATTCATTGATCCATATATGGCTATCATTAGAGTAAGGTGGTGTAAAGAGAGGGGTGGGCTGTGTCATTCATTGCTCCATACATGGCTATCATTAGAGTAAGGTGGTGTAAAGAGAGGGGTGGGCTGTGTCATTCATTGATCCATATATGGCTATCATTAGAGTAAGGTGGTGTAAAGAGAGGGGTGGGCTGTGTCATTCATTGCTCCATACATGGCTATCATTAGAGTAAGGTGGTGTAAAGAGAGGGGTGGGCTGTGTCATTCATTGCTCCATACATGGCTATCATTAGAGTAAGGTGGTGTGAAGAGAGGGGTGGGCTGTGTCATTCATTGATCCATCCATATCATGGCTATCATTAGAGTAAGGTGGTGTAAAGAGAGGGGTGGGCTGTGTCATTCATTGATCCATACATGGCTATCATTAGAGTAAGGTGGTGTAAAGAGAGGGGTGGGCTGTGTCATTCATTGATCCATATATGGCTATCATTAGAGTAAGGTGGTGTGAAGAGAGGGGTGGGCTGTGTCATTCATTGATCCATACATGGCTATCATTAGAGTAAGGTGGTGTAAAGAGAGGGGTGGGCTGTGTCATTCATTGATCCATACATGGCTATCATTAGAGTAAGGTGGTGTAAAGAGAGGGATGGGCTGTGTCATTCATTGATCCATACATGGCTCAGAGGATTTTCTTTTTCTTTTTTGGTTGTTTTTTATTTCACAGAGCTTAGAACTGGATATTAATCAGAATAAAAAATGTATTAAAGGTGGACCCTGACGGATGAGTTTTTGCAAGAAACACGTCAAGATCACCAGAAAGACAGCCTTTTCAAGGATAGGAACACTCACTTTGCTCTGTTTAAAAAAAAATTATACTGTCAAAACGGCGATTCCTCCTTGGCGCAGATGCCGGAGAGAGAAGCCATTTTGGATGGGGTGGGTGGAGGTCACTCATTGTGGTTGAAGCGGTTTCTTTTTTTGTAGTGCAGTAAACAAAAATAAAGGAGCTATTTCCTTTGTTGTGAGCGAAACTCCTTTAGATAAACTGTATAAAATTTATTAAAAAAAGGCTTGTATTGCGAAAAGTTTGTGCAAACGATTTGGTCTAAATGCAGGCGGCCATTAGAAAAGAGACGGAAAACGCCTTCTCTTTGTGTGAAAGAATTTGACTTCCAGCACCTCTGCCAAAGAGGAATCGCCGATTTGACGGTTTGATTTCTGGGAAACCAGAGCAAAGTGAGTATTGCAATCTCTGTAAAGGGTGTTTTCCTGGTGATCTAGACGTGTTTCTTGCAAAAACTCATCCGTCATGGTGCCCCTTTAAAGTACTTTAAAAGTGATAATGACAAATATCACTGATATTAATGTCAATGATAAATAACCATCATAAATGGTTAATAATAATCACCTTTTGTTTTCTCCAGCGAACCGTTTCAATCTGAACCTTGGAGGGTCAGGGGATTCCCCAACATTGTGAGTGTTCAGTGTGTGTGCGTGTCTGTGTGTCTCTTTGTTTGTCTATCTGTCTTTGTGTGAGTGTTCAGTGTGTCTGTGTGTCTCTTTGTTTAACTATATGTCTTTGTGTGTGTGTCAGTGTGTGTGTCTGTGTGTCTCTTTGTTTATCTATATGTCTTTGTGTGTGTGTCAGTGTGTGTGTCTGTGTGTCTCTTTGTTTATCTATATGTCTTTGTGTGTGTGTCAGTGTGTGTGTCTGTGTGTCTCTTTGTTTATCTATATGTCTTTGTGTGTGTGTCAGTGTGTGTGTCTGTGTGTCTTTGTTTATCTATATGTCTTTGTGTGTGTGTCAGTGTGTCTGTGTGTCTCTTTGTTTATCTATATGTCTTTGTGTGTGTGTCTGTGTGTCTCTTTGTTTATCTATATGTCTTTGTGTGTGTGTCAGTGTGCGTGTCTGTGTGTCTCTTTGTTTGTCTATCTGTCTTTGTGTGAGTGTTCAGTGTGTCTGTGTGTCTCTTTGTCTATATGTCTTTGTGTGTGTGTGTCAGTGTGTGTGTCTGTGTGTCTCTTTGTTTGTCTATCTGTCTTTGTGTGTGTGTGTCTCTTTGTTTGTCTATCTGTCTGTGTGTGAGTGTTCAGTGTGTCTGTGTGTCTCTTTGTTTGTCTATCTGTCTTTGTGTGTCTGTTCAGTGTGTCTGTGTGTCTATCTGTCTTTGTGTGAGTGTTCAGTGTGTCTGTGTGTCTCTTTGTTTGTCTATATGTCTTTGTGTGTGTGTCAGTGTGTTTGTCTGTGTGTCTCTTTGTTTGTCTATCTGTCTTTGTGTGTGTGTGTGTCTCTTTGTTTGTCTATCTGTCTGTGTGTGAGTGTTCAGTGTGTCTGTGTGTCTCTTTGTTTGTCTATCTGTCTGTGTGTCTCTTTGTTTGTCTATCTGTCTGTGTGTATGTGTGTGTGTCTGTGTGTCTCTTTGTTTGTCTATCTGTCTGTGTGTCTCTTTGTTTGTCTATCTGTCTTTGTGTGAGTGTTCAGTGTGTCTGTGTGTCTCTTTGTTTATCTATATGTCTTTGTGTGTGTGTCAGTGTGTGTGTCTCTTTGTTTGTCTATCTGTCTGTGTGTCTCTTTGTTTGTCTATCTGTCTTTTCTGTGTGTGTGTGTGTGTGTGTGTGTGTGTCTGTGTCTCTTTGTTTGTCTATCTGTGTGTGTGTGTGTAAAAGGCCTATCCATTACATTCATCTACAACATCATTATTGTGACTAACACTTGGTGCATGCTGTTTTAGTGTGAAGCAAAGAAGGTCCAGTGACTATATGAGGTTGACCGATGATTTACCTAATTGACTGATGATTTACTGCTTTGACTGATGATTCATTGCATTGACTGATGGTTTACAATTACTGCATTGACTGATGATTTACTGCAGTGACTGACCATTCACTGCATTGACTGATGATTTACTGCATTGACTGATGATTTACTGCATTGACTGATGGTTTACTGCATTGACTGATGATTCATTGCATTGACTGATGGTTTACTGCATTGACTGATGATTTACTGTATTGACTGATGGTTTACTGCATTGACTGATGATTTACTGCATTGACTGATGATTTACTGCATTGACTGACCATTCACTGCATTGACTGATGATTTACTGTATTGACTGATGATTTACTGCATTGACTGATGGTTTACTGCATTGACTGATGATTTACTGCATTGACTGATGATTTACTGCATTGACTGATGATTTACTGCATTGACTGATGATTTACTGCAGTGTCTGACATTCACTGCATTGACTGATGATTTACTGCATTGACTGATGATTTACTGCATTGACTGATGATTTACTGCATTGACTCATGATTCACTGCATTGACTGACAATTCACTGCATTGACTGATGATTTACTGCATTGACTGATGATTTACTGCATTGACTGATGATTTACTGCAGTGTCTGACCATTCACTGCATTGACTGATGATTTACTGCATTGACTGATGATTTACTGCATTGACTGATGATTTACTGCATTGACTCATGATTCACTGCATTGACTGACAATTCACTGCATTGACTGATGATTTACTGCATTGACATGATTTACTGCATTGACATGATTCACTGCATGTTGTTTTCTCTGTGTGTTGTCACTAACACTTGGTGTGTGTTGTTTTCTGTGTTGTCACTAACACTTGGTGCGTGTTGTTTTCTGTGTTGTCACTAACACTTGGTGCGTGTTGTTTTCTGTGTGTTGTCACTAACACTTGGTGCGTGTTGTTTTCTGTGCTGTCACTAACACTTGGTGCGTGTTGTTTTCTGTGCTGTCACTAACACTTGGTGCATGTTTTCTGTGCTGTCACTAACACTTGGTGCGTGTTGTTTTCTGTGTTTGTGTCACTAACACTTGGTGCGTGTTGTTTTCTGTGTGTTGTGTCACTATAACACTTGGTGTGTGTTGTTTTCTGTGTTGTCACTAACACTTGGTGCGTGTTTTTTTTGGTGTTATGTCACTAACACTTGGTGCGTGTTGTTTTCTGTGTTGTCACTAACACTTGGTGCTTGTTGTTTTCTGTGTTGTCACTAACACTTGGTGCTTGTTGTTTTCTGTGTGTTGTGTCACTATAACACTTGGTGCTTGTTGTTTTCTGTGTTGTCACTAACACTTGGTGCTTGTTGTTTTCTGTGTTGTCACTAACACTTGGTGCTTGTTGTTTTCTGTGTGTTGTGTCACTATAACACTTGGTGCTTGTTGTTTTCTGTGTTGTCACTAACACTTGGTGCTTGTTGTTTTCTGTGTGTTGTGTCACTATAACACTTGGTGCTTGTTGTTTTCTGTGTTGTCACTAACACTTGGTGCGTGTTGTTTTCTGTGTTGTCACTAACACTTGGTGCGTGTTGTTTTCTGTGTTGTCACTAACACTTGGTGCTTGTTGTTTTCTGTGTGTTGTGTCACTATAACACTTGGTGCTTGTTGTTTTCTGTGTTGTCACTAACACTTGGTGCGTGTTGTTTTCTGTGTTGTCACTAACACTTGGTGCGTGTTGTTTTCTGTGTTGTCACTAACACTTGGTGCATGTTGTTTTCTGTGTTGTCACTAACACTTGGTGCGTGTTGTTTTCTGTGTTGTCACTAACACTTGGTGCATGTTGTTTTCTGTGTTGTCATTAACACTTGGTGCGTGTTGTTTTCTGTGTTGTCACTAACACTTGGTGCGTGTTGTTTTCTGTGTTGTCATTAACACTTGGTGCGTGTTGTTTTCTGTGTTGTCACTAACACTTGGTGCATGTTGTTTTCTGTGTTGTCACTAACACTTGGTGCATGTTGTTTTCTGTGTTGTCACTAACACTTGGTGCTTGTTGTTTTCTGTTGTAGTGGCAGTGTGAAGAAGAGAAGCTCCAACGATTACAGTGGAGTTAGCATGTAAGTTATTTCAGATATTAACCCCTTGACTGCCATATAGCATGTCACAGAGGAGCTCCAACGATTACAGTGGAGTTAGCATGTAAGTTATTTCAGATATTAACCCCTTGACTGCCATATAGCATGTCACAGAGGAGCTCCAACGATTACAGTGGAGTTAGCATGTAAGTTATTTCAGATATTAACCCCTTGACTGCCATATAGCATGTCACAGAGGAGCTCCAACGATTACAGTGGAGTTAGCATGTAAGTTATTTCAAGATATTAACCCCTTGACTGCCATATAGCATGTCACAGAGGAGCTCCAACTATTACAGTGGAGTTAGCATGTAAGGTACATGTATTTCAGATATTAACCCCTTGACTGCCATATAGCATGTCACAGAGGAGCTCCAACGATTACAGTGGAGTTAGCATGTAAGTTATTTCAGATATTAACCCCTTGACTGCCATATAGCATGTCACAGAGGAGCTCCAACGATTACAGTGGAGTTAGCATGTAAGTTATTTCAGATATTAACCCCTTGACTGCCATATAACATGTCACAGAGGAGCTCCAACGATTACAGTGGAGTTAGCATGTAAGTTATTTCAGATATTAACCCCTTGACTGCCATATAACATGTCACAGAGGAGCTCCAACGATTACAGTGGAGTTAGCATGTAAGTTATTTCAGATATTAACCCCTTGACTGCCATATAGCATGTCACAGAGGAGCTCCAACGATTACAGTGGAGCTAGCATGTAAGGTATTTCAGATATTAACCCCTTGACTGGTTAACATGTCGCATACGTGATTTATGACGTCACTGGTGACATCATTCGATGAAGGGCAATAACCCTGGAATGCAGCTTTTTGCTTTAGCACAGTGAGGAGGGTTATATCCCCAGATAATTTTGTCAGATTGGCTTTGAGTTCTTTTTTTTCATGTCATGATTTTTAAAATGATTTTTTTCTCTACTTTTCTCTAACATGCACATTTATCATCCCAATTATAATCTGTGGCCAATAAGTCATTTTAGTTAGTAGCACGAACGTTTATTGTCACAATTATAATCTGTGGAATATGTCATTTCAGTTAGTAACACGAACGTTTATTGTCACAGTTATAATCTGTAGGCATATGTCATTTCAGTTAGTAACACGAACGTTTATTGTCACAGTTATAATCTGTAGGAATATGTCATTTCAGTTAGTAACACGAACGTTTATTGTCACAGTTATAATCTGTGGAATATGTCATTTCAGTTAGTAACACGAACGTTTATTGTCACAGTTATAATCTGTGGCATATAAGTCATTTCAGTTAGTAGCACGAACGTTTATTGTCACAATTATAATCTGTGGAATATGTCATTTCAGTTAGTAACACACGTTTATTGTCACAATTATAATCTGTAGGCATATAAGTCTTTTCAGTTAGTAACACGAACGTTTATTGTCACAGTTATAATCTGTAGGCATATAAGTCATTTCAGTTAGTAACACGAACGTTTATTGTCCCAACTATAATCAATAGCATGTAAGTCATTTAATTTATTAACATAACATTTATTGTGCCAGTCATAATCTGTAGCATGTAAGTCATTCCGGTTAGTAACACATCACCAACGATTAGGAACTTTCCTTTAAGATTCTTGCTGTAATCTAGAAGGTCTGGGAGTTCATTGAAGAAATCTTTTTCTGTCAGTTTGTTTTTCCTGTTTGGGGGTGGGCGGTAAAGGGTTAACAGGTCGATCGTATGCTGGTGAAGGGTGATGGTGAGGTGCACAATCTCAAAGGACGAATGTTGAAAGGAAAAGTCTGACTGCACCTTAACGTTGGGGGACAGACACTCTCTCATAATGATGGCAATGCCACCACCACGTGAAGGACGAGGCAAGGAAAGAGTGCAGTATCCAGGGGGTGCCAGTCCTTTACACTTTGCTTCGTCACCCTGGGATCGTAGCCATGTATTCGGTTAAGCCAAAATTCCATATGCACGATTTTAAAGGCAAAAATCTACAGCGTCGCCCGCGGTTAAAATTTATCGCCACCAACAATCCCTCATTCTGTACACCCATAAGTGTGATAATCGCGACCAGTCAGTCGAAAATCGCTCGCGATTTTATTTTATCGCTTGGTGAAGCGAAAAAATATTTTTGTCGCCGTCGAAAACAGTCTGAAAGTGGATGGAGCAAAATCATCACGCGATTGTTCAGCCAGCATGGCTTCCAAAACCGTGGAGAAACATGTGGTACTCGTGAAAAACGTTGCTTGCAGTTCCGAAGGCGCGATTGGGATTTTTAGCGCGATGTTTGAATAGCGCCATCGAAAATCGCCGGCGATTGTAGCGTCAATGGAATTGCAAGCAACATTTTCCATCGCTGTCGAAAGTAGCGGGCGATTTAAGCCAGCGAAAATAGCGCTTATGGAATTCCAGCTTTATACAGGACAGATCAAGAGTGTTGTCTAAAAAATCATATAATAATTTGGATATAGTTATGTTGCCAGTTTACAATGCAGACATAAGATTTCATTGATATATAGATGTTTATTGTACTTAATTTTATATAATAATTTTTATATAGCTATGTTGCCAGTTTACAATATAGACATATTTCATTGATATATAGATGTTTATTGTACTTAATTTTATATCATAATTTTTATATAGTTATCTTGTCAGTTTACAATGCAGACATAATATTTTATTGATATATAGATGTTTATAATTATTGTACTTGTATATTGTAATTTATTTATTGTACTTAATTTTATATTATAAGTTGTTTATTGTACTTCATTTTATAATGAATTTATTGTACTTAATTCTATATTATAATTTGTTTATTGTACTTAATTTTATATTGTAATTTATTTATTGTACTTAATTTTATAATATAATTTTTTAATTGTCCAGGACCTTGTCAGTGTACAGTGGGGGCAGTCACACCAGTAGTGGTTTGTTATTTATCTGTTATTTATTTATTATGTATTATAATATATCCATTGTTGCAGTAGTTTGTTATTTATTAATTATATTTTATTACTTATTTACTATGTATTCATTGTCTAGGAACTCGTCGGTGTACAGTGGAGGCAGTCATGGGGCAGCCATGCCAGTAGTGGTTTGTTATTATGTATTTCATATTCATTATTATTATGTATTATGTATTATTTTATGCAGTATTTATCATTTATTGTTGTAGGAACTCGTCGGTGAACAGTGGAGGCAGTCATGGGGGAAGTCATGCCAGTCTGTCCAGCACTGGATCTAAGTCATCACGCAGGTCTGTGTTTATCTGTGTCTGTTTCACTGTTTGTATTGTCCAGCACAGGATCTAAAACATCACGCAGGTCTGTGTTTATCTGTGTCTGTTTCACTGTCTGTATTGTCCAGCACTGGATCTAAGTCATCACGCAGGTCTGTGTTTATCTGTGTCTGTTTCACTGTCTGTATTGTCCAGCACAGGATCTAAAACATCACGCAGGTCTGTGTTTAACTATGTCCTCTGTGTTTCACTGTCTGTATTGTCCAGCACAGGATCTAAAACATCACGCAGGTCTGTGTTTATCTGTGTCTGTTTCACTGTCTGTATTGTCCAGCACTGGATCTAAGTCATCACGCAGGTCTGTGTTTATCTGTGTCTGTTTCACTGTCTGTATTGTCCAGCACAGGATCTAAAACATCACGCAGGTCTGTGTTTATCTGTGTCTGTTTCACTGTCTGTATTGTCCAGCACTGGATCTAAAACATCACGCAGGTCTGTGTTTATCTATGTCTGTTTCACTGTCTGTATTGTCCAGCACTGGATCTAAAACATAACACAGGTCTGTGTTTATCTGTGTCTGTTTCACTGTCTGTATTGTCCAGCACAGGATCTAAAACATAACACAGGTCTGTGTTTATCTATGTCTGTTTCACTGTCTGTATTGTCCAGCACAGGATCTAAAACATAACACAGGTCTGTGTTTATCTGTGTTTCACTGTCTGTATTGTCCAGCACTGGATCTAAAACATAACACAGGTCTGTGTTTATCTGTGTTTCACTGTCTGTATTGTCCAGCACTGGATCTAAAACATAACACAGGTCTGTGTTTATCTGTGTTTCACTGTCTGTATTGTCTCTAAGACATCACACTAAGACATCACACAGGTCTGTGTTTCACTGTCTGTATTGTCCGGCACTGGATCTAAAACATCACGCAGGTCTGTGTTTATCTGTGTTTCACTGTCTGTATTGTCCAGCACTGGATCTAAGACATCATGCAGGTCTGTGTTTATCTGTGTTTCACTGTCTGTATTGTCCAGCGCTGGATCTAAAGCATCATGCAGGTCTGTGTTTATCTATGTCCTCTGTGTTTCACTGTCTGTATTGTCCAGCACAGGATCTAAAACATCACGCAGGTCTGTGTTTATCTGTGTCCTCTGTGTTTCACTGTCTGTATTGTCCAGCACAGGATCTAAGACATCATGCAGGTCTGTGTTTGACTGTCTGTACTGTCCAGCACTGGATGATTGTTGGTGAAATCAGGAGGTCAGAATTAGAGCATGAAACATTCCTCTAGATTGTTTTTAAAAACTATCCGGTAAAAAGTTCCTCATTTTGTGAAATACTTGTCTGAAATCCAGTGCATCAGACAGCAGGTTTGAGCATCATAGATGCACATATGTGTAAGAATGAACACTGTGTAGCCTCTGTTGCTTTGAGCATCATAGACGTACATATGTGTGTAAGAATGAACGCTGTGTAGCCTCTGTTGCTTTGAGCATCATAGATGCACATATATGTGTAAGAATGAACACTGTGTAGCCTCTGTTGCTTTCAGCATCATAGACGTAGATGTGTGTAAGAATGAACGCTGTGTAGCCTCTGTTGCTTTGAGCATCATAGACGTACATATGTGTGTAAGAATGAACGCTGTGTAGCCTCTGTTGCTTTGAGCATCATAGATGCACATATGTGTGTAAGAATGAACACTGTGTAGCCTCTGTTGCTTTGAGCATCATAGACGTACATATGTGTGTAAGAATGAACGCTGTGTAGCCTCTGTTGCTTTGAGCATCATAGACGTACATATGTGTGTAAGAATGAACGCTGTGTAGCCTCTGTTGCTTTGAGCATCATAGACGTACATATGTGTGTAAGAATGAACACTGTGTAGCCTCTGTTGCTTTCAGCATCATAGACGTAGATGTGTGTAAGAATGAACACTGTGTAGCCTCTGTTGCTTTCAGCATCATAGACGTAGATGTGTGTAAGAATGAACGCTGTGTAGCCTCTGTTGCTTTGAGCATCATAGACGTACATATGTGTGTAAGAATGAACACTGTGTAGCCTCTGTTGCTTTGAGCATCATAGACATACATATGTGTGTAAGAATGAACGCTGTGTAGCCTCTGTTGCTTTGAGCATCATAGACGTACAGATGTGTGTAAGAATGAACGCTGTGTAGCCTCTGTTGCTTTTAGCATCATAGACGTACAGATGTGTGTAAGAATGAACGCTGTGTAGCCTCTGTTGCTTTGAGCATCATAGACGTACAGATGTGTGTAAGAATGAACGCTGTGTAGCCTCTGTTGCTTTGAGCATCATAGACGTACATATGTGTGTAAGAATGAACACTGTGTAGCCTCTGTTGCTTTGAGCATCATAGACATACATATGTGTGTAAGAATGAACGCTGTGTAGCCTCTGTTGCTTTGAACATCATAGACATACATATGTGTGTAAGAATGAACGCTGTGTAGCCTCTGTTGCTTTGAGCATCATAGACGTACAGATGTGTGTAAGAATGAACGCTGTGTAGCCTCTGTTGCTTTGAGCATCATAGACGTAGATGTGTGTAAGAATGAGCACTGTGTAGCCTCTGTTGCTTTGAGCATCATAGACATACATATGTGTGTAAGAATGAACACTGTAGCCTCTGTTGCTTTGCCTAGCTTAGGTCAAATCTCCACCAGGAACTGAGGAAGTCTGATGCTGGCTTATTTTAGTATGTCAGTGTGCCACTATCACTATTGTAGGTCAAATCTTCACGTAGGAAGTCTGATGCTGACTTATCTGGGTATGTCAGTGTGCCACTTTCACTATTGTAGGTCAAATCTTCACGTAGGAAGTCTGATGCTGACTTATCTGGGTATGTCAGTGTGCCACTTTCACTATTGTAGGTCAAACCTCCACCAGGAAGTCTGATGCTGACTTATCTGGGTATGTCAGTGTGCCACTATCAATATTGTAGGTCAAATCTTCACATAGGAAGTCTGATGCTGACTTACCTTGGTATGTCAGTGTGCCACTATCACTACTGTAGGTCAAATCTTCGCCAGGAAGTCTGATGCTGACTTATCTGGGTATGTCAGTGTGCCACTATCACTATTGTAGGTCAAATCTTCACGTAGGAAGTTAGATGCTGACTACCTTGGTATGTCAGTGTGCCACTATCAATATTGTAGGTCAAATCTTCATGTAGGAAGTTAGATGCTGACTTACCTTGGTATGTCAGTGTTCCACTATCACTATTGTAGGTCAAATCTTCATGTAGGAAGTTAGATGCTGACTTACCTTGGTATGTCAGTGTGCCACTATCAATATTGTAGGTCAAATCTTCACGTAGGAAGTTAGATGCTGACTTACCTTGGTATGTCAGTGTGCCACTTTCACTATTGTGAGTCACTATGTGGATTTGGTGAGCAATCACATCTTGTATTCTTTCCTTTAACCTTAACCAAATTTATATAAAAACAATTTGAAACGTAGGAACTGTGCTGGAGTATTGTTCTTTGCAGTACCGTTATTTGTATTTTTGATATTAGGATTATTCATAACATTGTGTGGGGATTTTCAGAACGGTGATCACGCGCTATCCCTGTAAAGCTGGCCACGAATCAGAGCTGTCCTTTGAAGCCAACCAGATGATTTATAACGGTCAGTGGTGATACATTCATAGATAGATAATTAATTCATGCATTGTAATATGTTGCATCATACTGTATTGTACTGCATTATATTGTAAAGCGGGCCACGAATCAGCTGTCCTTTGAAGCCAACTAGATGATTTATAACGGTCAGTGGAGATACATTCATAGATAATAGATAATTAATTCATGCATTGTAATATGTTGCATCATACTGTATTGTACTGCATTATATTTATAATGTAAAGCGGGCCACAAATCAGAGCTGTCCTTTGAAGCCAAGCAGATTTATAACGGTCAATTCTGATAAATAATTAATAATTCAACCTATTATTGATATAGTGTAAGATGTTTTGCTATATTGTATTGTTTTACATTATAAAGCAGACCAATAGTTGGAGATGTGCTTTGAAGTGAACCAGATGGTTTAATAATGGTGAGTAGTAAAAATTAATGATAAGTAATCCTTAAATGGCATTGTATTGCATTGTAATGGATTGTATTTACAGACATTTATATGAAATAAGTGGGCACAATATAAGCTTTTAGCTTGTTGCTGCGGTTATTTTTGCTTAATTTCTTTGTAAAATGTGTGTTGATGTTAAATAAAAATCATTTAACCCTTTCACCACCAATGTCACATTTTAGCACCACAATGGTTAAACACCCATGTCACTAAAAGGCATCAAATCGGGGCCTGTTATCCAAAGACCCTATTTTCTTAATTTTGGGAGGTAAGGATAGGCCTAATGATATATGTCAGATTTTTTTGTCTCTACCCAGTTAAGTTTAATGGTATATTTTGGCTGAAAAATGGCTGGCGGCGAAAGGGTTAAACGAATGTATTGTATTCTATTGCGTATTGTGTTATATTTTGTATTGTGTTGAACTGCAAAGCAGGCCATGTTTTAGATATTTTTTACCTCTAAGAAATGTTATTATGATCAGTATTAATCCCTTCACTGCCAGAGAAATATTGAGAAATTATCTTTTATCATGACTACTATAATCGGCTTGTTTGTGTGTGTGTGTGTGTGTGTCTGTCTGTCTGTCTGTCTGTTCAGGCGATTGTGCCCAAGCTGTTGGCCATAGACCCTTATAACCATATATATTCTTGATCAGCATATCACATCCTATTCAGATCCTGAATTTTGAACCCCCAGTACAAACCTCCTCCAAGGAAGACTCACAAAACCAAAATTTCCTTCTTTGTGCTATATATTTCAATGTCCGAGCTGTATCTCATGAACCAGTGAACAGAATAGCTTAAAATCTTGTGTGGTGGTGTATCACAGTACAGGAATGGTCCCATAAAAAAATAAACGTGCTGACCTTGACCTTGAAGTTTAACTTGAAACCCGAAATTTCTTCTTGAGGTCATATCTTTCATATCGTCGGACATACAATGTTCAAACTTGGGACAGGGGTAGATTGACTACGGATCAAGGTCAAGGTCAAGGACATAGACCTTGGAGGTGTCAACTTGGTGTTTTGGCCATATCTTTCACATTTGTTTCATCTACAGGCTTCAAAGTGGCAGATTGGTAGACTGCCTCATGGTCATGTGTGGTGCAAAGTATTGAATATCCTAATGACCTTGACCTTGACTTTTGAACTTCTCTTTTTTACCTGTGGCTGTAGTTTGGACGCAATTGGGTTTACACCCACGAAACCATATATATTCTTGATGACCATGATCTAAGGAATGCAGTTGGAGACATTTAAAAGCCACTTGACCTTGACCTTTACATTTGACCTTGAAGCTGTTGCATAATGACGGTCTGTCCAGATAAAAGTGCCCATAATTTCAAAACCGTTGCCGTTAGACCCATGTAACTATATATATTCACGATCAGCATCACAGATGCATGGTGTGCATGCTTTAGTTTGTATAATTGTGTGTGGGTTTGTATGTCTGTGTGTTTGATTTCGTTTGTCTATGTGTGTGTTGATATGTGTGGGTCTGTGTCTTTGTGTTGTTGCATGTATTTATTTTTCACATAATTATTCTATGCCATTTTTTCTGATTTTCAGTGCGTCCGTCTCGTGAGCCGGGCTGGTTGGAGGGTGAGCTAGACGGCAAAGTGGGGCTGATCCCTGCTAACTATGTGGAGTTCATTGACTCCTAGCTGTATACTGCATCTGTCATAGCTACACCCAGTATATGACTCCTACCAGCCCACAACTGTACATAGCTGGGTGATGAAGCACAACTGATCCCCGCTAACTTTGTGGAGTTCATTGACTCCTAGCTGTATACATCTGTCATAGCTACACCCAGTGTATGACTCCTACCAGCCCACAACTGTACATAGCTGGATGATGAAGCACGACTGATCCCCGCTAACTATGTGGAGTTCATTGACTCCTAGCTGTATACTGCATCTGTCATAGCTACACCCAGTGTATGACTCCTACCAGCCCACAATTGTACATAGCTGGATGTTAAAGTGGGACTGATCCCTGCAAACTATGTGGAGTTCATTGACTCCCAGCTGTTCATCTGTCATAACTACATCCAGTGCATGCCTCCAGAAAGCCCACAATTGCATGTAGGTGGATGTTAAAGTGGGACTGATCCCTGCAAGCTATCTACCATTCATTGACTCCTAGCTATGTGTAACTTAGTATAGCCCATAGCTGCCTCTAGAGCATGACTCCTTCACAGCCCACAATTGTACATAGCTGGATGGCGAAGCGTGATTGATCCCAGCAAACTACATTGACTTCATTGACTTCTAGCTGCATTCAGGGTGTCACTCTTTAAAGCCCACAACTGTACAAAGATAAATGGCGAAGTACAATGGAGTTGATTGACTCTATCCTAACTACGCACAGTGTGCCGACCTAGTTCCCCCAGCAAGACAGACTTGATTCTCCTAGTTCATGACTCCCTAGTTCCCCCAACAAGACAGACTGATGTCAACCTAGTTCATGACTTCCTAGTTCCCCAGCAAGACAGACTTGATTCTCCTAGTTCATGACTCCCTAGTTCCCCCAACAAGACAGACTTGATTCTCCTAGTTCATGACTCCCTAGTTCCCCCAGCAAGACAGACTGATGTCAACCTAGTTCATGACTCCCTAGTTCCCCCAGCAAGACAGCCTTGATTCTCCTAGTTCATGACTCCCTAGCTCCCCCAGCAAGGCAGACTTGATTCTCCTAGTTCACGACACCCTAGTTCCCCCAGCAAGTCAGACTTGATTCTCCTAGTTCATGACTCCCTAGTTCCCCCAACAAGACAGACTTGATTCTCCTAGTTCACGACTCTCTTGTTCCCCCAACAAGACAGACTTGATTCTCCTAGTTCATGACTCCTTAGTTCCCCCAGTAAGACAGACTGATGTCAACCTAGTTCATGACTCCCTAGTTCCCCCAACAAGACAGACTTGATTCCCCTAGTTCATGACTCCCTAGTTCCCCCAGCAAGACAGACTGAGGTGTGTATGATAATAAGCGAAGTCCATTCTCTGTTATCTGCTGATTTGCTCACACATGTGTAGCCGGTATGTTGGTGTGAAAACATTGCATTTGGTGTCTTCCTTGCCTTTGCAGTAAAAAGCTTGTTGTTTTTTAAACTTCATCATGGCCTACATGTTGGTGTAAAACCATCTTTGCTGTTATGTTCTTTGTGCCCTGTGCATTGCAGTAAAAGCTTTTTGTGGCTTTTTAAACTTCATCATGGCCTACATGCTGCTGTAAAAACATCATCACTGTTATCTTCTTTGTGTCCTGGGCGTTGCAGTAAAAGCTTGTTGTGGCTTTTTTTTTTTAACATGGTCTGTATGTTGGTGTGAAAATATTTCCAAATTTCGGCATAATGAATTAAAAATAATGTGAAACAAATGCCAGTGTGATCCTTTGCATATTGTTTGAACAAACGCACTGTCTGAACACAAAGCAGGGGTGTGTGCTGCAGGGGTTTGAACAAATGTACTGTCTGAACACAAAGCAGTGGTGTGTGCTGCAGGGGTTTGAACAAATGTACTGTCTGAACACAAAGCAGTGGTGTGTGCTGCAGGGGTTTGAACAAATGTACTGTCTGAACACAAAGCAGTGGTGTGTGCTGCAGGGGTTTGAACAAATGTACTGTCTGAACACAAAGCAGTGGTGTGTGCTGCAGGGGTTTGAACAAATGTACTGTCTGAACACAAAGCAGTGATGTGTGCTGCAGGGGTTTGAACAAATGTACTGTCTGAACACAAAGCAGCTGAGGTGGCTGTTTGCTAAGATCGTTTTACCATGCTTATTGCATTGATTGTAACAAAACATTTTCCCTCATGTCTTTTATCAAACAAATCATTTTTTACCTTGTTGTTTTGCCCCTTGCATAAAAACTGGTCAGCGTGTTCAGATGAAAGTTGTGTGTGTTCAGAATCTGTGCTAAAAGCATGTGTGTCAGTTTATTGGTAGAACATGGTACTGCATTAATCATAGCTGCTGTTTGTGCACAAATAACTCGCGATTTATCGTCAGAAGTGGCATCTGCGACGTATACAGACAGAAACAGAATAATATGTTCAAATAAGTATGTGCAGACTGATTTTATGGAAATAATATTAGCTGTTTATTTCTGTGCACCAAAAATGTAGGGTAATTTCTGTAGAATAATGCCAAATATGTTATATGTGCACTAATTTTGTAGAAATAGCAGCTGTTTATTTCTGTGCACCAAAAATGTAGGGTAATTTCTGTAGAATTGTTTCATCAGCTGTAAAAATGCAGGAGACACAAAAAGAAAGAAGAATGTTTGGTAAAGGTAAAGATGTGCCACCCCCCTGCATTTCTCGGTTAATTGTATTTTTCCGTTTTTGCCTTTCTTACCATACATAAAGCTGTACTTTAGGAACATTTTTAGCTAATAACCTTTTTGGAATACTAACCCTATCCCTAACCCTAGCCCTAAACCTAACCCTACCCCCCACTATGTACTGCAGTACACCGCAATTTGTCACAGTCGTGGTTCATTGCGTTTTTCCGTCTTATAGGGTTAGGGTTAGGGCTAGGGCTAGTATTCCAAAAAGGTTATTAGCTAAAAATGTTCCTAAAATACAGCTGTATGTATGGTAAGAAAGGCAAAAACGGAAAAATACAATTAATCGAGAAATGTAGGGGAGGGGGGGGGGGGGGGGGGGGGGGGGGGGCACATCTTGACCTTTACCGAATGTTTATGCATTTATATTTTTAAAAAACTGTTCACATCTGCTAAGATGGAGACAATGTGCATTTTTCTTTGTTCTTTGAGCATCCCCACAGACAGATGGTTAGTGTGTACTGTAGACAGAGTGTCAGTGATAGAATGTGTGGGATTTAGGTCCCACAGACAGACGGTTAGTGTGTACTATAGACGGAGTGTCAGTGATAGAATGTGTGGGATTTAGGTCCCACAGACAGACGGTTAGTGTGTACTATAGACGGAGTGTCAGTGATAGAATGTGTGGGATTTAGGTCCCACAGACAGACGGTTAGTGTGTACTATAGACAGAGTGTCAGTGATAGAATGTGTGGGATTTAGGTCCCACAGACAGACGGTTAGTGTGTACTATAGACGGAGTGTCAGTGATAGAATGTGTGGGATTTAGGTCCCACAGACAGACGGTTAGTGTGTACTATAGACAGAGTGTCAGTGATAGAATGTGTGGGATTTAGGTCCCACAGACAGACGGTTAGTGTGTACTATAGACGGAGTGTCAGTGATAGAATGTGTGGGATTTAGGTCCCACAGACAGACGGTTAGTGTGTACTATAGACGGAGTGTCAGTGATAGAATGTGTGGGATTTAGGTCCCACAGACAGACGGTTAGTGTGTACTATAGACAGAGTGTCAGTGATAGAATGTGTGGGATTTAGGTCAGACAGACGGTTAGTGTGTACTATAGACGGAGTGTCAGTGATAGAATATGTGGGATTTATGTCCCACAGACAGACGGTTAGTGTGTACTATAGACAGAGTGTCAGTGATAGAATTTGTGGGATTTAGGTCCCACAGACAGACGGTTAGTGTGTACTATAGACGGAGTGTCAGTGATAGAATGTGGGATTTAGGTCCCACAGACAGACGGTCAGTGTGTACTATAGACGGAGTGTCAGTGATAGAATGTGGGATTTAGGTCCCACAGACAGACGGTTAGTGTGTACATTTGTCAGTGATAGAATGTGTGGGCTTTTTTAGGTCCCACAGACAGACGGTTAGTGTGTACTATAGACGGAGTGTCAGTGATATAATGTGGGATTTAGGTCCCACAGACAGACGGTTAGTGTGTACTATAGACAGAGTGTCAGTGATAGAATGTGGGATTTAGGTCCCACAGACAGATGGTTAGTGTGTACTATGGACGGAGTGTCAGTGATATAATGTGGGATTTAGGTCCCACAGACAGACGTTTAGTGTGTACTATAGACGGAGTGTCAGTGATAGAATGTGGGATTTAGGTCCCACAGACAGACGGTTAGTGTGTACTATAGACGGAGTGTCAGTGATATAATGTGGGATTTAGGTCCCACAGACAGACGTTTAGTGTGTACTATAGACGGAGTGTCAGTGATATAATGTGGGATTTAGGTCCCACAGACAGACGGTTAGTGTGTACTATAGACGGAGTGTCAGTGATAGAATGTGGGATTTAGGTCCCACAGACAGATGGTTAGTGTGTACTATGGACGGAGTGTCAGTGATATAATGTGGGATTTAGGTCCCACAGACAGACGTTTAGTGTGTACTATAGACGGAGTGTCAGTGATATAATGTGGGATTTAGGTCCCACAGACAGACGGTCAGTGTGTACTATAGACAGAGTATCAGTGATAGAATGTGTGGGATTTAGGTCCCACAGACAGACAGTTAGTGTGTACTATAGACGGAGTGTCAGTGATAGAATGTGTGGGATTTAGGTCAGACAGACGGTTAGTGAGTACTATAGACAGAGTGTCAGTGATAGAATGTGGGATTTAGGTCCCACAGACAGACGGTTAGTGTGTACTATAGACGGAGTGTCAGTGATATAATGTGGGATTTAGGTCCCACAGACAGACGGTTAGTGTGTACTATAGACGGAGTGTCAGTGATATAATGTGGGATTTAGGTCCCACAGACAGACGGTTAGTGTGTACTATAGACGGAGTGTCAGTGATATAATGTGGGATTTAGGTCCCACAGACAGACGGTTAGTGTGTACTATAGACGGAGTGTCAGTGATAGAATGTGTGGGATTTAGGTCCCACAGACAGACGGTTAGTGTGTACTATAGACGGAGTGTCAGTGATAGAATGTGTGGGATTTAGGTCCCACAGACAGACGGTTAGTGTGTACTATAGACGGAGTGTCAGTGATAGAATGTGTGGGATTTAGGTCCCACAGACAGACGGTTAGTGTGTACTATAGACGGAGTGTCAGTGATAGAATGTGTGGGATTTAGGTCCCACAGACAGACGGTTAGTGTGTACTATAGACGGAGTGTCAGTGATAGAATGTGTGGGCTTTAGGTCCCACAGACAGACGGTTAGTGTGTACTATAGACGGAGTGTCAGTGATATAATGTGGGATTTAGGTCCCACAGACAGACGGTTAGTGTGTACTATAGACGGAGTGTCAGTGATAGAATGTGGGATTTAGGTCCCACAGACAGATGGTTAGTGTGTACTATGGACGGAGTGTCAGTGATATAATGTGGGATTTAGGTCCCACAGACAGACGGTTAGTGTGTACTATAGACGGAGTGTCAGTGATATAATGTGGGATTTAGGTCCCACAGACAGACGGTTAGTGTGTACTATAGACGGAGTGTCAGTGATAGAATGTGTGGGCTTTAGGTCCCACAGACAGACGGTTAGTGTGTACTATAGACGGAGTGTCAGTGATAGAATGTGTGGGATTTAGGTCCCACAGACAGACGGTTAGTGTGTACTATAGACGGAGTGTCAGTGATAGAATGTGTGGGCTTTAGGTCCCACAGACAGACGGTTAGTGTGTACTATAGACGGAGTGTCAGTGATAGAATGTGTGGGATTTAGGTCCCACAGACAGACGGTTAGTGTGTACTATAGACGGAGTGTCAGTGATAGAATGTGTGGGCTTTAGGTCCCACAGACAGACGGTTAGTGTGTACTATAGACGGAGTGTCAGTGATATAATGTGGGATTTAGGTCCCACAGACAGACGGTTAGTGTGTACTATAGACGGAGTGTCAGTGATAGAATGTGGGATTTAGGTCCCACAGACAGATGGTTAGTGTGTACTATGGACGGAGTGTCAGTGATATAATGTGGGATTTAGGTCCCACAGACAGACGGTTAGTGTGTACTATAGACGGAGTGTCAGTGATAGAATGTGGGATTTAGGTCCCACAGACAGACGGTTAGTGTGTACTATAGACGGAGTGTCAGTGATAGAATGTGTGGTCTTTTTTAGGTCATGTTTTGGCTTCAACATGACAGCATTTCTTATTTGGACACTAGAGTCTTAGTGTTGTGTCTGTGCATATGTGTTTAAGCTCAAATTTGAAGTTTTATATTTAAGTTTAGATTTAAAAGCTGTGCTAGGTGTGTGGACTGATCAGTATCAAAAAGTCAAACAAACTGTTCTATGCAGGAGGCAGTTACATGTGCTAGGTGTGTGGACTGGTCAGTGTCAGAAAGTCAAGCAAACCATTCTATGCAGGAGGCAGTTACATGTGCTGGGTGTGTGGACTGGTCAGTGTCAGAAAGTCAAACAAACCATTCTATGCAGGAGGCAGTTACATGTGCTAGATGTGTGGCCTGGTCAGTGTCAGAAAGTCAAGCAAACCATTCTATGCAGGAGGCAGTTACATGTGCTAGCTGTGTGGCCTGGTCAGTGTCAGAAAGTCAAAGCATTCTATGCAGGAGGCAGTTACATGTGCTAGATGTGTGGCCTGGTCAGTGTCAGAAAGTCAAACAAAGCATTCTATGCAGGAGGCAGTTACATGACATGTGCTAGATGTGTGGACTGATCAGTGTCAGAAAGTCAAACAAAGCATTCTATGCAGGAGGCAGTTACATGACATGTGCTAGATGTGTGGACTGATCAGTGTCAGAAAGTCAAACAAAGCATTCTATGCAGGAGGCAGTTACATGACATGTGCTAGATGTGTGGACTGATCAGTGTCAGAAAGTCAAACAAAGCATTCTATGCAGGAGGCAGTTACATGACATGTGCTAGATGTGTGGACTGATCAGTGTCAGAAAGTCAAACAAACCGTTCTATGCAGGAGGCAGTTATGGCCTCAACTTTGGAACATGTGCTGTGTGTGTCTTTATGTAGCACCCACTGTAGCCAAATATTATGTGTATGTGTGTGTGTGCGTGCGTGCGTGCGTGCGCGCGTGTGTTCTTACTGTAGTTCTTACTGAGTTGTGTATCATCTGTGTGTATTGATGGAACACTAACAGGTTTAGATTGTAAATACCATGACCATATACATGTACTGAACAAAGAGGAGAGCTTGGTCACAACTTTAAAAACTATATAATTCTAGTAAAACAAATATTGTGATTTTATTTTCACAAATGTTTAAATATATCCCACTCCTCTGTCTCTCCCCATCTCCCTCTTCTCCCTCTCCTTCCACCCTCTGTCTGTCTCAGTCTTTCTGTCTGTCTCACTGTCTGTGTCTCAGTCTGTCTCTTTCACTCTCTCTGTATCTGTCTGTATGTGTCTCTTGTCTATGTGTGCGTCTCATATCAGTCTCTCTCTTTCAAAGATCATATTTTTTCCCTCGTTTTTTTCTTTCTAAACATTCCTCTTCACTTTCAAATTCCACCTTTTCTTACACTCATATAATTTGTAACATTATTCAATGTATCTTAATACTTGGCTTTAAGGAAGCTTGTTATCAATATTTTTTTATTTTTTTTATTAAATGTGAATGGATATTTAATTGTAAGTGTTTAATTTACTTACCAGAGCTTACTCCACCAGAGCTCCACATTGGTGGAGGAATGCGCTATATAAATGATTCACTATTATTATTATTATTATTATTATTAGTCATCATATTGTTACAATTAGCTCAAAAGCTGTGAAGTAAGGGCAGTTTTCTTTCTGTATTTAAAATGTATCTTAATAGTTAATCTACTGCGGTGTACTGATTCTTATTTGCTTTTGTTATGATTTAATATCACTTGTCAATTATTGTTGTTAACCTTACCTATTAACCATTGCATTGTAGTGATGAGCTCAAAGACTGTTTAGTATTTTATGGGATACATGTACTATGTGCAGGCGCGTGTGTGTGTGTGAGAGAGAGAGAGCTGGAACAATTTCCTGTTTGTGTTTGTGCACACACAAGTATGGTGTATCTGGGTACTCTGTGTGTGTGTGTACACAAAGTATGATACATCTGGGTACTCTCTGTGTTTGTGTGTGTGTACACAAAGTATGATACATCTGGGTATTCTCTGTGTGTGTGTGTGTGTGTGTGTGTACACAAAGTATGATACATCTGGGTACTCTCTGTGTGTGTGTGTGTACACAAAGTATGATACATCTGAGTATTCTCTCTCTGTGTGTGTGTTCTTCAATTTAATGTCTTCATATTAAATGATTTTAGCCCCCCCAAAAAAAATAAAAATAAAAAATAGAAAAAGAAGAGGAGGGAGTAAGAAAAAGAGAGAGAGAGAGAGATAAGGAGACGGAAACAGAGAGAAAGAGAAGGAAGAAGAAGAAGGAGGATGAGAAGAAGAACAGTTAACCTATAACATGGCTAGAATAACAGTTTAATATATATTTTTTTTTAACAGATATAGGCCGTGTACACATACGCACAGATGTTCCGCGTGGAAACCTGTGCGCAGTCAGTAAGTAAGTAAAAGAAAGAAGAACAAAAATAAGCGGACATATCCGTATTTCCCCATATCCCGGACATATCCGTATTTCCCCATATCCGTATGTTTTGTCCCTTCTTTCTTTTACTTATTGATTATTTCCGTGCCGAAAATCTGGATGTACTGGCCTAATGATAAAGATAACTGAAAAAACAAGCAAACAAACAAATAAATAAAACCCAACAAAACACACATTTAAACATGAATAAAAATAGGACTTTGAACAAGTCCTAAAACATTGTCGCAAATTAAGACAAGTTTCACAAAAACCTTCCTCAAGAAAGTTTCCGAAAAAAATGGTAATTAGGTTTTCAGTCTTCTGCAGTGGAAAAGAATATGGTCATTAGAAATGTTCCCACTGCACACACATGTTATATTGCACACACGTGTTATATTGGGAGTGAATTTTGTTTTAAAGGCATTGAGTTTAAAATCTATAGACAAGAGAAGTTAAAAGTCTGATGTTAGGCAATTGTCCATTTTTAGACACAAAAACATCTTCAAAACTCATGTGGTGGTTGACAGGTAATGAGTAGGGTTAGGGTTAGGCTAGGCAGTTGTCCATACTTAGACTCAAAAACATCTTCAAGACTCGTGTGGTGGTTGACAGGTAATGAGTAGGGTTAGGGTTAGGCTAGGCAATTGTCCATACTTAGACTCAAAAACATCTTCAAAACTCATGTGGTGGTTGACAGGTAATGAGTAGGGTTAGGGTTAGGCTAGGCAATTGTCCATACTTAGACTCAAAAACATCTTCAAAACTCGTGTGGTGGTCAACAGGTAATGAGTAGGGTTAGGGTTAGGCTAGGCAATTGTCCATACTTAGACTCAAAAACATCTTCAAAACTCGTGTGGTGGTCAACAGGTAATGAGTAGGGTTAGGGTTAGGCTAGGCAATTGTCCATACTTAGACTCAAAAACATCTTCAAAACTCGTGTGGTGGTTGACAGGTAATGAGTAGGGTTAGGGTTAGGCTAGGCAATTGTCCATACTTAGACACAAAAACATCTTCAAAACTCGTGTGATGGTTGACAGGTAATGAGTAGGGTTAGGGTTAGGCTAGGCAATTGTCCATACTTAGACACAAAAACATCTTCAAAACTCGTGTGATGGTCGACAGGTATTGAGTAGGGTTAGGGTTAGGCTAGGCAATTGTCCATACTTAGACTCAAAAACATCTTCAAAACTCATGTGGTGGTTGACAGGTAATGAGTAGGGTTAGGGTTAGGCTAGGCAATTTTCCATACTTAGACTCAAAAACATCTTCAAGACTCGTGTGGTGGTTGACAGGTAACGAGTAGCCAGCATCTTCTTGTTTCTTTCGAAAAGGTTTCCAGCAGGCATTCTGCTAAAGACTGTAGCCCTCTCTGAGTGATAAAGGGATGTTTAAATGATATGCTTGGACTGTATGATTTGCCGCACACTTGGCTACTTTATCTACAGATTCATTGAAATATACCTCACAGTGTGAAGGCACCCACAGAAATGTAACATTGCCACCTCTTACAATAAGGAAATGCACCAAGTGATTCATTTACAAAATCAAATCTTCTCTCACTTTAGAGTGTGGATTACCTAAGGCATAGTGAAGATGTGTCATTTTTGTGATGTTAGGGTCAGTTAGGATGGTGAAGATGTGTCATTTTTGTGATGTTAGGGTCAGTTAGGATGGTGAACATGTGTCATTTTTGTTGTTAGGGTCAGTTAGGATGGTGAAGATGTGTCATTTTTGTGATGTTAGGGTCAGTTAGGATGGTGAAGATGTGTCATTTTTGTGATGTCAGTTAGGATGGTGAAGATGTGTCATTTTTGTGATGTTAGGGTTTAGGATGGTGATGTGTCATTTTTGTGATGTTAGGGTCAGTTAGGATGGTGAAGATGTGTCATTTTTGTGATGTTAGGGTCAGTTAGGATGGTGAAGATGTGTCATTTTTGTGATGTTAGGGTCAGTTAGGATGGTGAAAATGTCATTTTTGTGATGTTAGGGTCAGTTAGGATGGTGAAGATGTGTCATTTTTGTGATGGTTAGGGTCAGTTAGGATGGTGAAGATGTGTCATTTTTGTGATGTTAGGGTCAGTTAGGATGGTGAAGATGTGTCATTTTTGTGATGGGTCAGTTAGGATGGTGAAGATGTGTCATTTTTGTGATGGGTTAGGGTCAGTTAGGATGGTGAACATGTGTCATTTTTGTGATGTTAGGGTCAGTTAGGATGGTGAAAATGTGTCATTTTTGTGATGTTAGGGTCAGTTAGGATGGTGAAGATGTGTCATTTTTGTGATGTTAGGGTCAGTTAGGATGGTGAACATGTGTCATTTTTGTGATGTTAGGATGGTGAAGATGTCATTTTTGTGATGTTAGGGTCAGTTAGGATGGTGAAGATGTGTCATTTTTGTGATGTTAGGGTCAGTTAGGATGGTGAAGATGTGTCATTTTTGTGATGTTAGGGTCAGTTAGGATGGTGAAGATGTGTCATTTTTGTGATGTTAGGGTCAGTTAGGATGGTGAAGATGTGTCATTTTTGTGATGTTAGGGTCAGTTAGGATGGTGAAAATGTGTCATTTTTGTGATGTTAGGGTCAGTTAGGATGGTGAAGATGTGTCATTTTTGTGATGTTAGGGTCAGTTAGGATGGTGAAGATGTGTCATTTTTGTGATGTTAGGGTCAGTTAGGATGGTGAAGATGTGTCATTTTTGTGATGTTAGGGTCAGTTAGGATGGTGAAGATGTGTCATTTTTGTGATGTTAGGGTCAGTTAGGATGGTGAACATGTGTCATTTTTGTGATGTTAGGGTCAGTTAGGATGGTGAAGATGTGTTATTTTTGTGATGTTAGGGGATCAGTTAGGATGGTGAAGATGTGTCATTTTTGTGATGTTAGGGTCAGTTAGGATGGTGAAGATGTGTCATTTTTGTGATGTTAGGGTCAGTTAGGATGGTGAAGATGTGTCATTTTTGTGATGTTAGGGTCAGTTAGGATGGTGAAGATGTGTCATTTTTGTGATGGTTAGGGTCAGTTAGGATGGTGAAGATGTGTCATTTTTGTGATGTTAGGGTCAGTTAGGATGGTGAAGATGTGTCATTTTTGTGATGTTAGGGTCAGTTAGGATGGTGAAGATGTGTCATTTTTGTGATGTTAGGGTCAGTTAGGATGGTGAAGATGTGTCATTTTTGTGATGTTAGGGTCAGTTAGGATGGTGAACATGTGTCATTTTTGTGATGTTAGGGTCAGTTAGGATGGTGAACATGTGTCATTTTTGTGATGGGGTCAGTTAGGATGGTGAAAATGTCATTTTTGTGATGTTAGGGTCAGTTAGGATGGTGAAAATGTGTCATTTTTGTGATGTTAGGGTCAGTTAGGATGGTGAAAATGTGTCATTGTTGTGATGTTAGGGTCAGTTAGGATGGTGAAGATGTGTCATTTTTGTGATGTTAGGGTCAGTTAGGATGGTGAAGATGTGTCATTTTTGTGATGTTAGGGTCAGTTAGGATGGTGAAAATGTGTCATTTTTGTGATGTTAGGGTTAGTTAGGATGGTGAAAATGTGTCATTATTGTGATGGTTAAGGTCAGTTAGGATGGTGAAAATGTGTCATTTTTGTGATGTTAGGATGGTGAAAATGTGTCATTTGTGTGATGGTTAGGGTCAGGATGGTGAAAACGTGTCATTTATATGATGGTTAGGATGGCCAGTTTAGTGAGGATGGTGATGTTTCTATCAGTTATTGTGGTGCTTGTGGACAATCATAATGCCAGTCAGGGTCAGTTGGAATGCTGATTTTTATTATTGCAGCCAGTTCGAGTCAAACAAAATTAACAGTAGTAAGTAGAAAATTTACCCATTTTCCCCTCTTAACTTTTTTTTACGTATGACTGTCAACAACAGGCATGGTAGACCTCCGCGAATCACGGAAAATCCGCGAAACAGTTTGAAACAAAATTATTAAAAAAATGCATTGAAATGGCATGAAAAAGTGAAAATTTCACTCATTTATTGAATTTTATTGAATTTTCTTCGGCCCCCTGGCCATTTTCCTTGAAAACCACTTTGCCCCCACTACCATGCCTGCAACAATAATGAACTATACCTTAGCATAGAATCAGTCAGGGAAAGAGAGAGAGAGAGAGAGACAGACTGTGTGTGCAGATGTGTGTGTGAGAGAGGGGTAAAGTGAAGAATTGTTCCGATGTACAGCTTGTGTGTGTTGAACATGGGCTTTCTGTTGGCCTTTGTTCAGGTCTTGTTGAAGTTGTTGGACACTTTTCCATCGCGACCAGTCATTGGCTGTTTTTTTATATATTATTTTTTATGCTGTACATACCGACTATTGCTTCGCATGTGATGATTGGCTGGACTTTTACTGTGCATTTCTCTCATGACTGTGCATTGGTTGGAATTTGACTGTACATACTGATTTTTTGCTAAGCATGTGATGATTGGCAGGATTTTGTACCACAACAGTTGAATGGATAATTTTGTTTTGCATGCTTGGACTGGCTGAATCTTTTCAATTATTGGGGTTTTGCATGCTTGGACTGGCTGAATCTTTGGGGTTGACTGATCTATGTGGGGTTTTGACATAGCAAATATATATTGGGGGGTTGACTGACTTACTATGTGGGGTTGACTGACTTACTATGTGGGGTTGACTGATGACTATGTGGGGTTGACTGATGACTGTGGGGTTGACTGATGACTATGTGGGGTTGACTGACTATGTGGGGTTGACTGATTTACTATGTGGGGTTGACTGATGTGTGGGGTTGACTGATGACTATGTGGGGTTGACTGATGACTATGTGGGGTTGACTGATGACTATGTGGGGTTGACTGATGACTGGGGACTGACTTACTATGTGGGGTTGACTGATGACTATGTGGGGTTGACTGATTACTATGTGGGGTTGACTGATGACTATGTGGGGTTGACTGATGACTATGTGGGGTTGACTGATGACTGTGGGGTTGACTGATGGGGTTGACTGACTTACTATGTGGGGTTGACTGATGACTATGTGGGGTTGACTGATGACTATGTGGGGTTGATGATGGTGGGGTTGACTGACTTTGACTGATGTGTGGGGTTGACTGATGACTATGTGGGGTTGACTGACTTACTATGTGGGGTTGACTGATGACTGTGGGGTTGACTGACTATGTGGGGTTGACTGATGACTATGTGGGGTTGACTGATGACTATGTGGGGTTGACTGATGACTATGTGGGGTTGACTGACTTGTGGGGTTGACTATGACTATGTGGGGTTGACTGATGACTATGTGGGGTTGACTGACTATGTGGGGTTGACTGATGACTATGTGGGGTTGACTGACTGACTATGTGGGGTTGACTATGACTATGTGGGGTTGACTGACTTACTATGTGGGGTTGACTGATGACTGTGGGGTTGACTGATGACTATGTGGGGTTGACTGATGTATGTGGGGTTGACTGATGACTACTATGTGGGGTTGACTGATGACTATGTGGGGTTGACTGATGACTATGTGGGGTTGACTGACTTACTATGTGGGGTTGACTGATGACTGTGGGGTTGACTGGTGGGGTTGACTGATGACTATGTGGGGTTGACTGATGACTATGTGGGGTTGACTGACTTACTATGTGGGGTTGACTGATGACTATGTGGGGTTGACTGACTACTATGTGGGGTTGACTGATGACTATGTGGGGTTGACTGACTTACTATGACTGACTGTGGGGTTGACTGATGACTATGTGGGGTTGACTGATTACTATGTGGGGTTGACTGAATATGTGGGGTTGACTGACTTACTATGTGGGGTTGACTGATGACTCTGTGGGGTTGACTCATGACTATGGGGTTGACTGATTACTATGTGGGGTTGACTGATGATATGTGGGGTTGACTGACTTACTATGTGGGGTTGACTGATGAATATGTGGGGTTGACTGACCTACTATGTGGGTTGACTGACTTACTCTGTGGGGTTGACTGATGACTGTGGGGTTGACTGATGTACATAAGGACTGAGGAATGCTTGAGTGCACAGCTTTCTGGGGCTTACTTTGAAACAATTCCTTTACCATTAATTGGGGCTAAATGGTACCTGTGGGCTGAAATCTGGTTGGAGGTTCCAGAGTCTGGGGCTTACTTTGAAACAATTCCTTTACCATTAATTGGGGCTAAATGGTACCTGTGGGCTGAAATCTGGTTGGAGGTTCCAGTTTCTGGGGCTTACTTTGAAACAATTCCTTTACCATTAATTGGGGCTAAATGGTACCTGTGGGCTGAAATCTGGTTGGAGGTTCCAGTTTCTGGGGCTTACTTTGAAACAATTCCTTTACCATTAATTGGGGCTAAATGGTACCTGTGGGCTGAAATCTGGTTGGAGGTTCCAGTTTCTGGGGCTTACTTTGAAACAATTCCTTTACCATTAATTGGGGCTAAATGGTACCTGTGGGCTGAAATCTGGTTGGAGGTTCCAGTTTCTGGGGCTTACTTTGAAACAATTCTTCTAGCAGGGTAGGGGTGGGGTGAATTGTGTTCACATGTGTGAAATCTATTGGATGTACAATTTCCTGAGACTTGCTTCAGAACAATTCGGAGGAGGGGTGGGGGGTGAATTGTGCACATATGGTGTGAACTGTGGCCAGATGTATTTTTTGCTTTCAAACAATTCCTCTCGAGCGTGAAATGCTGACTTGTGTTACTGGAGGGGCTGTACAATTATGCATTGTTCTCACACACTTATGCAGCTTGGCCGTCTTTCCTACTTGCTGTAACATAATTATTGTTATATATTTTTTCACTTTTCTCACTTGCTAATATATGCATGTCTTATGATTTCCTGTAGGATATTGATTCAAATTCATGTGCATGATAGTTTTCTAATGTCTGTATAAAATTATATGCATGGTATGGAAGGGTTTTTTTACTTGCTGAAAGAAATAATTATGCATTGTTGGTCGTCTTTCTGAGTTGTTTCTTTCATTAACAACAAAACTTTGGTGTTTGGGAGATGATCTCCTTGGATGACTGCAGAGAGGGAATTGTCTGGACACATTTCATTAACAACAAAACTTTGGTGTTTGGGAGATGATCTCCTTGGATGACTGCAGAGAGGGAATTGTCTGGACACATTTCTTTAACAACAAAACTTTGGTGTTTGGGAGATGATCTCCTTGGATGACTGCAGAGAGGGAATTGTCTGGACACATTTCTTTAACAACAAAACTTTGGTGTTTGGGAGATGATCTCCTTGGATGACTGCAGAGAGGGAATTGTCTGGACACATTTCATTAACAACAAAACTTTGATGTTTGGGAGATGATCTCCTTGGATGACTGCAGAGAGGGAATTGTCTGGACACATTTCATTAACAACAAAACTTTGATGTTTGGGAGATGATCTCCTTGGATGACTGCAGAGAGGGAATTGTCTGGACACATTTCTCAACAAAACTTTGGAGATGATCTCCTTGGATGACTGCAGAGAGGGAATTGTCTGGACACATTTCATTAACAACAAAACTTTGATGTTTGGGAGATGATCTCCTTGGATGACTGCAGAGAGGGAATTGTCTGGACACATTTCTCCAACAAAACTTTGGATGGGAGATGATCTCCTTGGATGACTGCAGAGAGGGAATTGTCTGGACACATTTCATTAACAACAAAACTTTGGTGTTTGGGAGATGATCTCCTTGGATGACTGCAGAGAGGGAATTGTCTGGACACATTTCATTAACAACAAAACTTTGATGTTTGGGAGATGATCTCCTTGGATGACTGCAGAGAGGGAATTGTCTGGACACATGATGTAGCACTGGACACATGATGTAGCACTGTAGAGAACTGTGAATGCCCACATCTTCTCTCACATGTACAGTCTGCTTTGTTTTGGAATGAATTAATCTGTGTTTTCTCTGAAATGTACAAATCTCTATGTTCATAGATCAGCGTCTTCTCAAGGTGTTCAACTCCATTGTTCATACATTAATTTAATCTGTTAAGTATACAATTTCCTTTGTTCACAAGTTAATGTATTCTTCTTGTCTACATCTTTTGTTCATAAATCAATGTCTTCATCTGGTGTAGAATTGTTACTTTCATAAATTAATGTAATGTTCAAGTGTACATAAAACAAAAAAAATTAACGTCTTCATCTGGTGTACAAGTGTTACTTTTATAAATTAACAACATCTTCATCTGGTGCACAAGTGTTTCATAAATTAACGTCTTCATCTGGTGTACAAGTGTTACTTCTAATCTATAAATTAACACCCTTCTCAAGATGTACTTGTCCTTTGTTCCCAAAGTTGTCTTCTGATAAACAAAGTACATGTAATGCACTGTTCCTTTGTTCATGAAGGATGTTTGTGTTCATGAAACAAAGTACATGTAATGCACTGTTCCTTTGTTCATGAAGGATCTTTGTGTTCATGAAACAAAGTACATGTAATGCACTGTTCCTTTGTTCATGAAGGATGTTTGTGTTCATGAAACAAAGTACATGTAATGCACTGTTCCTTTGTTCATGAAGGATGTTTGTGTTCATGAAACAAAGTACATGTAATGCACTGTTCCTTTGTTCATGAAGGATGTTTGTGTTCATGAAACAAAGTACATGTAATGCACTGTTCCTTTGTTCATGAAGGATGTTTGTGTTCATGAAACAAAGTACATGTAATGCACTGTTCCTTTGTTCATGAAGGATGTTTGTGTTCATGAAACAAAGTACATGTAATGCACTGTTCCTTTGTTCATGAAGGATGTTTGTGTTCATGAAACAAAGTACATGTAATGCACTGTTCCTTTGTTCATGAAGGATGTTTGTGTTCATGAAACAAAGTACATGTAATGCACTGTTCCTTTGTTCATGAAGGATGTTTGTGTTCATGAAACAAAGTACATGTAATGCACTGTTCCTTTGTTCATGAAGGATGTTTGTGTTCATGAAACAAAGTACATGTAATGCACTGTTCCTTTGTTCATGAAGGATGTTTGTGTTCATGAAACAAAGTACATGTAATGCACTGTTCCTTTGTTCATGAAGGATCTTTGTGTTCATGAAACAAAGTACATGTAATGCACTGTTCCTTTGTTCATGAAGGATGTTTGTGTTCATGAAACAAAGTACATGTAATGCACTGTTCCTTTGTTCATGAAGGATCTTTGTGTTCATGAAACAAAGTACATGTAATGCACTGTTCCTTTGTTCATGAAGGATGTTTGTGTTCATGAAACAAAGTACATGTAATGCACTGTTCCTTTGTTCATGAAGGATGTTTGTGTTCATGAAACAAAGTACATGTAATGCACTGTTCCTTTGTTCATGAAGGATGTTTGTGTTCATGAAACAAAGTACATGTAATGCACTGTTCCTTTGTTCATGAAGGATCTTTGTGTTCATGAAACAAAGTACATGTAATGCACTGTTCCTTTGTTCATGAAGGATGTTTGTGTTCATGAAACAAAGTACATGTAATGCACTGTTCCTTTGTTCATGAAGGATCTTTGTGTTCATGAAACAAAGTACATGTAATGCACTGTTCCTTTGTTCATGAAGGATGTTTGTGTTCATGAAACAAAGTACATGTAATGCACTGTTCCTTTGTTCATGAAGGATCTTTGTGTTCATGAAACAAAGTACATGTAATGCACTGTTCCTTTGTTCATGAAGGATCTTTGTGTTCATGAAACAAAGTACATGTAATGCACTGTTCCTTTGTTCATGAAGGATCTTTGTGTTCATGAAACAAAGTACATGTAATGCACTGTTCCTTTGTTCATGAAGGATGTTTGTGTTCATGAAACAAAGTACATGTAATGCACTGTTCCTTTGTTCATGAAGGATGTTTGTGTTCATGAAACAAAGTACATGTAATGCACTGTTCCTTTGTTCATGAAGGATGTTTGTGTTCATGAAACAAAGTACATGTAATGCACTGTTCCTTTGTTCATGAAGGATGTTTGTGTTCATGAAACAAAGTACATGTAATGCACTGTTCCTTTGTTCATGAAGGATCTTTGTGTTCATGAAACAAAGTACATGTAATGCACTGTTCCTTTGTTCATGAAGGATGTTTGTGTTCATGAAACAAAGTACATGTAATGCACTGTTCCTTTGTTCATGAAGGATCTTTGTGTTCATGAAACAAAGTACATGTAATGCACTGTTCCTTTGTTCATGAAGGATGTTTGTGTTCATGAAACAAAGTACATGTAATGCACTGTTCCTTTGTTCATGAAGGATCTTTGTGTTCATGAAACAAAGTACATGTAATGCACTGTTCCTTTGTTCATGAAGGATGTTTGTGTTCATGAAACAAAGTACATGTAATGCACTGTTCCTTTGTTCATGAAGGATGTTTGTGTTCATGAAACAAAGTACATGTAATGCACTGTTCCTTTGTTCATGAAGGATGTTTGTGTTCATGAAACAAAGTACATGTAATGCACTGTTCCTTTGTTCATGAAGGATGTTTGTGTTCATGAAACAAAGTACATGTAATGCACTGTTCCTTTGTTCATGAAGGATCTTTGTGTTCATGAAACAAAGTACATGTAATGCACTGTTCCTTTGTTCATGAAGGATGTTTGTGTTCATGAAACAAAGTACATGTAATGCACTGTTCCTTTGTTCATGAAGGATCTTTGTGTTCATGAAACAAAGTACATGTAATGCACTGTTCCTTTGTTCATGAAGGATGTTTGTGTTCATGAAACAAAGTACATGTAATGCACTGTTCCTTTGTTCATGAAGGATCTTTGTGTTCATGAAACAAAGTACATGTAATGCACTGTTCCTTTGTTCATGAAGGATGTTTGTGTTCATGAAACAAAGTACATGTAATGCACTGTTCCTTTGTTCATGAAGGATGTTTGTGTTCATGAAACAAAGTACATGTAATGCACTGTTCCTTTGTTCATGAAGGATCTTTGTGTTCATGAAACAAAGTACATGTAATGCACTGTTCCTTTGTTCATGAAGGATGTTTGTGTTCATGAAACAAAGTACATGTAATGCACTGTTCCTTTGTTCATGAAGGATGTTTGTGTTCATGAAACAAAGTACATGTAATGCACTGTTCCTTTGTTCATGAAGGATGTTTGTGTTCATGAAACAAAGTACATGTAATGCACTGTTCCTTTGTTCATGAAGGATCTTTGTGCTCATGAAACAAAGTACATGTAATGCACTGTTCCTTTGTTCATGAAGGATCTTTGTGTTCATGAAACAAAGTACATGTAATGCACTGTTCCTTTGTTCATGAAGGATCTTTGTGTTCATGAAACAAAGTACATGTAATGCACTGTTCCTTTGTTCATGAAGGATGTTTGTGTTCATGAAACAAAGTACATGTAATGCACTGTTCCTTTGTTCATGAAGGATGTTTGTGTTCATGAAACAAAGTACATGTAATGCACTGTTCCTTTGTTCATGAAGGATCTTTGTGTTCATGAAACAAAGTACATGTAATGCACTGTTCCTTTGTTCATGAAGGATCTTTGTGTTCATGAAACAAAGTACATGTAATGCACTGTTCCTTTGCTCATGAAGGATCTTTGTGTTCATGAAACAAAGTACATGTAATGCACTGTTCCTTTGTTCATGAAGGATGTTTGTGTTCATGAAACAAAGTACATGTAATGCACTGTTCCTTTGTTCATGAAGGATGTTTGTGTTCATGAAACAAAGTACATGTAATGCACTGTTCCTTTGTTCATGAAGGATGTTTGTGTTCATGAAACAAAGTACATGTAATGCACTGTTCCTTTGTTCATGAAGGATGTTTGTGTTCATGAAACAAAGTACATGTAATGCACTGTTCCTTTGTTCATGAAGGATCTTTGTGTTCATGAAACAAAGTACATGTAATGCACTGTTCCTTTGTTCATGAAGGATGTTTGTGTTCATGAAACAAAGTACATGTAATACACTGTTCCTTTGTTCATGAAGGATGTTTGTGTTCATGAAACAAAGTACATGTAATGCACTGTTCCTTTGTTCATGAAGGATGTTTGTGTTCATGAAACAAAGTACATGTAATGCACTGTTCCTTTGTTCATGAAGGATGTTTGTGTTCATGAAACAAAGTACATGTAATGCACTGTTCCTTTGTTCATGAAGGATCTTTGTGTTCATGAAACAAAGTACATGTAATGCACTGTTCCTTTGTTCATGAAGGATGTTTGTGTTCATGAAACAAAGTACATGTAATGCACTGTTCCTTTGTTCATGAAGGATCTTTGTGTTCATGAAACAAAGTACATGTAATGCACTGTTCCTTTGTTCATGAAGGATCTTTGTGCTCATGAAACAAAGTACATGTAATGCACTGTTCCTTTGTTCATGAAGGATCTTTGTGTTCATGAAACAAAGTACATGTAATGCACTGTTCCTTTGTTCATGAAGGATGTTTGTGTTCATGAAACAAAGTACATGTAATGCACTGTTCCTTTGTTCATGAAGGATCTTTGTGTTCATGAAACAAAGTACATGTAATGCACTGTTCCTTTGTTCATGAAGGATGTTTGTGTTCATGAAACAAAGTACATGTAATGCACTGTTCCTTTGTTCATGAAGGATGTTTGTGTTCATGAAACAAAGTACATGTAATGCACTGTTCCTTTGTTCATGAAGGATGTTTGTGTTCATGAAACAAAGTACATGTAATGCACTGTTCCTTTGTTCATGAAGGATGTTTGTGTTCATGAAACAAAGTACATGTAATGCACTGTTCCTTTGTTCATGAAGGATGTTTGTGTTCATGAAACAAAGTACATGTAATGCACTGTTCCTTTGTTCATGAAGGATGTTTGTGTTCATGAAACAAAGTACATGTAATGCACTGTTCCTTTGTTCATGAAGGATGTTTGTGTTCATGAAACAAAGTACATGTAATGCACTGTTCCTTTGTTCATGAAGGATGTTTGTGTTCATGAAACAAAGTACATGTAATGCACTGTTCCTTTGTTCATGAAGGATGTTTGTGATCATGAAACAAAGTACATGTAATGCACTGTTCCTTTGTTCATGAAGGATGTTTGTGTTCATGAAACAAAGTACATGTAATGCACTGTTCCTTTGTTCATGAAGGATGTTTGTGTTCATGAAACAAAGTACATGTAATGCACTGTTCCTTTGTTCATGAAGGATGTTTGTGCTCATGAAACAAAGTACATGTAATGCACTGTTCCTTTGTTCATGAAGGATCTTTGTGCTCATGAAACAAAGTACATGTAATGCACTGTTCCTTTGTTCATGAAGGATGTTTGTGTTCATGAAACAAAGTACATGTAATGCACTGTTCCTTTGTTCATGAAGGATGTTTGTGTTCATGAAACAAAGTACATGTAATGCACTGTTCCTTTGTTCATGAAGGATCTTTGTGTTCATGAAACAAAGTACATGTAATGCACTGTTCCTTTGTTCATGAAGGATGTTTGTGTTCATGAAACAAAGTACATGTAATGCACTGTTCCTTTGTTCATGAAGGATGTTTGTGTTCATGAAACAAAGTACATGTAATGCACTGTTCCTTTGTTCATGAAGGATCTTTGTGTTCATGAAACAAAGTACATGTAATGCACTGTTCCTTTGTTCATGAAGGATCTTTGTGTTCATGAAACAAAGTACATGTAATGCACTGTTCCTTTGTTCATGAAGGATCTTTGTGTTCATGAAACAAAGTACATGTAATGCACTGTTCCTTTGTTCATGAAGGATGTTTGTGTTCATGAAACAAAGTACATGTAATGCACTGTTCCTTTGTTCATGAAGGATGTTTGTGTTCATGAAACAAAGTACATGTAATGCACTGTTCCTTTGTTCATGAAGGATCTTTGTGTTCATGAAACAAAGTACATGTAATGCACTGTTCCTTTGTTCATGAAGGATGTTTGTGTTCATGAAACAAAGTACATGTAATGCACTGTTCCTTTGTTCATGAAGGATGTTTGTGTTCATGAAACAAAGTACATGTAATGCACTGTTCCTTTGTTCATGAAGGATCTTTGTGTTCATGAAACAAAGTACATGTAATGCACTGTTCCTTTGTTCATGAAGGATCTTTGTGTTCATGAAACAAAGTACATGTAATGCACTGTTCCTTTGTTCATGAAGGATCTTTGTGTTCATGAAACAAAGTACATGTAATGCACTGTTCCTTTGTTCATGAAGGATCTTTGTGTTCATGAAACAAAGTACATGTAATGCACTGTTCCTTTGTTCATGAAGGATGTTTGTGTTCATGAAACAAAGTACATGTAATGCACTGTTCCTTTGTTCATGAAGGATCTTTGTGTTCATGAAACAAAGTACATGTAATACACTGTTCCTTTGTTCATGAAGGATGTTTGTGTTCATGAAACAAAGTACATGTAATGCACTGTTCCTTTGTTCATGAAGGATCTTTGTGTTCATGAAACAAAGTACATGTAATGCACTGTTCCTTTGTTCATGAAGGATGTTTGTGTTCATGAAACAAAGTACATGTAATGCACTGTTCCTTTGTTCATGAAGGATGTTTGTGTTCATGAAACAAAGTACATGTAATACACTGTTCCTTTGTTCATGAAGGATGTTTGTGTTCATGAAACAAAGTACATGTAATGCACTGTTCCTTTGTTCATGAAGGATGTTTGTGTTCATGAAACAAAGTACATGTAATGCACTGTTCCTTTGTTCATGAAGGATGTTTGTGTTCATGAAACAAAGTACATGTAATGCACTGTTCCTTTGTTCATGAAGGATCTTTGTGTTCATGAAACAAAGTACATGTAATGCACTGTTCCTTTGTTCATGAAGGATGTTTGTGTTCATGAAACAAAGTACATGTAATGCACTGTTCCTTTGTTCATGAAGGATCTTTGTGTTCATGAAACAAAGTACATGTAATACACTGTTCCTTTGTTCATGAAGGATGTTTGTGTTCATGAAACAAAGTACATGTAATGCACTGTTCCTTTGTTCATGAAGGATGTTTGTGTTCATGAAACAAAGTACATGTAATGCACTGTTCCTTTGTTCATGAAGGATGTTTGTGTTCATGAAACAAAGTACATGTAATGCACTGTTCCTTTGTTCATGAAGGATCTTTGTGTTCATGAAACAAAGTACATGTAATGCACTGTTCCTTTGTTCATGAAGGATGTTTGTGTTCATGAAACAAAGTACATGTAATGCACTGTTCCTTTGTTCATGAAGGATGTTTGTGTTCATGAAACAAAGTACATGTAATGCACTGTTCCTTTGTTCATGAAGGATCTTTGTGTTCATGAAACAAAGTACATGTAATGCACTGTTCCTTTGTTCATGAAGGATGTTTGTGTTCATGAAACAAAGTACATGTAATGCACTGTTCCTTTGTTCATGAAGGATGTTTGTGTTCATGAAACAAAGTACATGTAATGCACTGTTCCTTTGTTCATGAAGGATGTTTGTGTTCATGAAACAAAGTACATGTAATGCACTGTTCCTTTGTTCATGAAGGATGTTTGTGTTCATGAAACAAAGTACATGTAATGCACTGTTCCTTTGTTCATGAAGGATGTTTGTGTTCATGAAACAAAGTACATGTAATGCACTGTTCCTTTGTTCATGAAGGATCTTTGTGTTCATGAAACAAAGTACATGTAATGCACTGTTCCTTTGTTCATGAAGGATCTTTGTGTTCATGAAACAAAGTACATGTAATGCACTGTTCCTTTGTTCATGAAGGATGTTTGTGTTCATGAAACAAAGTACATGTAATGCACTGTTCCTTTGTTCATGAAGGATGTTTGTGTTCATGAAACAAAGTACATGTAATGCACTGTTCCTTTGTTCATGAAGGATGTTTGTGTTCATGAAACAAAGTACATGTAATGCACTGTTCCTTTGTTCATGAAGGATCTTTGTGTTCATGAAACAAAGTACATGTAATGCACTGTTCCTTTGTTCATGAAGGATCTTTGTGTTCATGAAACAAAGTACATGTAATGCACTGTTCCTTTGTTCATGAAGGATCTTTGTGTTCATGAAACAAAGTACATGTAATGCACTGTTCCTTTGTTCATGAAGGATCTTTGTGTTCATGAAACAAAGTACATGTAATGCACTGTTCCTTTGCTCATGAAGGATCAATATACATATTTTTGTGTTCATGAAATAATTCATGTACAGGTCCTTTGTTCATGAATGATCAATGTACAGTTTTTGTTCATGAAATAATTCACATACAATTTCTTTCTTCATGAAATAATTCATATACATGTTCGCGAAGTAGTCAATGGACATGTGGCAAGTGTGTTGATAATCATACTACTGTCAATTTTATTTTCTAATGGAACTGACGTTTATCAATTTTATCTTACTGAACTGATGTTGATTGTTCTAATGAACTGATATTGATTTTTAATTGAATTGATGTTGCCTTTAAAAAACCACAATGAGTTGATCTTGGCTTTATATGTAACTGAGGTTGATTTCTTTTCTCTTTTTTTATAGTTGAACTGATGCTGGTATTAAATTGAAGTTGAATGAATGTTCTTTTATCTGGATGATGGCTTTCCTTTGTAATGAACTGGAAAATTGGGTAAAGGTAAAGATGTGCCACCCCCCATCCATTTCTCGGTTAATTGTATTTTTTGCGTTTTTGCCTTTCTTACCATACATAAAGCTGTATTTTAGGAACATTTTTAGCTAATTACCTTTTTGGAATACTAACCCTAACCCTAACCCTACCCCTAAACCTAACCCTACCCCCCACTATGTACTGCAGTACACCGCGATTTGTCACAGTTGTGGTTCGTTGCGTTTTTCCGTCTTATACGGTGGGGGGTAGGGTTAGGGTTAGGGCTAGGGTTAGGGCTAGTATTCCAAAAAGGTTATTAGCTAAAAATGTTCCTAAAATACAGCTTTATGTATGGTAAGAAAGGCAATAACGGAAAAATACAATTAACCGAGATAGGTAGGGGGGGTGGCACATCTTGACCTTTACCGAAAAATTGTATTACTGTGGTAATATGTACATTTTTTTAAACCATTGTATTTATGAGGTTCATTATCATTTCAATTAATACATTTTGTTACCATGGAGTTATGTTAATTATGGTTGAATGAAGTCCATTTCTTACGATGGCGCTACTCACAGTACTGCATTAAAGGATTGATAAACCAGACCGCTGCCTCGTGTGCACTTCAAACGCATGTGTTCTGCGCGTTTTTGGAATGCGGTACAATTCCAGAATTGGACGGGACAAAGTGAGAATTCCAACTTTGCGCAATTCCAGAATTGGACCAATTCTAGCCGATTCTAATTGCCCCCCTTTCACGGACAATTCCGGAATTGTGCCTACACTGCGCAAAGTGAGAATGTGCAACAAAGCTGGAATTGTGAGCTTGGTGAACTGTTATTCTTTATATCATTTTCTAGCTTAACGAATTTTTAGTTTAAGTGTCTCAACTCTATAGTGAATAATATTGCCAACATGACTGGATAAAAAAACCCAGATTAAAATGCAGTATTCTATGAAACTAGCTTTTTCACGTGAGAGGCGCAGATTTATTTCCCTTGGTGTTGTTTGGCCCACTCTAACGAAAGTCGAGCATGGAAGTTGGAAGTTGCCATGAAACGGACGCAGTTCGTTTAAAAAAAAGAAACAATCTTATCGTATTTGTCCTTTGAAATGATTTTTGAGTTTGATGCCTGAGCAGCTTTCTTCGTTATTTCTTTTATTTTACCCGATGGGCCAGCTCGTCGCAGTCTGACATTTTCGTTTTTGCGCCGTCCTACACCTCTAGGAGGTACGACGGGCTAACCACTGAGTCCAACCCCCACTAGAAGTCCAGAATGGGACCAGGGCCGTCCTACACCTCTAGGAGGTACGACGGGCTAACCACTGAGTCCAACCCCCACTAGAAGTCCAGAATGGGACCAGGGCCTGGGTGAAGTGTAGTCCTACACCTCTAGGAGGTACGACGGGCTAACCACTGAGTCCAACCCCCACTAGAAGTCCAGAATGGGACCAGGGCCTGGGTGAAGTGTAGTCCTACACCTCTAGGAGGTACGGCAGGAAACGGGGATGTTATCAGTGTAGGTGTATGAAGAAGTGACTCTTATCTACCGCTCCTCCCTTCACACCAGCATCGTCCCAAACGAGTGGAGAAGAGCAAACGTCACTCCTGCTTTCCAGAAGGGAGAACGGTATAGACCGTAGAACTACAGGCCGATTTCCCTGACATGCGTTCTGTGCAAAATCATGGGACATGTAGTGGTCAGCACCATCATGCAGCATCTGGAGGAAAACGACATCCTGCGGCCAGAACAGCATGGATTCCGGCGCCGGCGGTCATGTGAGACAACTTCTGGGCTTTGTGGACGAATTGACGGAGGAGTTGGAGAGGGCCGGAAACCAGGAAGACATCATAGTCTTAGACTTCTCCAAAGCCTTCGACAAGGCAGATCATTGCCTGCTGATCCACAAGCTCAATAGGGCATTTGCCACGAGTGTTCGTTCTCTATACTAGACTACTAATTTGCCCGCACTCGTTCTGCCCGAGTTACGCTGACCTTTCTAATTCAACTCTCTAAATTCAATTCAGTGAATTTCAAGGTCGTCCTCACGCGTACGTGGCATATGCCCTATTGGGCGAACTCATACCACAGTCTACACAACACTCAGAAACCTTCCCAACTAGCATGTCACACACACATTGTTCACCTGGACGATGAGCTGGGGCTAGGTGAGATAAACCTAGCAGGGACAACTGACACACACGAGCTCAGATACCCGGGTCTTACAAACAGCAGGGACAACTGACATACACGAGCTCAGATACCCGGGTCTTACCAGCAGGGACAACTGACATACACGAGCTCAC
>CM065692.1:44135368-44194055 GCA_017654935.2 Phymorhynchus buccinoides | reverse complement strand
TAGGAACTTTCCTTTAAGATTCTTGCTGTAATCTAGAAGGTCTGGGAGTTCATTGAAGAAATCTTTTTCTGTCAGTTTGTTTTTCCTGTTTGGGGGTGGGCGGTAAAGGGTTAACAGGTCGATCGTATGCTGGTGAAGGGTGATGGTGAGGTGCACAATCTCAAAGGACGAATGTTGAAAGGAAAAGTCTGACTGCACCTTAACGTTGGGGGACAGACACTCTCTCATAATGATGGCAATGCCACCACCACGTGAAGGACGAGGCAAGGAAAGAGTGCAGTATCCAGGGGGTGCCAGTCCTTTACACTTTGCTTCGTCACCCTGGGATCGTAGCCATGTATTCGGTTAAGCCAAAATTCCATATGCACGATTTTAAAGGCAAAAAAGGGGCCAAAAAAAATCTACAGCGTCGCCCGCGGTTAAAATTTATCGCCACCAACAATCCCTCATTCTGTACACCCATAAGTGTGATAATCGCGACCAGTCAGTCGAAAATCGCTCGCGATTTTATTTTATCGCTTGGTGAAGCGAAAAAAATATTTTTGTCGCCGTCGAAAACAGTCTGAAAGTGGATGGAGCAAAATCATCACGCGATTGTTCAGCCAGCATGGCTTCCAAAACCGTGGAGAAACATGTGGTACTCGTGAAAAAAACGTTGCTTGCAGTTCCGAAGGCGCGATTGGGATTTTTAGCGCGATGTTTGAATAGCGCCATCGAAAATCGCCGGCGATTTTAGCGTCAATGGAATTGCAAGCAACGTTTTTCCTCGCTGTCGAAAGTAGCGGGCGATTTAAGCCAGCGAAAATAGCGCTTATGGAATTCCAGCTTTATACAGGACAGATCAAGAGTGTTGTCTAAAAAATCATATAATAATTTGGATATAGTTATGTTGCCAGTTTACAATGCAGACATAAGATTTCATTGATATATAGATGTTTATTGTACTTAATTTTATATAATAATTTTTATATAGCTATGTTGCCAGTTTACAATATAGACATATTTCATTGATATATAGATGTTTATTGTACTTAATTTTATATCATAATTTTTATATAGTTATCTTGTCAGTTTACAATGCAGACATAATATTTTATTGATATATAGATGTTTATAATTATTGTACTTGTATATTGTAATTTATTTATTGTACTTAATTTTATATTATAAGTTGTTTATTGTACTTCATTTTATAATGAATTTATTGTACTTAATTCTATATTATAATTTGTTTATTGTACTTAATTTTATATTGTAATTTATTTATTGTACTTAATTTTATAATATAATTTTTTAATTGTCCAGGACCTTGTCAGTGTACAGTGGGGGCAGTCACACCAGTAGTGGTTTGTTATTTATCTGTTATTTATTTATTATGTATTATAATATATCCATTGTTGCAGTAGTTTGTTATTTATTAATTATATTTTATTACTTATTTACTATGTATTCATTGTCTAGGAACTCGTCGGTGTACAGTGGAGGCAGTCATGGGGCAGCCATGCCAGTAGTGGTTTGTTATTATGTATTTCATATTCATTATTATTATGTATTATGTATTATTTTATGCAGTATTTATCATTTATTGTTGTAGGAACTCGTCGGTGAACAGTGGAGGCAGTCATGGGGGAAGTCATGCCAGTCTGTCCAGCACTGGATCTAAGTCATCACGCAGGTCTGTGTTTATCTGTGTCTGTTTCACTGTCTGTATTGTCCAGCACAGGATCTAAAACATCACGCAGGTCTGTGTTTATCTGTGTCTGTTTCACTGTCTGTATTGTCCAGCACTGGATCTAAGACATCACGCAGGTCTGTGTTTATCTGTGTCTGTTTCACTGTCTGTATTGTCCAGCACTGGATCTAAAACATCACGCAGGTCTGTGTTTAACTATGTCCTCTGTGTTTCACTGTCTGTATTGTCCAGCACAGGATCTAAAACATCACGCAGGTCTGTGTTTATCTGTGTCTGTTTCACTGTCTGTATTGTCCAGCACTGGATCTAAGTCATCACGCAGGTCTGTGTTTATCTGTGTCTGTTTCACTGTCTGTATTGTCCAGCACAGGATCTAAAACATCACGCAGGTCTGTGTTTATCTGTGTCTGTTTCACTGTCTGTATTGTCCAGCACTGGATCTAAAACATCACGCAGGTCTGTGTTTATCTATGTCTGTTTCACTGTCTGTATTGTCCAGCACTGGATCTAAAACATAACACAGGTCTGTGTTTATCTGTGTCTGTTTCACTGTCTGTATTGTCCAGCACAGGATCTAAAACATAACACAGGTCTGTGTTTATCTATGTCTGTTTCACTGTCTGTATTGTCCAGCACAGGATCTAAAACATAACACAGGTCTGTGTTTATCTGTGTTTCACTGTCTGTATTGTCCAGCACTGGATCTAAAACATAACACAGGTCTGTGTTTATCTGTGTTTCACTGTCTGTATTGTCCAGCACAGGATCTAAAACATAACACAGGTCTGTGTTTATCTGTGTTTCACTGTCTGTATTGTCTCTAAGACATCACACTAAGACATCACACAGGTCTGTGTTTCACTGTCTGTATTGTCCAGCACTGGATCTAAAACATCACGCAGGTCTGTGTTTATCTGTGTTTCACTGTCTGTATTGTCCAGCACTGGATCTAAGACATCATGCAGGTCTGTGTTTATCTGTGTTTCACTGTCTGTATTGTCCAGCGCTGGATCTAAAGCATCATGCAGGTCTGTGTTTATCTATGTCCTCTGTGTTTCACTGTCTGTATTGTCCAGCACAGGATCTAAAACATCACGCAGGTCTGTGTTTATCTGTGTCCTCTGTGTTTCACTGTCTGTATTGTCCAGCACAGGATCTAAGACATCATGCAGGTCTGTGTTTGACTGTCTGTACTGTCCAGCACTGGATGATTGTTGGTGAAATCAGGAGGTCAGAATTAGAGCATGAAACATTCCTCTAGATTGTTTTTAAAAACTATCCGGTAAAAAGTTCCTCATTTTGTGAAATACTTGTCTGAAATCCAGTGCATCAGACAGCAGGTTTGAGCATCATAGATGCACATATGTGTAAGAATGAACACTGTGTAGCCTCTGTTGCTTTGAGCATCATAGACGTACATATGTGTGTAAGAATGAACGCTGTGTAGCCTCTGTTGCTTTGAGCATCATAGATGCACATATATGTGTAAGAATGAACACTGTGTAGCCTCTGTTGCTTTCAGCATCATAGACGTAGATGTGTGTAAGAATGAACGCTGTGTAGCCTCTGTTGCTTTGAGCATCATAGACGTACATATGTGTGTAAGAATGAACGCTGTGTAGCCTCTGTTGCTTTGAGCATCATAGATGCACATATGTGTGTAAGAATGAACACTGTGTAGCCTCTGTTGCTTTGAGCATCATAGACGTACATATGTGTGTAAGAATGAACGCTGTGTAGCCTCTGTTGCTTTGAGCATCATAGACGTACATATGTGTGTAAGAATGAACGCTGTGTAGCCTCTGTTGCTTTGAGCATCATAGACGTACATATGTGTGTAAGAATGAACACTGTGTAGCCTCTGTTGCTTTCAGCATCATAGACGTAGATGTGTGTAAGAATGAACACTGTGTAGCCTCTGTTGCTTTCAGCATCATAGACGTAGATGTGTGTAAGAATGAACGCTGTGTAGCCTCTGTTGCTTTGAGCATCATAGACGTACATATGTGTGTAAGAATGAACACTGTGTAGCCTCTGTTGCTTTGAGCATCATAGACATACATATGTGTGTAAGAATGAACGCTGTGTAGCCTCTGTTGCTTTGAGCATCATAGACGTACAGATGTGTGTAAGAATGAACGCTGTGTAGCCTCTGTTGCTTTTAGCATCATAGACGTACAGATGTGTGTAAGAATGAACGCTGTGTAGCCTCTGTTGCTTTGAGCATCATAGACGTACAGATGTGTGTAAGAATGAACGCTGTGTAGCCTCTGTTGCTTTGAGCATCATAGACGTACATATGTGTGTAAGAATGAACACTGTGTAGCCTCTGTTGCTTTGAGCATCATAGACATACATATGTGTGTAAGAATGAACGCTGTGTAGCCTCTGTTGCTTTGAACATCATAGACATACATATGTGTGTAAGAATGAACGCTGTGTAGCCTCTGTTGCTTTGAGCATCATAGACGTACAGATGTGTGTAAGAATGAACGCTGTGTAGCCTCTGTTGCTTTGAGCATCATAGACGTAGATGTGTGTAAGAATGAGCACTGTGTAGCCTCTGTTGCTTTGAGCATCATAGACATACATATGTGTGTAAGAATGAACACTGTAGCCTCTGTTGCTTTGCCTAGCTTAGGTCAAATCTCCACCAGGAACTGAGGAAGTCTGATGCTGGCTTATTTTAGTATGTCAGTGTGCCACTATCACTATTGTAGGTCAAATCTTCACGTAGGAAGTCTGATGCTGACTTATCTGGGTATGTCAGTGTGCCACTTTCACTATTGTAGGTCAAATCTTCACGTAGGAAGTCTGATGCTGACTTATCTGGGTATGTCAGTGTGCCACTTTCACTATTGTAGGTCAAACCTCCACCAGGAAGTCTGATGCTGACTTATCTGGGTATGTCAGTGTGCCACTATCAATATTGTAGGTCAAATCTTCACATAGGAAGTCTGATGCTGACTTACCTTGGTATGTCAGTGTGCCACTATCACTACTGTAGGTCAAATCTTCGCCAGGAAGTCTGATGCTGACTTATCTGGGTATGTCAGTGTGCCACTATCACTATTGTAGGTAAAATCTTCACGTAGGAAGTTAGATGCTGACTACCTTGGTATGTCAGTGTGCCACTATCAATATTGTAGGTCAAATCTTCATGTAGGAAGTTAGATGCTGACTTACCTTGGTATGTCAGTGTTCCACTATCACTATTGTAGGTCAAATCTTCATGTAGGAAGTTAGATGCTGACTTACCTTGGTATGTCAGTGTGCCACTATCAATATTGTAGGTCAAATCTTCACGTAGGAAGTTAGATGCTGACTTACCTTGGTATGTCAGTGTGCCACTTTCACTATTGTGAGTCACTATGTGGATTTGGTGAGCAATCACATCTTGTATTCTTTCCTTTAACCTTAACCAAATTTATATAAAAACAATTTGAAACGTAGGAACTGTGCTGGAGTATTGTTCTTTGCAGTACCGTTATTTGTATTTTTTTTAATATTAGGATTATTCATAACATTGTGTGGGGATTTTCAGAACGGTGATCACGCGCTATCCCTGTAAAGCTGGCCACGAATCAGAGCTGTCCTTTGAAGCCAACCAGATGATTTATAACGGTCAGTGGTGATACATTCATAGATAGATAATTAATTCATGCATTGTAATATGTTGCATCATACTGTATTGTACTGCATTATATTGTAAAGCGGGCCACGAATCAGCTGTCCTTTGAAGCCAACTAGATGATTTATAACGGTCAGTGGAGATACATTCATAGATAATAGATAATTAATTCATGCATTGTAATATGTTGCATCATACTGTATTGTACTGCATTATATTTATAATGTAAAGCGGGCCACAAATCAGAGCTGTCCTTTGAAGCCAAGCAGATTTATAACGGTCAATTCTGATAAATAATTAATAATTCAACCTATTATTGATATAGTGTAAGATGTTTTGCTATATTGTATTGTTTTACATTATAAAGCAGACCAATAGTTGGAGATGTGCTTTGAAGTGAACCAGATGGTTTAATAATGGTGAGTAGTAAAAATTAATGATAAGTAATCCTTAAATGGCATTGTATTGCATTGTAATGGATTGTATTTACAGACATTTATATGAAATAAGTGGGCACAATATAAGCTTTTAGCTTGTTGCTGCGGTTATTTTTGCTTAATTTCTTTGTAAAATGTGTGTTGATGTTAAATAAAAATCATTTAACCCTTTCACCACCAATGTCACATTTTAGCACCACAATGGTTAAACACCCATGTCACTAAAAGGCATCAAATCAGGGCCTGTTATCCAAAGACCTATTTCTTAATATTTTGGGAGGTAAGGATAGGCCTACTGATATATGTCAGATTTTTTTGTCTTACCCAGTTAAGTTTAATGGTATTTTTTGGCTGAAAATTGGCTGGCGGCGAAAGGGTTAAACGAATGTATTGTATTCTATTGCGTATTGTGTTATATTTTGTATTGTGTTGAACTGCAAAGCAGGCCATGTTTTAGATATTTTTTACCTCTAAGAAATGTTATTATGATCAGTATTAATCCCTTCACTGCCAGAGAAAATATTGAGAAATTATCTTTTATCATGACTAACTATAATCGGCTTGTTGTGTGTGTGTGTGTGGTGTGTGTCTGTCTGTCTGTCTGTCTGTTCAGGCGATTGTGCCCAAGCTGTTGGCCATAGACCCTTATAACCATATATATTCTTGATCAGCATATCACATCCTATTCAGATCCTGAATTTTGAACCCCCAGTACAAACCTCCTCCAAGGAAGACTCACAAAACCAAAATTTCCTTCTTTGTGGGGGGGGCTATATATTTCAAGTCCGAGCTGTATCTCATGAACCAGTGAACAGAATAGCTTCAAATTTTGTGTGGTGGTGTATCACAGTACAGGAATGGTCCCATAAAAAAATAAACGTGCTGACCTTGACCTTGAAGTTTGACCTTGAAACCCGAAATTTCTTCTTGAGGTCATATCTTTCATATCGTCGGACATACAATGTTCAAACTTGGGACAGGGGTAGATTGACTACGGATCAAGGTCAAGGTCAAGGACATAGACCTTGGAGGTGTCAACTTTGTGTTTTGGCCATATCTTTCACATTTGTTTCATCTACAGGCTTCAAAGTGGCAGATTGGTAGACTGCCTCAAGGTCATGTGTGTTGCAAAGTATTGAATATCCTAATGACCTTGACCTTGACTTTTGAACTTCTCTTTTTTACCTGTGGCTGTAGTTTGGACACCATTGGGTTTACACCCACAAAACCATATATATTCTTGATCACCATGATCTAAGGAATGCAGTTGGAGACATTTAAAAGCCACTTGACCTTGACCTTTACATTTGACCTTGAAGCTGTTGCATAATGACGGTCTGTCCAGATAAAAGTGCCCATAATTTCAAAACCGTTGCCGGAGACGGCAACGGTTTTGAAATTATGGGCACTTTTATCTGGACAGACCGTCATTATGTAACAGCTTCAAGGTCAAATGTAAAGGTCAAGGTCAAGTGGCTTTTAAATGTCTCCAACTGCATTCCTTAGATCATGGTCATCAAGAATATATATGGTTTCGTGGGTGTAAACCCAATGTTGTCCAAACTACAGCCACAGGTAAAAAAGAGAAGTTCAAAAGTCAAGGTCAAGGTCATTAGGATATTCAATACTTTGCACCACACATGACCATGAGGCAGTCTACCAATCTGCCACTTTGAAGCCTGTAGATGAAACAAATGTGAAATATTTTTTATGGCCAAAACACCAAATTGACCAAGCTGACACCTCCAAGGTCTATGTCCTTGACCTTGACCTTGATCCGTAGTCAATCTACCCCTGTCCCAAGTTTGAACATTGTATGTCCAACGATATGAAAGATATGGCCTCAAGAAGAAATTTCGGTTTTCAAGGTCAAACTTCAAGGTCAAGGTCAGCACGTTTATAGGTTTTTTTATGGGACCATTCCTGTACTGTGATACACCACCACACAAGATTTTAAGCTATTCTGTTCACTGGTTCATGAGATACAGCTCGGACATGAAATATATAGCACAAAGAAGGAAATTTTGGTTTTGTGAGTCTTCCCTTGGAGGAGGTTTGTACTGGGGGTTCAAAATTCAGGATCTGAATAGGATGTGATATGCTGATCAAGAATATATATGGTTATAAGGGTCTATGGCCAACAGCTTGGGCACAATCGTACCTGAACAGACAGACAGACAGACAGACACACACACACACACACACAAACAAGCCGATTATAGTAGTCATGATAAAAGATAATTTCTCAATATTTCTCTGGCAGTGAAGGGATTAATACTGATCATAATAACATTTCTTAGAGGTAAAAAATATCTAAAACATGGCCTGCTTTGCAGTTCAACACAATACAAAATATAACACAATACGCAATAGAATACAATACATTCGTTTAACCCTTTCGCCGCCAGCCATTTTTCAGCCAAAATATACCATTAAACTTAACTGGGTAGAGACAAAAAAATCTGACATATATCATTAGGCCTATCCTTACCTCCCAAAATAATAAAAAATATGTTTTTGGATAACAGGCCCCGATTTGATGCCTTTTAGTGACATGGGTGTTTAACCATTGTGGTGCTAAAATGTGACATTGGTGGTGAAAGGGTTAAATGATTTTTATTTAACATCAACACACATTTTACAAAGAAATTAAGCAAAAATAACCGCAGCAACAAGCTAAAAGCTTATATTGTGCCCACTTATTTCATATAAATGTCTGTAAATACAATCCATTACAATGCAATACAATGCCATTTAAGGATTACTTATCATTAATTTTTACTACTCACCATTATTAAACCATCTGGTTCACTTCAAAGCACATCTCCAACTATTGGTCTGCTTTATAATGTAAAACAATACAATATAGCAAAACATCTTACACTATATCAATAATAGGTTGAATTATTAATTATTTATCAGAATTGACCGTTATAAATCTGCTTGGCTTCAAAGGACAGCTCTGATTTGTGGCCCGCTTTACATTATAAATATAATGCAGTACAATACAGTATGATGCAACATATTACAATGCATGAATTAATTATCTATTATCTATGAATGTATCTCCACTGACCGTTATAAATCATCTAGTTGGCTTCAAAGGACAGCTGATTCGTGGCCCGCTTTACAATATAATGCAGTACAATACAGTATGATGCAACATATTACAATGCATGAATTAATTATCTATCTATGAATGTATCACCACTGACCGTTATAAATCATCTGGTTGGCTTCAAAGGACAGCTCTGATTCGTGGCCAGCTTTACAGGGATAGCGCGTGATCACCGTTCTGAAAATCCCCACACAATGTTATGAATAATCCTAATATCAAAAATACAAATAACGGTACTGCAAAGAACAATACTCCAGCACAGTTCCTACGTTTCAAATTGTTTTTATATAAATTTGGTTAAGGTTAAAGGAAAGAATACAAGATGTGATTGCTCACCAAATCCACATAGTGACTCACAATAGTGAAAGTGGCACACTGACATACCAAGGTAAGTCAGCATCTAACTTCCTACGTGAAGATTTGACCTACAATATTGATAGTGGCACACTGACATACCAAGGTAAGTCAGCATCTAACTTCCTACATGAAGATTTGACCTACAATAGTGATAGTGGAACACTGACATACCAAGGTAAGTCAGCATCTAACTTCCTACATGAAGATTTGACCTACAATATTGATAGTGGCACACTGACATACCAAGGTAGTCAGCATCTAACTTCCTACGTGAAGATTTGACCTACAATAGTGATAGTGGCACACTGACATACCCAGATAAGTCAGCATCAGACTTCCTGGCGAAGATTTGACCTACAGTAGTGATAGTGGCACACTGACATACCAAGGTAAGTCAGCATCAGACTTCCTATGTGAAGATTTGACCTACAATATTGATAGTGGCACACTGACATACCCAGATAAGTCAGCATCAGACTTCCTGGTGGAGGTTTGACCTACAATAGTGAAAGTGGCACACTGACATACCCAGATAAGTCAGCATCAGACTTCCTACGTGAAGATTTGACCTACAATAGTGAAAGTGGCACACTGACATACCCAGATAAGTCAGCATCAGACTTCCTACGTGAAGATTTGACCTACAATAGTGATAGTGGCACACTGACATACTAAAATAAGCCAGCATCAGACTTCCTCAGTTCCTGGTGGAGATTTGACCTAAGCTAGGCAAAGCAACAGAGGCTACAGTGTTCATTCTTACACACATATGTATGTCTATGATGCTCAAAGCAACAGAGGCTACACAGTGCTCATTCTTACACACATCTACGTCTATGATGCTCAAAGCAACAGAGGCTACACAGCGTTCATTCTTACACACATCTGTACGTCTATGATGCTCAAAGCAACAGAGGCTACACAGCGTTCATTCTTACACACATATGTATGTCTATGATGCTCAAAGCAACAGAGGCTACACAGCGTTCATTCTTACACACATATGTATGTCTATGATGCTCAAAGCAACAGAGGCTACACAGTGTTCATTCTTACACACATATGTACGTCTATGATGCTCAAAGCAACAGAGGCTACACAGCGTTCATTCTTACACACATCTGTACGTCTATGATGCTCAAAGCAACAGAGGCTACACAGCGTTCATTCTTACACACATCTGTACGTCTATGATGCTAAAAGCAACAGAGGCTACACAGCGTTCATTCTTACACACATCTGTACGTCTATGATGCTAAAAGCAACAGAGGCTACACAGCGTTCATTCTTACACACATATGTACGTCTATGATGCTCAAAGCAACAGAGGCTACACAGTGTTCATTCTTACACACATATGTATGTCTATGATGCTCAAAGCAACAGAGGCTACACAGTGTTCATTCTTACACACATCTACGTCTATGATGCTGAAAGCAACAGAGGCTACACAGTGTTCATTCTTACACACATCTACGTCTATGATGCTGAAAGCAACAGAGGCTACACAGTGTTCATTCTTACACACATATGTACGTCTATGATGCTCAAAGCAACAGAGGCTACACAGCGTTCATTCTTACACACATATGTACGTCTATGATGCTCAAAGCAACAGAGGCTACACAGCGTTCATTCTTACACACATATGTACGTCTATGATGCTCAAAGCAACAGAGGCTACACAGTGTTCATTCTTACACACATATGTGCATCTATGATGCTCAAAGCAACAGAGGCTACACAGCGTTCATTCTTACACACATATGTACGTCTATGATGCTCAAAGCAACAGAGGCTACACAGCGTTCATTCTTACACACATCTACGTCTATGATGCTGAAAGCAACAGAGGCTACACAGTGTTCATTCTTACACATATATGTGCATCTATGATGCTCAAAGCAACAGAGGCTACACAGCGTTCATTCTTACACACATATGTACGTCTATGATGCTCAAAGCAACAGAGGCTACACAGTGTTCATTCTTACACATATGTGCATCTATGATGCTCAAACCTGCTGTCTGATGCACTGGATTTCAGACAAGTATTTCACAAAATGAGGAACTTTTTACCGGATAGTTTTTAAAAACAATCTAGAGGAATGTTTCATGCTCTAATTCTGACCTCCTGATTTCACCAACAATCATCCAGTGCTGGACAGTACAGACAGTCAAACACAGACCTGCATGATGTCTTAGATCCTGTGCTGGACAATACAGACAGTGAAACACAGAGGACACAGATAAACACAGACCTGCGTGATGTTTTAGATCCTGTGCTGGACAATACAGACAGTGAAACACAGAGGACATAGATAAACACAGACCTGCATGATGCTTTAGATCCAGCGCTGGACAATACAGACAGTGAAACACAGATAAACACAGACCTGCATGATGTCTTAGATCCAGTGCTGGACAATACAGACAGTGAAACACAGATAAACACAGACCTGCGTGATGTTTTAGATCCAGTGCCGGACAATACAGACAGTGAAACACAGACCTGTGTGATGTCTTAGTGTGATGTCTTAGAGACAATACAGACAGTGAAACACAGATAAACACAGACCTGTGTTATGTTTTAGATCCAGTGCTGGACAATACAGACAGTGAAACACAGATAAACACAGACCTGTGTTATGTTTTAGATCCAGTGCTGGACAATACAGACAGTGAAACACAGATAAACACAGACCTGTGTTATGTTTTAGATCCTGTGCTGGACAATACAGACAGTGAAACAGACATAGATAAACACAGACCTGTGTTATGTTTTAGATCCTGTGCTGGACAATACAGACAGTGAAACAGACACAGATAAACACAGACCTGTGTTATGTTTTAGATCCAGTGCTGGACAATACAGACAGTGAAACAGACATAGATAAACACAGACCTGCGTGATGTTTTAGATCCAGTGCTGGACAATACAGACAGTGAAACAGACACAGATAAACACAGACCTGCGTGATGTTTTAGATCCTGTGCTGGACAATACAGACAGTGAAACAGACACAGATAAACACAGACCTGCGTGATGACTTAGATCCAGTGCTGGACAATACAGACAGTGAAACAGACACAGATAAACACAGACCTGCGTGATGTTTTAGATCCTGTGCTGGACAATACAGACAGTGAAACACAGAGGACATAGTTAAACACAGACCTGCGTGATGTTTTAGATCCTGTGCTGGACAATACAGACAGTGAAACAGACACAGATAAACACAGACCTGCGTGATGTTTTAGATCCTGTGCTGGACAATACAGACAGTGAAACAGACACAGATAAACACAGACCTGCGTGATGTTTTAGATCCTGTGCTGGACAATACAGACAGTGAAACAGACACAGATAAACACAGACCTGCGTGATGTTTTAGATCCTGTGCTGGACAATACAAACAGTGAAACAGACACAGATAAACACAGACCTGCGTGATGACTTAGATCCAGTGCTGGACAGACTGGCATGACTTCCCCCATGACTGCCTCCACTGTTCACCGACGAGTTCCTACAACAATAAATGATAAATACTGCATAAAATAATACATAATACATAATAATAATGAATATGAAATACATAATAACAAACCACTACTGGCATGGCTGCCCCATGACTGCCTCCACTGTACACCGACGAGTTCCTAGACAATGAATACATAGTAAATAAGTAATAAAATATAATAAATAAATAACAAACTACTGCAACAATGGATATATTATAATACATAATAAATAAATAACAGATAAATAACAAACCACTACTGGTGTGACTGCCCCCACTGTACACTGACAAGGTCCTGGACAATTAAAAAATTATATTATAAAATTAAGTACAATAAATAAATTACAATATAAAATTAAGTACAATAAACAAATTATAATATAGAATTAAGTACAATAAATTCATTATAAAATGAAGTACAATAAACAACTTATAATATAAAATTAAGTACAATAAATAAATTACAATATACAAGTACAATAATTATAAACATCTATATATCAATAAAATATTATGTCTGCATTGTAAACTGACAAGATAACTATATAAAAATTATGATATAAAATTAAGTACAATAAACATCTATATATCAATGAAATATGTCTATATTGTAAACTGGCAACATAGCTATATAAAAATTATTATATAAAATTAAGTACAATAAACATCTATATATCAATGATATCTTATGTCTGCATTGTAAACTGACAACATAACTATATCCAAATTATTATATGATTTTTTAGACAACACTCTTGATCTGTCCTGTATAAAGCTGGAATTCCATAAGCGCTATTTTCGCTGGCTTAAATCGCCCGCTACTTTCGACAGCGATGAAAAATGTTGCTTGCAATTCCATTGACGCTAAAATCGCCGGCGATTTTCGATGGCGCTATTCAAACATCGCGCTAAAAATCCCAATCGCGCCTTCGGAACTGCAAGCAACGTTTTTCACGAGTACCACATGTTTCTCCACGGTTTTGGAAGCCATGCTGGCTGAACAATCGCGTGATGATTTTGCTCCATCCACTTTCAGACTGTTTTCGACGGCGACAAAAATATTTTTTCGCTTCACCAAGCGATAAAATAAAATCGCGAGCGATTTTCGACTGACTGGTCGCGATTATCACACTTATGGGTGTACAGAATGAGGGATTGTTGGTGGCGATAAATTTTAACCGCGGGCGACGCTGTAGATTTTTGCCTTTAAAATCGTGCATATGGAATTTTGGCTTAACCGAATACATGGCTACGATCCCAGGGTGACGAAGCAAAGTGTAAAGGACTGGCACCCCCTGGATACTGCACTCTTTCCTTGCCTCGTCCTTCACGTGGTGGTGGCATTGCCATCATTATGAGAGAGTGTCTGTCCCCCAACGTTAAGGTGCAGTCAGACTTTTCCTTTCAACATTCGTCCTTTGAGATTGTGCACCTCACCATCACCCTTCACCAGCATACGATCGACCTGTTAACCCTTTACCGCCCACCCCCAAACAGGAAAAACAAACTGACAGAAAAAGATTTCTTCAATGAACTCCCAGACCTTCTAGATTACAGCAAGAATCTTAAAGGAAAGTTCCTAATCGTTGGTGATGTGTTACTAACCGGAATGACTTACATGCTACAGATTATGACTGGCACAATAAATGTTATGTTAATAAATTAAATGACTTACATGCTATTGATTATAGTTGGGACAATAAACGTTCGTGTTACTAACTGAAATGACTTATATGCCTACAGATTATAACTGTGACAATAAACGTTCGTGTTACTAACTGAAAAGACTTATATGCCTACAGATTATAATTGTGACAATAAACGTGTGTTACTAACTGAAATGACATATTCCACAGATTATAATTGTGACAATAAACGTTCGTGCTACTAACTGAAATGACATATTCCACAGATTATAATTGTGACAATAAACGTTCGTGCTACTAACTGAAATGACATATTCCACAGATTATAACTGTGACAATAAACGTTCGTGTTACTAACTGAAATGACATATGCCTACAGATTATAACTGTGACAATAAACGTTCGTGTTACTAACTGAAATGACATATTCCACAGATTATAATTGTGACAATAAACGTTCGTGCTACTAACTAAAATGACTTATAGGCCACAGATTATAATTGGGATGATAAATGTGCATGTTAGAGAAAAGTAGAGAAAAAAATCATTTTAAAAATCATGACATGAAAAAAAAGAACTCAAAGCCAATCTGACAAAATTATCTGGGGATATAACCCTCCTCACTGTGCTAAAGCAAAAAGCTGCATTCCAGGGTTATTGCCCTTCATCGAATGATGTCACCAGTGACGTCATAAATCACGTATGCGACATGTTAACCAGTCAAGGGGTTAATATCTGAAATACCTTACATGCTAGCTCCACTGTAATCGTTGGAGCTCCTCTGTGACATGCTATATGGCAGTCAAGGGGTTAATATCTGAAATAACTTACATGCTAACTCCACTGTAATCGTTGGAGCTCCTCTGTGACATGTTATATGGCAGTCAAGGGGTTAATATCTGAAATAACTTACATGCTAACTCCACTGTAATCGTTGGAGCTCCTCTGTGACATGTTATATGGCAGTCAAGGGGTTAATATCTGAAATAACTTACATGCTAACTCCACTGTAATCGTTGGAGCTCCTCTGTGACATGCTATATGGCAGTCAAGGGGTTAATATCTGAAATAACTTACATGCTAACTCCACTGTAATCGTTGGAGCTCCTCTGTGACATGCTATATGGCAGTCAAGGGGTTAATATCTGAAATACATGTACCTTACATGCTAACTCCACTGTAATAGCTGGAGCTCCTCTGTGACATGCTATATGGCAGTCAAGGGGTTAATATCTTGAAATAACTTACATGCTAACTCCACTGTAATCGTTGGAGCTCCTCTGTGACATGCTATATGGCAGTCAAGGGGTTAATATCTGAAATAACTTACATGCTAACTCCACTGTAATCGTTGGAGCTCCTCTGTGACATGCTATATGGCAGTCAAGGGGTTAATATCTGAAATAACTTACATGCTAACTCCACTGTAATCGTTGGAGCTTCTCTTCTTCACACTGCCACTACAACAGAAAACAACAAGCACCAAGTGTTAGTGTAACAACACAGAAAACGTTGGAGCTTCTCTTCTTCACACTGCCACTACAACAGAAAACAACTAAGCACCAAGTGTTAGTGACAACACAGAAAACAACAAGCACCAAGTGTTAGTGACAACACAGAAAACAACAAGCACCAAGTGTTAGTGACAACACAGAAAACAACACGCACCAAGTGTTAGTGACAACACAGAAAACAACATGCACCAAGTGTTAGTGACAACACAGAAAACAACATGCACCAAGTGTTAGTGACAACACAGAAAACAACACACACCAAGTGTTAGTGACAACACAGAAAACAACAAGCACCAAGTGTTAGTGACAACACAGAAAACAACAAGCACCAAGTGTTAGTGACAACACAGAAAACAACAAGCACCAAGTGTTAGTGACAACACAGAAAACAACAAGCACCAAGTGTTAGTGACAACACAGAAAACAACAAGCACCAAGTGTTAGTGACATAACACACAGAAAACAACAAGCACCAAGTGTTATAGTGACACAACACACAGAAAACAACACTCACCAAGTGTTATAGTGACACAACACACAGAAAACAACACACACCAAGTGTTATAGTGACACAACACACAGAAAACAACACTCACCAAGTGTTATAGTGACACAACACACAGAAAACAACACACACCAAGTGTTATAGTGACACAACACACAGAAAACAACACACACCAAGTGTTAGTGACACAACATAGTTAATTATCAGTCAATGCAGTAAATCATCAGTCAATGCAGTGAACTGTCAGTCAATGCAGTGAATCATCAGTCAATGCAGTAAATCATCAGTCAATGCAGTGAACTGTCAGTCAATGCAGTGAATCATCAGTCAATGCAGTAAATCATCAGTCAATGCAGTAAATAATCAGTCAATGCAGTGAATTGTCAGTCAATGCAGTGAATCATGAGTCAATGCAGTAAATCATCAGTCAATGCAGTAAATCATCAGTCAATGCAGTGAATGGTCAGACACTGCAGTAAATCATCAGTCAATGCAGTAAATCATCAGTCAATGCAGTAAATCATCAGTCAATGCAGTAAACCATCAGTCAATGCAGTAAACCATCAGTCAATACAGTAAATCATCAGTCAATGCAGTAAATCATCAGTCAATGCAGTAAATCATCAGTCAATACAGTAAATCATCAGTCAATGCAGTAAACCATCAGTCAATGCAATGAATCATCAGTCAATGCAGTAAATCATCAGTCAATGCAATGAATCATCAGTCAATGCAGTAAATCATCAGTCAATTAGGTAAATCATCAGTCAACCTCATATAGTCACTGGACCTTCTTTGCTTCACACTAAAACAGCATGCACCAAGTGTTAGTCACAATAATGATGTTGTAGATGAATGTAATGGATAGGCCTTTTACACACACACACACACACACACACACAAAGACAGATAGACAAACAAAGAGACACACTGAACACACACACACAAAGACACACACACACACACAAAGACAGACAAAGAGACACACAGACACACACAAAGACAAACAAAGAGACACAGACACACACTGAACACTCACACAAAGACAGATAGTCAAACAAAGAGACACACAGACACACACACAAACAAAGACAGATAGTCAAAACAGAGACACACACACACTGAACACACATACACAGACAGATAGACAAAGAGACACACACACAAAGACAGATAGACAAACAAAGAGACACACAGACACACACAAAGACAGATAGACAAACAAAGAGACACACAGACACACTGAACAATCACACAGACAGATACACAAACAAAGAGACACACAGACACACACACAAAGACAGATAGACAAACAAAGAGACACACACAAAGACAGATAGACAAACAAAGAGACACACACACACACACAAAGACAGATAGACAAACAAAGAGACACACACACACACACACACACACAGACAAACAAAGAGACACACAGACACACTGAACAATCACACAGACAGATACACAAACAAAGAGACACACAGACACACACACAAAGACAGATAGACAAACAAAGAGACACACAGACACACACACACACACATACTGAACACTCACAATGTTGGGGAATCCCCTGACCCTCCAAGGTTCAGATTGAAACGGTTCGCTGGAGAAAAAAAAAGGTGATTATTATTAACCATTTATGATGGTAATTTATCATCGACATTGATATCAGTGATATTTGTAATTATCACTTTTAAAGTACTTTAAAGGGGCACCCTGACGGATGAGTTTTTGCAAGAAACACGTCCAGATCACCAGGAAAACACCCTTTACAGAGATTGCAATACTCACTTTGCTCTGGTTTCCCAGAAATAAAAGCCGTCAAATCGGCGATTCCTCCTTAGCGGAGGTGCTGGAAGTCAAATTCTTTCACACAAAGAGAAGGCGTTTTCCGTCTCTTTTCTAATGGCCGCCTGCGTTTAGACCAAATCGTTTGCAGAAACTTTTCGCAATACAAGCCTTTTTTTTAAAATAAATTTTATACAGTTTATCTAAAGGAGTTTCGCTCACAACAAAGGAAATAGCTCCTTTATTTTTGTTTACTGCACTACAAAAAAAGAAACCGCTTCAACCACAATGAGTGACCTCCACCCACCCCATGCAAAATGGCTTCTCTCTCCGGCATCTGCGCCAAGGAGGAATCGCCGTTTTGACAGTTTAATTTTTAGGAAACCAGAGCAAAGTGAGTGTTCCTATCCTTGAAAAGGCTGTCTTTCTGGTGATCTTGACGTGTTTCTTGCAAAAACTCATCCGTCAGGGTCCACCTTTAATACATTTTTTATTCTGATTAATATCCAGTTCTAAGCTCTGTGAAATAAAAAACAACCAAAAAAGAAAAAGAAAATCCTCTGAGCCATGTATGGATCAATGAATGACACAGCCCACCCCTCTCTTTACACCACCTTACTCTAATGATAGCCATGTATGGAGCAATGAATGACACAGCCCACCCCTCTCTTTACACCACCTTACTCTAATGATAGCCATGTATGGAGCAACGAATGACAGCCCACCCCTCTCTTCACACCACCTTACTCTAATGATAGCCATGTATGGATCAATGAATGACACAGCCCACCCCTCTCTTTACACCACCTTACTCTAATGATAGCCATGTATGTAATGATCAATGAATGATCAATGAATGACACAGCCCACCCCTCTCTTCACACCACCTTACTCTAATGATAGCCATGTATGTAATGATAGCCATGTATGGATCAATGAATGACACAGCCCACCCCTCTCTTTACACCATCTTACTCTAATGATAGCCATGTATGGAGCAATGAATGACACAGCCCACCCCTCTCTTCACACCACCTTACTCTAATGATAGCCATGTATGTAATGATAGCCATGTATGGATCAATGAATGACACAGCCCATCCCTCTCTTCACACCACCTTACTCTAATGATAGCCATGTATGGATCAATGAATGACACAGCCCACCCCTCTCTTCACACCACCTTACTCTAATGATAGCCATGTATGGAGCAATGAATGACACAGCCCACCCCTCTCTTCACACCACCTTACTCTAATGATAGCCATGTATGGATCAATGAATGACACAGCCCACCCCTCTCTTCACACCACCTTACTCTAATGATAGCCATGTATGTAATGATAGCCATGTATGGATCAATGAATGACACAGCCCACCCCTCTCTTTACACCACCTTACTCTAATGATAGCCATGTATGGAGCAATGAATGACACAGCCCACCCCTCTCTTCACACCACCTTACTCTAATGATAGCCATGTATGTAATGATAGCCATGTATGGATCAATGAATGACACAGCCAATCCCTCTCTTCACACCACCTTACTCTAATGATAGCCATGTATGGAGCAATGAATGACACAGCCCACCCCTCTCTTCACACCACCTTACTCTAATGATAGCCATGTATGTAATGATAGCCATGTATGGATCAATGAATGACACAGCCCACCCCTCTCTTCACACCACCTTACTCTAATGATAGCCATGTATGTAATGATAGCCATGTATGGATCAATGAATGACACAGCCCACCCCTCTCTTTACACCATCTTACTCTAATGATAGCCATGTATGGAGCAATGAATGACACAGCCCACCCCTCTCTTCACACCACCTTACTCTAATGATAGCCATGTATGGAGCAATGAATGACACAGCCCACCCCTCTCTTCACACCACCTTACTCTAATGATAGCCATGTATGTAATGATAGCCATGTATGGAGCAATGAATGACACAGCCCACCCCTCTCTTTACACCACCTTACTCTAATGATAGCCATGTATGTAATGATAGCCATGTATGGAGCAATGAATGACACAGCCCACCCCTCTCTTCACACCACCTTACTCTAATGATAGCCATGTATGGAGCAATGAATGACACAGCCCACCCCTCTCTTCACACCACCTTACTCTAATGATAGCCATGTATGTAATGATAGCCATGTATGGATCAATGAATGACACAGCCCACCCCTCTCTTCACACCACCTTACTCTAATGATAGCCATGTATGGATCAATGAATGACACAGCCCACCCCTCTCTTCACACCACCTTACTCTAATGATAGCCATGTATGGAGCAATGAATGACACAGCCCACCCCTCTCTTTACACCACCTTACTCTAATGATAGCCATGTATGTAATGATAGCCATGTATGGATCAATGAATGACACAGCCCACCCCTCTCTTCACACCACCTTACTCTAATGATAGCCATTTATGGAGCAATGAATGACACAGCCCACCCCTCTCTTCACATCACCTTACTCTAATGATAGCCATGTATGGAGCAATGAATGACACAGCCCACCCCTCTCTTCACATCACCTTACTCTAATGATAGCCATGTATGGATCAATGAATGACACAGCCCACCCCTCTCTTCACACCACCTTACTCTAATGATAGCCATGTATGGAGCAATGAATGACACAGCCCACCCCTCTCTTCACACCACCTTACTCTAATGATAGCCATGTATGTAATGATAGCCATGTATGGATCAATGAATGACACAGCCCACCCCTCTCTTCACACCACCTTACTCTAATGATAGCCATGTATGGATCAATGAATGACACAGCCCACCCCTCTCTTCACACCACCTTACTCTAATGATAGCCATGTATGGAGCAATGAATGACACAGCCCACCCCTCTCTTTACACCACCTTACTCTAATGATAGCCATGTATGTAATGATAGCCATGTATGGATCAATGAATGACACAGCCCACCCCTCTCTTCACACCACCTTACTCTAATGATAGCCATGTATGGAGCAATGAATGACACAGCCCACCCCTCTCTTCACACCACCTTACTCTAATGATAGCCATGTATGTAATGATAGCCATGTATGGATCAATGAATGACACAGCCCACCCCTCTCTTTACACCACCTTACTCTAATGATAGCCATGTATGGAGCAATGAATGACACAGCCCACCCCTCTCTTCACACCACCTTACTCTAATGATAGCCATGTATGTAATGATAGCCATGTATGGATCAATGAATGACACAGCCAATCCCTCTCTTCACACCACCTTACTCTAATGATAGCCATGTATGGAGCAACGAATGACACAGCCCACCCCTCTCTTCACACCACCTTACTCTAATGATAGCCATGTATGTAATGATAGCCATGTATGGATCAATGAATGACACAGCCCACCCCTCTCTTCACACCACCTTACTCTAATGATAGCCATGTATGTAATGATAGCCATGTATGGATCAATGAATGACACAGCCCACCCCTCTCTTTACACCATCTTACTCTAATGATAGCCATGTATGGAGCAATGAATGACACAGCCCACCCCTCTCTTTACACCACCTTACTCTAATGATAGCCATGTATGTAATGATAGCCATGTATGGAGCAATGAATGACACAGCCCACCCCTCTCTTCACACCACCTTACTCTAATGATAGCCATGTATGTAATGATAGCCATGTATGGAGCAATGAATGACACAGCCCACCCCTCTCTTCACACCACCTTACTCTAATGATAGCCATGTATGGAGCAATGAATGACACAGCCCACCCCTCTCTTCACACCACCTTACTCTAATGATAGCCATGTATGTAATGATAGCCATGTATGGATCAATGAATGACACAGCCCACCCCTCTCTTCACACCACCTTACTCTAATGATAGCCATGTATGGATCAATGAATGACACAGCCCACCCCTCTCTTCACACCACCTTACTCTAATGATAGCCATGTATGGAGCAATGAATGACACAGCCCACCCCTCTCTTCACATCACCTTACTCTAATGATAGCCATGTATGGAGCAATGAATGACACAGCCCACCCCTCTCTTTACACCACCTTACTCTAATGATAGCCATGTATGTAATGATAGCCATGTATGGATCAATGAATGACACAGCCCACCCCTCTCTTCACACCACCTTACTCTAATGATAGCCATTTATGGAGCAATGAATGACACAGCCCACCCCTCTCTTCACACCACCTTACTCTAATGATAGCCATTTATGGAGCAATGAATGACACAGCCCACCCCTCTCTTCACATCACCTTACTCTAATGATAGCCATGTATGGATCAATGAATGACACAGCCCATCCCTCTCTTTACACCACCTTACTCTAATGATAGCCATGTATGTAATGATAGCCATGTATGGATCAATGAATGACACAGCCCACCCCTCTCTTCACACCACCTTACTCTAATGATAGCCATGTATGGAGCAATGAATGACACAGCCCACCCCTCTCTTTACACCACCTTACTCTAATGATAGCCATGTATGGAGCAATGAATGACACAGCCCATCCCTCTCTTCACACCACCTTACTCTAATGATAGCCATGTATGGAGCAATGAATGACACAGCCCATCCCTCTCTTCACACCACCTTACTCTAATGATAGCCATGTATGTAATGATAGCCATGTATGGAGCAATGAATGACACAGCCCACCCCTCTCTTTACACCACCTTACTCTAATGATGGCTTTGCTAGCCTACATAATTTTATTCTGTTCCATCAGTTGAATAGTCATGTCTACACACAACTGAAAAGCTAAGAAACTTAGTAAATCCATACACACATGTGCACAGCCACATTCCAATGCTACCATTGACAAACAACAAAACCATGCACAGTTAGCAAGACCAGTGAAGACAGAAAGGGGGGGGGGGGGGGGAGATAGAGGGGGAACACAGTGTTTAAAAAACAGATTATGAAGACCAGTGAAGACAGAAAAGGGGAGGTAGAGGGGGAAGTGTTTTTGTAGAAAACAGATTATGAAGACCAGTGAAGACAGAAAAGGGGAGATAGAGGGGGAACACAGTGTTTGTGTAGAAAACAGATTATGAAGACCATTGAAGACAGAAAAGGGGAGGTAGAGGGGGAACAGTGTTTTTGTAGAAAACAGATTATGAAGACCAGTGAAGACATAAAGGGGAGATAGAGAGGGAACACAGTGTTTGTGTAGAAAACAGATTATGAAGACCAGTGAAGACAGAAAAGGGGAGGTAGAGGGGGAACAGTGTTTGTGTAGAAAACAGATTATGAAGACCAGTGAAGACAGAAAAGGGGAGGTAGAGGGGGAACAGTGTTTGTGTAGAAAACAGATTATGAAGACCAGTGAAGACATAAAGGGGAGATAGAGGGGGAACAGTGTGTAGAAAACAGATTATGAAGACCAGTGAAGACATAAAGGGGAGATAGAGGGGGAACACAGTGTGTAGAAAACAGATTATGAAGACCAGTGAAGACATAAAGGGGAGATAGAGGGGGAACACAGTGTGTAGAAAACAGATTATGAAGACCAGTGAAGACATAAAGGGGAGATAGAGGGGGAACACAGTGTGTAGAAAACAGATTATGAAGACCAGTGAAGACAGAAAAGGGGAGGTAGAGGGGGAACACAGTGTGTAGAAAACAGATTATGAAGACCAGTGAAGACATAAAGGGGAGATAGAGGGGGAACAGTGTGTAGAAAACAGATTATGAAGACCAGTGAAAACATAAAGGGGAGATAGAGGGGGAACACAGTGTGTAGAAAACAGATTATGAAGACCAGTGAAGACAGAAAAGGGGAGGTAGAGGGGGAACACAGTGTGTAGAAAACAGATTATGAAGACCAGTGAAGACATAAAGGGGAGATAAGAGGGGGAACACAGTGTGTAGAAAACAGATTATGAAGACCAGTGAAGACATAAAGGGGAGATAGAGGGGGAACAGTGTGTAGAAAACAGATTATGAAGACCAGTGAAGACAGAAAAGGGGAGGTAGAGGGGGAACACAGTGTGTATAAAACAGATTATGAAGACCAGTGAAGACAGAAAAGGGGAGGTAGAGGGGGAACACAGTGTGTATAAAACAGATTATGAAGACCAGTGAAGACAGAAAAGGGGAGATAGAGGGGGAACACACTGTGTAGAAAACAGATTATGAAGACCAGTGAAGACATAAAGGGGAGATAGAGGGGGAACACAGTGTGTAGAAAACAGATTATGAAGACCAGTGAAGACATAAAGGGGAGATAGAGGGGGAACACAGTGTGTAGAAAACAGATTATGAAGACCAGTGAAGACATAAAGGGGAGATAGAGGGGGAACACAGTGTGTAGAAAACAGATTATGAAGACCAGTGAAGACAGAAAAGGGGAGATAGAGGGGGAACACAGTGTGTACAAAACAGATTATGAAGACCAGTGAAGACAGAAAAGGGGAGGTAGAGGGGGAACACAGTGTGTAGAAAACAGATTATGAAGACCAGTGAAGACAGAAAAGGGGAGATAGAGGGGGAACACAGTGTGTAGAAAACAGATTATGAAGACCAGTGAAGACAGAAAAGGGGAGATAGAGGGGGAACACAGTGTGTAGAAAACAGATTATGAAGACCAGTGAAGACATAAAGGGGAGATAGAGGGGGAACACATTGTGTAGAAAACAGATTATGAAGACCAGTGAAGACATAAAGGGGAGATAGAGGGGGAACACAGTGTTTGTGTAGAAAACAGATTATGAAGACCAGTGAAGACATAAAGGGGAGATAGAGGGGGAACAGTGTGTAGAAAACAGATTATGAAGACCAGTGAAAACATAAAGGGGAGATAGAGGGGGAACAGTGTGTAGAAAACAGATTATGAAGACCAGTGAAGACAGAAAAGGGGAGGTAGAGGGGGAACACAGTGTGTAGAAAACAGATTATGAAGACCAGTGAAGACAGAAAAGGGGAGGTAGAGGGGGAACACAGTGTGTAGAAAACAGATTATGAAGACCAGTGAAGACATAAAGGGGAGATAGAGGGGGAACACAGTGTGTAGAAAACAGATTATGAAGACCAGTGAAGACATAAAGGGGAGATAGAGGGGGAACACAGTGTGTAGAAAACAGATTATGAAGACCAGTGAAGACAGAAAAGGGGAGGTAGAGGGGGAACACAGTGTGTATAAAACAGATTATGAAGACCAGTGAAGACAGAAAAGGGGAGGTAGAGGGGGAACACAGTGTGTATAAAACAGATTATGAAGACCAGTGAAGACAGAAAAGGGGAGATAGAGGGGGAACACACTGTGTAGAAAACAGATTATGAAGACCAGTGAAGACATAAAGGGGAGATAGAGGGGGAACACAGTGTGTAGAAAACAGATTATGAAGACCAGTGAAGACATAAAGGGGAGATAGAGGGGGAACACACTGTGTAGAAAACAGATTATGAAGACCAGTGAAGACATAAAGGGGAGATAGAGGGGGAACACAGTGTGTAGAAAACAGATTATGAAGACCAGTGAAGACAGAAAAGGGGAGATAGAGGGGGAACACAGTGTGTAGAAAACAGATTATGAAGACCAGTGAAGACAGAAAAGGGGAGGTAGAGGGGGAACACAGTGTGTAGAAAACAGATTATGAAGACCAGTGAAGACAGAAAAGGGGAGATAGAGGGGGAACAGTGTGTAGAAAACAGATTATGAAGACCAGTGAAGACAGAAAAGGGGAGATAGAGGGGGAACAGTGTGTAGAAAACAGATTATGAAGACCAGTGAAGACATAAAGGGGAGATAGAGGGGGAACACATTGTGTAGAAAACAGATTATGAAGACCAGTGAAAACATAAAGGGGAGATAGAGGGGGAACACAGTGTTTGTGTAGAAAACAGATTATGAAGACCAGTGAAGACAGAAAAGGGGAGATAGAGGGGGAACACAGTGTGTAGAAAACAGATTATGAAGACCAGTGAAGACAGAAAAGGGGAGATAGAGGGGGAACAGTGTGTAGAAAACAGATTATGAAGACCAGTGAAGACATAAAGGGGAGATAGAGGGGGAACACAGTGTGTAGAAAACAGATTATGAAGACCAGTGAAGACAGAAAAGGGGAGGTAGAGGGGGAACACAGTGTGTAGAAAACAGATTATGAAGACCAGTGAAGACATAAAGGGGAGATAGAGGGGGAACACACTGTGTAGAAAACAGATTATGAAGACCAGTGAAGACATAAAGGGGAGGTAGAGGGGGAACACACTGTGTAGAAAACAGATTATGAAGACCAGTGAAGACATAAAGGGGAGATAGAGGGGGAACACAGTGTGTAGAAAACAGATTATGAAGACCAGTGAAGACATAAAGGGGAGATAGAGGGGGAACACAGTGTGTAGAAAACAGATTATGAAGACCAGTGAAGACATAAAGGGGAGATAGAGGGGGAACACAGTGTGTAGAAAACAGATTATGAAGACCAGAGAAGACAGAAAAGGGGAAGTAGAGGGGGAACACAGTGTGTAGAAAACAGAATATGAAGACCAGTGAAGACATAAAGGGGAGATAGAGGGGGGACAGTTTGTGTAGAGGGAGACAGTGTGTAGAAAACAGATTATGAAGACCAGTGAAGACAGAAAAGGGGAGATAGAGGGGGGACAGTTTGTGTAGAGGGAGACAGTGTGTAGAAAACATTATGAAGACCAGTAAAGAAGAACAAAAACTGGGGGTTGGGGTAGAGGGGGAACACAGTGTTTAGAAAACAGCTGGTTAGCACACCATATCAAGACTAGAGTTGAGGACCGGTTAAAAAATCCGAACCGGTTTTCCCTCTCCGAACCGTTTTTTTTTAACCAGTACTCGCTTCACAAATTTCAGAATATTGACACACAAGCATGCACGCGCACACATACACACACAATAAAGAAACTTATGACTTATGACACACACACACTCAACTCAATACTCAGTCAAAGTCAAAGCCATAGACCACCACAAACTAGAAGGAGCTACTCTTGGTTTACAAACACCCAATCTGCGCTGAGAATCAGTGTTGTTCTTCGAAAAGAATGCGTTATTCTAAAAAAATCTTACTTTCAGTTTGCAGTTAAAAAAACGGTTCACAGCAACTCGAACCGGTTTTTCGAACTGTGAAATTTTAGCACCGGTTTTTCGCAAACCATTTTTTTCCCCCACCTCTAATCAAGACTTTTCCAATGCCTCTGATCTCTGAAAGTAATGAGACACTGGGCAAGTTGCTAATAGTTACCAGCCAAGGTGGCGTAGTGGTTAGCGTCGCGGACTACTGGCTGGGAGGTCACGGGTTTGAATCCCATCAGAGGCAGGGGCTTTTTTCGGTCCTGAACCGACTCCTACCGAGAGTGAATGGCTATTGGCTCAATGGGAAGACTGAAACCACACAGTCAAGCTTCGTCCACTTAACAGATGCGAGAGTGTTGCTCTAATTTCAAGACCAACACTGCAGGTGTCTGTAGTTCTTGGGCCTGGTTAACACCGGGATATCATTATGAAAGGAAGCGTAGAATACAGCCCTGTCATGTAGTCTCAGACCAATACAGAACTCCATGGCATCATCATCATCATCATCATCATTGTCATCCGCCTCATTTCCATCAATCATTAAAAAAAAAAAAGTATCAAATTCTGTGGCTTTGCACGCCCTGCTCTCATGGTGATCTCAGTTTCGGTTTCCAATCCAGTCTATGCCTTAATAATGAAATAACAATAAATAATATTTATAGAGCGCATTTCTTGCTACGCAACTCAATGCACTTTCAATTTCAACAATCTTTCATACTATTACTAACTTGTTCACCCAACAGTACACTATTTATAAAGCACCAAAATCAGAATAAATTAATAAATAAACAATAAATAAATCACACACACACACACAAAATACAACCAAAGTTGTGGTGGGGTGGAGGGTAATACTGACAGCTTATGTACATACACATTTATACCAACACATGTCCCACCTCCTCACACATGCACACACTCACACATTGATGTAATTTTGTGGGGGAAAAATGTTAGCCGGACCGGGAATCGAACCCGAGACCTCCCGAAACTGAGCTATCCAGGCCGACAACCCGGTCCCTGATATTAATCCTAATATCAGTCACTACACTCTTCCCCCTCCTATTTTTCAAGGAATAATTCCTATCTCCCAAGGAAACTCCATTCCTTCCATCCAGGCTACCAAATTAACTTCTGACACCATTAAATTGATGTTATTTTTTCATAGATTTTTTTATTGATGTGTATTTTTTTTATGAGGGCAGGATGAAAAAAAGCTTTGTCAGCTTATTCTTTAACCCTCAATAAAGATGATTTTGACTTGACTTGACTTGACAAGACCGTGAGCATGTCAATCGGTGTGCCTGCATGCTCGCGGTCTTGTGTGTGTGTGTGTGTGTGTGTGTGTGTGTGTGTGTGCATGTGTGAGGAGGTGGGACATGTGTTGGTATAAATGTGTATGCACACGTGTATTTGTGTGTGTTGGTGTATGAGAGATAGAGAGAATCTGAGGGAGAGACTGATACATGATGATGTAATCTGATTTTGTTACCTTTTTTTTTCTTATATTGGTTGTCCATGGATGTGTATGCTTTCGTTGTTGTTGGGTTGTGTCTTGTGCAAAACCAAAACAATTTCCTTTGTATTATTATGCATTGGCTGATTAAAGAATCATGAATCTTGAATCTAAGCAAGAGATCTACAGAAGAGAAAGGCTAGAAAAGGTGTGTTCGGGTCAAAGTCATGGGGATCAGTGTGTTCTGGGGAGCTGTCCGTGGAAGGTCGTGGTGGTGCCCTCGGAGAGGACCTCACTCACGCTGGCTCCGCGACTAAGAGAATAGTGTCGTCAGTAGGGGGCTTAGTAGGTGGTGTCCTGAACAGGCTCTACTGAACTCCACCGAAGTGACTCAGCAGCAGTGCAGTGTCTCCTCGGTTGGTTGCCTCCTGACGGCCTAACATAGATAAGCTCCTCTTGGACTGCTGGTCTCGGATTCTGCGACCTGAACAAGCCAGGGTGTGGCTGCGAGTTGGGATTCGGAATGAGCGGTGTAAGAGCAACGCCACTGTAAGGCACAGAAGATGGGACAGCAAAAACAATAAAAACTGTTAATGGTTTGGGGGGTATTGTGGGGGGAGCGTGGGAGGGAGGATGTGTGTCTCCAAGCCACAAGGGGAAAAAAGTAAAGGGTAGATCACACTGCAGTCAAACAGAAACACAACTTTTGATCACTGCATTCCTCAACTCAAAAACAAGACAAAATGAATATTAAAACATCCACAAAACAAAATAACAACCAAAGAAAACTCATAACCAGCAGACCACAAAACCGAAGGGAAAAAACCATCTTACAAACCACTGTCCTGATTTTAAGCCAAAAAGCATACAACATAATCCAACAAATTTTGCTAAACTAAAAAAAAAAAAAAAAAAAAAAAAAAAGAAAAGCGAAAGAAACAAACCCAAAAACCTTACAAGCCACCATTTTCATTCTGAACCAAAACATACAACAGGCAACAGGGTCGAGTTTCTCTAGATAACGGTCGCCGCGCGAACAACGCTTACGCCAAACGGGGCCTAAGAAACACTTTAGAAAACGTTTGCGGAAGAATATTACAAGCTCTTGTCTGATTGGTCAAATTTTTCATTATTATTTTAAACAAACTTTAATGGACCAATCAACAAGAAACGTTTTCACCCCCTACTAGTTCCAGATAGTTTGCCGCTTGCTTGGTGTTTGACAAGAACAAAACGCCACGCGAACTATCGGCAAACGAAGGGTGTTTCCTAGACCGTTTTCGCCGATTTGAGCGAGCGCAACGTTGCGTTAGCCCTTGTGAAACGGAGCCCTGGACTGTGTTGATACCTTTTCTTTCAGAAAACCACAGGACAGTGTTGATTTTTTTTTTTCTTCAGAAAACCACCTCACCAACGAAGCTTCCAGCATGCATAAGCACAGCTCAGGCAGTAACAAAATAATAAACAAATAACAATAATCAACGTACAAAGCTGAGCAGAAGAATCCAAAAGGAGCCAGGTAGGTAAACCTTCAACAAAACAATAATAACAACAATGACAATAATAACTAACGTACAAAGCTGAGTGGAGGAATCCAACAGTAGCCTAGGTAAACCTTCAACAAAACAATAATAACAATAATAACTAACGTACAAAGCTGAGTGGAGGAATCCAACAGTAGCCTAGGTAAACCTTGAAAACAAAGCATCAACACCCAACACTTTACAACATGATGAGAAACAAAACTCAGAGCTCACAACTAGAAAATAGAGACACCCCCTCCACACACACACCCATACCCACCCACCCAACACTTTACAACATGATGAGAAACAAAACTCAGTGCTCACAACTAGAAAATAGAGACACACCCAACACTTTACAACATGATGAGAAACAAAACTCAGTGCTCACAACTAGAAAATAGAGACCACACCCCACTCCCACCCCCGAACACTTTACAACATGAGAAACAAAACTCAGTGCTCACAACTAGAAAATAGAGACACACCCAACACTTTACAACATGATGAGAAACAAAACTCAGTGCTCACAACTAGAAAATAGAGACACACCCAACACTTTACAACATCATGAGAAACAAAACTCAGTGCTCACAACTAGAAAATAGAGACCACACCCCACTCCCACCCCCGAACACTTTACAACATGAGAAACAAAACTCAGTGCTCACAACTAGAAAATAGAGACACACCCAACATTTCATGAGAAACAACACTCAGAGCTCACAACTAGAAAATAGAGACCCCACCCCACCCCCACCCCCGAACACTTTACAACATGAGAAACAAAACTCAGTGCTCACAACTAGAAAATAGAGACACACCCAACACTTTACAACATGATGAGAAACAAAACTCAGTGCTCACAACTAGAAAATAGAGACACACCCACCACTTTACAACATGATGAGAAACAAAACTCAGTGCTCACAACTAGAAAATAGAGACACACCCAACACTTTACAACATCATGAGAAACAAAACTCAGTGCTTACAACTGCAAAATACAGACACATACTAACAAAAAATGTGGCAATGGGACCATGTTCCGTAATGTTTGACTGTGCTGTGTTGGTGAAAAACAGACTACCACGTGACAATGGGACCATGTTCTGTAATGTTTGACTGTGCTGTGATGGTGAAAAATAGACTACCACGTCACAATGGGACCATGTTCTGTAATGTTTGACTGTGCTGTGTTGGTGAAAAACAGACTACCACGTGACAATGGGACCATGTTCTGTAATGTTTGACTGTGCTGTGTTGGTGAAAAACAGACAACACCATGACAATGGGACCATGGTCTGTAATGTTTGACTGTGCTGTGTTGGTGAAAAACAGACAACACCATGACAATGGGACCATGTTCTGTAATGTTTGACTGTGCTGTGTTGGTGAAAAACAGACTACCACATGACAATGGGACCATGGTCTGTAATGTTTGACTGTGCTGTGTTGGTGAAAAACAGACTACCACGTGACAATGGGACAATGTTCTGTAATGTTTGACTGTGCTGTGTTGGTGAAAAACAGACTACCACATGACAATGGGACCATGGTCTGTAATGTTTGACTGTGCTGTGTTGGTGAAAAACAGACTACACCATGACAATGGGACCATGTTCTGTAATGTTTGACTGTGCTGTGTTGGTGAAAAACAGACACCATGACAATGGGACCATGTTCTGCAATGTTTGACTGTGCTGTGTTGGTGAAAAACAGACTACACCATGACAATGGGACCATGTTCTGTAATGTTTGACTGTGCTGTGTTGGTGAAAAACAGACAACACCATGACAATGGGACCATGTTCTGTAATGTTTGACTGTGCTGTGTTGGTGAAAAACAGACTACCACATGACAATGGGACCATGGTCTGTAATGTTTGACTGTGCTGTGTTGGTGAAAAACAGACAACACCATGACAATGGGACCATGTTCTGTAATGTTTGACTGTGCTGTGTTGGTGAAAAACAGACTACACCATGACAATGGGACCATGTTCTGCAATGTTTGACTGTGCTGTGTTGGTGAAAAACAGACACCATGACAATGGGACCATGGTCTGTAATGTTTGACTGTGCTGTGTTGGTGAAAAACAGACTACCACATGACAATGGGACCATGTTCTGTAATGTTTGACTGTGCTGTGTTGGTGAAAAACAGACTACCACATGACAATGGGACCATGTTCTGTAATGTTTGACTGTGCTGTGTTGGTGAAAAACAGACACCATGACAATGGGACCATGGTCTGTAATGTTTGACTGTGCTGTGTTGGTGAAAAACAGACAACACCATGACAATGGGACCATGTTCTGTAATGTTTGACTGTGCTGTGTTGGTGAAAAACAGACTACACCATGACAATGGGACCATGTTCTGCAATGTTTGACTGTGCTGTGTTGGTGAAAAACAGACACCATGACAATGGGACAATGTTATGTAATGTTTGACTGTGCTGTGTTGGTGAAAAACAGACAACACCATGACAATGGGACCATGTTCTGTAATGTTTGACTGTGCTGTGTTGGTGAAAAACAGACAACACCATGACAATGGGACAATGTTCTGTAATGTTTGACTGTGCTGTGTTGGTGAAAAACAGACAACACCATGACAATGGGACAATGTTCTGTAATGTTTGACTGTGCTGTGTTGGTGAAAAACAGACAACACCATGACAATGGGACAATGTTCTGTAATGTTTGACTGTGCTGTGTTGGTGAAAAACAGACTACCACATGACAATGGGACCATGTTCTGTAATGTTTGACTGTGCTGTGTTGGTGAAAAACAGACTACCACATGACAATGGGACAATGTTCTGTAATGTTTGACTGTGCTGTGTTGGTGAAAAACAGACACCATGACAATGGGACCATGTTCTGTAATGTTTGACTGTGCTGTGTTGGTGAAAAACAGACACCATGACAATGGGACCATGTTCTGTAATGTTTGACTGTGCTGTGTTGGTGAAAAACAGACACCATGACAATGGGACAATGTTATGTAATGTTTGACTGTGCTGTGTTGGTGAAAAACAGACTACCACATGACAATGGGACAATGTTCTGTAATGTTTGACTGTGCTGTGTTGGTGAAAAACAGACTACCACATGACAATGGGACCATGGTCTGTAATGTTTGACTGTGCTGTGTTGGTGAAAAACAGACACCATGACAATGGGACAATGTTATGTAATGTTTGACTGTGCTGTGTTGGTGAAAAACAGACTACCACATGACAATGGGACAATGTTATGTAATGTTTGACTGTGCTGTGTTGGTGAAAAACAGACTACCACATGACAATGGGACAATGTTCTGTAATGTTTGACTGTGCTGTGTTGGTGAAAAACAGACTACCACATGACAATGGGACCATGTTCTGTAATGTTTGACTGTGCTGTGTTGGTGAAAAACAGACACCATGACAATGGGACAATGTTATGTAATGTTTGACTGTGCTGTGTTGGTGAAAAACAGACTACCACATGACAATGGGACAATGTTCTGTAATGTTTGACTGTGCTGTGTTGGTGAAAAACAGACTACCACATGACAATGGGACAATGTTCTGTAATGTTTGACTGTGCTGTGTTGGTGAAAAACAGACTACCACGTGACAATGGGACCATGTTCTGTAATGTTTGACTGTGCTGTGTTGGTGAAAAACAGACAACACCATGACAATGGGACAATGTTCTGTAATGTTTGACTGTGCTGTGTTGGTGAAAAACAGACAACACCATGACAATGGGACAATGTTCTGTAATGTTTGACTGTGCTGTGTTGGTGAAAAACAGACTACCACATGACAATGGGACCATGTTCTGTAATGTTTGACTGTGCTGTGTTGGTGAAAAACAGACTACCACATGACAATGGGACAATGTTCTGTAATGTTTGACTGTGCTGTGTTGGTGAAAAACAGACACCATGACAATGGGACCATGTTCTGTAATGTTTGACTGTGCTGTGTTGGTGAAAAACAGACACCATGACAATGGGACCATGTTCTGTAATGTTTGACTGTGCTGTGTTGGTGAAAAACAGACACCATGACAATGGGACAATGTTATGTAATGTTTGACTGTGCTGTGTTGGTGAAAAACAGACTACCACATGACAATGGGACAATGTTCTGTAATGTTTGACTGTGCTGTGTTGGTGAAAAACAGACTACCACATGACAATGGGACCATGGTCTGTAATGTTTGACTGTGCTGTGTTGGTGAAAAACAGACACCATGACAATGGGACAATGTTATGTAATGTTTGACTGTGCTGTGTTGGTGAAAAACAGACTACCACATGACAATGGGACAATGTTATGTAATGTTTGACTGTGCTGTGTTGGTGAAAAACAGACTACCACATGACAATGGGACAATGTTCTGTAATGTTTGACTGTGCTGTGTTGGTGAAAAACAGACTACCACATGACAATGGGACCATGTTCTGTAATGTTTGACTGTGCTGTGTTGGTGAAAAACAGACACCATGACAATGGGACAATGTTATGTAATGTTTGACTGTGCTGTGTTGGTGAAAAACAGACTACCACATGACAATGGGACAATGTTCTGTAATGTTTGACTGTGCTGTGTTGGTGAAAAACAGACTACCACATGACAATGGGACAATGTTCTGTAATGTTTGACTGTGCTGTGTTGGTGAAAAACAGACTACCACGTGACAATGGGACCATGTTCTGTAATGTTTGACTGTGCTGTGTTGGTGAAAAACAGACTACCACGTGACAATGGGACCATGTTCTGTAATGTTTGACTGTGCTGTGTTGGTGAAAAACAGACAGAAATGAACAGCTGAATGTGAACACTGCTCTTTACCAAAGAACACTGAAAAGAAAAGACTAACATCCGGTCCCTTTTCCCTATATGAGTAGTGAGGACAGAAACACTGGTTATGTCCCTTTTAAACGTGACACATTTAGGTTAAAAACACATCGATAGGCCAGTTGAATTCTCCGTTCAAATTCCAGTCTGAGTCTTTGGATAGCCGCCACTGTGAATGGTGTAACTACCCCACTAACGATAACTCTATCAGCCCGGCTCGCCGTAACTCTTAAGTAGTCCATCTTACCCTTTTAGAGTCTTTGTCTTTACTAAGAGGACCGCAGGATGTTGGAAGACTGGGAAAGAGAATGGGACATGGCGTTGCATCCCGCCAAATACAGCCAGCTGCCTTTGACGAGAAGCAAGAAGCCGCTGAACACCTCCACCAGCCAGTCTCCACGACCGCACCCTCGAAAGAGTGCCCTCAACAAAGTACCTCGGGGTCACACTGCAATCCGATCTTTCATGGGGAGCCCACATCTCAGCCACCTATGCCAAAGCCAACAGAGCTCTAGGCTTCTTCAGAAGAAACCTGAAGTTGTGTTCCACGGCTACCAAGGAGTTAGCCTACAAAGCCATGGTCAGGCCCATTCTTGAATATGCAAGCGCAGTATGGGACCCACACACCGACAGGCAGATCTCTGACCTAGAGAAGGCCCAACGCAGGGCGGCAAGATACGTGCTAAACAACAGACAGTGAAATACATCCAGTGTCAGCACCACGCTCCACCAGCTACATTGGCCATCACTGGCCGAGCACCGCCGCTCTTTGTCAGTGAGTGGGAGAGAGGCAGACAGAGACAAACAAAGAGAGATTGAGCCAAACAAAAAGGGCAAACAGATATAGGCATAGTAAAGTAAAGAAAGGTCACTTTCTCTATAATTAACTCCCTTCACCAAAGTTATCTTCGGCACCAAGTCGCCTAGCAAAGTATAAACAACAGCCACATTGAGACAGACCAAGGTTCATCCTCAAAAAAGGATGACCCAGACTGCCTATATGACCATCACTCACACTGTCTAAGTACACAACAACAGTGGTGGGGAGAATTAGTGCACAAACAAATCAACATTAATTCAAGAATGGCGTAGCCTTTCTTGAATTAATGTTGATTTATTTGTGCACTAATTCTCTTCACCACTGTTTGACCTTTTTGTTTGGCTCAATCTCTCTTTGTCTGTCTGTTTGTCTCTGTTTGTCTCTCTCTCACTCACTGAAAGCACTGATGTTTCCATACACAGGCATGTCGTAGGGCCATGGTTTATCTCTGTCTGTCTCTCTCTATGTCTCTCTCTCTCTATGTCTCTGTCTCTCTCACTCACTGAAAGCACTGACGTTTCCATACACAGGCATGTCATAGGGCCATGGTTTATCTCTCTCTGCCTCTCTCTATGTCTCTGTCTCTCCCACTCACCTAAAGCACTGACGTTTCCATACACAGGCATGTCATAGGGCCGTGGTTGATCTCTCTCTGTCTCTCTCTCTATGTCTCTGTCTCTATGTCTCTGTCTCTCCCACTCACCTAAAGCACTGACATTTCCATACACAGGCATGTCATAGGGCCGTGGTTTATCTCTCTCTGTCTCTCTCTCTATGTCTCTGGTCTCTGTCTCTCTCACTCACTGAAAGCACTGACGTTTCCATACACAGGCATGTCATAGGGCCATGGTTTATCTCTCTCTGCCTCTCTCTATGTCTGTCTCTCCCACTCACCTAAAGCACTGACGTTTCCATACACAGGCATGTCATAGGCCCTGGTTGATCTCTCTCTGTCTCTCTCTCTATGTCTCTGTCTCTGGTCTCTGTCTCTCCCACTCACCTAAAGCACTGACGTTTCCATACACAGGCATGTCGTAGGATCGCGGTTTTTCTGGGGCAGGCGAGCCCCCCACCCCCCCTCTGGCCTCCCCTCCAGTCCCCCCTCCCAGAGAGGATGAGGTGGATGAGGGTGTGGGGGGAGCGGTGGTGGGGCGGGGCGAGAAGGTGGGCTTGGAGGAAGACGATGATGAGATGGACTCTGTGCTGGTGTGGGTGCTACTGGCTGGGTCTGTACACACACAGACATACACACAAATCAATGCATCAACACATCAATCATCTGTACACACACAGACACAAACCAATGCATCAACACATCTATGGGAAGAAATAGATCCATCCATCCATCCATCCATCCATCAATCAATCAGGAGAGAGTTAGGGTTTGATCATTAATTAATTTATTAACCAACTCCTCAGAAAACGAAGTGTGGCTGCTCATGTGGCAGGGTAATCAAAAACAGAAACACACGTAATGTTCTCATCCGTAACTGATGCACTTGTAACATAATGTTCAATTGCTTCCGCTGTTAGGATGATCCCTGGAGTCTTTTAGCCAGGATAAACCAACAAAACCAACAATTAATCTATGTCTGAACAACCCACAGAGAAAAGAATAAACTTCAAATCTGCCGAGAAGTTGGACATTCTTTGCCATTGTATTTCAGTCAGTTCATCAATCAGTCAGTAAGTCAGTCAGTCAATCAATCAACCACACAATTCATCAATTAATCAATCCATCAATGCCTGTTGACTAGTAAAAGGTAGTCCGTTTGGCTAACTAGACTCTACTTCGGGGGTTGAATCAGCCCAGTTATGAGGTCAGAACAATGGGGTATTTGGGCCACTTACCTCCAGGACTGAGTCGGCCCAATCATGAGGTATTTGGGCCACTTACCTCCAGGACTGAGTCGGCCCAATCATGAGGTATTTGGGCCACTTACCTCCAGGTTTGAGTCGGTCCGAAAATTAGTTATTTGGCCCACTTACCTCCCGGTTTGAGTCGGCCCAATCATAAGGTATTTGGGCCACTTACCTCCAGGTTTGAGTATGCCCAGTCATGAGGTATTTAGACCACTTACCTCCAGGTTTGAATCAGCCCAATCATGAGGTATTTGGGCCACTTATCTTGAGGTTTGAGTCGGTCCAATCATAAGGTATTTGGGTCACTAACCTCCAGGTTTGAATCAGCTCAATCATGAGGTATTTGGGCCACTTATCTTGAGGTTTGAGTCGGTCCAATCATAAGGTATTTGGGCCACTTACCTCCAGGTTTGAGTATGCCCAGTCATGAGGTATTTAGACCACTTACCTCCAGGTTTGAATCAGCTCAATCATGAGGTATTTGGGCCACTTATCTTGAGGTTTGAGTCGGCCCAATCATGAGGTGTTTGGGTCACTAACCTCCAGGTTTGAATCAGCTCAATCATGAGGTATTTGGGCCACTTATCTTGAGGTTTGAGTCGGTCCAATCATGAGGTGTTTGGGTCACTAACCTCCAGGTTTGAATCAGCTCAATCATGAGGTATTTGGGCCACTTACCTCCAGGTTTGAATCAGCTCAATCATGAGATATTTGGGCCACTTATCTTGAGGTTTGAGTCGGCCCAATCATGAGGTGTTTGGGTCACTAACCTCCAGGTTTGAATCAGCTCAATCATGAGGTATTTGGGCCACTTATCTTGAGGTTTGAGTCGGCCCAATCATGAGGTGTTTGGGTCACTAACCTCCAGGTTTGAATCAGCTCAATCATGAGGTATTTGGGCCACTTACCTCCAGGTTTGAGTCAGCTCAATCATGAGGTATTTGGGCCACTTACCTCCACGTTTGAGTCAGCCCAATCATGAGGTATTTGGGCCACTTACCTCCAGGTTTGAGTCAGCCCAATCATGAGGTAAGGACAATTAAGCATTTGGGTCACTTTCCTCAATTAAGTGGTTTGGGTCAGCCCAATTGTTATGCAAGGACAATGAGGTATCTGGGTAATCTACCTCCATTGAGCGGCCCAATTGTGAGGTATGGACAATCAAGTATTTGGGTCACTAACTACCGAATGGTATTGGTTGGCCCAATCATGATGCAAGGAGAATCAGGTACTTGGGTCACTTACCACTAGGTGGTTTGGGTCGACCCAATCGTGAGGGGTGGACGGGGGCCTGGTTGGCATAGATACGGGCAGGGGGCCCCCAGGGGGAGTTGACTCCCCCCCCACACCCCTCCTTCCCCCCGGCGGCCGGCTTGGTGTGGTTGCCGGTGGTTGCAGGGCGAGTGAGTGAGTTGGAATTAGTGGTGGGTGTGTTATTGGTCTTTCCCTCCTCCCCTCCCACCTCCCCCTCCTCTGGAAGACTCTTGAAGATCTGCACATTGATAATAATAATCATAATCATAATAATAATCATACAATTTTGGTATTGGTTTTTCCTTCCCTCTTCCCCCTTCTCTGGAAGACTCTTGAAGATCTGCACATTAATAATAATAATAACAATAATAATAATCATCATACAATTTTGGTTTTGATTTTTCCTTCCCTCTTCCCCCTGCTCTGGAAGATTGTTGAAGATGTACACAATAATAATAACAATAATAATAATAAAAAAATAACAATGATTGTGATGTTTTTTTTTTTTCCCCCCCCCCCCCCCCCCCCCCCCCCCCCCCCCACCCCCTCCCATCTTCCCCTCCTCAGGAACACTGTTGAAGATGTGCACATACACTAACAATAATAATAATATTAACAATAAATGGATCTTCCTCCTCTTAACCATTGCTGACGACATGTTTAAATCCGCTACTGTGTAGCCTTGAAAGTGTTGATCATGCTGGTAGATACAATCCATTTTATTACTTTCTTCTTTGCACAACACACAGCATGATTCAGGGTGTTCATTTAGCTGACCTTTCTTGAGGTATCTCAAAGTGTTGATCATGCTGGTAGATACAATCCATTTTATTACTTTCTTCTTTGCACAACACACAGCATGATTCAGGGTGTTCATTTAGCTGACCTTTCTTGAGGTATCTCAAAGTGTTGATCATGCTGGTAGATACAATCCATTTTATTACTTTCTTCTTTGCACAACACACAGCATGATTCAGGGTGTTCATTTAGCTGACCTTTCTTGAGGTATCTCAAAGTGTTGATCATGCTGGTAGATACAATCCATTTTATTACTTTCTACTTTGCACAACACACAGCATGATTCAGGGTGTTCATTTAGCTGACCTTTCTTGCCCTGCCCATATCACTCATTAACTCATTCAAGTCGTTCCGGCCATATATGTCCGGAATTAATAGATAGCTGTCAATTTAATGCATTTGCGTTCAAGGGAAGTAAATCTGTATGTACACCATACCTTGGTCACTTCTAAACTCGCTTCGCTCCCACAGACCCCAATTTTGCCGCTGACTTTGCTTTTGTAGTGGTTTGTTGTAGGGAAACCAATCGATGTAGAGAGTGTTTCCATATAAAGTCTATATATAAAATTGTCTGATCTACCACTTCCCTATGTCTAAACCTGAAGTAAAAACCCGTAATCTTCTTTCATTTCTCCTTTTGTTTATGTATGTTTTGCTTGTGTGTATGGTTGGAGTGATTTGTGAGTTTTTTAATAATTCAAAATAGTTGCGATGCGGAAGAGTTAATCCCGCCCTTCTCGACCATAAACGGTCAATCACTCCCAGCTGATAAGACAACAATAGCTGCTCATCTACGGCTTATTGTACTACACTCTGTGCTTAACTCCCCTGTTTGGAAAGCCCGTAGGAAACAGGGAGAGAGTGATGGGTCACGGGGTGGGTTACAGATCGAGATGTGTTGCGTCATACACTTTAGTCATTTTTTATATAAAGAATGCTTGTAAAGCCCGTAGGAAACAGGGAGAGTGATGGGTCACGGGGTGGGTTACAGATCGAGATGTGTTGCGTCATACACTTTAGTCATTTTTTATATAAAGAATGCTTGTAAAGCCCGTAGGAAACAGGGAGAGAGTGATGGGTCACGGGGTGGGTTACAGATCGAGATGTGTTGCGTCATACACTTTAGTCATTTTTTATATAAAGAATGCTTGTAAAGCTCGTAGGAAACAGGGAGAGTGATGGGTCACGGGGTGGGTTACAGATCGAGATGTGTTGCGTCATACACTTTAGTCATTTTTTATATAAAGAATGCTTGTAAAGCCCATAGGAAACAGGGAGAGTGATGGGTCATGGGCTCAAAGACTTTATTCCTGGCTGGGATGGTAATCATGCTAGTCAACTTCATTGTATGGGGGAACAAGGCAGAGTTGCCTACCCCTAAAAATGCTTGTGAGTAGTTTTAACTCAGAAAGTGTTCAATTTTCAGTAGTTTTGAGGGGGTTTTCAGTAGTCATGCCACGCGGCGCAAAATCACTTCATATGCAAAGCATGACCATAACATTTCGCTTTGCATGCATTCAGAAACTGAATCAAAAATAAAAATTATGAAGTTTGCAGCATTTTTTTATGACCCAATGCTTGTGCGCTATAGTGTGTATCACTGTGTGTGTCTCTTTGTGTCACTGTGTGCATGTCATTCATTGCATGTGTGTGTGTGTGTGTGTCACTGTGTGTGTATCACTGTGTATGTCTCTTTGTGTCACTGTGTGCATGTCATTCATTGCATGTGTGTGTGTGTGTGTGTCACTGTGTGTGTGTCACTGTGTGTCTGTCTGTCTGTATGTTCTCCTTCTTCCGGTTAAGTGCTCACAATCAACAATTTGATTTTTATGGTACTATTTCTGCCAGGTCCAAAGTCAGAGAAACAAGAATAAAATAGAAAATATTATATTTAACCCCTTGACTGCTTGCTACATATGCCGTACGTAGCTGTTTTGGTATCCTCAGGCGCCTACAAAGATATGCCATACGTACCTATTTCGTCAGCCGATTATCGCAACGGTCTAAGGGAAACAAGTGTGTAAATACTCTGTGTCTTCCTGGGGTGTCAAACTGCAGTTCTTTCCCTTTGATAGTTATCTAAATTTAGTCTATAATAGTCACATTACTGCCGAGAATGTTTGGGAAATTTTCGTTCAGACCACGTTTTGCAAGATGGCGGACCAAGCTCGGCGCTCGACACGCCAGTCTTGATGAGTAGTTCAACAATAATGTTACAGAACTTGATGTCCATGATGATGATGATGATGTTGTTTGTCCATGATGATGATGATGTTTTGTCCATGATGATGATGATGATGATGACGATAATCACCTTGTCATAGTTGTTGATGAGTAGTTCAACAATAATGTTGCAGAACTTGATGTCCATGATGATGATGATGTTGTTTGTCCATGACTATGATGATGATGATGATGACGATGACGATGATGATGACTATGATAATGATGATCACCTTGTCATAGTTGTTGATTAGTTCAACAATAATGTTGCAGAACTTGATGTCCATGATGATGATGATGATGTTGTTTGTCCATGACTATGATGATGATGATGATGATGATGATGATGATGACGATGACGATAATCACCTTGCCATAGTTGTTGATGAGTAGTTCAACAATAATGTTGCAGAACTTGATGTCCATGATAGCAGCCACTGTCTCCTCCTCAGGCCTCATCAGTGAAGGTCCAAAACACACACCTATGTTAGCCACCGTCATCTTGTTCTCCTCGCTTCTGTCTGACACCCTGAAATCAATCAATCCATTAATCAATCATCCAATCAATCAATCAGTGAAGGTCTAAAACACACACCTAGGTTAGCCACCGTCATCTTGTTATCCTTGCGTTTGTCTGACACCCTGAAATCAATCAATCCATTAATCAATCATCCAATCAATCAATCAATCATTCAATCAATCAGTGAAGGTCTAAAACACACACCTAGGTTAGCCACCGTCATCTTGTTATCCTTGCGTTTGTCTGACACCCTGAAATCAATCAATCCATCCATAAATCAACCATTCAATCAATCCAGGCTCAAAACACACACCTAGGTTAGCCACCATCATCTTGTTATCCTTGCGTTTGTCTGACACCCTGAAATCAATCAATCCATCCATAAATCAATCAATCAATCCAGGCTCAAAACACACACCTAGGTTAGCCACCGTCATCTTGTTATCCTCGCTTTTGTCTGACACCCTACAAGCGGTTCAGGAATTTAAATAAATAAATAATTTTATCATTTGTCTGACACCATGAAATAAATCAATGAATAAAACAATCAATCAATCAAACAGTCAATCCTCAATCAATCAACCATCACCCAATCGATCGACAAATATTCATCACTAAATCAACCATCATCAACATGCAATCAATCATTGCTCAATCAATCATCACTCAATCAACAATCAAGAAACAATAATTTTTTTTTTTAAAGCAATCATAAATCAATCAATTCAGGTTCAAAACACACCAAAGTTGGCTACACATGTGTTTTCTTCACATAATTGTAACATTTTTAGTGGCCAATGGAAACACATTTTCAAGTGGCCAATCAAAAAGTTGAACTATTTTTAGTGGCCAATGGAAACACACTTTCAAGTGGTCAATCAAAAAGTGGAACTATTTTCAGTGGCCAATGGAAAGGAACCTTTTCAAGTGGCCAATCAACAAGTTGTACCATTTTTAGTGGCCAATAGAAACACACATTTTCAAGTGTCCAATGAGCAAGTTGTATAATGTTTAGTGGCCAATAGAAAGCCATCTTTTCAATTGTCCGATCAACAAGTCGTACTGTTTTTAGTGACCAATAGAAATGCACCTTTTTAAGTGTCCAATCAACAGGGTGTACTATCTTTAGTGGCCAACAGAAATGCACCTTTTCAATTGTCCGATCAACAAGTCGTACTGTTTTTAGTGACCAACAGAAATACACCTTTTTAAGTGTCCAATCAACAGGGTGTACTATCTTTAGTGGCCAACAGAAATGCACCTTTTTAAGTGTCCAATCAACAGGGTGTACTATCTTTAGTGGCCAACAGAAATGCACCTTTTTAAGTGTCCAATCAACAGGGTGTACTATCTTTAGTGGCCAACAGAAATGCACCTTTTTAAGTGTCCAATCAACAGGGTGTACTATCTTTAGTGGCCAACAGAAATGCACCTTTTCAATTGTCCGATCAACAAGTCGTACTATTTTTATTAGCCAATAGAAATGCACCTTTTCAAGTGTCCAATCAACAAGTCCAGCATGTCGAAGTTGGCTTTGGGCAACATGTGGCAGAACTTGTGAACATCCAGAATCCGTAACGTCTTGGACTCTTGTTCTGAAGAAATCAATGCACAACATTATATATCAGCATACATCATTACACATCATGGTAGCATGTGGCAGAATTTGGGAATATCCAGATTCCTTAACGTCTTGGACTCTTGTTCTGAAGAAATCAATGCACAACATTATATATCAGCATACATCATTACACATCATGGTAGCATGTGGCAGAATTTGGGAATATCCAGATTCCTTAACGTCTTGGACTCTTGTTCTGAAGAAATCAATGCAGAACATTATATATCAGCATACATCATTACACATCATGGTAGCATGTGGCAGAATTTGGGAATATCCAGATTCCTTAACGTCTTGGACTCTTGTTCTAAAAGCATAAGTGTCTTCTGCGCATTCGACAAGGTCACAGCTCTTCCTCTTGTCCGCTCTAGTATTTATCTATTTATTGTTGTTTTAAGTTGTTTTTGATGTTGTTTTCTGAATACTTTGCATGTCTTACGTTTATCCGTGCCGATTTTTGTGACTGATGCTACTGGGTTTAACATGTGCTAAGTATATGGGCACACAGGGCCTCAGTTTATCGTCTCATCCGAAAGACTCCACGTTCAGACCGTAAGGCCTAGTGCAGAGTGACATGAAAAATGTCCTGTACCCAGGTTTGCATTCATGTTTATGGTGCAGGAGGCGAACGTGTTACCTCTGTGGCACCCTACAGCTAGACAAGTGATAGTATTTGTAAACACTCAGGATTTTGATGAGTCTTGCTTTGAAAATAACGTTCATAATAGGATTGTAACTATTATTATGGCTGCTACGATTAGTGTTCTTGTTGTGAAAAAAACATTCATAGTCTGATCTAGTCTTTGAACCCTAACAAACAAAAAAAGAACAGGAAAAAAATGTTGAACTCACTGGCAGCCTTGATGAACTGTTCATGAAGTTTGAAGGTCATCAGTGGCTCTGGTAGAGACCTGGAAACACACAGACACACACACAGACAGAGAGAGCGAGAGAGAGACACACACAGAGAGAGAGAGAGAGAGACAGACACACACACACACACCACACAGAGAGACCAGAGAGAGAGAGAGAGAGAGAGAGAGAGAGAGAGAGAGAGAGAGAGAGAGAGAGAGAGAGAGAGAGAGAGAGAGAGAGACACACACACAGACACAGACAGACAGACACACACACACATACAGAAAAGAGAGAGAGACACACACTTAGTCATAATCAATGGTTTTCACAACTTTGTCATTGCAAAATTACTATGACTATATCTAGGTGTGATATTTGTCGTCAATGGTTCCTTTACCTGAGGAAATGTTTGATGGCACTGGTGGTGGTTTATAGTTAATCTAGTAATATTTGTCGTCGATGGTTCTTTTACCTGAGGTAATGTTTGATAGCACTGGTGGTGGTTTATAGTTAATCTAGTGATATTTGTCGTCAATGGTTCTTTTACCTGAGGTAATGTTTGATGGCACAGGTGTTGGCTTACTGTTAAATTAGTGATATTTGTCGTCGATGGTTGTTTTATTGTTAATCTAGTGATATTTGTCGTCGATGGTTCCTTTACCTGAGGAAATTTTTGACAGCACTGGTGATGGTTTTGGTTTCCCACACTGTAGGATCCTCATAGCTCACCTTGTCCGACTTCTTTGGATCTAAAAACAACATCATCATCATCTCCATTATCATCATTGTTTACTTCTTGTACTAATCACCTTTTTCATCAACATCTTTGTCATGTCTTTGTTCATCATCATTATCAACAACATCTTATTTAACCCCTTTACTGCCAAAGAAAAACCGAGAAATGATCTTTTTCTTTATAATGAAATTGAAAAGAGACCTGTTAGACTCAATCTGACAAAATGGTCAAGAAATACATCTTTCCTGGCTTGTCTAAGACAAAAACCAGCATTCCAGGAATATGACATCAAATGTTATGACATCATCAATGACATCATCCACCCCGTAGTAGACATGAAGCAGGCAGGGAAGGGGATAATCCTTATCATCATGTTCATTTTCATCATCATTGCCATCGTCACCATCATCGTTCTCAACATCATCAGCACCACTACAACTGAGCTCAGCGCCTTTCTCTTGTCTAAAACAAAAAGAAAAGCATTGCAACAGTTTGCCTTTCTCTTGTCTAAAACAAAAAGAAGCATTGCAACAGTTTGCCTTTCTCTCGTCTAAAACAAAAAGAAGCATTGCAACAGTTTGCCTTTCTCTCGTCTAAAACAAAAAGAAGCATTGCAACAGTTTGCCTTTCTCTGGTCTAAAACAAAAAGAAGCATTGCAACAGTTTGCCTTTCTCTCGTCTAAAACAAAAAGAAGCATTGCAACAGTTTGCCTTTCTCTTGTCTAAAACAAAAAGAAAAGCATTGCAACACTTTGCCTTTCTCTGGTCTAAAACAAAAAGAAGCATTGCAACACTTTGCCTTTTTTGGTCTAAAACAAAAAGAAAAGCATTGCAACAGTTTGCCTTTCTCTTGTCTAAAACAAAAAGAAGCATTGCAACACTTTGCCTTTCTCTGGTCTAAAACAAAAAGAAAAGCATTGCAACACTTTGCCTTTCTCTGGTCTAAAACAAAAAGAAAAGCATTGCAACACTTTGCCTTTCTCTGGTCTAAAACAAAAAGAAAAGCATTGCAACACTTTGCCTTTCTCTTGTCTAAAACAAAAAGAAGCATTGCAACACTTTGCCTTTCTCTGGTCTAAAACAAAAAGAAAAGCACTGCAACACTTTGCCTTTCTCTTGTCTAAAACAAAAAGAAGCATTGCAACACTTTGCCTTTCTCTTGTCTAAAACAAAAAGAAGCATTGCAACACTTTGCCTTTCTCTCGTCTAAAACAAAAAGAAGCATTGCAACAGTTTGCCTTTCTCTTGTCTAAAACAAAAAGAAAAGCACTGCAACACTTTGCCTTTCTCTTGTCTAAAACAAAAAGAAGCATTGCAACACTTTGCCTTTCTCTTGTCTAAAACAAAAAGAAGCATTGCAACACTTTGCCTTTCTCTCGTCTAAAACAAAAAGAAGCATTGCAACAGTTTGCCTTTCTCTTGTCTAAAACAAAAAGAAGCATTGCAACAGTTTGCCTTTCTCTTGTCTAAAACAAAAAGAAGCATTGCAACACTTTGCCTTTCTCTTGTCTAAAACAAAAAGAAAAGCACTGCCACAGTTTGCCTTTCTCTTGTCTAAAACAAAAAGAAAAGCATTGCAACAGTTTGCAAACCTTTGGCAAACTCAATAACCTTCTGATTCCATATTCACACCCCACCTCCCAAAATAACTTTGTCAGGCTTATAACAGAATTGCCTATATCGCTTTGGACACCTTCACAAAACGGAGTAACTGCCATGGCATCACTGACACTAACACTGCAGAGATTTGACAGAAATAGTAAGGATTAGGATCATAACTCTGGTCCTAACTTTTGACAGAATTAGTCAGTAAGGATTTGGATCATAACTTTTGATAGAATCAGTCAGTAAGGATTTGGATCATAACACTGGTCCTAACTTTTGACAGAATTAGTCAGTAAGGATTTGGATCATAACTCTGGTCCTAACTGTTGACAGAATTAGTCAGTAAGGATTTGGATCATAACTTTTGACAGAATCAGTCAGCAAGGATTTGGATCATAACTCTGGTCCTAACTTTTGACAGAATTAGTCAGTAAGGATTTGGATCATAACTTTTGACAGAATCAGTCAGTAAGGATTTGGATCATAACTCTGGTCCTAACTTTTGACAGAATTAGTCAGTAAGGATTTGGATCATAACTTTTGACAGAATCAGTCAGCAAGGATTTGGATCATAACTCTGGTCCTAACTTTTGACAGAATTAGTCAGTAAGGATTTGGATCATAACTTTTGATAGAATCAGTCAGTAAGGATTTGGATCATAACACTGGTCCTAACTTTTGACAGAATTAGTCAGTAAGGATTTGGATCATAACTCTGGTCCTAACTGTTGACAGAATTAGTCAGTAAGGATTTGGATCATAACTTTTGACAGAATCAGTCAGCAAGGATTTGGATCATAACTCTGGTCCTAACTTTTGACAGAATTAGTCAGTAAGGATTTGGATCATAACTTTTGACAGAATCAGTCAGTAAGGATTTGGATCATAACTTTTGACAGAATCAGTCAGTAAGGATTTGGATCATAACTCTGGTCCTAACTTTTGACAGAATTAGTCAGTAAGGATTTGGATCATAACTTTTGACAGAATCAGTCAGTAAGGATTTGGATCATAACTCTGGTCCTAACTTTTGACAGAATTAGTCAGTAAGGATTTGGATCATAACTTTTGACAGAATCAGTCAGTAAGGATTTGGATCATAACTCTGGTCCTAACTTTTGACAGAATTAGTCAGTAAGGATTTGGATCATAACTTTTGACAGAATCAGTCAGTAAGGATTTGGATCATAACTCTGGTCCTAACTTTTGACAGAATTAGTCAGTAAGGATTTGGATCATAACTTTTGACAGAATCAGTCAGTAAGGATTTGGATCATAACTCTGGTCCTAACTTTTGACAGAATTAGTCAGTAAGGATTTGGATCATACCTTTGATCCTAACTTTGACAATTGCTATCCCAAAATTCTTCTTCCTTTACCGTTGAGCATTGTTATGTACAAACAACTTCTTCTCTACCGTTGAGCACTGTTATGTACAAACAACTTATTCTCTACCGTCGAGTACTGTTATGTACAAACAACTTATTCTCTACCGTTGAGTACTGTTATGTACAAACAACTTCTCTACCGTTGAGTACCGTTATGTACAAACAACTTATTCTCTACAGTTGAGTACTGTTATGCACAAACAACTTATTCTCTACCGTTGAGTACTGTTATGTACAAACAACTTATTCTCTACCGTTGAGTACTGTTATGCACAAACAACTTCTCTACCATTGAGCATCGTTATGCACAAACAACTCTACCGTTGAGTATCATTATGTACAAACAACTCTACTGTTGAGTATCAGTATGCACAAACAACTCTACTGTTGAGCATTGTTATGCACAAACAACTCTACTATTGAGTATCAGTATGCACAAACAACTAAGTTTAAGTGTAGCTGAGGTAGTTATTCTTTAAGCATGACCAAATGGTTTTATACCTAAACAAAGCTGCAAAAAGAGAAAGACAAACAGACAAAATGACAGACAGACAGACAGAGGACAATTCTGAAAACGGTGTTTTAAGGTACCGAAGATAGAGAGAGACAGACAGGCAGACAGACAAAAGGACAGACAGACAAACAAAGGGCCACAGATAAAGGGCCAGACAGACAAAGGGACAGACAAAGAGGCAGACAGACAAAGGGCCAGACAGACAGACAGACAAAGGGACAGACAGACAAAAGGACAGACAAACAGACAAAGGGACAAACATACAAAGGGACAGACAGACAGAGGGACAGACAGACAAAGGGACAGACAGACAGACAAAGGGGCAGGCAGACAAAGGGACAGACAGACAGACAAACAACGGGACGGACAGACAGACAAAAGGACAGACAGACAGACAGACAGACAAGGGGACAGACAGACAAGGGGACAGACAGACAAAGGGACAGACAGACAAAAGGACAGACAAAGGGACAGACAGACAAGACAACAAAGGTGGATGGCTAAAGGAAGAAGAAGGGACAGAGGGACAGACAGACAAATGGACAAAAGGACAGACAAAGTGACAGGCAGACAGACAGACAAAGGGACAGACAGACAGACAAGAGGACAGAGGAGTTCCAACCTAAGGCAATCTTGAGCAGGTTGGTGACTTTAGAGTTGACTCCCACTACACGATACAGCCCTTGTTCATGCAGACCTTAAGGACAAACAATGAATGAATTCAACAATCCATCCATCCATCCACCCACCCATCCATTGAATTAACAAAGCACTAATCAATCTATCATTCGTCCATCCATCAAATTAATAAAGCACTAATAAATAGATCATCCATCCAATTAACAAAGCACTAATCAATCTATCATTCGTCCATCCATCAAATTAATAAAGCACTAATAAATAGATCATCCATCCAATTAACAAAGCACTAATCAATCTATCATCCATCCATCCAATTAACAAAGCACTAATCAATAGATCATCCATCCATCCATCCAATTAACAAAGCACTAATCAATAGATCATCCATCCAATTAACAAAGCACTAATCAATAGATCATCCATCCATCCATCCAATTAACAAAGCACTAATCAATAGCACTAATCAATCTATCATCCATCCAATTAACAAAGCACTAATCAATAGATCATCCATCCATCCAATTAACAAAGCACTAATCAATAGATCATCCATCCACCCATCCAATTAACAAAGCACTAATCAATAGATCATCCATCCACCCATCCAATTAACAAAGCACTAATCAATAGATCATCCATCCATCCATCCAATTAACAAAGCACTAATCAATAGATCATCCATCCACCCATCCAATTAACAAAGCACTAATCAATAGATCATCCATCCACCCATCCAATTAACAAAGCACTAATCAATAGATCATCCATCCACCCATCCAATTAACAAAGCACTAATCAATAGATCATCCATCCACCCATCCAATTAACAAAACTAATCAATAGATCATCCATCCACCCATCCAATTAACAAAGCACTAATCAATAGATCATCCATCCATCCATCCAATTAACAAAGCACTAATCAATAGATCATCCATCCACCCATCCAATTAACAAAGCACTAATCAATAGATCATCCATCCACCCATCCAATTAACAAAGCACTAATCAATAGATCATCCATCCACCCATCCAATTAACAAAGCACTAAGATCATCCAACAGTACACTACATGCACTACAGCATATCACCACCATTGTCTTCACAAATGTTGTTCTGCAAAGCAGTCAGTAAAGCCTCGGTGTCAAACTGTGAAGAATCACCAGTCAAAGTTTAGAATCTGCTAGTTTTTTTAAGCTCACGAACTTTCACATCATTTTTAAAAGTCATTGGTGATATATTTTTGTTATACATATATATGCAAGTGCATGCACACAAACACAAGCACTTATATGTATGCTGGCACGAACATGCATACACACAAACACACACACACACAAACACACTGACCTCTGTTTTCTATAGCAGCAATGCCTTTCCTCATGAAGCTGAATCCTACTTCATCCATCACCGCTGAAAACACATCATCATTGTCATCATCATCATCATCGTCATCATTGTCGTCGTCATCATCATCATCATCGTCATCACCATCATCATCACTTTCATCACAATCATCACCATCATTATTATCATCATCATCACCACCATCATTATCACTGTCATCACCATCATCATCACTTTCATCACAATCATCATCATCATCATCCACATTATCATCATCATCATCACCGTGTCTATCGACTGTGTGAAAGCGAGTTTTGTGTGGATATCTTACTACTGAAGTTTGCTAAGTTTTATTGGTATTTTATGAACCACCACAACATGCATTTCATCACGATGACCAATAAAACTAAACGATTGTGATTGTGGTTGTGATTGTGTGATTGTGGTTGTGTGATTGTGGTTTGGATTGTGTGATTGTGGTTGGGATTGGTGTGATTGTGTGATTGTGGTTGTGATTGTGGTTGTGTGATTGTGGTTTGGATTGTGTGATTGTGGTTGTGATTGTGTGATTGTGGTTGTGATTGTGTGATTGTGGTTGTGATTGTGTGATTGTGTGATTGTGGTTGTGATTGTGTGATTGTGGTTGTGATGATTGTGTGGTTGTGATTGTGTGATTGTGGTTGTGATTGTGTGATTGTGGTTGTGATTGTGTGATTGTGGTTGTGATTGTGTGATTGTGGTTGTGATTGTGTGATTGTGTGATTGTGGTTGTGTGATTGTGGTTGGGATTGTGTGATTGTGGTTGGGATTGTGTGATTGTGGTTGGGATTGTGTGATTGTGGTTGGGATTGTGTGATTGTGGTTGGGATTGTGGTTGGGATTGTGTGATAGTGGTTGTGATTGTGGTTGGGATTGCGTGATTGTGGTTGTGATTGTGGTTGGGATTGTGTGATTGTGGTTGTGTGATTGTGGTTGGGATTGTTTGATAGTGGTTGGGATTGTGTGATAGTGGTTGGGAATGCTTGGAGAAAACAGCCTGCAAATGAGGAATAGAACAGGAAACGTAGTTGAAAACAAAGAAATAGCCTGCAAGTGATGAATGGAACAGGAAAAGTAGCTGAACACAAAGACATAGCCTGCAAGTGATGAATAGAACAGGAAACGTAGTTGAACACAAAGAAATAGCCTGCAAGTGATGAATGGAACAGGAAACGTAGTTGAACACAAAGAAATAGCCTGCAAGTGATGAATGGAACAGGAAACGTAGTTGAACACAAAGAAATAGCCTGCAAGTGAGGAATAGAACAGGAAATGTAGTTGAACACAAAGAAATAGCCTGCAAGTGATGAATGGAACAGGAAATGTAGTTGAACACAAAGAAATAGCCTGCAAGTGAGGAATAGAACAGGAAATGTAGTTGAACACAAAGAAATAGCCTGCAAGTGAGGAATAGAACAGGAAATGTAGTTGAACACAAAGAAATAGCCTGCAAGTGATGAATGGAACAGGAAACGTAGTTGAACACAAAGAAATAGCCTGCAAGTGATGAATGGAACAGGAAACGTAGTTGAACACAAAGACATAGCCTGCAAGTGATGAATAGAACAGGAAACGTAGTTGAACACAAAGAAATAGCCTGCAAGTGAGGAATAGAACAGGAAACGTAGTTGAACACAAAGACATAGCCTGCAAGTGAGGAATATAACAGGAAACGTAGTTGAACACAAAGACATAGCCTGCAAGTGATGAATGGAACAAGAAACGTAGTTGAACACAAAGACATAGCCTGCAAGTGAGGAATGGAACAGGAAACGTAGTTGAACACAAAGAAATAGCCTGCAAGTGAGGAATATAACAGGAAACGTAGTTGAACACAAAGAAATAGCCTGCAAGTGATGAATGGAACAGGAAACGTAGTTGAACACAAAGACATAGCCTGCAAGTGAGGGTCTATCCTTACTTCCCAAAACTAAAACAATAGGGTCTTTTGGATAATAGACCCCCAATTTGATGCCTTTTTGTGGCATAGGTGTTGAATCACTGTGGGGCTGAAATGCGACTTTGGCGGTGAAAGGGTTAAAACGAATCAATAGGCATGTACACTTACTGTCATCTTTCTTGATGTTGGGTGGGTGATATATCTGAAACAACAAGCAAAATGTAAGTTGAGGGTTTTTCCTTTTTATTCTTGTTACTGGATGTACAAATAGTTTTTTAAAATATGTACCTACAGGATTTTTATGTTGTTAGAAAGAAGTTAAGATGTATTTAGAAGACAACCCTTTTAAAGCACAGCTCTATTTCTTCACAACTTCCACTGTTATGGGACCACTGTCCCTGCAACACAAGGCAGCAGCACTGTTATGAAACGAACAGGACAAATTTAAAAAAAGACAACAATATTGATCAGCTTCACTCTCTTTACTATCAATCAAAAAACCCAATATTGATCATCTTCACACTCTCTTTACTATCAACCAGAAACAAGACAACAATATTGATCAGCTTCACTCTTTACTATCAATCAAAAACAACAACGGTAACGGTCAAGATGTGCTACCCCCCCTACATTTCTTGGTTAATTCCATTTTTCCGTTTTTGCCTTTCTTACCAAACATGAAGCTGTATTTTATGAACATTTTCAGATCATTATCTGAAAATCTGAGTTACTTCCCCATAAAGTCGTCCATGCAACGAAAGTCGAAATATGCAAGAAAGACAAGAGGATTACCAAGTCGGAAGTCTACAAGCATTTGACAATACACTCTCATACACTCACAAATGCATGCTCGCGCACATATACATACTTACATACACACATGTGTGCACAGACGCGTGCACATACACACAAACACACGACACACAACACACTGTATATTAAGAAACGAGATTAGTGATCTGGGCTGACGTGCCAATCCAAAAGAAAACTTGCTTGGCTTTTGCAAGGCATTTGTCCCTTCCCACGTACAGTGTTAACAAGTGGCAAGTTACAGTGTGAGCATCATTCACAAATGGATAACAATCTCACGCACGCACACCACACACACAGTTACAACTGATTACTAATCACTACTGGGCTAGTTAGCAGTGTGACCATCATTCACCAATGGATAACAATCTCACGCACGCACACCACACACACAGTTACAACTGATTACTGATCACTACTGCTAGTTACAGTGTGAGCATCATTCACAAATGGATAACAATCTCACGCCACGCACACCACACACACAGTTACAACTGATTACTGATCACTACTGCTAGTTACAGTGTGACCATCATTCACAAACGAATAACAATCTAACGCACGCACACCACACACACAGTTACAACTGATTACTGATCACTACTGCTAGTTACAGTGTGACCATCATTCACAAACGGATAACAATCTCACGCACGCACACCACACACACAGTTACAACTGATTACTGATCACTACTGCTAGTTACAGTGTGACCATCATTCACAAATGGATAACAATCTCACGCATGCACACCACCACACACACACAGTTACAACTGATTACTGATCACTACTGCTAGTTACAGTGTGACCATCATTCACAAACGGATAACAATCTCACGCACGCACACCACACACACAGTTACAACTGATTACTAATCACTACTGCTAGTATTACAGTGTGACCATCATTCACAAATGGATAACAATCTCACGCACGCACACCACCACACACACAGTTACAACTGATTACTGATCACTACTGCTAGTTACAGTGTGAGCATCATTCACAAACGGATAACAATCTCACGCACGCACACCACACACACAGTTACAACTGATTACTGATCACTACTGCTAGTTACAGTGTGACCATCATTCACAAACGGATAACAATCTCACGCACGCACACCACACACACAGTTACAACTGATTACTGATCACTACTGCTAGTTACAGTGTGACCATCATTCACAAACGGATAACAATCTCACGCACGCACACCACACACATCAGTTACAACTGATTACTGATCACTACTGCTAGTTACAGTGTGACCATCATTCACAAACGAATAACAATCTAACGCACGCACACCACACACACAGTTACAACTGATTACTGATCACTACTGCTAGTTACAGTGTGACCATCATTCACAAACGAATAACAATCTAACGCACGCACACCACACACACAGTTATGTGACCATCATTCACAAACGGATAACAATCTCACGCACGCACACCACACACACAGTTACAACTGATTACTAATCGCTACTGTTATTTCTTTGTTATTACATTGTGAAATGTCCTATATTCTTATTGCATAAAACACACTCACAGGCTCCTTTCCATCCATAGCGTCCAGCCATAGTCTGCGATCCTCATCTGACAGAGCTTGGAATGTCATCACTCCTTGTCTACAACACACCACATGAAATGTATGTAGATACGCTGTATAACAGAGCACAGGTATATCAACCATAGATATCACTCCTTGTCTACAACACACATGACATAAAATATATGTAGATACGCTAAATAATATAGCACAGGTATATCAGCCAGTCTGCAATTAACAGATGAATTAATGAAAAATCTTTAATCATCATCTATAAAGGGGAGGGGGGAGAGGGGGCATTCTACTGGTAGCAGCAGTAGTGATGTTTACTCAAATATTTCCCCCCTTTCTTCATTTCTTACCTCATCATTTTAACATATTACAAAAACACAATTAACTTCATCAATCAGATTAATGGGGACATGGTGACTGGTGATACAGTATGGTACTAGTCTTTTACTTGTCTTAGAAGTTGGGTTCAGCAATGAAATAACCAGTCCTGCTCACACAATTTCTGTTTAAACACTCTCCATCTCTTCTCTTCTGACATCCGACTTCGTTTTGAAAACAAAATCGAGACTGACAAAAACATCCAGCAGCTGACCCAAAATAATGCCGTTTGACTTGAATATGACGCTGAATCAACACTGAAGAGACAGTGACATCAAGTGACATTTGGGCTAATGTTAAGCTCAGCTCCCTCCGCTGTTCCATGGTAAAGCTGGCCAATCAGCTCCCTCCGATTTACCTTTTACGTTAAGCTGATTGGCCAACTTCACCCTGGAACAGCGGAGGGAGCTGAATCTTAACATTTGCCGACATTATGACTTGATTATGACGCTGAATCAACACTGAAGAGTGACATCAAGTGACAGACACTCGGCGACAGCACTGCAGCCGATAGGCCTAGGACAAATCTGATATACAAATATTGCAGAGCGGTCCCGTATGGAAAGCAAAACACTGCCTTTGATGACAAGGTGAAACCAAAACTCTGCTGGAAATGTTGCTGATGTGTCTATAAATGCTCGCTTTTTACGTTTTTTTCTTCCGGCTTGTCATTTTCAGAACCACCTTTGAGCGAAAGTTTTGGTTGTCGGACATCTTGGAAAGAATGAAAGCCGATCATCGGTGTAAAATGCGGAGCCGCACATGGATTCAGCAAATAAAATTTTGTAGGATCGATGATGTGAATTTCGTATTTTTTATTTGTGATTCGTACAAGCATACAATGACTTTAAATTTTGTTAAATAGTACAAACAAAAAAAATTTTTGTACGGTAAACAGTTCTGACTCCGCAATACACTCCAAAACACTCTCACCTCCCCTTCACAGTGATGTCGAAGCAGAATCGTCGTTCTATAGACTCTGCAGCCCTCCTGCACAACACACACAACAAAGTTGTCATCAGCCAGTAATCAACCTAATAAACATGCCCTCTTTTTCTTTTTTTTTATTGTTTTCATTGATAATCATGCTGAAAAGTAGAAACCACCTTTTTTATGAAACAGCATGCCATTAACACTGAATCCAGAGGCTGTAGCAGGAAAATGACACAAAGACAGAAGTCGTCATAAACAGGACTTGATATTGGTAGGATTTAAGTCAGTATTAAGTCCACCACAGACAGTACATAATCTTTGATCAAATCAGTGAAAAGTCCAAGAAATGAAACACTGACCTATTGCAGAACTGCTACTCTATGAACGCGTCATATTTATCAAATGAAAATGTCAAATACAACTAAAACCACTTTGATTTTGTTAGTTCCTAAAACTAAAGATGCAACCAAAAACCTTACACTCAGAATACTGATGTTCATATTAGCCTAGGACTAAGTGCAAGCAACCATAATAATAATAATAATAAAGAAAGCTTATATAGCGCACATTCTAGGCTAACTGCTCATGGCGCTTTACAAAAAATACATTTAACAAAATCACATCAATACTCGCATGCTCGCAAGTATATACACTGAAGCACACAGCAGATCGTTTACATGCGCACACACACGCACACACACACACACACGCACGCGCATACACACACACACACACACAAACACACCCACGCCTACACACGCACGAACACAAGCACACATGAAAACATGCGCACATGCACAAGCACATACCAGCGCGCGCATGCACACACGAACACACTTTCTGTCTCCCACCTTTCCCCTGCCATTTCTCATCCGCACACGCTTTCATTCTCACAATCCGATCATTGTGGACAGTAGTGTTCAGAGAATAGACGGATTTTCAGGATGGCTTTGAAAACTGACAGGAAGTTGGAATGTCTGAGAAACAGAGGGAGTTTTCCAAGTAGCTGGGGCCTGAAAAGAAAAGGATCTCTCGGCATAAGTTTTCGTTTTAATTGAGGGAGGCTATAGAACTAGAAGACGAGAATCAGAAGAACGAAGCTGACGAGATTGAATATAAGTATGAAGTAGATCAGACAGGTAAGCAGGAGCAGAGCCAGAAATGACAGCAAAGATAAGAGCAGAATGCTGGAGATTGGCAACCAGTGCAGAGAGTGCAGAAGGGGAGCAACATGCTCAAACTTGGAGGACTTAAGGATTAGTTGTGCAGCATTATTGTGGATTTCTTTGGAGTTTGTTGAGAAGGTACTTTGGAAGGCGAGCATGAAGAGAGTTGCAATAATCTATTCAAGGGTGGACACTTGGATACAAATGAAAAGCAGGAAGGCCTAAAGTCTGGCCGGCTGCATTGGGTGAATCATTGGGCAGTCATTGTAGGGGTCGGCGGGCAAAGCCCACAGTGGTTTTTTGGGGGCGCGGAACAGTTTTATAAAAAATAGAGCATTTAGAGCAGCTGGCATTTGTAAACAATAAAAACAAGGTTCTTACCTCATTCCCGTGTAATTATTCTTCAACTAAAAGTATTGCAAATTCATGATTTCAGGAAAAAGAACCAAGCCAAAATCTGATTTCTGCTTTTATGCCATGTGGTTTCATCCATGTCTATTCTCGCCGGAGGACACATGAATAGATCAAAGCTGGGGTGTGCC
>CM065692.1:44082694-44134868 GCA_017654935.2 Phymorhynchus buccinoides | reverse complement strand
TACATGGCTATCTTATATGTAAGTGTGGTGTAAAGATAGGGTGTTCCTTTGTCCTTCTATTATCATACTGGCTATCATTACATACAGTGGCTATCAATTAGAGTAAGGTGGTGTGGAAAGAGGGGTGGGCTTGTGTCATTTCGTTGCTCCATACATGGTCTATCAGGTTATAGTAAGGTGTGTGAAAAGAGGGGTGGGATGTGTCGTCATTGATCCTACAGGGCTATCATTCCATATCCATGGCTATCATTAGAGTAACAGTGGTGTAAAGAGAGGGGTGGGCCTGTGTCATTCATTCTCCATACTTTTTTTGCCCACTTATCATATACGAGTAAGGTGGTGTGAAGAGAGGGGTGGACTGTGTCATTCAATTGACCATACTGGCTATCTATTAGAGTAAGGTGGTGGTGAGGAGGGGTGGGCTGTGTCATTCAATTGATCCATACAATGGCTCTCATTACATACCTGGCTATCATTAGAGTAAGTGGTGTGAAGATGAGGGTGGTCTGTGTCATTCCTTGCTCCATACATGCTATCCTTAGAGTAGGTGGTGTGAAGAGCGAAGGGGTGGGCTGTGTCATTCAGTGATCCATACATGCTATCAGTAAGTAAGGTGATGTGAAGAGAGGGGTGGGCTGTTGTCATTCATTGCTCCATAATGGCGGTCATTAGAGTACGGTTATGTGAATAGAGGGGTGGCTGTGTCTTCATGCTCCATAAATGGCTATCCTTAGAAGTAAGGTGTGTGAAGAGAGGGGTGGGCTGTGTCATTCATTGATCCATACATGCTAGTCATTACATAACATGGCTATCCTTCGATAAGGTGTTGTCACGACGATTGGTGGGGGCTGTGTCTTCCTTCTGCTCCAACTGGCTATCCTTCTAGTAAGGTGTGGCAAGAGAGGGTGGGGCTGGTGTCCTTCATTGCTCCATACCATGGCTATCATTCAGTAAGGTGGTTGTGACAGAGGGGTGGGCTGTGTCCCATCATTGATCCATACATGGGATATCATTACATACATGGCTATCATTAGGTAAGGTGGTGTGAAGAGAGGTGGGCTTGTCATTCATTGCTCCATACATGCTATCATTAGAGTAAGGTGTGTGAATAGAGGGGTGGGCTGTTTCATTACATTGCTCCATACTGGCTATCTTACATACATGTCTATCTTGAGTATAGGTGTGTAAAGGAGAGGGTGGGCTGTGCGTCATCATTGCTCCAATACATGGCTATCATAGACTACATGGCTTATCATTCGAGTAAGGGGTGTGAAGAGAGGGGTTGGCTTGTCCCATTCCATTGCTCCATACATGGCTATCATTAGAGTAAGGTGGTGTGAGAGAAAGGGTGGGCTGTGTCATTCATTGCTCCATACTGACTATCTTAGCGTAGATTGTGTCAGCGGAGGGGTGGGCTGTGTCATGCATTGATCCATACATGGCTATCGTTCCATACCATGGCTATCATTAGAGTAAAGTGGGTGTGAAGATAGGGGTGGGGCTGTGTCATTCATTGAGCCAACATGGCTTCATGACAACATGGCTATCTTAGAGTAAAAGGGTGGTGTGAAGAGAGGGGTGGGCTGCGTCCATTCGTTTCTCCATACATGGCTATCATTTGAGTAGGTGGTGTGAAGAGAGGGATTGGCTTGTGTCATTCTTGATCCATACATGGCTAGTCGTTACATACATGCTATCCATTATAGTAGGTGGTGTGAAGAGAGGGGTGTGCTGTGTCATTCAATACACATTCTCCATACATGGCTATCAGTAGAGTACGGTGGTTAGAGAGGGGTGGCTTGGCATTCATTGATCCATCTGGCTATCAGTACATACATGCTATCATTAGAGTTGAAGGTGGTGTGAGAGAGCGGGGTGGGCTGTTTCATTCATTGATCCATAAAACAGGCTATCATTATAGTAAGGTGGTGTGAAGAGAGGGGTGGGCTGTGGTCCTTTCGTTGCTCCATAATGTCTATCATTATATTAAGGTGGGTGTGAAGAGAGGTTGGGCTGTGTCATTCATTGATCCTACATGGCTTATCGATTAGAGTACGGTGGTGGTGAAGAGGGGTATTGGCTGGTGTCATTCATTGATCCATCATTGCTTATCATTCCTACATGGCTATCATTGAGTAAGGTGGTGTGAAGAGAGGGGTGGCTGTGTCCAATTCATTGCATCCATACATGGCTGATCATTAGTAGTAAGATGGTGTAAAGAGAGGGTGTGGGCTGTGTAATTCATTGACCTACAATGGCTATCATTTACATTACTGGCTATCATTAGAGTAAAGTGTGGTGTGAAGAAGGGGTGGGCTGTGTCATTCATTGATCCCATACCTGGCTATCATATAGAGTAGGGGATGGTGTAAAGAGAGGGGTGGGCTTTGTCATTCATTGATCCTACATGTTTCATTAGAGTGCGGTGGTTTGAAAGAGAGGGGTGGGCTGTCATTCGTTGCTCCATACATGGCCATATCATTAGAGTAAGTTGGTGTAAAGAGAGGGGTGGGCTGTGTCATTCATTGCTCCATACATGGCTATCATTAGAGTAAGGTGGTGTAAAGAGAGGGGTGGGCTGTGTCATTCATTGATCCATACATGGCTCAGAGGACTTTCCATTTTCTTTTTCTTTTTTGGTTGTTTTTTATTTCACAGAGCTTAGAACTGGATATTAATCAGAATAAAAAATGTATTAAAGGTGGACCCTGATGGATGAGTTTTTTCAAGAAACACGTCAAGATCACCAGAAAGACAGCCCTTTTCAAGGATCGGAACACTCATTTTGCTCTGGTTTCCTTTAAATCAAATTGTCAAAACGGCGATTCCTACTTGGCGGAGATGCCGGAGAGAGAGAGAGGCCATTTTGGATGTGGTGGGTGGAGGTAACTCATTGTGGTTGAAGCGGTTTTCTTTATTGTAGTGCAGTAAAAGTGTAAATAAACATTGGAGCTATTTACTTTGTTGGCATTTTAGTGTGCTGAGCGGGATAAACCATATTGGTATAACTGTTAACAATTAAAAAAATAAAAAATTTAAAAAGGTTTGTATTGCGAACATTTTGTGCAAACGTTTTGGTCTAAACGCAGGCGTCCATTATAAAAGAGACAGCACACGCCTTCTTTTTGTGTGAAAGAATTTGACTTCCAGCATCTCCGCTAAGGAGGAATCGCCTTTTTGACGGCTTGATTTCTATTTTCTGGGAAACCAGAGCAAAGTGAGTGTTACTATCTCTGTAGATGGTGTTTTCCCTGGTGTTCTGGACGTGTTTCTTGCAAAAACGTCATTATCCGTCAGGGTGCCCCTTTTAAGTACTTTAAAAGTGATAAATTACAAATATCACTGGATATCAATGTCGATGATAAATTACCATCATAAATGGTTAATAATAATCACCTTTTTTTTTCTCCAGCGAACCGTTTCAATCTGAACCTTGGAGGGTCAGGGGATTCCCCAACATTGTGAGTGTTCAGTATGTGTGTGTGTGTGTGTCCTGTGTGTCTCTTTCTTTGTCTATCTGTCCTTTGTGTGTGTGTCTGTGTGTCTCTTTGTTTGTGTATCTGTCTGTGTGATTGTTCAGTTGTGTTCTGTGGTGTCTCTTTGTTTGGTCTGTGTGTGTGTGTGTGTGTGTGTGTCTCTTTTGTTTTGTCTATCTGTCTTTGTGTTGTGTGTGTGTGTGCCTCTTTGTTTGTCTATCTGCCTGTGTGTGTGTGTCTTCTCTGTCTGTTTGTCTGTCTTTGTGTGTGTGTCTGTGTGTATCTTTGTTTGTGTATCTGTCTGTGTGTTTGTTGTGTGTGTCTGTGTGTCTCTTTGTTTGTCTATCTGTCTTTGTGTGTGTCTGTCTGTCTCTCTTTGTTTGTCTATCTGTCTCTCTCTGTGTGGTGTCTCTTTGTCTATCTGTGTGTGTATGTGTGTGCAGTGTGTGTGTGTGTTTGTGTGTGACAATCTGTCTGTGTGTGTGTGTGTGTGTGTGTGTGTCTCTTTGTTTGTCTATCGTGTCTTTGTGTGAGTGTTCAGTGTGTGTCTGTGTCTCTTTGTTTGTCTTTGTGTGTGTCTGTGTGTCTCTTTGTCTGTCTTTGTGTGTGTGGGTGTGTCTTTGTGTGTGTGTGTTGTCAGTGTGTCTCTGTTGTTTTGTCTATCTGTCTTTGTTGGGGTGGTGTGTGTGTGTGTGTGTAAAAGGCCTATCCATTACATTCATCTACAACATCATTATTGTGACTAACACTTGGTGCATGCTGTTTTAGTGTGAAGCAAAGAAGGTCCAGTGACTATATGAGGTTGACCGATGATTTACCTAATTGACTGATGATTTACTGCTTTGACTGATGATTCATTGCATTGACTGATGATTTACTGCATTGACTGATGATTTACTGTATTGACTGATGGTTTACTGCATTGACTGATGATTTACTGTATTGACTGATGGTTTACTGCATTGACTGATGATTTACTGTATTGACTGATGGTTTACTGCATTGACTGATGATTTACTGTATTGACTGATGGTTTACTGCATTGACTGATGATTCATTGTATTGACTGATGATTTACTGCATTGACTGATGATTTACTGTATTGACTGATGGTTTACTGCATTGACTGATGGTTTACTGCATTGACTGATGATTTACTGCATTGACTCATGATTCACTGCATTGACTGACAATTCACTGCATTGACTGATTATTTACTGCATTGACTGATGATTTACTGCATTGACTGATGATTCACTGCATTGACTGACAGTTCACTGCATTGACTGATGATTTACTGCATTGACTGATGATTCACTGCATTGACTGACAGTTCACTGCATTGACTGATGATTTACTGCATTGACTGATAATTAACTATGTTGTGTCACTAACACTTGGTGTGTGTTGTTTTCTGTGTGTTGTGTCACTATAACACTTGGTGCTTGTTGTTTTCTGTGTGTTGTGTCACTATAACACTTGGTGCTTGTTGTTTTCTGTGTGTTGTGTCACTATAACACTTGGTGCTTGTTGTTTTCTGTGTGTTGTGTCACTATAACACTTGGTGTGTGTTGTTTTCTGTGTGTTGTGTCACTATAACACTTGGTGCTTGTTGTTTTCTGTGTGTTATGTCACTATAACACTTGGTGCTTGTTGTTTTCTGTGTGTTGTGTCACTATAACACTTGGTGCTTGTTGTTTTCTGTGTGTTGTGTCACTATAACACTTGGTGCTTGTTGTTTTCTGTGTGTTGTGTCACTATAACACTTGGTGCTTGTTGTTTTCTGTGTGTTGTGTCACTATAACACTTGGTGCTTGTTGTTTTCTGTGTGTTGTGTCACTATAACACTTGGTGCGTGTTGTTTTCTGTGTTGTCACTAACACTTGGTGCATGTTGTTTTCTGTGTTGTCACTAACACTTGGTGCTTGTTGTTTTCTGTGTGTTGTGTCACTATAACACTTGGTGCTTGTTGTTTTCTGTGTGTTGTGTCACTATAACACTTGGTGCTTGTTGTTTTCTGTGTTGTCACTAACACTTGGTGCATGTTGTTTTCTGTGTTGTCACTAACACTTGGTGCATGTTGTTTTCTGTGTTGTCACTAACACTTGGTGCTTGTTGTTTTCTGTTGTAGTGGCAGTGTGAAGAAGAGAAGCTCCAACGATTACAGTGGAGTTAGCATGTAAGTTATTTCAAGATATTAACCCCTTGACTGCCATATAGCATGTCACAGAGGAGCTCCAACGATTACAGTGGAGTTAGCATGTAAGTTATTTCAGATATTAACCCCTTGACTGCCATATAGCATGTCACAGAGGAGCTCCAACGATTACAGTGGAGTTAGCATGTAAGTTATTTCAAGATATTAACCCCTTGACTGCCATATAGCATGTCACAGAGGAGCTCCAGCTATTACAGTGGAGTTAGCATGTAAGGTACATGTATTTCAGATATTAACCCCTTGACTGCCATATAGCATGTCACAGAGGAGCTCCAACGATTACAGTGGAGTTAGCATGTAAGTTATTTCAGATATTAACCCCTTGACTGCCATATAGCATGTCACAGAGGAGCTCCAACGATTACAGTGGAGTTAGCATGTAAGTTATTTCAGATATTAACCCCTTGACTGCCATATAACATGTCACAGAGGAGCTCCAACGATTACAGTGGAGTTAGCATGTAAGTTATTTCAGATATTAACCCCTTGACTGCCATATAACATGTCACAGAGGAGCTCCAACGATTACAGTGGAGTTAGCATGTAAGTTATTTCAGATATTAACCCCTTGACTGCCATATAGCATGTCACAGAGGAGCTCCAACGATTACAGTGGAGCTAGCATGTAAGGTATTTCAGATATTAACCCCTTGACTGGTTAACATGTCGCATACGTGATTTATGACGTCACTGGTGACATCATTCGATGAAGGGCAATAACCCTGGAATGCAGCTTTTTGCTTTAGCACAGTGAGGAGGGTTATATCCCCAGATAATTTTGTCAGATTGGCTTTGAGTTCTTTTTTTTTCATGTCATGATTTTTAAAATGATTTTTTTCTCTACTTTTCTCTAACATGCACATTTATCATCCCAATTATAATCTGTGGCCTATAAGTCATTTTAGTTAGTAGCACGAACGTTTATTGTCACAATTATAATCTGTGGAATATGTCATTTCAGTTAGTAACACGAACGTTTATTGTCACAGTTATAATCTGTAGGCATATGTCATTTCAGTTAGTAACACGAACGTTTATTGTCACAGTTATAATCTGTGGAATATGTCATTTCAGTTAGTAGCACGAACGTTTATTGTCACAATTATAATCTGTGGAATATGTCATTTCAGTTAGTAGCACGAACGTTTATTGTCACAATTATAATCTGTGGAATATGTCATTTCAGTTAGTAACACACGTTTATTGTCACAATTATAATCTGTAGGCATATAAGTCTTTTCAGTTAGTAACACGAACGTTTATTGTCACAGTTATAATCTGTAGGCATATAAGTCATTTCAGTTAGTAACACGAACGTTTATTGTCCCAACTATAATCAATAGCATGTAAGTCATTTAATTTATTAACATAACATTTATTGTGCCAGTCATAATCTGTAGCATGTAAGTCATTCCGGTTAGTAACACATCACCAACGATTAGGAACTTTCCTTTAAGATTCTTGCTGTAATCTAGAAGGTCTGGGAGTTCATTGAAGAAATCTTTTTCTGTCAGTTTGTTTTTCCTGTTTGGGGGTGGGCGGTAAAGGGTTAACAGGTCGATCGTATGCTGGTGAAGGGTGATGGTGAGGTGCACAATCTCAAAGGACGAATGTTGAAAGGAAAAGTCTGACTGCACCTTAACGTTGGGGGACAGACACTCTCTCATAATGATGGCAATGCCACCACCACGTGAAGGACGAGGCAAGGAAAGAGTGCAGTATCCAGGGGGTGCCAGTCCTTTACACTTTGCTTCGTCACCCTGGGATCGTAGCCATGTATTCGGTTAAGCCAAAATTCCATATGCACGATTTTAAAGGCATTTGGAAATCAAGAGTGTTGTCTAAAAAATCATATAATAATTTGGATATAGTTATGTTGTCAGTTTACAATGCAGACATAAGATATCATTGATATATAGATGTTTATTGTACTTAATTTTATATAATAATTTTTATATAGCTATGTTGCCAGTTTACAATATAGACATATTTCATTGATATATAGATGTTTATTGTACTTAATTTTATATCATAATTTTTATATAGTTATCTTGTCAGTTTACAATGCAGACATAATATTTTATTGATATATAGATGTTTATAATTATTGTACTTGTATATTGTAATTTATTTATTGTACTTAATTTTATATTATAAGTTGTTTATTGTACTTCATTTTATAATGAATTTATTGTACTTAATTCTATATTATAATTTGTTTATTGTACTTAATTTTATATTGTAATTTATTTATTGTACTTAATTTTATAATATAATTTTTTAATTGTCCAGGACCTTGTCAGTGTACAGTGGGGGCAGTCACACCAGTAGTGGTTTGTTATTTATCTGTTATTTATTTATTATGTATTATAATATATCCATTGTTGCAGTAGTTTGTTATTTATTTATTATATTTTATTACTTATTTACTATGTATTCATTGTCTAGGAACTCGTCGGTGTACAGTGGAGGCAGTCATGGGGCAGCCATGCCAGTAGTGGTTTGTTATTATGTATTTCATATTCATTATTATTATGTATTATGTATTATTTTATGCAGTATTTATCATTTATTGTTGTAGGAACTCGTCGGTGAACAGTGGAGGCAGTCATGGGGGAAGTCATGCCAGTCTGTCCAGCACTGGATCTAAGTCATCACGCAGGTCTGTGTTTATCTGTGTCTGTTTCACTGTTTGTATTGTCCAGCACAGGATCTAAAACATCACGCAGGTCTGTGTTTATCTGTGTCTGTTTCACTGTCTGTATTGTCCAGCACAGGATCTAAAACATCACGCAGGTCTGTGTTTATCTGTGTCTGTTTCACTGTCTGTATTGTCCAGCACAGGATCTAAAACATCACGCAGGTCTGTGTTTATCTGTGTCTGTTTCACTGTCTGTATTGTCCAGCACAGGATCTAAAACATCACGCAGGTCTGTGTTTAACTATGTCCTCTGTGTTTCACTGTCTGTATTGTCCAGCACAGGATCTAAAACATCACGCAGGTCTGTGTTTATCTGTGTCTGTTTCACTGTCTGTATTGTCCAGCACTGGATCTAAGTCATCACGCAGGTCTGTGTTTATCTGTGTCTGTTTCACTGTCTGTATTGTCCAGCACAGGATCTAAAACATCACGCAGGTCTGTGTTTATCTGTGTCTGTTTCACTGTCTGTATTGTCCAGCACTGGATCTAAAACATCACGCAGGTCTGTGTTTATCTATGTCTGTTTCACTGTCTGTATTGTCCAGCACTGGATCTAAAACATAACACAGGTCTGTGTTTATCTGTGTCTGTTTCACTGTCTGTATTGTCCAGCACAGGATCTAAAACATAACACAGGTCTGTGTTTATCTATGTCTGTTTCACTGTCTGTATTGTCCAGCACAGGATCTAAAACATAACACAGGTCTGTGTTTATCTGTGTTTCACTGTCTGTATTGTCCAGCACTGGATCTAAAACATAACACAGGTCTGTGTTTATCTGTGTTTCACTGTCTGTATTGTCCAGCACTGGATCTAAAACATAACACAGGTCTGTGTTTATCTGTGTTTCACTGTCTGTATTGTCTCTAAGACATCACACTAAGACATCACACAGGTCTGTGTTTCACTGTCTGTATTGTCCGGCACTGGATCTAAAACATCACGCAGGTCTGTGTTTATCTGTGTTTCACTGTCTGTATTGTCCAGCACTGGATCTAAGACATCATGCAGGTCTGTGTTTATCTGTGTTTCACTGTCTGTATTGTCCAGCGCTGGATCTAAAGCATCATGCAGGTCTGTGTTTATCTATGTCCTCTGTGTTTCACTGTCTGTATTGTCCAGCACAGGATCTAAAACATCACGCAGGTCTGTGTTTATCTGTGTCCTCTGTGTTTCACTGTCTGTATTGTCCAGCACAGGATCTAAGACATCATGCAGGTCTGTGTTTGACTGTCTGTACTGTCCAGCACTGGATGATTGTTGGTGAAATCAGGAGGTCAGAATTAGAGCATGAAACATTCCTCTAGATTGTTTTTAAAAACTATCCGGTAAAAAGTTCCTCATTTTGTGAAATACTTGTCTGAAATCCAGTGCATCAGACAGCAGGTTTGAGCATCATAGATGCACATATGTGTAAGAATGAACACTGTGTAGCCTCTGTTGCTTTGAGCATCATAGACGTACATATGTGTGTAAGAATGAACGCTGTGTAGCCTCTGTTGCTTTGAGCATCATAGATGCACATATGTGTGTAAGAATGAACACTGTGTAGCCTCTGTTGCTTTCAGCATCATAGACGTAGATGTGTGTAAGAATGAACGCTGTGTAGCCTCTGTTGCTTTGAGCATCATAGACGTACATATGTGTGTAAGAATGAACGCTGTGTAGCCTCTGTTGCTTTGAGCATCATAGATGCACATATGTGTGTAAGAATGAACACTGTGTAGCCTCTGTTGCTTTGAGCATCATAGACGTACATATGTGTGTAAGAATGAACGCTGTGTAGCCTCTGTTGCTTTGAGCATCATAGACGTACATATGTGTGTAAGAATGAACGCTGTGTAGCCTCTGTTGCTTTGAGCATCATAGACGTACATATGTGTGTAAGAATGAACACTGTGTAGCCTCTGTTGCTTTCAGCATCATAGACGTAGATGTGTGTAAGAATGAACACTGTGTAGCCTCTGTTGCTTTCAGCATCATAGACGTAGATGTGTGTAAGAATGAACGCTGTGTAGCCTCTGTTGCTTTGAGCATCATAGACGTACATATGTGTGTAAGAATGAACACTGTGTAGCCTCTGTTGCTTTGAGCATCATAGACATACATATGTGTGTAAGAATGAACGCTGTGTAGCCTCTGTTGCTTTGAGCATCATAGACGTACAGATGTGTGTAAGAATGAACGCTGTGTAGCCTCTGTTGCTTTTAGCATCATAGACGTACAGATGTGTGTAAGAATGAACGCTGTGTAGCCTCTGTTGCTTTGAGCATCATAGACGTACAGATGTGTGTAAGAATGAACGCTGTGTAGCCTCTGTTGCTTTGAGCATCATAGACGTACATATGTGTGTAAGAATGAACACTGTGTAGCCTCTGTTGCTTTGAGCATCATAGACATACATATGTGTGTAAGAATGAACGCTGTGTAGCCTCTGTTGCTTTGAACATCATAGACATACATATGTGTGTAAGAATGAACGCTGTGTAGCCTCTGTTGCTTTGAGCATCATAGACGTACAGATGTGTGTAAGAATGAACGCTGTGTAGCCTCTGTTGCTTTGAGCATCATAGACGTAGATGTGTGTAAGAATGAGCACTGTGTAGCCTCTGTTGCTTTGAGCATCATAGACATACATATGTGTGTAAGAATGAACACTGTAGCCTCTGTTGCTTTGCCTAGCTTAGGTCAAATCTCCACCAGGAACTGAGGAAGTCTGATGCTGGCTTATTTTAGTATGTCAGTGTGCCACTATCACTATTGTAGGTCAAATCTTCACGTAGGAAGTCTGATGCTGACTTATCTGGGTATGTCAGTGTGCCACTTTCACTATTGTAGGTCAAATCTTCACGTAGGAAGTCTGATGCTGACTTATCTGGGTATGTCAGTGTGCCACTTTCACTATTGTAGGTCAAACCTCCACCAGGAAGTCTGATGCTGACTTATCTGGGTATGTCAGTGTGCCACTATCAATATTGTAGGTCAAATCTTCACATAGGAAGTCTGATGCTGACTTACCTTGGTATGTCAGTGTGCCACTATCACTACTGTAGGTCAAATCTTCGCCAGGAAGTCTGATGCTGACTTATCTGGGTATGTCAGTGTGCCACTATCACTATTGTAGGTAAAATCTTCACGTAGGAAGTTAGATGCTGACTACCTTGGTATGTCAGTGTGCCACTATCAATATTGTAGGTCAAATCTTCATGTAGGAAGTTAGATGCTGACTTACCTTGGTATGTCAGTGTGCCACTATCACTATTGTAGGTCAAATCTTCATGTAGGAAGTTAGATGCTGACTTACCTTGGTATGTCAGTGTGCCACTATCAATATTGTAGGTCAAATCTTCACGTAGGAAGTTAGATGCTGACTTACCTTGGTATGTCAGTGTGCCACTTTCACTATTGTGAGTCACTATGTGGATTTGGTGAGCAATCACATCTTGTATTCTTTCCTTTAACCTTAACCAAATTTATATAAAAACAATTTGAAACGTAGGAACTGTGCTGGAGTATTGTTCTTTGCAGTACCGTTATTTGTATTTTTGATATTAGGATTATTCATAACATTGTGTGGGGATTTTCAGAACGGTGATCACGCGCTATCCCTGTAAAGCTGGCCACGAATCAGAGCTGTCCTTTGAAGCCAACCAGATGATTTATAACGGTCAGTGGTGATACATTCATAGATAGATAATTAATTCATGCATTGTAATATGTTGCATCATACTGTATTGTACTGCATTATATTGTAAAGCGGGCCACGAATCAGCTGTCCTTTGAAGCCAACTAGATGATTTATAACGGTCAGTGGAGATACATTCATAGATAATAGATAATTAATTCATGCATTGTAATATGTTGCATCATACTGTATTGTACTGCATTATATTTATAATGTAAAGCGGGCCACAAATCAGAGCTGTCCTTTGAAGCCAAGCAGATTTATAACGGTCAATTCTGATAAATAATTAATAATTCAACCTATTATTGATATAGTGTAAGATGTTTTGCTATATTGTATTGTTTTACATTATAAAGCAGACCAATAGTTGGAGATGTGCTTTGAAGTGAACCAGATGGTTTAATAATGGTGAGTAGTAAAAATTAATGATAAGTAATCCTTAAATGGCATTGTATTGCATTGTAATGGATTGTATTTACAGACATTTATATGAAATAAGTGGGCACAATATAAGCTTTTAGCTTGTTGCTGCGGTTATTTTTGCTTAATTTCTTTGTAAAATGTGTGTTGATGTTAAATAAAAATCATTTAACCCTTTCACCACCAATGTCACATTTTAGCACCACAATGGTTAAACACCCATGTCACTAAAAGGCATCAAATCGGGGCCTGTTATCCAAAGACCATATTTTTTTAATTTTAGGAGGTAAGGATAGGCCTAATGATATAAACTACTCACAAAAAGTTAAGGATCACTATGAGAAAACAGGTGCGCAATAAACTCCGTTCGCTCCTGTTATTTTTTTCTCAGTCAAGCCAAATTGTTATGAATTCTTGTTCAGCTGTAAGTGGGCGATGTTGTGTTAGTGGAAACATTGCACGTGATTCTCTATTACTGAGCTTGGCAGCAAAAGAAAAAGCGGAAACTTGCGAAAAAGGACCTTGTTTTGGATCGTTCTGCATGAACACATTGCACAAGCCAGATGGAAAAACCATTATGCACGTGCAAGCACTGCTGTTTATGTGTGAGATGCTGTCTCTTGCTTGGCTTTATAAGAAGACATACCACCAGTATTAGGCCTGATTTGACAATGCCTCCACAACGAAAATTGAGCGAGTTGGATAGGGGACGAGCTGTTGCATGGTTCCAAGATGGTGTTCCCAAGCGAGAAGTGGCCAGGCGACTTCAGGTGTCCATCTCGGTCATTGTCAGACTGATTCAACACTTCACAGCCACTGGGAGGGTCCATGAAAGACGCAGATCTGGTCGACCGAAGAAAACAACTCCACGTGAAGATCGTCTCATTGAACGACAAGCCCTGCAGACAAGAACAGCCTCTTCCAGCATCATTCGAAGGCAGCTGAGGGTGGCTACTAACATCAACATCAGCCAGCAGACCATACGGAACCGCCTTCATGGGTTTAACCTCCGTTCTCGTCGCCCAGCTGTACGGCCACGCTTAACTCCAGCCCATAGGGCAGCACGCCGCGCCTTCTGCAGACGTCACGTGAGGTGGACACGTCAGCAATGGTCCCAGGTCCTGTTCAGTGATGAATCACGCTTCACCCTGAACCACAACGACGGCCGACTGAGGGTCTGGAGGCGCCCAGGGGAACGCTTTATTGACGCCACTGTCCAAGAAAAGGTGGCCTTTGGTGGAGGTTCTGTAATGGTCTGGGGGGCCTTCAGCCTTCACCACAGAACACCCTTGTATCATGTACAGGGTAACCTGACTGGCCTCCGATACCGGGATGAGATCCTTCGACCGCTGGCTGTGCCTACACTGCAGCAGATGGGACCGCCGGCTGTCTACCAGGATGACAACGCTCGCCCCCACAGGGCAAGGGTGGTCAACGACTTCCTGCAGCAGTCTGGAGTCAACAGAATGGAGTGGCCAGCATGCAGTCGCGATCTCAACCCGATTGAGAACCTCTGGGATGAGCTGGATCGCAAAGTGAGGAGCAACCACCCCCCTCCCAGGGATGCCCAGCACCTCTACCAGATGCTGCAGGCTGAGTGGCAGGCGCTTCCACAGAGGATCTTCACCACCCTGGTCAACTCCATGAGGACTCGCTGCGTCGAGTGCCAGAACAGCCATGGCGGATACACGCATTACTGAACTTTTGGGAGCATCAGAATGCCCTGTCTTGTGATTTCAATGACTTTGGGAAATCAAATTTCGATACGTACCCACTTTGATCAAATGTACAGACCAAACGATTGCTCGAAATTGAAGGCAATTGTGTATCGTTATCACTAAAGCATTGAATTAAATGTTGGCCAAAATTCAACGCATTGGCTTTCTTATTTGGAAAGTTATGAATTAGTTTGCAAGTGATCCTTAACTTTTTGTGGATAGCTTATGTCAGATTTTTTTGTCTCTACCCAGTTAAGTTTAATGGTATATTTTGGCTGAAAAATGGCTGGCGGCGAAAGGGTTAAACGAATGTATTGTATTCTATTGCGTATTGTGTTATATTTTGTATTGTGTTGAACTGCAAAGCAGGCCATGTTTTAGATATTTTTTACCTCTAAGAAATGTTATTATGATCAGTATTAACCCCTTCACTGCCAGAGAAATATTGAGAAATTATCTTTTATCATGACTACTATAATCGGCTTGTTTGTGTGTGTTTGTGTGTCTGTCTGTCTGTCTGTCTGCTCAGGCGATTGTGCCCAAGCTGTTGGCCATAGACCCTTATAACCACATATATTCTTGATCAGCATATCACAACCTATTCAGATCCTGAATTTTGAACCCCCAGTACAAATCTCCTCCAAGGAAGACTCACAAAACCGAAATTTCCTTCTTTGTGCTATATATTTCAATGTCCGAGCTGTATCTCATGAACCAGTGAATAGAATAGCTTTAAATTTTGTGTGGTGGTGTATCACAGTGCAGGAATGGTCCCATAAAAAAAATAAACGTGCTGACCTTGACCTTGAAGTTTAACTTGAAACCCGAAATTTCTTCTTGAAAGAAATATCTTTCATATCGTTGGACATACAATGTTCAAACTTGGGACAGGGGTGGATTGACTACCGATGAAGGTCAAGGTCAAGGACATAGACCTTGGAGGTGTCATTTTGGTGTTTTGGCCATATCTTTCACATTTTTTTCATCTACAGGCTTCAAAGTGGCAGATTGGTAGACTGCCTCAAGGTCATGTGTGGTGCAAAGTATTGAATATCCTAATGACCTTGACCTTGACTTTTGAACTTCTCTTTTTTACCTGTGGCTGTAGTTTGGACGCAATTGGATTTACACCCACAAAACCATATATATTCTTGATCACCATGATCTAAGGAATGCAGTTGGAGACATTTAAAAGCCACTTGACCTTGACCTTTACATTTGACCTTGAAGCTGTTGCATGATGACGGTCTGTCCAGATAAAAGTGCCCATAATTTCAAAACCGTTGCCGTTAGACCCATGTAACTATATATATTCACGATCAGCATCACAGATGCATGGTGTGCATGCTTTAGTTTGTATAATTGTGTGTGGGTTTGTATGTCTGTGTGTTTGATTTCGTTTGTCTATGTGTTGATATGTGTGGGTCTGTGTCTTTGTGTTGTTGCATGTATTTATTTTTCACATAATTATTCTATGCCATTTTTTCTGATTTTCAGTGCGTCCGTCTCGTGAGCCGGGCTGGTTGGAGGGTGAGCTAGACGGCAAAGTGGGGCTGATCCCTGCTAACTATGTGGAGTTCATTGACTCCTAGCTGTATACTGCATCTGTCATAGCTACACCCAGTGTATGACTCCTACCAGCCCACAACTGTACATAGCTGGGTGATGAAGCACAACTGATCCCCGCTAACTTTGTGGAGTTCATTGACTCCTAGCTGTATACATCTGTCATAGCTACACCCAGTGTATGACTCCTACCAGCCCACAACTGTACATAGCTGGATGATGAAGCACGACTGATCCCCGCTAACTATGTGGAGTTCATTGACTCCTAGCTGTATACTGCATCTGTCATAGCTACACCCAGTGTATGACTCCTACCAGCCCACAATTGTACATAGCTGGATGTTAAAGTGGGACTGATCCCTGCAAACTATGTGGAGTTCATTGACTCCCAGCTGTTCATCTGTCATAACTACATCCAGTGCATGCCTCCAGAAAGCCCACAATTGCATGTAGGTGGATGTTAAAGTGGGACTGATCCCTGCAAGCTATCTACCATTCATTGACTCCTAGCTATGTGTAACTTAGTATAGCCCATAGCTGCCTCTAGAGCATGACTCCTTCACAGCCCACAATTGTACATAGCTGGATGGCGAAGCGTGATTGATCCCAGCAAACTACATTGACTTCATTGACTTCTAGCTGCATTCAGGGTGTCACTCTTTAAAGCCCACAACTGTACAAAGATAAATGGCGAAGTACAATGGAGTTGATTGACTCTATCCTAACTACGCACAGTGTGCCGACCTAGTTCCCCCAGCAAGACAGACTTGATTCTCCTAGTTCATGACTCCCTAGTTCCCCCAACAAGACAGACTGATGTCAACCTAGTTCATGACTTCCTAGTTCCCCAGCAAGACAGACTTGATTCTCCTAGTTCATGACTCCCTAGTTCCCCCAACAAGACAGACTTGATTCTCCTAGTTCATGACTCCCTAGTTCCCCCAGCAAGACAGACTGATGTCAACCTAGTTCATGACTCCCTAGTTCCCCCAGCAAGACAGCCTTGATTCTCCTAGTTCATGACTCCCTAGTTCCCCCAGCAAGACAGACTTGATTCTCCTAGTTCATGACTCCCTAGTTCCCCCAACAAGACATACTTGATTCTCCTAGTTCACGACTCTCTTGTTCCCCCAACAAGACAGACTTGATTCTCCTAGTTCATGACTCCTTAGTTCCCCCAGTAAGACAGACTGATGTCAACCTAGTTCATGACTCCCTAGTTCCCCCAACAAGACAGACTTGATTCTCCTAGTTCATGACTCCCTAGCTCCCCCAGCAAGGCAGACTTGATTCTCCTAGTTCACGACACCCTAGTTCCCCCAGCAAGTCAGACTTGATTCTCCTAGTTCATGACTCCCTAGTTCCCCCAACAAGACAGACTTGATTCTCCTAGTTCACGACTCTCTTGTTCCCCCAACAAGACAGACTTGATTCTCCTAGTTCATGACTCCTTAGTTCCCCCAGTAAGACAGACTGATGTCAACCTAGTTCATGACTCCCTAGTTCCCCCAACAAGACAGACTTGATTCTCCTAGTTCATGACTCCCTAGTTCCCCCAGCAAGACAGACTGAGGTGTGTATGATAATAAGCGAAGTCCATTCTCTGTTATCTGCTGATTTGCTCACACATGTGTAGCCGGTATGTTGGTGTGAAAACATTGCATTTGGTGTCTTCCTTGCCTTTGCAGTAAAAAGCTTGTTGTTTTTTAAACTTCATCATGGCCTACATGTTGGTGTAAAACCATCTTCGCTGTTATGTTCTTTGTGCCCTGTGCATTGCAGTAAAAGCTTGTTGTGGCTTTTTAAACTTCATCATGGCCTACATGCTGCTGTAAAAACATCATCACTGTTATCTTCTTTGTGTCCTGGGCGTTGCAGTAAAGCTTGTTGTGGCTTTTTTTTTTAACATGGTCTGTATGTTGGTGTGAAAATATTTCCAAATTTCGGCATAATGAATTAAAAATAATGTGAAACAAATGCCAGTGTGATCCTTTACGTACTGTTTGCATATTGTTTGAACAAACGCACTGTCTGAACACAAAGCAGGGGTGTGTGCTGCAGGGGTTTGAACAAATGTACTGTCTGAACACAAAGCAGTGGTGTGTGCTGCAGGGGTTTGAACAAATGTACTGTCTGAACACAAAGCAGGGGTGTGTGCTGCAGGGGTTTGAACAAATGTACTGTCTGAACACAAAGCAGTGGTGTGTGCTGCAGGGGTTTGAACAAATGTACTGTCTGAACACAAAGCAGTGGTGTGTGCTGCAGGGGTTTGAACAAATGTACTGTCTGAACACAAAGCAGTGGTGTGTGCTGCAGGGGTTTGAACAAATGTACTGTCTGAACACAAAGCAGTGGTGTGTGCTGCAGGGGTTTGAACAAATGTACTGTCTGAACACAAAGCAGTGATGTGTGCTGCAGGGGTTTGAACAAATGTACTGTCTGAACACAAAGCAGTGGTGTGTGCTGCAGGGGTTTGAACAAATGTACTGTCTGAACACAAAGCAGTGGTGTGTGCTGCAGGGGTTTGAACAAATGTACTGTCTGAACACAAAGCAGGGGTGTGTGCTGCAGGGGTTTGAACAAATGTACTGTCTGAACACAAAGCAGTGGTGTGTGCTGCAGGGGTTTGAACAAATGTACTGTCTGAACACAAAGCAGTGGTGTGTGCTGCAGGGGTTTGAACAAATGTACTGTCTGAACACAAAGCAGTGGTGTGTGCTGCAGGGGTTTGAACAAATGTACTGTCTGAACACAAAGCAGGGGTGTGTGCTGCAGGGGTTTGAACAAATGTACTGTCTGAACACAAAGCAGTGGTGTGTGCTGCAGGGGTTTGAACAAATGTACTGTCTGAACACAAAGCAGTGGTGTGTGCTGCAGGGGTTTGAACAAATGTACTGTCTGAACACAAAGCAGTGGTGTGTGCTGCAGGGGTTTGAACAAATGTACTGTCTGAACACAAAGCAGTGGTGTGTGCTGCAGGGGTTTGAACAAATGTACTGTCTGAACACAAAGCAGTGGTGTGTGCTGCAGGGGTTTGAACAAATGTACTGTCTGAACACAAAGCAGTGGTGTGTGCTGCAGGGGTTTGAACAAATGTACTGTCTGAACACAAAGCAGTGGTGTGTGCTGCAGGGGTTTGAACAAATGTACTGTCTGAACACAAAGCAGTGGTGTGTGCTGCAGGGGTTTGAACAAATGTACTGTCTGAACACAAAGCAGGGGTGTGTGCTGCAGGGGTTTGAACAAATGTACTGTCTGAACACAAAGCAGTGATGTGTGCTGCAGGGGTTTGAACAAATGTACTGTCTGAACACAAAGCAGTGGTGTGTGCTGCAGGGGTTTGAACAAATGTACTGTCTGAACACAAAGCAGTGATGTGTGCTGCAGGGGTTTGAACAAATGTACTGTCTGAACACAAAGCAGTGGTGTGTGCTGCAGGGGTTTGAACAAATGTACTGTCTGAACACAAAGCAGTGGTGTGTGCTGCAGGGGTTTGAACAAATGTACTGTCTGAACACAAAGCAGTGGTGTGTGCTGCAGGGGTTTGAACAAATGTACTGTCTGAACACAAAGCAGGGGTGTGTGCTGCAGGGGTTTGAACAAATGTACTGTCTGAACACAAAGCAGTGGTGTGTGCTGCAGGGGTTTGAACAAATGTACTGTCTGAACACAAAGCAGGGGTGTGTGCTGCAGGGGTTTGAACAAATGTACTGTCTGAACACAAAGCAGTGGTGTGTGCTGCAGGGGTTTGAACAAATGTACTGTCTGAACACAAAGCAGTGGTGTGTGCTGCAGGGGTTTGAACAAATGTACTGTCTGAACACAAAGCAGTGGTGTGTGCTGCAGGGGTTTGAACAAATGTACTGTCTGAACACAAAGCAGGGGTGTGTGCTGCAGGGGTTTGAACAAATGTACTGTCTGAACACAAAGCAGTGGTGTGTGCTGCAGGGGTTTGAACAAATGTACTGTCTGAACACAAAGCAGTGGTGTGTGCTGCAGGGGTTTGAACAAATGTACTGTCTGAACACAAAGCAGTGGTGTGTGCTGCAGGGGTTTGAACAAATGTACTGTCTGAACACAAAGCAGTGGTGTGTGCTGCAGGGGTTTGAACAATGTACTGTCTGAACACAAAGCAGTGATGTGTGCTGCAGGGGTTTGAACAAATGTACTGTCTGAACACAAAGCAGCTGAGGTGGCTGTTTGCTAAGATCGTTTTACCATGCTTATTGCATTGATTGTAACAAAACATTTTCCCTCATGTCTTTTATCAAACAAATCATTTTTTACCTTGTTGTTTTGCCCCTTGCATAAAAACTGGTCAGCGTGTTCAGATGAAAGTTGTGTGTGTTCAGAATCTGTGCTAAAAGCATGTGTGTCAGTTTATTGGTAGAACATGGTACTGCATTAATCATAGCTGCTGTTTGTGCACAAATAACTCTCGCGATTTATCGTCAGAAGTGGCATCTGCGACGTATACAGACAGAAACAGAATAATATGTTCAAATAAGTATGTGCAGACTGATTTTATGGAAATAATATTAGCTGTTGTTTATTTCTGTGCACCAAAAATGTAGGGTAATTTCTGTAGAATAATGCCAAATATGTTATATGTGCACTAATTTTGTAGAAATAGCAGCTGTTTATTTCTGTGCACCAAAAATGTAGGGTAATTTCTGTAGAATTGTTTCATCAGCTGTAAAAATGCAGGAGACACAAAAAGAAAGAAGAATGTTTGGTAAAGGTAAAGATGTGCCACCCCCCCTGCATTTCTCGGTTAATTGTATTTTTCCGTTTTGCCTTTCTTACCATACATAAAGCTGTACTTTAGGAACATTGTTAGCTAATAAACTTTTTGGAATACTAACCCTATCCCTAACCCTAGCCCTAAACCTAACCCTACCCCCCACTATGTACTGCAGTACACCGCAATTTGTCACAGTCGTGGTTCATTGCGTTTTTCCGTCTTATAGGGTTAGGGTTAGGGCTAGGGCTAGTATTCCAAAAAGGTTATTAGCTAAAAATGTTCCTAAAATACAGCTTTATGTATGGTAAGAAAGGCAAAAACGGAAAAATACAATTAATCGAGAAATGTAGGGGAGGGGGGGGGGGGGGGGGGGGGGGGGCACATCTTGACCTTTACCGAATGTTTATGCATTTATATTTTTAAAAAACTGTTCACATCTGCTAAGATGGAGACAATGTGCATTTTTCTTTGTTCTTTGAGCATCCCCACAGACAGATGGTTAGTGTGTACTGTAGACAGAGTGTCAGTGATAGAATGTGTGGGATTTAGGTCCCACAGACAGACGGTTAGTGTGTACTATAGACGGAGTGTCAGTGATAGAATGTGTGGGATTTAGGTCCCACAGACAGACGGTTAGTGTGTACTATAGACGGAGTGTCAGTGATAGAATGTGTGGGATTTAGGTCCCACAGACAGACGGTTAGTGTGTACTATAGACAGAGTGTCAGTGATAGAATGTGTGGGATTTAGGTCCCACAGACAGACGGTTAGTGTGTACTATAGACGGAGTGTCAGTGATAGAATGTGTGGGATTTAGGTCCCACAGACAGACGGTTAGTGTGTACTATAGACGGAGTGTCAGTGATAGAATGTGTGGGATTTAGGTCCCACAGACAGACGGTTAGTGTGTACTATAGACGGAGTGTCAGTGATAGAATGTGTGGGATTTAGGTCCCACAGACAGACGGTTAGTGTGTACTATAGACGGAGTGTCAGTGATAGAATGTGTGGGATTTAGGTCCCACAGACAGACGGTTAGTGTGTACTATAGACGGAGTGTCAGTGATAGAATGTGTGGGATTTAGGTCAGACAGACGGTTAGTGTGTACTATAGACAGAGTGTCAGTGATAGAATGTGTGGGATTTAGGTCAGACAGACGGTTAGTGTGTACTATAGACGGATTGTCAATGATAGAATATGTGGGATTTATGTCCCACAGACAGACGGTTAGTGTGTACTATAGACAGAGTGTCAGTGATAGAATTTGTGGGATTTAGGTCCCACAGACAGACGGTTAGTGTGTACTATAGACGGAGTGTCAGTGATAGAATGTGGGATTTAGGTCCCACAGACAGACGGTTAGTGTGTACTATAGACGGAGTGTCAGTGATAGAATGTGGGATTTAGGTCCCACAGACAGACGGTTAGTGTGTACTATAGACGGAGTGTCAGTGATAGAATGTGGGATTTAGGTCCCACAGACAGACGGTTAGTGTGTACTATAGACGGAGTGTCAGTGATAGAATGTGTGGGATTTAGGTCCCACAGACAGACGGTTAGTGTGTACTATAGACGGAGTGTCAGTGATAGAATGTGGGATTTAGGTCCCACAGACAGATGGTTAGTGTGTACTATAGACGGAGTGTCAGTGATATAATGTGGGATTTAGGTCCCACAGACAGACGTTTAGTGTGTACTATAGACGGAGTGTCAGTGATAGAATGTGGGATTTAGGTCCCACAGACAGATGGTTAGTGTGTACTATAGACGGAGTGTCAGTGATATAATGTGGGATTTAGGTCCCACAGACAGACAGTTAGTGTGTACTATAGACGGAGTGTCAGTGATATAATGTGGGATTTAGGTCCCACAGACAGACGGTTAGTGTGTACTATAGACGGAGTGTCAGTGATAGAATGTGGGATTTAGGTCCCACAGACAGACGTTTAGTGTGTACTATAGACGGAGTGTCAGTGATATAATGTGGGATTTAGGTCCCACAGACAGACGGTCAGTGTGTACTATAGACAGAGTATCAGTGATAGAATGTGTGGGATTTAGGTCCCACAGACAGACAGTTAGTGTGTACTATAGACGGAGTGTCAGTGATAGAATGTGTGGGATTTAGGTCAGACAGACGGTTAGTGAGTACTATAGACAGAGTGTCAGTGATAGAATGTGTGGGATTTAGGTCCCACAGACAGACGGTTAGTGTGTACTATAGACGGAGTGTCAGTGATATAATGTGGGATTTAGGTCCCACAGACAGACGGTTAGTGTGTACTATAGACGGAGTGTCAGTGATAGAATGTGGGATTTAGGTCCCACAGACAGACGGTTAGTGTGTACTATAGACGGAGTGTCAGTGATATAATGTGGGATTTAGGTCCCACAGACAGACGGTTAGTGTGTACTATAGACGGAGTGTCAGTGATATAATGTGGGATTTAGGTCCCACAGACAGACGGTTAGTGTGTACTATAGACGGAGTGTCAGTGATAGAATGTGTGGGATTTAGGTCCCACAGACAGACGGTTAGTGTGTACTATAGACGGAGTGTCAGTGATAGAATGTGTGGGCTTTAGGTCCCACAGACAGACGGTTAGTGTGTACTATAGACGGAGTGTCAGTGATAGAATGTGTGGGATTTAGGTCCCACAGACAGACGGTTAGTGTGTACTATAGACGGAGTGTCAGTGATAGAATGTGTGGGATTTAGGTCCCACAGACAGACGGTTAGTGTGTACTATAGACGGAGTGTCAGTGATAGAATGTGTGGGCTTTAGGTCCCACAGACAGACGGTTAGTGTGTACTATAGACGGAGTGTCAGTGATATAATGTGGGATTTAGGTCCCACAGACAGACGGTTAGTGTGTACTATAGACGGAGTGTCAGTGATAGAATGTGGGATTTAGGTCCCACAGACAGATGGTTAGTGTGTACTATGGACGGAGTGTCAGTGATATAATGTGGGATTTAGGTCCCACAGACAGACGGTTAGTGTGTACTATAGACGGAGTGTCAGTGATAGAATGTGGGATTTAGGTCCCACAGACAGACGGTTAGTGTGTACTATAGACGGAGTGTCAGTGATAGAATGTGTGGTCTTTTTTAGGTCATGTTTTGGCTTCAACATGACAGCATTTCTTATTTGGACACTAGAGTCTTAGTGTTGTGTCTGTGCATATGTGTTTAAGCTCAAATTTGAAGTTTTATATTTAAGTTTAGATTTAAAAGCTGTGCTAGGTGTGTGGACTGATCAGTATCAAAAAGTCAAACAAACTGTTCTATGCAGGAGGCAGTTACATGTGCTAGGTGTGTGGACTGGTCAGTGTCAGAAAGTCAAGCAAACCATTCTATGCAGGAGGCAGTTACATGTGCTGGGTGTGTGGACTGGTCAGTGTCAGAAAGTCAAACAAACCATTCTATGCAGGAGGCAGTTACATGTGCTAGATGTGTGGCCTGGTCAGTGTCAGAAAGTCAAGCAAACCATTCTATGCAGGAGGCAGTTACATGTGCTAGCTGTGTGGCCTGGTCAGTGTCAGAAAGTCAAAGCATTCTATGCAGGAGGCAGTTACATGTGCTAGATGTGTGGCCTGGTCAGTGTCAGAAAGTCAAACAAAGCATTCTATGCAGGAGGCAGTTACATGACATGTGCTAGATGTGTGGACTGATCAGTGTCAGAAAGTCAAACAAAGCATTCTATGCAGGAGGCAGTTACATGACATGTGCTAGATGTGTGGACTGATCAGTGTCAGAAAGTCAAACAAAGCATTCTATGCAGGAGGCAGTTACATGACATGTGCTAGATGTGTGGACTGATCAGTGTCAGAAAGTCAAACAAAGCATTCTATGCAGGAGGCAGTTACATGACATGTGCTAGATGTGTGGACTGATCAGTGTCAGAAAGTCAAACAAACCGTTCTATGCAGGAGGCAGTTATGGCCTCAACTTTGGAACATGTGCTGTGTGTGTCTTTATGTAGCACCCACTGTAGCCAAATATTATGTGTATGTGTGTGTGTGCGTGCGTGCGTGCGTGCGCGCGTGTGTTCTTACTGTAGTTCTTACTGAGTTGTGTATCATCTGTGTGTATTGATGGAACACTAACAGGTTTAGATTGTAAATACCATGACCATATACATGTACTGAACAAAGAGGAGAGCTTGGTCACAACTTTAAAAACTATATAATTCTAGTAAAACAAATATTGTGATTTTATTTTCACAAATGTTTAAATATATCCCACTCCTCTGTCTCTCCCCATCTCCCTCTTCTCCCTCTCCTTCCACCCTCTGTCTGTCTCAGTCTTTCTGTCTGTCTCACTGTCTGTGTCTCAGTCTGTCTCTTTCACTCTCTCTGTATCTGTCTGTATGTGTCTCTTGTCTATGTGTGCGTCTCATATCAGTCTCTCTCTTTCAAAGATCATATTTTTTCCCTCGTTTTTTTCTTTCTAAACATTCCTCTTCACTTTCAAATTCCACCTTTTCTTACACTCATATAATTTGTAACATTATTCAATGTATCTTAATACTTGGCTTTAAGGAAGCTTGTTATCAATATTTTTTATTTTTTTTATTAAATGTGAATGGATATTTAATTGTAAGTGTTTAATTTACTTACCAGAGCTTACTCCACCAGAGCTCCACATTGGTGGAGGAATGCGCTATATAAATGATTCACTATTATTATTATTATTATTATTATTAGTCATCATATTGTTACAATTAGCTCAAAAGCTGTGAAGTAAGGGCAGTTTTCTTTCTGTATTTAAAATGTATCTTAATAGTTAATCTACTGCGGTGTACTGATTCTTATTTGCTTTTGTTATGATTTAATATCACTTGTCAATTATTGTTGTTAACCTTACCTATTAACCATTGCATTGTAGTGATGAGCTCAAAGACTGTTTAGTATTTTATGGGATACATGTACTATGTGCAGGCGCGTGTGTGTGTGTGAGAGAGAGAGATGGCTGGAACAATTTCCTGTTTGTGTTTGTGCACACACAAGTATGGTGTATCTGGGTACTCTGTGTGTGTGTGTACACAAAGTATGATACATCTGGGTACTCTCTGTGTTTGTGTGTGTGTACACAAAGTATGATACATCTGGGTATTCTCTGTGTGTGTGTGTGTGTGTGTACACAAAGTATGATACATCTGGGTACTCTCTGTGTGTGTGTGTGTACACAAAGTATGATACATCTGAGTATTCTCTCTCTGTGTGTGTGTTCTTCAATTTAATGTCTTCATATTAAATGATTTTAGCCCCCCCAAAAAAAAAAAATAAAAATAAAAAATAGAGAAAAAGAGGGGGAGTAAGAAAAAGAGAGAGAGAGAGAGATAAGGAGACGGAAACAGAGAGAAAGAGAAGGAAGAAGAAGAAGGAGGATGAGAAGAAGAACAGTTAACCTATAACATGGCTAGAATAACAGTTTAATATATATTTTTTTTTAACAGATATAGGCCGTGTACACATACGCACAGATGTTCCGCGTGGAAACCTGTGCGCAATCAGTAAGTAAGTAAAAGAAAGAAGAACAAAAATAAGCGGACATATCCGTATTTCCCCATATCCCGGACATATCCGTATTTCCCCATATCCGTATGTTTTGTCCCTTCTTTCTTTTACTTATTGATTATTTCCGTGCCGAAAATCTGGATGTACTGGCCTAATGATAAAGATAACTGAAAAAACAAGCAAACAAACAAATAAATAAAACCCAACAAAACACACATTTAAACATGAATAAAAATAGGACTTTGAACAAGTCCTAAAACATTGTCGCAAATTAAGACAAGTTTCACAAAAACCTTCCTCAAGAAAGTTTCCGAAAAAAATGGTAATTAGGTTTTCAGTCTTCTGCAGTGGAAAAGAATATGGTCATTAGAAATGTTCCCACCGCACACACATGTTATATTGCACACACGTGTTATATTGGGAGTGAATTTTGTTTTAAAGGCATTGAGTTTAAAATCTATAGACAAGAGAAGTTAAAAGTCTGATGTTAGGCAATTGTCCATTTTTAGACACAAAAACATCTTCAAAACTCATGTGGTGGTTGACAGGTAATGAGTAGGGTTAGGGTTAGGCTAGGCAGTTGTCCATACTTAGACTCAAAAACATCTTCAAGACTCGTGTGGTGGTTGACAGGTAATGAGTAGGGTTAGGGTTAGGCTAGGCAATTGTCCATACTTAGACTCAAAAACATCTTCAAAACTCATGTGGTGGTTGACAGGTAATGAGTAGGGTTAGGGTTAGGCTAGGCAATTGTCCATACTTAGACTCAAAAACATCTTCAAAACTCGTGTGGTGGTCAACAGGTAATGAGTAGGGTTAGGGTTAGGCTAGGCAATTGTCCATACTTAGACTCAAAAACATCTTCAAAACTCGTGTGGTGGTCAACAGGTAATGAGTAGGGTTAGGGTTAGGCTAGGCAATTGTCCATACTTAGACTCAAAAACATCTTCAAAACTCGTGTGGTGGTTGACAGGTAATGAGTAGGGTTAGGGTTAGGCTAGGCAATTGTCCATACTTAGACACAAAAACATCTTCAAAACTCGTGTGATGGTTGACAGGTAATGAGTAGGGTTAGGGTTAGGCTAGGCAATTGTCCATACTTAGACACAAAAACATCTTCAAAACTCGTGTGATGGTCGACAGGTATTGAGTAGGGTTAGGGTTAGGCTAGGCAATTGTCCATACTTAGACTCAAAAACATCTTCAAAACTCATGTGGTGGTTGACAGGTAATGAGTAGGGTTAGGGTTAGGCTAGGCAATTTTCCATACTTAGACTCAAAAACATCTTCAAGACTCGTGTGGTGGTTGACAGGTAACGAGTAGCCAGCATCTTCTTGTTTCTTTCGAAAAGGTTTCCAGCAGGCATTCTGCTAAAGACTGTAGCCCTCTCTGAGTGATAAAGGGATGTTTAAATGATATGCTTGGACTGTATGATTTGCCGCACACTTGGCTACTTTATCTACAGATTCATTGAAATATACCTCACAGTGTGAAGGCACCCACAGAAATGTAACATTGCCACCTCTTACAATAAGGAAATGCACCAAGTGATTCATTTACAAAATCAAATCTTCTCTCACTTTAGAGTGTGGATTACCAGTTAGGATGGTGAAGATGTGTCATTTTTGTGATGTTAGGGTCAGTTAGGATGGTGAAGATGTGTCATTTTTGGGGATTTTTGTGATGTTAGGGTCAGTTAGGATGGTGAACATGTGTCATTTTTGTGATGTTAGGGTCAGTTAGGATGGTGAAGATGTGTCATTTTTGTGATGTTAGGGTCAGTTAGGATGGTGTGTCATTTTTGTGATGTTAGGGTCAGTTAGGATGGTGAAGATGTGTCATTTTTGTGATGTTAGGGTCAGTTAGGATGGTGAACATGTGTCATTTTTGGTGATGTTAGGGTCAGTTAGGATGGTGAAGATGTGTCATTTTTGTGATGTTAGGGTCAGTTAGGATGGTGAAGATGTGTCATTTTTGTGATGTTAGGGTCAGTTAGGATGGTGAAGATGTGTCATTTTTGTGGGTCAGTTAGGATGGTGAATTTTTGTGATGTGTCATTTTTGTGATGATGTTAGGGTCAGTTAGGATGGTGAATGGTGATGTGTCATTTTTGTGATGTTAGGGTCAGTTAGGATGGTGAAAATGTGTCATTTTTGTGATGTTAGGGTCAGTTAGGATGGTGAAGATGTGTCATTTTTGTGATGTTAGGATGGTGAAGATGTGTCATTTTTGTGATGTTAGGGTCAGTTAGGATGGTGAAGATGTGTCATTTTTGTGATGTTAGGGTCAGTTAGGATGGTGAAGATGTGTCATTTTTGTGATGTTAGGGTCAGTTAGGATGGTGAAGATGTGTCATTTTTGTGATGTTAGGGTCAGTTAGGATGGTGAAGATGTGTCATTTTTGTGATGTTAGGGTCAGTTAGGATGGTGAAGTTATTGTGATGTTATGTGTCATTTTTGTGATGTTAGGGTCAGTTAGGATGGTGAAGATGTGTCATTTTTGTGATGTTAGGGTCAGTTAGGATGGTGAAAATGTGTCATTTTTGTGATGTTAGGGTCAGTTAGGATGGTGAATTTTTGTGATGTGTCATTTTTGTGATGTTAGGGTCAGTTAGGATGGTGAAGATGTGTCATTTTTGTGATGTTAGGGTCAGTTAGGATGGTTAGGATGGTGAAGGATGGTGTGTCATTTTTGTGATGTTAGGGTCAGTTAGGATGGTGAAGATGTGTCATTTTTGTGATAGGGTCAGTTAGGATGGTGAAGATGTGTCATTTTTGTGATGTTAGGGTCAGTTAGGATGGTGAAGATGTGTCATTTTTGTGGTTAGGGTCAGTTAGGATGGTGAAGATGTGTCATTTTTGTGATGTTAGGGTCAGTTAGGATGGTGAATTTTTGTGATGTTAGGGTGTTAGGATGGTCATGTCATTTTTGTGATGTTAGGGTCAGTTAGGATGGTGATGTGTCATTTTTGTGATGTGTCATTGTCATTTTTGTGATGTTAGGGTCAGTTAGGATGGTGAAGATGTGTCATTTTTGTGATGTTAGGGTCAGTTAGGATGGTGAAGGATGGTGAAAATGTGTCATTTTTGTGATGTTAGGGTCAGTTAGGATGGTGAAGATGTGTCATTTTTGTGATGTTAGGGTCAGTTAGGATGGTGAAAATGTGTGATGTTATGGTGAGTTAGGATGGTGAAAATGTGTCATTATTGTGATGGTTAAGGTCAGTTAGGATGGTGAAAATGTGTCATTTTTGTGATGTTAGGATGGTGAAAATGTGTCATTTGTGTGATGGTTAGGGTCAGGATGGTGAAAACGTGTCATTTATATGATGGTTAGGATGGCCAGTTTAGTGAGGATGGTGATGTTTCTATCAGTTATTGTGGTGCTTGTGGACAATCATAATGCCAGTCAGGGTCAGTTGGAATGCTGATTTTTATTATTGCAGCCAGTTCGAGTCAAACAAAATTAACAGTAGTAAGTAGAAAATTTACCCATTTTCCCCTCTTAACTTTTTTTTACGTATGACTGTCAACAACAGGCATGGTAGACCTCCGCGAATCACGGAAAATCCGCGAAACAGTTTGAAACAAAATTATTAAAAAATGCATTGAAATGGCATGAAAAAGTGAAAATTTCACTCATTTATTGAATTTTATTGAATTTTCTTCGGCCCCCTGGCCATTTTTTTTGAAAACCACTTTGCCCCCACTACCATGCCTGCAACAATAATGAACTATACCTTAGCATAGAATCAGTCAGGGAAAGAGAGAGAGAGAGAGACTGTGTGTGCAGATGTGTGTGTGTGAGAGGGGTAAAGTGAAGAATTGTTCCGATGTACAGCTTGTGTGTGTTGAACATGGGCTTTCTGTTGGCCTTTGTTCAGGTCTTGTTGAAGTTGTTGGACACTTTTCCATCGCGACCAGTCATTGGCTGTTTTTTTATATATTATTTTTTATGCTGTACATACCGACTATTGCTTCGCATGTGATGATTGGCTGGACTTTTACTGTGCATTTCTCTCATGACTGTGCATTGGTTGGAATTTGACTGTACATACTGATTTTTTGCTAAGCATGTGATGATTGGCAGGATTTTGTACCACAACAGTTGAATGGATAATTTTGTTTTGCATGCTTGGACTGGCTGAATCTTTTCATCGTTTTTGCATAGCAAATATATATTGGGGTTGACTGACTTACTATGTGGGGTTGACTGACTTACTATGTGGGGTTGACTGATGACTATGTGGGGTTGACTGATGACTATGTGGGGTTGACTCATGACTATGTGGGGTTGACTGATGACTATGTGGGGTTGACTGACTTTGTGGGGATGGCTGTGTGGTTGACTGATGACAATGTGGGGTTGACTGATGATGACTATGTGGGGTTGACTGACTTACTGTGTGGGGTTGACTGATTTACTATGTGGGGTTGACTGATGACTGTGGGGTTGCCTGATTTACTATGTGGGGTTGACTGATTTACTATGTGGGGTTGACTGATGACTGTGGGGTTGACTGATGACTATGTGGGGTTGACTGACTTACTATGTGGGGTTGACTGATGACTGTGGGGTTGACTGACTTACTATGTGGGGTTGACTGATGACTATGTGGGGTTGACTGATGACTATGTGGGGTTGACTGATGACTATGTGGGGTTGACTGACTTACTATGTGGGGTTGACTGATGACTATGTGGGGTTGACTGATTTACTATGTGGGGTTGACTGATGACTGTGGGGTTGACTGATGACTATGTGGGATTGACTGATGACTATGTGGGGTTGACTGATGACTGTGGGGTTGACTGACTTACTATGTGGGGTTGACTGATGACTATGTGGGGTTGACTGATGACTATGTGGGGTTGACTGATGACTATGTGGGGTTGACTGATGACTATGTGGGGTTGACTGATGTACTATGTGGGGTTGACTGATGACTATGTGGGGTTGACTGACTTACTATGTGGGGTTGACTGATGACTGTGGGGTTGACTGACTTACTATGTGGGGTTGACTGATGACTATGTGGGGTTGACTGATGACTATGTGGGGTTGACTGATGACTATGTGGGGTTGACTGACTTACTATGTGGGGTTGACTGATGACTATGTGGGGTTGACTGATGACTATGTGGGGTTGACTGACTTACTATGTGGGGTTGACTGATGACTATGTGGGGTTGACTGACTTACTATGTGGGGTTGACTCATGAATATGTGGGGTTGACTGACTTACTATGTGGGGTTGACTGATGACTATGTGGGGTTGACTGATGACTATGTGGGGTTGACTGATGACTATGTGGGGTTGACTGATGACTATGTGGGGTTGACTGATGACTATGTGGGGTTGACTGATTACTATGTGGGGTTGACTGATGACTATGTGGGGTTGACTGACTTACTATCCTGGGGTTGACTGATGACTGTGGGGTTGACTGACTTACTATGTGGGGTTGACTGATGACTATGTGGGGTTGACTGATGACTATGTGGGGTTGACTGATGACTATGTGGGGTTGACTGACTTACTATGTGGGGTTGACTGATGACTATGTGGGGTTGACTGATGACTATGTGGGGTTGACTGACTTACTATGTGGGGTTGACTGATGACTATGTGGGGTTGACTGACTTACTATGTGGGGTTGACTCATGAATATGTGGGGTTGACTGACTTACTATGTGGGGTTGACTGATGACTCTGTGGGGTTGACTCATGACTATGCAGGGTTAACTGACTTACTATGTGGGGTTGACTGATGACTATGTGGGGTTGACTGACTTACTATGTGGGGTTGACTGATGAATATGTGGGATTGACTGACCTACTATGTGGGTTGACTGACTTACTCTGTGGGGTTGACTGATGACTGTGGGGTTGACTGATGTACATAAGGACTGAGGAATGCTTGAGTGCACAGCTTTCTGGGGCTTACTTTGAAACAATTCCTTTACCATTAATTGGGGCTAAATGGTACCTGTGGGCTGAAATCTGGTTGGAGGTTCCAGAGTCTGGGGCTTACTTTGAAACAATTCCTTTACCATTAATTGGGGCTAAATGGTACCTGTGGGCTGAAATCTGGTTGGAGGTTCCAGTTTCTGGGGCTTACTTTGAAACAATTCCTTTACCATTAATTGGGGCTAAATGGTACCTGTGGGCTGAAATCTGGTTGGAGGTTCCAGTTTCTGGGGCTTACTTTGAAACAATTCCTTTACCATTAATTGGGGCTAAATGGTACCTGTGGGCTGAAATCTGGTTGGAGGTTCCAGTTTCTGGGGCTTACTTTGAAACAATTCCTTTACCATTAATTGGGGCTAAATGGTACCTGTGGGCTGAAATCTGGTTGGAGGTTCCAGTTTCTGGGGCTTACTTTGAAACAATTCTTCTAGCAGGGTAGGGGTGGGGTGAATTGTGTTCACATGTGTGAAATCTATTGGATGTACAATTTCCTGAGACTTGCTTCAGAACAATTCGGAGGAGGGGTGGGGGGTGAATTGTGCACATATGGTGTGAACTGTGGCCAGATGTATTTTTTGCTTTCAAACAATTCCTCTCGAGCGTGAAATGCTGACTTGTGTTACTGGAGGGGCTGTACAATTATGCATTGTTCTCACACACTTATGCAGCTTGGCCGTCTTTCTTACTTGCTGTAACATAATTATTGTTATATATTTTTTCACTTTTCTCACTTGCTAATATATGCATGTCTTATGGTTTCCTGTAGGATATTGATTCAAATTCATGTGCATGATAGTTTTCTAATGTCTGTATAAAATTATATGCATGGTATGGAAGGGTTTTTTTACTTGCTGAAAGAAATAATTATGCATTGTTGGTCGTCTTTCTGAGTTGTTTCTTTCATTAACAACAAAACTTTGGTGTTTGGGAGATGATCTCCTTGGATGACTGCAGAGAGGGAATTGTCTGGACACATTTCTTTAACAACAAAACTTTGGTGTTTGGGAGATGATCTCCTTGGATGACTGCAGAGAGGGAATTGTCTGGACACATTTCTTTAACAACAAAACTTTGGTGTTTGGGAGATGATCTCCTTGGATGACTGCAGAGAGGGAATTGTCTGGACACATTTCTTTAACAACAAAACTTTGGTGTTTGGGAGATGATCTCCTTGGATGACTGCAGAGAGGGAATTGTCTGGACACATTTCATTAACAACAAAACTTTGATGTTTGGGAGATGATCTCCTTGGATGACTGCAGAGAGGGAATTGTCTGGACACATTTCATTAACAACAAAACTTTGATGTTTGGGAGATGATCTCCTTGGATGACTGCAGAGAGGGAATTGTCTGGACACATTTCATTAACAACAAAACTTTGATGTTTGGGAGATGATCTCCTTGGATGACTGCAGAGAGGGAATTGTCTGGACACATTTCATTAACAACAAAACTTTGATGTTTGGGAGATGATCTCCTTGGATGACTGCAGAGAGGGAATTGTCTGGACACATTTCTTTAACAACAAAACTTTGGTGTTTGGGAGATGATCTCCTTGGATGACTGCAGAGAGGGAATTGTCTGGACACATTTCATTAACAACAAAACTTTGGTGTTTGGGAGATGATCTCCTTGGATGACTGCAGAGAGGGAATTGTCTGGACACATTTCATTAACAACAAAACTTTGATGTTTGGGAGATGATCTCCTTGGATGACTGCAGAGAGGGAATTGTCTGGACACATGATGTAGCACTGGACACATGATGTAGCACTGTAGAGAACTGTGAATGCCCACATCTTCTCTCACATGTACAGTCTGCTTTGTTTTGGAATGAATTAATCTGTGTTTTCTCTGAAATAACAAATCTCTATGTTCATAGATCAGCGTCTTCTCAAGGTGTTCAACTCCATTGTTCATACATTAATTTAATCTGTTAAGTATACAATTTCCTTTGTTCACAAGTTAATGTATTCTTCTTGTCTACATCTTTTGTTCATAAATCAATGTCTTCATCTGGTGTAGAATTGTTACTTTCATAAATTAATGTAATGTTCAAGTGTACATAAAACAAAAAAAATTAACGTCTTCATCTGGTGTACAAGTGTTACTTTTATAAATTAACAACATCTTCATCTGGTGCACAAGTGTTTCATAAATTAACGTCTTCATCTGGTGTACAAGTGTTACTTCTAATCTATAAATTAACACCCTTCTCAAGATGTACTTGTCCTTTGTTCCCAAAGTTGTCTTCTGATAAACAAAGTACATGTAATGCACTGTTCCTTTGTTCATGAAGGATGTTTGTGTTCATGAAACAAAGTACATGTAATGCACTGTTCCTTTGTTCATGAAGGATGTTTGTGTTCATGAAACAAAGTACATGTAATGCACTGTTCCTTTGTTCATGAAGGATGTTTGTGTTCATGAAACAAAGTACATGTAATGCACTGTTCCTTTGTTCATGAAGGATGTTTGTGTTCATGAAACAAAGTACATGTAATGCACTGTTCCTTTGTTCATGAAGGATGTTTGTGTTCATGAAACAAAGTACATGTAATGCACTGTTCCTTTGTTCATGAAGGATGTTTGTGTTCATGAAACAAAGTACATGTAATGCACTGTTCCTTTGTTCATGAAGGATCTTTGTGTTCATGAAACAAAGTACATGTAATGCACTGTTCCTTTGTTCATGAAGGATGTTTGTGTTCATGAAACAAAGTACATGTAATGCACTGTTCCTTTGTTCATGAAGGATGTTTGTGTTCATGAAACAAAGTACATGTAATGCACTGTTCCTTTGTTCATGAAGGATCTTTGTGTTCATGAAACAAAGTACATGTAATGCACTGTTCCTTTGTTCATGAAGGATGTTTGTGTTCATGAAACAAAGTACATGTAATGCACTGTTCCTTTGTTCATGAAGGATGTTTGTGTTCATGAAACAAAGTACATGTAATGCACTGTTCCTTTGTTCATGAAGGATGTTTGTGTTCATGAAACAAAGTACATGTAATGCACTGTTCCTTTGTTCATGAAGGATGTTTGTGTTCATGAAACAAAGTACATGTAATGCACTGTTCCTTTGTTCATGAAGGATCTTTGTGTTCATGAAACAAAGTACATGTAATGCACTGTTCCTTTGTTCATGAAGGATGTTTGTGTTCATGAAACAAAGTACATGTAATGCACTGTTCCTTTGTTCATGAAGGATGTTTGTGTTCATGAAACAAAGTACATGTAATGCACTGTTCCTTTGTTCATGAAGGATGTTTGTGTTCATGAAACAAAGTACATGTAATGCACTGTTCCTTTGTTCATGAAGGATGTTTGTGTTCATGAAACAAAGTACATGTAATGCACTGTTCCTTTGTTCATGAAGGATCTTTGTGTTCATGAAACAAAGTACATGTAATGCACTGTTCCTTTGCTCATGAAGGATCTTTGTGTTCATGAAACAAAGTACATGTAATGCACTGTTCCTTTGTTCATGAAGGATGTTTGTGTTCATGAAACAAAGTACATGTAATGCACTGTTCCTTTGTTCATGAAGGATCTTTGTGTTCATGAAACAAAGTACATGTAATGCACTGTTCCTTTGTTCATGAAGGATCTTTGTGTTCATGAAACAAAGTACATGTAATGCACTGTTCCTTTGTTCATGAAGGATCTTTGTGTTCATGAAACAAAGTACATGTAATGCACTGTTCCTTTGTTCATGAAGGATCTTTGTGTTCATGAAACAAAGTACATGTAATGCACTGTTCCTTTGTTCATGAAGGATGTTTGTGTTCATGAAACAAAGTACATGTAATGCACTGTTCCTTTGTTCATGAAGGATGTTTGTGTTCATGAAACAAAGTACATGTAATGCACTGTTCCTTTGTTCATGAAGGATGTTTGTGTTCATGAAACAAAGTACATGTAATGCACTGTTCCTTTGTTCATGAAGGATGTTTGTGTTCATGAAACAAAGTACATGTAATGCACTGTTCCTTTGTTCATGAAGGATCTTTGTGTTCATGAAACAAAGTACATGTAATGCACTGTTCCTTTGTTCATGAAGGATCTTTGTGTTCATGAAACAAAGTACATGTAATGCACTGTTCCTTTGTTCATGAAGGATGTTTGTGTTCATGAAACAAAGTACATGTAATGCACTGTTCCTTTGTTCATGAAGGATCTTTGTGTTCATGAAACAAAGTACATGTAATGCACTGTTCCTTTGTTCATGAAGGATGTTTGTGTTCATGAAACAAAGTACATGTAATGCACTGTTCCTTTGTTCATGAAGGATGTTTGTGTTCATGAAACAAAGTACATGTAATGCACTGTTCCTTTGTTCATGAAGGATCTTTGTGTTCATGAAACAAAGTACATGTAATGCACTGTTCCTTTGTTCATGAAGGATGTTTGTGTTCATGAAACAAAGTACATGTAATGCACTGTTCCTTTGTTCATGAAGGATGTTTGTGTTCATGAAACAAAGTACATGTAATGCACTGTTCCTTTGTTCATGAAGGATGTTTGTGTTCATGAAACAAAGTACATGTAATGCACTGTTCCTTTGTTCATGAAGGATCTTTGTGTTCATGAAACAAAGTACATGTAATGCACTGTTCCTTTGTTCATGAAGGATGTTTGTGTTCATGAAACAAAGTACATGTAATGCACTGTTCCTTTGTTCATGAAGGATCTTTGTGTTCATGAAACAAAGTACATGTAATGCACTGTTCCTTTGTTCATGAAGGATGTTTGTGTTCATGAAACAAAGTACATGTAATGCACTGTTCCTTTGTTCATGAAGGATCTTTGTGTTCATGAAACAAAGTACATGTAATGCACTGTTCCTTTGTTCATGAAGGATGTTTGTGTTCATGAAACAAAGTACATGTAATGCACTGTTCCTTTGTTCATGAAGGATGTTTGTGTTCATGAAACAAAGTACATGTAATGCACTGTTCCTTTGTTCATGAAGGATGTTTGTGTTCATGAAACAAAGTACATGTAATGCACTGTTCCTTTGTTCATGAAGGATGTTTGTGTTCATGAAACAAAGTACATGTAATGCACTGTTCCTTTGTTCATGAAGGATCTTTGTGTTCATGAAACAAAGTACATGTAATGCACTGTTCCTTTGTTCATGAAGGATCTTTGTGTTCATGAAACAAAGTACATGTAATGCACTGTTCCTTTGTTCATGAAGGATCTTTGTGTTCATGAAACAAAGTACATGTAATGCACTGTTCCTTTGTTCATGAAGGATCTTTGTGTTCATGAAACAAAGTACATGTAATGCACTGTTCCTTTGTTCATGAAGGATGTTTGTGTTCATGAAACAAAGTACATGTAATGCACTGTTCCTTTGTTCATGAAGGATGTTTGTGTTCATGAAACAAAGTACATGTAATGCACTGTTCCTTTGTTCATGAAGGATCTTTGTGTTCATGAAACAAAGTACATGTAATGCACTGTTCCTTTGTTCATGAAGGATGTTTGTGTTCATGAAACAAAGTACATGTAATGCACTGTTCCTTTGTTCATGAAGGATCTTTGTGTTCATGAAACAAAGTACATGTAATGCACTGTTCCTTTGTTCATGAAGGATGTTTGTGTTCATGAAACAAAGTACATGTAATGCACTGTTCCTTTGTTCATGAAGGATGTTTGTGTTCATGAAACAAAGTACATGTAATGCACTGTTCCTTTGTTCATGAAGGATCTTTGTGTTCATGAAACAAAGTACATGTAATGCACTGTTCCTTTGTTCATGAAGGATCTTTGTGTTCATGAAACAAAGTACATGTAATGCACTGTTCCTTTGTTCATGAAGGATGTTTGTGTTCATGAAACAAAGTACATGTAATGCACTGTTCCTTTGTTCATGAAGGATCTTTGTGTTCATGAAACAAAGTACATGTAATGCACTGTTCCTTTGTTCATGAAGGATCTTTGTGTTCATGAAACAAAGTACATGTAATGCACTGTTCCTTTGTTCATGAAGGATGTTTGTGTTCATGAAACAAAGTACATGTAATGCACTGTTCCTTTGTTCATGAAGGATCTTTGTGTTCATGAAACAAAGTACATGTAATGCACTGTTCCTTTGTTCATGAAGGATGTTTGTGTTCATGAAACAAAGTACATGTAATGCACTGTTCCTTTGTTCATGAAGGATCTTTGTGTTCATGAAACAAAGTACATGTAATGCACTGTTCCTTTGTTCATGAAGGATGTTTGTGTTCATGAAACAAAGTACATGTAATGCACTGTTCCTTTGTTCATGAAGGATCTTTGTGTTCATGAAACAAAGTACATGTAATGCACTGTTCCTTTGTTCATGAAGGATGTTTGTGTTCATGAAACAAAGTACATGTAATGCACTGTTCCTTTGTTCATGAAGGATGTTTGTGTTCATGAAACAAAGTACATGTAATGCACTGTTCCTTTGTTCATGAAGGATGTTTGTGTTCATGAAACAAAGTACATGTAATGCACTGTTCCTTTGTTCATGAAGGATGTTTGTGTTCATGAAACAAAGTACATGTAATGCACTGTTCCTTTGTTCATGAAGGATGTTTGTGTTCATGAAACAAAGTACATGTAATGCACTGTTCCTTTGTTCATGAAGGATCTTTGTGTTCATGAAACAAAGTACATGTAATGCACTGTTCCTTTGTTCATGAAGGATGTTTGTGTTCATGAAACAAAGTACATGTAATGCACTGTTCCTTTGTTCATGAAGGATGTTTGTGTTCATGAAACAAAGTACATGTAATGCACTGTTCCTTTGTTCATGAAGGATGTTTGTGTTCATGAAACAAAGTACATGTAATGCACTGTTCCTTTGTTCATGAAGGATGTTTGTGTTCATGAAACAAAGTACATGTAATACACTGTTCCTTTGTTCATGAAGGATGTTTGTGTTCATGAAACAAAGTACATGTAATGCACTGTTCCTTTGTTCATGAAGGATCTTTGTGTTCATGAAACAAAGTACATGTAATGCACTGTTCCTTTGTTCATGAAGGATGTTTGTGTTCATGAAACAAAGTACATGTAATGCACTGTTCCTTTGTTCATGAAGGATGTTTGTGTTCATGAAACAAAGTACATGTAATGCACTGTTCCTTTGTTCATGAAGGATGTTTGTGTTCATGAAACAAAGTACATGTAATGCACTGTTCCTTTGTTCATGAAGGATGTTTGTGTTCATGAAACAAAGTACATGTAATGCACTGTTCCTTTGTTCATGAAGGATGTTTGTGTTCATGAAACAAAGTACATGTAATGCACTGTTCCTTTGTTCATGAAGGATGTTTGTGTTCATGAAACAAAGTACATGTAATGCACTGTTCCTTTGTTCATGAAGGATGTTTGTGTTCATGAAACAAAGTACATGTAATGCACTGTTCCTTTGTTCATGAAGGATGTTTGTGTTCATGAAACAAAGTACATGTAATGCACTGTTCCTTTGTTCATGAAGGATCTTTGTGTTCATGAAACAAAGTACATGTAATGCACTGTTCCTTTGTTCATGAAGGATCTTTGTGTTCATGAAACAAAGTACATGTAATGCACTGTTCCTTTGTTCATGAAGGATGTTTGTGTTCATGAAACAAAGTACATGTAATGCACTGTTCCTTTGTTCATGAAGGATGTTTGTGTTCATGAAACAAAGTACATGTAATGCACTGTTCCTTTGTTCATGAAGGATGTTTGTGTTCATGAAACAAAGTACATGTAATGCACTGTTCCTTTGTTCATGAAGGATCTTTGTGTTCATGAAACAAAGTACATGTAATGCACTGTTCCTTTGTTCATGAAGGATGTTTGTGTTCATGAAACAAAGTACATGTAATGCACTGTTCCTTTGTTCATGAAGGATCTTTGTGTTCATGAAACAAAGTACATGTAATGCACTGTTCCTTTGCTCATGAAGGATCTTTGTGTTCATGAAACAAAGTACATGTAATGCACTGTTCCTTTGCTCATGAAGGATCAATATACATATTTTTGTGTTCATGAAATAATTCATGTACAGGTCCTTTGTTCATGAATGATCAATGTACAGTTTTTGTTCATGAAATAATTCACATACAATTTCTTTCTTCATGAAATAATTCATATACATGTTCGCGAAGTAGTCAATGGACATGTGGCAAGTGTGTTGATAATCATACTACTGTCAATTTTATTTTCTAATGGAACTGACGTTTATCAATTTTATCTTACTGAACTGATGTTGATTGTTCTAATGAACTGATATTGATTTTTAATTGAATTGATGTTGCCTTTAAAAAACCACAATGAGTTGATCTTGGCTTTATATGTAACTGAGGTTGATTTCTTTTCTCTTTTTTTATAGTTGAACTGATGCTGGTATTAAATTGAAGTTGAATGAATGTTCTTTTATCTGGATGATGGCTTTCCTTTGTAATGAACTGGAAAATTGGGTAAAGGTAAAGATGTGCCACCCCCCATCCATTTCTCGGTTAATTGTATTTTTGCGTTTTTGCCTTTCTTACCATACATAAAGCTGTATTTTAGGAACATTTTTAGCTAATTACCTTTTTGGAATACTAACCCTAACCCTAACCCTACCCCTAAACCTAACCCTACCCCCCACTATGTACTGCAGTACACCGCGATTTGTCACAGTTGTGGTTCGTTGCGTTTTTCCGTCTTATACGGTGGGGGGTAGGGTTAGGGTTAGGGCTAGGGTTAGGGTTAGTATTCCAAAAAGGTTATTAGCTAAAAATGTTCCTAAAATACAGCTTTATGTATGGTAAGAAAGGCAATAACGGAAAAATACAATTAACCGAGATAGGTAGGGGGGGTGGCACATCTTGACCTTTACCGAAAATTGTATTACTGTGGTAATATGTACATTTTTTTAAACCATTGTATTTATGAGGTTCATTATCATTTCAATTAATACATTTTGTTACCATGGAGTTATGTTAATTATGGTTGAATGAAGTCCATTTCTTACGATGGCGCTACTCACAGTACTGCATTAAAGGATTGATAAACCAGACCGCTGCCTCGTGTGCACTTCAAACGCATGTGTTCTGCGCGTTTTTGGAATGCGGTACAATTCCAGAATTGGACGGGACAAAGTGAGAATTCCAACTTTGCGCAGCCGATTCTAGAATTGCCCCCCTTTCACGGACAATTCCGGAATTGTGCCTACACTGCGCAAAGTGAGAATGTGCAACAAAGCTGGAATTGTGAGCTTGGTGAACTGTTATTCTTTATATCATTTTCTAGCTTAACGAATTTTTAGTTTAAGTGTCTCAACTCTATAGTGAATAATATTGCCAACATGACTGGATAAAAAACCCCAGATTAAAATGCAGTATTCTATGAAACTAGCTTTTTCACGTGAGAGGCGCAGATTTATTTCCCTTGGTGTTGTTTGGCCCACTCTAACGAAAGTCGAGCATGGAAGTTGGAAGTTGCCATGAAACGGACGCAGTTCGTTTAAAAAAAAGAAACAATCTTATCGTATTTGTCCTTTGAAATGATTTTTGAGTTTGATGCCTGAGCAGCTTTCTTCGTTATTTCTTTTATTTTACCCGATGGGCCAGCTCGTCGCAGTCTGACATTTTCGTTTTTGCGCCGTCCTACACCTCTAGGAGGTACGACGGGCTAACCACTGAGTCCAACCCCCACTAGAAGTCCAGAATGGGACCAGGGCCTGGGTGAAGTGTAGTCCTACACCTCTAGGAGGTACGACGGGCTAACCACTGAGTCCAACCCCCACTAGAAGTCCAGAATGGGACCAGGGCCTGGGTGAAGTGTAGTCCTACACCTCTAGGAGGGAGGCTAACCACTGAGTCCAACCCCCACAGGATGGGACCAGGGCCTGGGTGATAGTCCTACACCTCTAGGAGGTACGGCAGGAAACGGGGTGTTATCAGTGTGTATGAAGAAGTGACTCTTATCTACCGCTCCTCCCTTCACACCAGCATCGTCCCAAACGAGTGGAGAAGAGCAAACGTCACTCCTGCTTTCCAGAAGGGAGAACGGTATAGACCGTAGAACTACAGGCCGATTTCCCTGACATGCGTTCTGTGCAAAATCATGGGACATGTAGTGGTCAGCACCATCATGCAGCATCTGGAGGAAAACGACATCCTGCGGCCAGAACAGCATGGATTCCGGCGCCGGCGGTCATGTGAGACAACTTCTGGGCTTTGTGGACGAATTGACGGAGGAGTTGGAGAGGGCCGGAAACCAGGAAGACATCATAGTCTTAGACTTCTCCAAAGCCTTCGACAAGGCAGATCATTGCCTGCTGATCCACAAGCTCAATAGGGCATTTGCCACGAGTGTTCGTTCTCTATACTAGACTACTAATTTGCCCGCACTCGTTCTGCCCGAGTTACGCTGAGCGTTCTAATTCAACTCTCTAAATTCAATTCAGTGAATTTCAAGGTCGTCCTCACGCGTACGTGGCATATGCCCTATTGGGCGAACTCATACCACAGTCTACACAACACTCAGAAACCTTCCCAACTAGCATGTCACACACACATTGTTCACCTGGACGATGAGCTGGGGCTAGGTGAGATAAACCTAGCAGGGACAACTGACACACACGAGCTCAGATACCCAGGTCTTACAAGCAGGGACAACTGACACACGCGAGCTCAGATACCCGGGTCTTACAAGCAGGGACAACTGACACACACGAGCTCAGATACCCGGGTCTTACAAACAGGGACAACTGACACACACGAGCTCAGATACCCGGGTCTTACAAACAGGGATAACTGACATACACGAGCTCAGATACCCGGGTCTTACAAACAGGGATAACTGACATACACGAGCTCAGATACCCGGGTCTTACAAACAGGGATAACTGACATACACGAGCTCAGATACCCGGGTCTTACCAGCAGGGACAACTGACATACACGAGCTCAGATACCCGGGTCTTACAAACAGGGATAACTGACACACACGAGCTCAGATACCCGGGTCTTACAAACAGGGATAACTGACATACACGAGCTCAGATACCCGGGTCTTACAAACACGAGGTCTATTCTAAGCGCCCCCCGGCGGGCTTCCACCTTTCATGGTGGGGGGGAGGAGGTGTGTGTGGGTGGGGGGGGGGGTTACGGAGAGTAGCCCAACAGCCTCCTAAAGTCCAACCACACGTCCTCGTCGTAGGAGGCGGGCAACGGCTTAGGCTGGCTTATGTGGTTAGGGCCCTCCCGTGGGGATACCGGGGGTCTTTCAGCAGAAATAGTTCCCCCTTCTTCTGGAAGTTCTATGCTAGTAACTTCCCCTACTCTATCACTCTCTTTGACTCTGCCTTTTCTCTTCTTTTTGCTTTCTGGCGTCTACTTTTTTCTGCCTTATTGGTCCATTCACCTGCATTTTTTCTATAAAACCCTTCCACGTTTTTCCTTTTTACAATTTATGACATGCCAGGTTTTTTTTTTTTTTTTTTATTGTACACTGGCATCCACACGTGATACTTGCGCACTTGAGTGGGCACCTGTTGTCCATTCTGCAGTGCATATTTGCTTATATAGCCTTTAAAAAAAGAAATGAATTTTAGCTTACTAGTATGTATTTGTTATCCTTTTTTACTGTTTTTTTTATAACCTGGATCCGATAAATGAGAGTAGCGTGGCTCCACGTTTCCAGCACTGTGTGGACTTATGTGCTATAGGGTATAATGATGGAAGTGTCATGTTATGAATTGTACTACATTTTTTGTTTTCAGGTTTTGTACGTTGTTAAGATTCTTGGATTTATGTTTTGCTATGCGTGGTAGATTTTTATGTGGTGACAGTCCTGAGATAACCATAGCTGTTGACGGGACTATAAACAGACTAACTAACTATTCTAAGCGCCAGGAATGTTATCTTTTGGAACACTGAACAGTCCCATTAGAAGATACATTCGGCTTATGTGTTAGTGGGTTAAGGGGACAAGCGCCAAGCAAACAATATGAAACTCATATAGCAAACAGATATACTCAAGGTGATGTATCATGTCAATGTGTTCAGTTTGTCTCACACGTAGGTAGACTAGGGCCCTTCATTTTAGTTTTTTTAATTAAGGCTTAAAGTTGGGAATGGAACACACACACTCACGCACGTGTACACACACACATTTCCATAACACTCTCACACACACACACACCAAATGGACAGACGTACAAACACACACACACACACACACACATGCGCGCACACGCACACTCGTGTACTTACACACACACTCACAGGAATGTACAACAATAGCTGACTTCAATCTAGATATATTTGAATAGAACATTATATCGACATTTCGGGAATGTCTTTATAATACCTTCATTTAGTTTATTACCATGATTGTCTTCTTATTGAGACAGGCTGGCCTTTGCAACTAGGGTTATTAACACCCTTGACAGTGAGAGTAATTGCTCTTGCTGGTCAGTACTGACAAGGGCATTCACTCTTGCGAAAGGCAGCCATTTAGTGGCATCAAATAGGGGTTATTGGCGAGTTCTCCCCCTGTCTGGTCAGTACTGAACCATCTTCCCCCACCCTCCAAGGGCATTCACTCTTGCACAAGGTGTTCGTTGCAGACCCCAGCCCCTGCCCACATGGTTCCTCAAGGGTTTTTTCTCTTCCTCCCTCCGTTTTTCCCCAGGCACCAAGGACAGACACTTCTTCTTCTTCTTCCCGTCGATCGGCCTCCTTCATCAAGTTGAAGATTCTGCCGATGTTGGAGAGAATGATGACAGTTCATGAAACGAAGAGAAACAATAAAGAGATAAAGGTGGGTGGGGTATGGGAGGTGTGGGGGCATATGAATGTAGCGAGGGTAGTGTTTTTATACAGGGAGAGAGAGAGTTTCTTGGGTATCCAAATTATTTCTCCTTCATAAGATGATCTTACCAGTGTATGGTTGATCTCCAAGTAGATTATTTCGTGTGTATAGCAACAAAGTCACCTCACGGTTAAACTCATCTAAGGGGCATAGGGTGAAGGTTAGAGTAAGTGATCCCCTGAAGGGTCTGACCGTCGTCATGAAAATATACGGTGTCATCTCAGCAAAGATGTGAACTTCAGGTTGGTTCCTCGTTGTGTTCTCATAACCGTTTGTTCCAATCCTATGTAATCTAATAATCAAAATCCATGATGTTGATGAGAGTTAATCCTATGCCTACCAGCCTTAAGATCTTCAGGGGGAAGCGTGTATTGTTTTCGAAGGTTTTGGCCCTGGGTATTCCCTGACCTCAAATACACCGGGCCATATCAGGGATATTCGTAGGGCTGGCAGGTCCGTACCAGATTCTCTCGAAGAATTTAATGCCAGATGACGTGGATCATGATGAATGAAAATAGGAAGGGGGTGATGTGTCCTTGTGATGTGTGTGTGTGTGTGTGTGTGTGTGTGTGTGTGTGTGTGTGTGTGTGTATGTATGTATGTGTGTGTGTGTGTGTGTGTGTGTGTGTGTGTGTGTGCGTCCGTGTGTGTGTGTGTGTGTGTGTGTGTGTGTGTGTGTGTGTGTGTGTGTGTGTGTGTGTGTGTTTATATGTATGTGCAAGAGTATGAGTGTTGGTGTGCGTGCGGGTCAAATCTTACTTGAATTATAGGCAGACCTGTTTACCCCCTACACAAGTCTTGAGTAGTCTAGATAGCTGAAATGAGTAGTTTTGGTGCAAAATGTGTAGTTTTATTCATTAAACCATCAAAAAATTTTAACTGAAAATGCTACACCACACTACACTACACCGCACTACACTACACCGCACTACACTACACTACACCACACTACACTACACCACAGTACAGTACACTACACTACACCACATTACACTACACTACACTACACTACACTACACTACACTACACTACACTACACTACACTACACTACACTACACTACACTACACTACACACAGTACACTACACTACACTACACTACACCACATTACACTACACAGTCCCCCATGAGGGCACACACACACATGCAAACGGAGAGAGAGAGAGAGAGAGAGAGAGAGAGAGAGAGAGAGAGAGAGAGACACAGAGAGAGGGGGGGGGGGGGTTGGAGAGAGAGAGAGGGGGGGGGGGACTCAAGAGAGACTCAAACTCAAACACTCAACTCAAACATGTTTAATGATTAGGCCTTGTGCCCGTATCACATATGGGTAGGGGGGGGGGGAGGGAGTATATAAATCATAACATAAACAAAAGTTATATAGGATAATAGAAAAGAATAAGGAAATGCGGCGTTGCGAGTAAGCATCAAAGAATTGTCAACATTCATTTGTTCAAAATTGTCACAATTCAAGGGGGTGGGCAGTGGGAAGGGAAATATTTCACATACACACACGCGCGCGAGCGCACACACACACTAACACACATACACACACACACGCGCGCGCACACGCACACGCACACGCACGCACACGCACGCACGCACACGCACGCACACGCACACACACACACTTACACACACACACACACACACACACACACGTTCATTGGTGATGAGTCCAACATAAACATTACGTTGCTGACAAATCCAACATATTGCAGTAACGTAATGTACTGCTAATAGATTTAATAATTCAGTAATATTAATGGCAATCAAAACTACCATAGGTCTAAGTTATAAATGCCTGAGTCGTACGGGAACAGAGGGAAAGGGAAAAGGCAATGATTACAATGCTTATAAATGCACTTTAGTAAACACTGATGACTGAAAATAATACCCATAAGCAAACACCATTCACGGTGCTTTTACGATTATACTTATAGCATACTGGGGAGACTTTAAACAACCACAAACAAGCACCATCAATTAATGCTCATATTGTAAAGGAAAGTAGTGAGGGGGTTAATTATAAAAAGGGTATGAATAATGACTTCCATCAATCAATGCTTGTGTCATGAGGAACAATCAAGGAAAGAAATAAACAAAAACAAAGAAATTATCCACAAATATTAAGAGAATGTGTCATTCTTCAACAATGCTAGCTATAAGTATAAGGAAACAGTACCAACACTCCCCCCGTGGGGATACCGGGGGGTCTTTTGCATAAATAGTTCCCCCACCTTCTGGAAGTTCTGTGCTTGTAACTTCCTCTAATCTATCACTCTCTTTGACTCTGCCTTTTTCCCTTTGCTTACGGTCATCGACTATCTTTCTGCCTTACCGGTCCATTCTCCTGCCTTTTTTCACGAAACACTTTGGAAAACATTTCCTCCAGCCGAAGTCGGACTTGCTGGGCCTAACTATTTCATAACGGCAGCATGACGCATCTGCGCTCATAATTGACAGGAAACTGTCTGAGCGATCGAAGAAGAAAAAGAAGAAGTACGATCACGAATTGCCAAGAAACAACATGTCCAATACAATACAAACTAACAAGGAATATACACAAGTAAATTGCATCCATCCATCAATACATCATAGTTTTCAGTCTCAGTGGATAATGGATTGGTTTGTGAAGTTGAAAGCTTTCGAAAGGAATAAAGACAAAGGTGTACATATTCTTTTGTCAGAAAGCAGCAGTGTTAATCTAAACGCATTTAGGGTTGAATAGTATTTTCTGGGGATATACAACTCACGTAAAGTTTTGTAATGAGGACAAACAAGAATGAAATGTAGTTCTGTTTCCTCTATATCTGGACAGAAGGGACAGTGGTTGCTTACATGTCTGTTTGAGTGCCTATATCGGTGAAATGTTAACTGAGAAACGCCTAGTCTAATTCTAGTTAAATGTTTCCTGATAGCAGAATTTTTGACAAGATTCAAATATTCGGGCACATCTACTATTTGTCTGAACGATGAATAGAAAGTATATCTATCTTTAGACATAAGAGTAGAGTCTTGAAGACGACAATCAATTAATCTCTGCTTAAAATCAGACGCGAAACTTTTAACATTTCCCACACCTTGACTCTCCCAAACAAACCCGAAACCAAATTTATATAAGGTGTTTTGCACGTTGGATATCCAGTTCTTTTTACCATTTTTATATAGAGTACACAGCATATTATACGCCTTTCTAGGTATTCTATGTTCTGCCATTGCTATTAGTTTCAACCAGTACTTAATAGATCTAGTATATGTTTGTATATATAAAGGGTGTCTTCCAGTTTCACAATATACAAGAGGACTTGGTGAATGAATGCTTACATTAAGAAGCCGTTTAATAGCAAATAAATGAATACGTTCAATGTGAGTATGATCAGCAGATGACCCCCAAATTTCTGCCCCATAGGTCAAAATAGGCTGGACTTGGCAATCGAATATTCTAAAGAATAGTTTGTGATTATTTTCTTCAAGGGACCACACACATTTTAAGATACAAAAAACACATTTTTTAGCTTTTGTTGCCATGTCCTCTAATGGGTATTTAAAAGTCAGTCCAGTGGATTTGTATTCGTTGACAACTCTTAGCTGGACGCCATTGTAAACTCATTTTTCTCTTGCGGCTAAGTAGTCTCTTTTTCTAAATACAATTATTTTAGATTTTTCCAGATTAACTAAAAGTTGGAGTCTATTAGCTGTATTGCTTAGTATATTGAGTTGGTTCTGAAGGCCTACAACTGAATGGGAGAGAAGAACAACATCATCTGCAAATAGCAAAATAAAGAGTTCAATTAAATCAGGTAATAAACTAATTCCATGTTTACCAGATTCTAAGATGTTGTTTGCGAGCTCGTTGATAAAAAAGAGAGAAGAGAATGGGGCTGCAGTTATCACCCTGACTCCTCGATGACACATAAAAGCCTCAGACACACCATTATTTGTTCTTACTCTTGCCTTCACAACTTCATACATGCTTCTGATAGCTCTATACATATTCCCTTTTATACCATTTTTATGTAACACTAACCATAACTGATTTCTGTCAATTAAATCGAAAGCTTTTTTGAAGTCTATGAATGCTGCATATAATTTCTTGCCAGATGTTAATTGTTTTTGTACTAGTGTTACCAAAGTAAATATGTGATCTATTGTGCTATACTGTTTTCTGAAACCTGCCTGTGACTCATTTAAAATATTATTTTCTTCTGCCCATTAATGTTTGTTAAACGTCTCTTTATAATATATGTGTGCAATTTGCTGCTAACGTTCAACAAAGAAATACCTCTATAGTTGTCAGGTATGTTAGTGTCACCTTTTTTGTGAAGAGGCTGGATAAACGATTCTGACCAAGAAGGTGGAAAATACCCAAATGTAAATAATTCGTTAAACAGTTTAGTCAAAAGAGAGAGAGAGAGAGAGAGAGAGAGAGAGAGAGAGAGAGAGAGAGAGAGAGAGAGAGAGAGAGAGAGAGAGAGGGTTTAACGCCCAGACTGTTTTCCCTGTTATGATGCCAGAGTATTTTCTGGGTCTTTGATTTATTAATGGCTCAAAAGTTTTCCAGCCTTTGCTGTTAACTCAAGCAACATGGATGTTAGGAAACCCATCTACATGGTGGCATAGTAGAGCTAATTGCAACCAAAATAATCCGTCTTCCAAAACCTCGTCAGTCTCTCAAACGTCTAAACATAGACCATGACTCATCACCCATGGCCTTGTTCTTATCGCATCTCGAACCCAGGAGGAATCTTTGCCCCTGTCTAAAAGTGCCCATCACCGTGCACTGATGCAGCAGACATAACCCCTACTGAGTTATATTTATCTCTACACCTTTCAGCTCCAGTGCCAGGTTACACCATTTTCCTTCCAGGTTCGTGCCCCAGGCGCCCGTGCTGTTTGATTCTGGAACCCAAAATAGCTCGCCATTATTATCATAGTTGCGGAGCTCGTCACTAAATGGCCCGCCATGCAGCAGTTCGCTGGTTTATTTTGGGAAACGGCAACGGATGTGGACCAGAGTTGTGGTTCTTGGCTTTGAAGTGGAAAGTTGCTTAGTAGGCTTAATGATGGTTAATAGAACTAGAAGTACAACCGTGTTTATCTGCCAAGATTGCTAAGCACTAAAGGGCCAGCCACACGTCCACTAAAATCGCACGACTGTACGATACGATTCGAGCACGTGGTCTCGAATAACAAATTTGATTCGCACGCTTCGAGAACCACGTGATCGAATCGTATCGTACAGTCGTGCGATTTTAGTGGACGTGTGGCTGGCCCTTAATTAAACAGTGCAGTTCAGTGGTCTAGAAAGGTGGGTAGGTACCATGGTAAGTATGCATAGGGTAAGACGGGGGTAAAAAGCCCATGGGCGGGTAAGAAACCCATGCCAATTATCTCATGATATGAAATAAAGAAAATTTCAGTCAAATTTGCCCATGAGACGAATGCTAATCATTAACACTCGTCTCCTGGGCAAAATGTGACTGAAATTTTCTTCATTGTTTGATGCCGCAGGTGTGAATGGTACGTGTAGGGGAAGACGGGGTAAAAAGCGCATGGGCGGGTAAGAAGCCCACCCCAATTATCTCATGAAATAAAGCAAATTTCAGTCAAATTTGCCCATGAGACGAATGCTACGCATTAACGCTCGTCTATGGGTATATATAGAGAGACTGAAATCAACTTCATTTCATGAGATAATTGGGGTGGGCTTCTTACCCGCCCATGCGCTTTTTACCCCGTCTTCCCCTATGCATTTTCTTGTGCCCCCAGGGTTTTTTGAAATAAAGTTGATTTGATTTGATTTGATTTGATTTGATTCATTCCATGAGATAATAGGCATGGGCTTCTTACCCCGCCCATGGGCTTTTTAATAATAATAATAATAATAAATAAAGCTTCTATAGCGCTCTTCGATGATAAAAAATCATCCTCAGAGCGCTTTACAATATTACGAGAGGGTCAAAAAACCCCCAAAAAACAACAACAACCAACTCACGCCGTTCATCCCACGGATGTAGTATTTCACATACACGTTATTGACACAAATTCAAAGAAGGGGATTTTAAAAAATAAAAATAAAAATCAAGGCATGGACAAACAGACCCACACACACCTCACCCTTTCAACACGCACGCCATTTATGCACTCACAAATTCTCGGGGAGGGAGAGGGGGGGGTGTCATACGAGCTCACAAATTCCCAAAACAATATGTGAATGTAAAACAATATTACGAGAAAGGCAGAGAGAGCGAAGGAGAGAGGGGGGGGGGACAAGTAGGGGGGGGGACAGAGGTGGGGGGGGGATGAAAGGGCATAGGGGGGGGGGGGGAGTGGGGAGAAAGAAAGATGGAGAAAGAGAGAGGGAGAGACAGAGAGAAAGAACACACACACACACACACACACACACACACACACACACACATATATACATATTTATATATATACATATATACATACATATATATATATATATTATATATATATATATATATATACATATATATATATATATATATACACACACATATACATATATACACGCACACACGCACGCGCACACACACAGAGGCACACTTTACACGGGTTTTGTGTGTGAGATTGAAATTGAAATTATGAAGGGGAAAGGAACTTTTTGAACAGATGAGTCTTAAGGCCAGACTTGAATGCAGACAGGGACAAAGCGGACCGGAGGTAGAAAGGGAGCGAATTCCAGATGGTGGGTACTTGATAGCTGAAAGAGCGGTGACCAAAGGACTTAAGTTTCATGCGGTGGGACTTTGAGGAGTTTCTCGCTGCTAGAACGGAGAGTGCGGGATGGTTGATAGGTGATGAGATGGTTGGACAGGTATGTTGGCAAAGTGTTTTGAAAATGGCGGAAAGCGAGGATTGCTAGTTTGTACTCAATGCGAGCATGAATTGGCAGCCAGTGTAGTTTGATCAGAAGGGGGGTGACATGGGTTCTTTTTGATTTCCTCAGGACGAGTCTGGCTGCATTGTTTTGTATTCTTTGGAGACGATTGATTTGAACTGCGGGGAGTCCGGCAAGAGTTGCATTGCAATAGTCAAGTTTGGAAAAGACCAACGAACATACTAGTTGAGTAGCGGCTTTTTCAGAGAGTGAAGGACGGATTGAAGCAATCTGTCTCAGAGCGAGGTAGGCGGAACGGCACAAGTGGCTGATCTGGGTGTCCATGGACAAAGAACTGTCCAAATGGACACCCAGATCCTTCACGCTGTCTTTGAAGGGAATACCCCGTTTTACCCCGTTTTCACCTATATCTGACTGCTATGTTGGTTGGTTGGAAG
>CM065692.1:44070194-44077694 GCA_017654935.2 Phymorhynchus buccinoides | reverse complement strand
AACGGTTGGACTGCCCTCTGGCGGTCAATTTATCGCCCTAAACTGCCAATTATCTCATGAAATAAAGGAAATTTCAGTCACATTTTGCCCATGAGACGAATGCTAAACATTAACACTCGTCTCATGGGCAAAATGTGACTGAAATGTCCTTTATTTCATGAGATAATTGACATGAGCTTCTTACCCTTTTTACCCCGTCTTACCCTATATACGGAGAACTAAAAACATAATTTTTGCATTAACAAAGATGCGCGTGTCCCTAAAGCACGTGCAGCGTCCTTGGATAATACGGAGAGCGGTGGAGTGGGGGAAATATATACTTTGTATATTAACATAAGGAGGAGCGTGTTTTGACAGACAGGAACAGAGTCCTTGAGCATACGCCGGGAGAGATGCACGTGTGCTCATCATCCTACAGCGGCATACACACAGAGACACAGACAGAGACAGACAGACAGACAGGCATGCACACTGACATGCGCACACTTAAGCTTTAGGCGTAGGGGAAGACGGGGTAAAAAGCGCATGGGCGGGTAAGAAGCCCACCCCAATTATCTCATGAAATAAAGAAAATTTCAGTCAAATTTGCCCATGAGACGAATGCTAGACATTAACGCTCGTCTCATGGGCAAAATGAGACTGAAATTTGCTTCATTTCATGAGATAATTGGGGTGGGCTTCTTACCCGCCCATGCGCTTTTTACCCCGTCTTCCCCTACACAAAACAACATAATGGGATGCTATGAAAATAAACAAACACACAGACTCAGACATATTATGAGACATACAGACACAGACAGACTTTTCGCCGCCAGCCATTTTTCAGTCAAAATATACCATTAACCCTTTCACCGCCAAAGTCACATTTTAGCACCACAGTGATTTAACACCCATGTCACTAAAACGCATCAAATTGGGGTCTTTTATCCAAAGACCCTTTTGTCCTTGTTTTGGGAAGTAAGGATAAACCTTTTATATACGTCACAGAAGAATCCCCAATACTGCAGGTGGATTTTGTTCTCTACCCAGGTAAAATTAATGGACATTTTTGACTGAAATATGTCTGGCAGTGAAAGGGTTAAACTTAACTGGGTACAGAAAAGTTGTTTTTTTACTACATTGGGAATTCCTCTGTGACATGTATAACATTAGGCCTATCCTTACCTCCCAAAATTAAGAAAGTAGGGTCTTCGGATAACAGGCCCTGATTTGATGCCTTTTATTGACATGGGTCACGGTGTTAAACCATTGTGGTGCATAAAAGCGACATTGGCGGTGAAAGGGTTAATTAAACACACAGGCAGACAGTTAGAGACACCTGCAGACGGATATAACTGACAGATAGACACACAGGCACACACACACACACACACACACACACACACACACACCACACACACACACACACACACCACACACACACACACACCAACCCTGCGCACGCGCGCGCATAAACCATCCTCGCTGCTATTGATCAACAAACAATTAACAGCATTATACCGCTCATTCTTTTCCGTGTAACACCCCCCCCCCCCCCCAAAAAAATTAAAAAAAATCTAATCCGCATTTTGTGACGCAACCGGATGTCTGGCGGAGACCATAACATGTTTATTGTTTTCCTCATCCTGGTTACGTGGTCATCCCTTCCAGGATCTGACGGAGAGATGCTATAGGATTGGACCAGGATTAGGACAGGATTGGTCACCAAAAGCATCATTGCCGATCTTAATCCCAAGCCAAATAGCTCCCCCCCCCTCCATATAGCTTAATTAATATGATCTATTTAGAGTATCTATGTGTAAGAGAGAGAGAGAGAGAGAGAGAGAGAGAGAGAGAGAGAGTGTGTGTGTGTGTGTGTGTGTGTGTGTGTGTGTGTGTGTGTGTGTGTGTGTGTGTGTGTGTGTGTTTAACATTTTGATGAAACACTTTTTATTTTGAACCTAATTGGGTTAACAGTACACAATACAATATAGTATATCAGATAACATATGTCGACACAATACAGACATAACAACTTCTATTCCGATAAGCCTAGACTATTCAAGATTAGAAGGCTTAGCTATGCTACTCTTTGAATATATGTTGATTTAAGGTCAGGTTATTCTTTCCACCAAAACGAATGTGAAACTGTGTGGGTGAGGGTCATAAAGGGAACACTGGCATAAGCAATGAGGATGATGCTTTGTTTTTTTACCTTTGGCTCTGATCCAGCGTTGCTAGGTGATTGGTATAGTAATCAAGAAATGGTGGAGGGGAGTTAATTTAAGAGAGTTACTTTGTTCAATTTCGTTCTCTTCCGATAATTTCCCATCTCCACATTTGCATACAAGGCACCGAACGAAACACCTTAGAACAATCAGAGCGTTGGCAAATATTAAGTGACTACAAGAAATGCTGGATTCGTAAATTTAAAGCCTTTTCCCTTTTGATGACTGCATGAAATATGTATCTAGACAGACTATGATTACGGTCACTGTTTGATGAAGAAAAGAGAAGACAAAATTTTATTTCATCTCTTTAGAGCGCAGAGACATGATTCAGTTATACCGTGGCGGTACCATAGCCGATGAGAGAGAGGCGTGGAGCTAGACCTATCTGTATTGTTAAAAACTCGGGAGAGCGAGTGTTGACTGCCTCCGAGATTGCCTCCAGAGAGTTCCCACCATCTTTGTATCTACAAATGAGAGATCCGTGAGAGTTCCAGACCGAGAGGACGAAAATTGATTTTCTCATTCGAATGAATTTTATTTAACCAGGGTAATAGAGATAAGCAAACAACATGCTTTTTTTTTACACCCAGCCCTCTGGAAAAAAAAAATCAAACGTACTCTAGCGGTAAATGGGAAAGCTCGTTACATTATAGGGGATCATTAGATAACGTGTTTTTAAATATAAAATAATTTAAGCTGAATTGATTGAAATATTTTGCGTGGACGATTTATTATGTTTCGTGAAAGAATCAGAACAGGGCATAAATTAAGAGTAGGCCTAAGGGGGGGAGAGGAGAGAGAGAGAGAGAGAGAGAGGAGAGAGAGGGGAGGGAGAGAGAGGGAGAGAGAGAGAGAGAGAGGAGGGGGGATACACTTCTGACTTCAGATTTTCAAAGAGAAAGAGAGAGAGGGGAGACATTAGCAAAAGCTTCCGTTCGGTTGAAGCAATTAATTTTGGAAGTTCTTCTGGGATCAGACTGAATTAAAAGTGAGAGATAAAAGGGTATGCAGAATGGGGTACAGAATCCTACTTACTCTGCGGTAAATGGGAAAGATAGCTACATACAGGGGAGCATTAGATACGTACCCCCCCCCCCTCCCCTATTTTCTGATCTCTAACCCTTTCACCGCCAAAGTTCGCATTTAATCGCATCACATTGATTTAACACCTATGTCACTACAAAGCAGACAATTGGGGTCTATGCACCACACTACCCTAGTTGTCTTAGCAGGCAAACCAAGAGATAAACCATCACTCAATTTTAGTCTCCTTGTTAGCGGACACAACGATGCACCACACTACTGCCAAGATCAGGATTTTGTGCAGGCTACCCAGAGTAAACCATCAATGGAATCCTTGTTAGCGGACACAGGCACGATGCACCACAACTGCCAAGTTCAGCAACCGGTGCAGGCAAACCAAGAGAGCCAAAGCATCACTCAACCTTTAGTCTCCTTGTTAGCGGACACAGGCACGATGCAGATACACTACTGCCAAGTTCAGCAACCGGTGCAGGCAAACCAAGAGAGTCAAATCATCACTCAACCTTTAGTCTCCTTGTTAGCGGACACAGGCACGATGCACCACACTACTGCCAAGTTCAGCAACCGGTGCAGGCAAACCAAGAGAGTCAAACCATCACTCAACCCTCCTTGTTAGCGGACACAGGCACGATGCACCACACTACTGCCAAGTTCAGCAACCGGTGCAGGCAAACCAAGAGAGTCAAATCATCACTCAACCCCCCCCTCCTTGTTAGCGGACACAGGCACGATGCATTACACTACTGCCAAGTTCAGCAACCGGTGCAGGCAAACCAAGAGAGTCAAATCATCACTCAACCTTTAGTCTCCTTGTTAGCGGACACAGGCACGATGCACCACACTACTGCCAAGTTCAGCAACCGGTGCAGGCAAACCAAGAGAGCCAAACCATCACTCAACAAAGCTCCTTGTTAGCGGACACAGGCACGATGCACTACACTACTGCCAAGTTCAGCAACCGGTGCAGGCAAACCAAGAGAGTCGAATCATCACTCAACCTCCTTGTTAGCGGACACAGGCACGATGCACTACACTACTGCCAAGTTCAGCAACCGGTGCAGGCAAACCAAGAGAGTCGAATCATCACTCAACCTCCTTGTTAGCGGACACAGGCACGATGCACTACACTACTGCCAAGTTCAGCAACCGGTGCAGGCAAACCAAGAGAGTCGAATCATCACTCAACCTCCTTGTTAGCGGACACAGGCACGATGCACTACACTACTGCCAAGTTCAGCAACCGGTGCAGGCAAACCAAGAGAGTCGAATCATCACTCAACCTCCTTGTTAGCGGACACAGGCACGATGCACTACACTACTGCCAAGTTCAGCAACCGGTGCAGGCAAACCAAGAGAGTCAAATCATCACTCAACCTTTAGTCTCCTTGTCAACTTCCCCCCCCCCCCCCCCCCCCTACCGTTCTTTCTTCCCTGGACCCCTCCCTTCTTTCCCCATTTTTTTCACGTCTGCAAGGTTGAAGTCCACTAGTGCGCCAACGCCCAACACGAAACAAGTTAACAAACCACAAAAAGGGCTCTGAAAAGACACCCCCCCCTCCCCCCCCCCTCCCAGTTTTAATTAACCCACTTTGCTCGAAACGTGAACAGAATGCCCTTATATATTTGGGCAACAGAAAACACATCTGACACCATGAGAAACTCCGCAGAAAAAAGCAGAGTTTTCAATTGAAACTCGTTTAAGGTAAATGGGGAACCCTGACGGATTAGTTTTTGCAAGAAACACGTCGAGATCACCAGGAAAACACCCTTTACAGAGATCGCATCACTCACTTTGCTCTGGTTTCCTAGAAATTAAATCGTCAAATTGGCGATTCCTCCTTGGCGGAGGTGCTGGAAGTCAGATTATTTCAGTGAAAGAGAAGACATGTGCCTTCTCTTTTCTAATGGCAGCCTGAGTCGCTTAGACCAAATCACGACATTTCCACAATACAAGCCTTTTTTATTTAGTTTACTAAAAAGGAGTTTCGCTCACAACAAAGGAAATAGCTTTTTTTTTTTTACTGCACTACAAAGAAGAAAAAGCTTCAACCACTCGAGTGGCCTCCACCCACCCCGTCCAAAACGGCTTATCTCTCCGGCAACTGACTCCGCCAAGGAGGAATCGCCGTTTTGACGGTTTGATTTCTATAAAACCAGAGCAAAGCGAGTGTTCCGATCCTTGAAAAGACCGTCTTTCTGGGGATCTCGACGTGTTTCTTGCAAAAACTCATCCGTCAGGGTGCCCCTTTAAAGACCCACCAGATCACGTGTCAAAATCACGGGTTTCACATGTTTTCCCTCTTATAGCTGGTAAGAAATCTTGTTTTGACCAGGTTTGGCTCCCATATAAACGCCCCCAAATTGAAAACGAAACATTTTAAAGAGCAGGCTCAATTTCAAGTTGGGGGCATTTGTATGTGGGTCACAGCTACCCAGAAAAAACCCAAGGGACTTAATCGTGGTGGGTCAGTGTGTCTTTAAAACATAAGCTTACCAACAGAACACATAAAGCGTGAAATAAAGGCAAAAGCCGCTTGAAGCTGAGCTGTAGCCAGTTGCTGCTTCTTCACTACTGAAAACGAGATTCAAAAGTTTAAAAAGAATACGTACTTCAATGATAGAAATGAAACTAAGAACAAAACAAGCGCGAAATCGCAATAGTTTGTGGCACGCGGTCTATTTTTACCACTCCAATCATGAGTCACCTCCCCTGGCTTTTCAATAATTTTAATCTGTAAACCAGAATGTTATCTCTGCACCATTTCGTAACTTTTTATATCTTTTGGAAAACATTTAAAACTATGTATCCTACTTATACTCATCAAAAGAAGCACCGCATACTCGTCGTGTCTGTTGTAGTGTCTGTATTACGTATGTTTATTATTTTGTACGCTTTTAAAATACATCATTTTAAAGAGCGGCCTCAATTTGAAGTGTAGCCTCGATTTGGTTTAAAAGTTTTTAATAATAAAGATTACATTTTAAACTTTGTGGTCCTGAAAATTTTCATCATAGCTCAGGGAGCGGCCATTCTCAAATAATATATTTTATAAGTAACGATTATAACATAACTAACTATATTTTTTATCATGTGTCAACTGGTAGTCTGTAGAATGTGAGCTCGCAGTGAGCTACAGGTGAAAACTAAAGATTTTCCTGCCCCCCCTTCCCCTCCCCCCCCCCTCTTTATATCCCCAAGTAAAATCCCAATGCCCCACATGGCCGAAAGGCCAAAGAGGGCGTAAAGCATTATTTTCACGCCTCGATTAGAAGTGCGACAATTTTGTCAAAATGTGCGACAATTTTGGACCGACCGACCGACAGACAGACAGACCGACCGACAGACAGACAGACCGACCGACCGACAAAGTGAGTTATAAGTTTGTGGCTTGAGCCACAAACAAAAATGAAACAGACTGCAACGTCACTGGATCATACAACAAACAAAACAACTACACGACAAGTGTAAAGTGACGTTAGTTGATTCACAAGAGACAACACAAAACTACTACTGGATATTTCGGCGAATGCGCCTTTATCAACATAGACAAACAAGAAAACAGCAAACAGCAAATATAGCAAAAGGACTGAGAAACTAAGAACAGTTTGTTGCTGTTTTGTAGGATAACACCCTAACTGTTTGCAAAATGTGAAATAATAATAATATGTTCAAATTGTATACAACATCTTCTAAAATATCCCCCAAATAAAAGGTTTAAAATCCAAAACATCGGATTACAAATTCAAATCAAAGTGACATTGGTCAGTGGAGGTTAAGTCAAAGTGTTGCATTATGTATTAGGTATCAGGTACTTTATAGTCACAGAGGCACCTCTGTGAAATTCGGGTTGCTCCCACTTGGAGAGCGCGTCGCAGCCAGAGGCGCACCACCCATTTGTTTTGTTTTGTGTATTCGATTTTTTGTGTGTGACTTGATGAGGAAGGAAATGGGGTGGGTAAATTTTGACCAAATTACAACTTTTTCGTTGCCCACTGGGTTTAACGTGTGCTAAGTGCATGGGCACACGGGACCTCGGTTTATCGTCTCGTCTCATGCCTTGTTTCCAGACGGCCACCTTCAATATCTACATTATATTAAAAATAATAAAAAATAATCAAAGTCTGTAGAATTGCCACCTGGAATCTGCAAAGTGAATCGAGAACGGTTAACCCAAGTCATCAATCAGAAGCAACAGTAAAATCATGATTGTAATCCTCAATCATTACATTGTAATCCAAAATGAGT
>CM065692.1:44060194-44065194 GCA_017654935.2 Phymorhynchus buccinoides | reverse complement strand
CCTTCTACTGCCCTTTCTGCCCTTCTACTGCCCTTCTACTGCCCTTCTCTGCCCTTCTGCTGCCCTTCTACTGCCCTTCTACTGCCCTTCTGCTGCCCTTCTGCTGCCCTTCTGCTGCCCTTCTGCTGCCCTTCTGCTGCCCTTCTGCTGCCCTTCTGCTGCCCTTCTGCTGCCCTTCTACTGCCCTTCTACTGCCCTTCTGCTGCCCTTCTGCTGCCCTTCTGCTGCCCTTCTGCTGCCCTTCTGCTGCCCTTCTACTGCCCTTCTGCTGCCCTTCTGCTGCCCTTCTGCTGCCCTTCTACTGCCCTTCTGCTGCCCTTCTACTGCCCTTCTGCTGCCTTCTTCTGCCCTTCTGCTTCCTGCCCTTCTACTGCCCTTCTACTGCCCTTCTACTGCCCTTCTCTGCCCTTCTGCCTTCTACTGCCCTTCTGCTGCCCTTCTACTGCCCTTCTACTGCCTTCTGCTGCCCTTCTACTGCCCTTCTTCTGCCCTTCTGCTGCCCTTTGCTGCCCTTCTACTGCCCTTCTGCTGCCCTTCTGCTGCCCTTCTACTGCCCTTCTACTGCCCTTCTGCTGCCCTTCTTGCCCTTCTGCTGCCCTTCTACTGCCCTTCTCTGCTGCCCTTCTGCTGCCCTTCTGCTGCCCTTCTACTGCCCTTCTACTGCCCTTCTGCTGCCCTTTCTGCCCTTCTGCTGCCCTTCTGCTGCCCTTCTGCTGCCCCTGCCCTTCTGCTGCCCTTCTGCTGCCCTTCTGCTGCCCTTCTGCTGCCCTTCTGCTGCCCTTCTGCCCTTCTGCCCTTCTGCTGCCCTTCTGCTGCCCTTCTACTGCCCTTCTGCTGCCCTTCTGCTGCCCTTCTACTGCCCTTCTGCTGCCCTTCTACTGCCCTTCTGCTGCCCTTCTCTGCCCTTCTGCTGCCCTTCTACTGCCCTTCTACTGCCCTTCTGCTGCCCTTCTGCTGCCCTTCTACTGCCCTTCTACTGCCCTTCTACTGCCCTTCTGCTGCCCTTACTGCCCTTCTACCTTCTACTGCCCCTTCTACTGCCCTTCTGCCATTCTGCTGCCCTTCTACTGCCCTTCTACTGCCCTTCTGCTGCCCTTCTGCTGCCCTTCTACTGCCCTTCTGCTGCCCTTCTACTGCCCTTCTACTGCCCTTCTACTGCCCTTCTACTGCCCTTCTGCTGCCCTTCTACTGCCCTTCTACTGCCCTTCTGCTGCCCTTCTACTGCCCTTCTACTGCCCTTCTGCCCTTCTACTGCCCTTCTACTGCCCTTCTGCTGCCCTTCTGCTGCCCTTCTCTGCCCTTCTGCTGCCCTTCCTGCCCTTCTACTGCCCTTTCTGCTGCCCTTCTGCTGCCCTTCTGCTGCCCTTCTACTGCCCTTCTGCTGCCCTTCTGCTGCCCTTCTACTGCCCTTCTGCTGCCCTTCTGCTGCCCTTCTACTGCCCTTCTACTGCCCTTCTGCTGCCCTTCTACTGCCCTTCTACTGCCCTTCTACTGCCATTCTGCTGCCCTTCTACTGCCCTTCTACTGCCCTTCTACTGCCCTTCTACTGCCCTTCTGCTGCCCTTCTGCTGCCCTTCTACTGCCCTTCTACTGCCCTTCTGCTGCCCTTCTGCTGCCCTTCTGCTGCCCTTCTACTGCCCCTACTGCCCTTCTACTGCCCTTCTGCTGCCCTTCTGCTGCCCTTCTACTGCCCTTCTACTGCCCTTCTGCTGCCCTTCTACTGCCCTTCTACTGCCCTTCTACTGCCCTTCTGCTGCCCTTCTACTGCCCTTCTACTGCCCTTCTACTGCCCTTCTGCTGCCCTTCTACTGCCCTTCTACTGCCCTTCTGCTGCCCTTCTACTGCCCTTCTGCTGCCCTTCTACTGCCCTTCTACTGCCCTTCTACTGCCCTTCTACTGCCCTTCTACTGCCCTTCTACTGCCCTTCTGCTGCCCTTCTGCTGCCCTTCTACTGCCCTTCTACTGCCCTTCTACTGCCCTTCTACTGCCCTTCTACTGCTTCTGTGATGAGAAGGAACCACGCTGTTGTTTTCATTAGCGAAGAGCAGGGACAAAAACTTAGTATGGTAACCCCCCTCCACCCCCACCCCACCCCCGTGGGGATACCGGGGGATCTTTTGTATAAATAGTTCCCCCACCACCTTCTGGAAGTTCTGCGCTTGTAACTTCCTCTAATCTGTCACTCTCTTTGACTCTGCCTTTTCCCTTTGCTTGCTGTCATCTACTATCTTTCTGCCTTTCTGGTTCATTCTCCTGCCTTTTTTCCCTCTAAAAACGCTTTCAAAAAATATTTCCTCCAGCCGAAGTCGGACATGCTGGGCCTAATTATGTCTTACTTAGGTGCATAACGGCAGCATGACGCAGCTGCGCTCATAATTGACAGGAAACTGTCTGAGTAATCGAAGAAGAAGAAGAAGAAGAAGAAGAAGAAGAAGAAGAAATATCGTAAATCCGGTTTGGTTTAATCCGTTACGGACACAATTATATGCTTTAGTTTCAGGGAAAGGAAGACATGAAACAGGAACGGACTTCTGGAGATTCAGGGGTTTGGGAATTTATGATTATAGAGAAAAGGGGAGTGAGAAAAAGAGGAGAAGAACTTGAAAGGTGTAGGGGGATATGGAATATGCGGGATACGGATACATGCGTCGCAAGAAATGGAAAGGCAATATTCAATGAACGGTCATTAATTACATGTCTCCTCTGATATAGAAGTCGGAATACTTGGTGTCGTTTCCTGCTTGTTACAAACTAGTCTTTATACTAGGTGAAGACGGGGTAAAAAGCCCATGGGCGGGTAAGAAGCCCATGCCAATTATCTCATGAAATAAAAGCAAATTTCAGTCACATTTTGCCCATGAGACGAGTGTTAATGTGTAGCATTCGTCTCATGGGCAAAATGTGACTGAAATTTGCTTTATTTCATGAGATAATTGGCATGGGCTTCTTACCCGCCCATGGGCTTTTTACCCCGTCTTCCCTATTCTTGTCACATCTTAACTCACATCTGTCACATCTCCCCTCTCTGTCTCTTTCTCCATGTCCAATTCATTTACCAGCTAATCACATATGAAAACCTATTTCGAGGTTTACAATATTATACTTACCAAAGGTACTATCATTCTTCTTGCGTAATTTAAAAGCCCAAAGAATGATCCTACCACCTGGAAATACATAACCCTCGGTCTTCATGTCCTCTAAAGCAAAACCTCTGCCCCTTTTCACGTTTTTCTTCTTGAATCCGACTGCTCACAAAATGGCCGGTGTGGTAAATCAAATAAAGGCAAGCAAGTCTTCTCTTTTTCTCTGTCTTTTTCTGCCTGTAGGCAACGACACTGTAATGGGAATAAGACAACTGGAGCCGGGCTGATAGGGTTATCGTTCGTGATCCCATTAACAATGGCGGCTCTATCCCAACATTTTTATTAAAAAAATTGAATCGACGTTTTTTTAAATACCAGATTCAAATTTGAGTGCTTGGGCAAACTTTTTTTGGTTTCCCTGAAGACAAAGAAAGGTAAGGAAGCTGCAAATACGGCCAGAAAATCTTTGAAACAGTAACAACCAGTGTTAGATTACTGCTGATGTTCATGGTTTAAGGGGGGCATAATCAGGCCGGGTTTCTGTCCTCACTACTCATATAGGGGAAAATGGCCGCTTGTCTGTCTTATTCCCATTACAGTGTCTTTGCTGTAGGCCTACCTTTTATTTCTGTCGTGTTTGGATAAACTAGTCACCGCCAGGCGGCGCTGTGTGTGCTTTGGCAAGGACGTCAGGGGATAAGGTAAGGTAAGCGCTCGTGCAACCATCTTCACAGTTTGATCTTCTTATTCTGTGGACAGACTTAGAAGGTTGTGGGGATCTCGGGACTGTTTGAATGACCAAATCGGTCCACCGTCTTGCAAACTCGTTTCATCCCGTTTCAGTGAAGCTGTTTATTGTTTGTGGCTCAAGCCACAAACCTATAACTCACTTTGTCGGTCGGTCGGTCGATCCAAAATTGTCGCACATTTTGACAAAATTGTCGCACTTCAAATGGAGGCTACACTTCTGGCCGCTCTTTAAAATGATGTATTTTAAAAGCGTACAAAATAATAAACATATGTAATACAGACACTACAACAGACACGACGAGTATGCGGTGCTTCTTTTGATGAGCATAAGTAGGATACATAGTTTTAAATGTTTTCCAAAAGATATAAAAAGTTACGAAATGGTGCAGAGATAACATTCTGGTTTACAGATTAAAATTATTGAAAAGCCAGGGGAGGTAACTCATGATTGGAGTGGTAAAAATAGACCGCGTGCCACAAACTATTGCGATTTCGCGCTTGTTTTTTCTTTGGGTTGTCTTTTCCGACAACCCAAATTGGCATGACTGTCTTTTTGAAAGCAAAGAACGCAGGCTTAAAGCCCCACCAGATCACGTGTCAAAATCACGGGTTTCACGGGTTTTCCCTCTTATAGCTGGTAAGAAATTTTTGTTTTGACCAGGTTTGACTCCCATAGAAATGCCCCCCAATTGAAAACGAAACATCCTTTTAAAGGGCAGCCTTCCTCCGAAGTCGGAGTGTGGCTGCCCACGTGGCGGGGTAATAGAAAACGGTCACACACGTGATGTTTTCATCCCTAGCTGGGTGCATTTGTACCATAGTGTTCAAGCGCTTCGGCTGTTGGGGTGATCCCTGGAGTCTTTAAGCCAGGGAAAGACAACAACAACGACAACAAAGGGCAGCCTCAATTAAAGTTGGGGACATTTGTATGTGGGTCACAGCTACCTAGAAAAAACCAAGGGACCTAATCGTGGTGCGTCAGTGTGTCTGAAAAAACCCACCTCTCTGTTAAAAAAAGAGTTCCGTTTGCTCTTAGAATCCTGACAACCATGAGGCAACTGCCTTTGTTTTTAGACATAATTTATTACGGCATGGTGGAAAACCCCCCCCCCCCCCCCCCATCTAAGATTGTCCCAATTTAAGCATTTTTCTCTATAACAAAACCTG
>CM065692.1:44042694-44050194 GCA_017654935.2 Phymorhynchus buccinoides | reverse complement strand
CCCCATCATGCCCACACTGCAGGAAAGCATAGAGGAAGAGGAAGAGGAGGAAGACTTGAGTTGAAGGAATGCAAAAAGACATGGATTTTTGAGGGTACTTATATGTGAATAATTTTATGTGCAATTTGGAAATTCAAACTCGATTGTGTGAGACATTTGCAAGCTCTTTTTTTCCATAAACGGAGATTTCTGGGCTTTTCACAGAGCCATGTTTTATACTAAACTGTGTTCAGTTTGGAATTGACTTTTTGAAACTACACGGAATGTGAACGGTGTGAACAAGCACTTTGTTAAGCATGAAACATCTCGGTACTTTATGCCACGGGAAAGCTGAAAACTCGTCGCTTTTTAAGTTTGTCGAGGGATTTTCTTTTTAAGCCCAAAAGACATTCAGAGGTCAAACTACTAATTTTCTCAATACATGTACTTGTTTCCGGTTCCTGTCGACGTTTCCGGTTCCTGTTCCTGTTTCCTGTTACGGTATTAGAGCTCCATGCTCGCAAAATGACGAAACTTAACTGTGATCGAGTACTGGCGCTGACTAGTGCTACTAAAAACAAGACAAGCTATTTGTATTGGCACGATACTTGACAGAAGAATATTTCTGTTTCTACAGTAGTAGCAACGAAATGTATTATTGAGAGCGAATTTTTGGCGAATATAATTATACATCAATCTTATATTGGAAGACTATGCTATGAAAGATGTGATGACATTCTCATCAAAAAGTGCATTCGATTGTTGGCTGGTGGTTAGTTCTTTGGCAGAACTGAAACGTGTCATTTGAACTATATATTAAGAAGCGTTGCTGTGTTACATTATGAACTGATTCAGTTTGTAAAAAACAAACAGAAATGGCTAGGGTGGGGACATTGAGGATGGGAGGAGGGGGTGGGGGTGGGAGTTGGCTTTGTTGAAAGGCAAAGATGTTATGGAGAAAAGGGAAAGGCAATGGATCAAAGATGGAGGGTTAGTGGCAAGGGGTGAACATCTATGAGGGACTGTAAGAATTTTTTATATTATGGTTTTGTAGATTCATTATTTTGGAGAATCAAAAGTTGTGACCATGTGAAAATAACAAGCTATGTTTTATTATCATGCACGAATGTGTGTGTGTGTACGTGTGTGTGTGTGCGTGCGTGCGTGCGTGCGTGCGTGCGTGCGTGCGTGCGTGCGTGCGTGCGTGCGTGTGTGCTTGCGTGCGTGCGCGCGTGTGTGTGTGAGTGTGTGTGTGTGTGTGCAGTGTGCATGCGTGCACGCGCTTGTGTGCGTCAAGTCGTTGTTAAAGTGTTTTTTTGTTACCTTTAAAACTTAAATACCAACCATATCAGAGAAAGGAAAATGTACTGGGTTGAACAAGTTGACAAAGGACATTGCATCACATTGCTTTAGAAATCAATGTCTTAGACCAAAGGACATTACATCACATTGCTTTAGAAATCAATGTCTTAGACCAAAGGACATTACATCACATTGCTTTAGAAATCAATGTCTTAGACAAAAGGACATTACATCACATTGCTTTAGAAATCAATGTCTTAGACAAAAGGACATTACATCACATTGCTTTAGAAATCAATGTCTTAGACAAAAGGACATTGCATCACATTGCTTTAGAAATCAATGTCTTAGACCAAAAGGACATTGCATCACATTGCTTTAGAAATCAATGTCTTAGACCAAAGGACATTGCATCACATTGCTTTAGAAATCAATGTCTTAGACAAAAGGACATTGCATCACATTGCTTTAGAAATCAATGTCTTAGACCAAAGGACATTGCATCACATTGCTTTAGAAATCAATGTCTTAGACCAAAGGACATTACATCACATTGCTTTAGAAATCAATGTCTTAGACCAAAGGACATTACATCACATTGCTTTAGAAATCAATGTCTTAGACCAAAGGACATTGCATCACATTGCTTTAGAAATCAATGTCTTAGACAAAAGGACATTACATCACATTGCTTTAGAAATCAATGTCTTAGACAAAGGACATTACATCACATTGCTTTAATGTCTTTGACAAAGGACATTACATCACATTGCTTTAGAAATCAATGTCTTAGACAAAAGGACATTACATCACATTGCTTTAATGTCTTTGACAAAGGACATTACATCACATTGCTTTAGAAATCAATGTCTTAGACAAAAGGACATTACATCACATTGCTTTAATGTCTTTGACAAAGGACATTACATCACATTGCTTTAGAAATCAATGTCTTAGACAAAAGGGACATCACATCACATTGCTTTAGAAATCAACGCAATTAATGTCTTTGACAAAGGACATTACATCACATTGCTTTAGAAATCAACGCAATTAACGTCACATTTATGATTGTGTGTGTGTGTGTGTTTAAAAGAATACTCATACTACGGCTGCGTGGTGTTTGCGAATGACATTAAAAAATGTACTAGAAGCAATTATTCGAATGGGATTTTGCATAGGCCGACGCGTGCATATCTGTTTGTCTGTCTGTTTGTCTGTCTGTGCATCTACCTCCTGTAGGCCTACACCTCTCTCTGTCTCTGTCTTTGTTTCTGTCTGGCTGTCTCTCTGTGCGTGCGTGCGTGCGTGCGTGCGTGCGTGCGTGCGTGCGTGCGTGCGTGCGTGCGTGTGTGTGCATGTGCGTGCGCATGTGTGTGTGCGTGTGTGCGTGCGTGTGTGCGTGCGTGCGTGCGTGCATGCATGCATGCATGCGTGAGTGTGTGTGTGTGTGTGTGTGTGTGTGTGTGTGCGTGAGTGCGTGCGTGTGCGTGTGCGCGTGTGTGTCTGTAAAGACTTCACCAATGCTCTACAAGTGTTTCCGAAACTTAACACAACTCCCCATGATTTTCATCACTACCCCCCCCCCCCTCTACCTCCCCCTACCCCACCCCCATCCCACTCCCTTAAATTTCACACACGAACTCACATTCTTCCAAACTCTGTACTCAGACAGTTTACTCAACCGTTTATGTTTTAACGACACCACCTTATCAGACCACAAAACGGACAGACAGCTATACTTTTGTACCTGCACAGTTGCTTCTGACACTATAGGCCCTATAATGTTCAAACCGTCACTGTAAGATATTAACAGTTGATAGCCCTGTTGGTCACGTGTAGTTCATGCACGTGTGCTAAGTCCTTTCGCGTTCATTATGTCCTCTCGGGGACACCATGACCTACAATTAGCCTACGGTCTCCCATAACCATATATATTCTTGATCAGCATGTCATGTCACAACCTACTATTCAGATCCTGAATTTTTGAACCGCCAGTGCAAACCTCCCGCCAAGGAAGACTCACAAAACCTGAAACGTCCTTCCTTCGTGTCCGAGCTGTGTCTCACGAACCAGTAGGTAGAATGGCTTCAAAATTTGCGTGGTAATGTAACATGGCGAGGAATGAAATAGATACTTGCAATACATACCAAAAAAAGCAGCAGCAGAAACAGGGTCATTTTAGACTAATGTGCACATAAGGACAACAAGTGCGCGAAGGACTTAACACACGTGAATGTTCAGTGCTTGACCTTGACTAGGCTAGTAAGCAGCCAGCCCCCTTACTGTCCGTGCGCTTGACCCTTGCTTGGGCAGTGGAAGTCAGTGATCCCGACCAGATAGAAGTCGACATGGTCATTAAACTCCCGCGGGTCTATTGTCGGTGGGTCTGTTTGATGTTGCGCATCTCACTGTGTGGTCATCGCTCAGGAGATAATAGCCTCAACTCTCTTCTGGCTGTTTTTACCTCCGACAAAAATCATTAAATGTAACATTCAGATGGTTCAAAAGGAAACAATGTAACAATCAAATGTAGCAAATCCAAAGAACAAGGACAACATGGAATATAGAGAAGAGAGAGAGAGAGAGAGAGAGAGAGAGAGAGAGAGAGAGAGAGAGAGAGAGAGAGAGAGAGAGAGGGGGTCTAAAGTACACTATTGCCCTTTGTTTTTGCAACATTGTGATAAAATACAACTACAGAAATATCAAACAGCACATGGCCTAATTTATATTGCGTTCAGTGTGACAGCAGTGATCAGTTATATATCAGGCAAATTGCACTTTGTGTAGTATAACTATCACACTTTACTGGCATCAGATAGTGTTGATAAACGCGTCTACGGTGGTGGTTCTAAAGTACATCATTGCCCTTTTTTTGCAACATTGTGATACAACACAAGTACAAAAATATCATCAAACAGCACATGGCCTGATTTGATATTGCGTTCAGTGTGACAGCAGTAGTCAGTTAGGGGAAGACGGGGTAAAAAGCGCATGGGCGGGTAAGAAGCCCACCCCAATTATCTCATGAAATAAAGAAAATTTCAGCCAAATTTGCCCATGAGACGAATGCTAGACATTAACGCTCGTCTCGTGGGCAAAATGAGACTGAAATTTGCTTCATTTCATGAGATAATTGGGGTGGGCTTCTTACCCGCCCATGCGCTTTTGACACCGTCTTCCCCTATATATCAGGCAGATTGCACTTTGTGGTATTGCTATCACAGTTTACTGGTATCAGATAGCGTTGATAAACGCGTCTACGGTCATTGTTTATTTATTTATTTAAGAAAATTTATATAGCGCTTCACCTATAAGCTCTAAGCGCTTTACGATTGCCCTAAAATTATTCATATTAAAAACAACCGCTTACATACCTCCACACTATCCTTCACATTCTTACACACATACACATGCGCACACAAAGAAATATGTACATCTTAAACTAAATTATAAATAAAATACATATACATAATAAAATAACAATTTACAATCAGATTACATTAAAAAAAAAAAATCAATTTTCAATTTACATAAACAAGTTACACATTCACAATGACCGCAAAAGTAAAGCATACATATTGGTACACACAGGGTTCACGAAAAAAGTTAGCTCGTAAAAATAAGCAGCTCGCTACTATGAGAGTCTGTATTTGAAACAACCACAAATTTCACTTTTTCTGTACTTTAACCATTTACCTAACCCTAACCCTAACCCTATCCCTAACCCTAGAAAAAAGTGAAATTTGTGGTTCATGCTCAATGTCGCAAATACACACTGTCATAGGTAGCGAGCTACTTATTTTTACGAGCTACCTATTTTCATGCGACAGTATTCACCGCACTCACGGGTTAAAAACCGACGACCAAAAAAATAGATTTTGAAAAAAATAGATTGTGAGCCCTTGTATACCGTTATGATAAAGATGTATATTGGAGAGAGTTATTAGGTAGGCCTACCCTACTACGGGTCAAAGTCAAGCTATTGGAACTGAGGGTTAGATAGAGAATCGACTAATTAAGCGTTTTTAAAATCAATTTGGCCCTATTCGGAAATGAAATCAATACAGAAGTAAAACGAAAACCTTTAAAAAAACTAAAAAACACATCAGCATCCTAACATACATGCGCTGTGTGCGTGTGTGTGTTTGTGTGTGCGTGCGCGCGCGCGCGCGCGCGTGTGTGTGTGTGTGTGTGTGTGTGTGTGTGTGTGTGTGTGTGTGTGTGTGTGTGTGTGTGTGTGTGTGTGTGTGAGAGAGAGACTAGTTAGTCCGTCACCAAGACGGACTATTGCGATGGGCTGGTTTGTATTTTTTTTTTTTTTTTTTCTTTTTTTTCTTCTTTTCTGTCTGTCCCAAGGATATCTCCCGAACCGCTTGACCGAATCGCGTCAAATTTTGTGTGAAGGTGTGCCTCCTTAATAGGAAGAGATCGGCGCAAACCATTTTGCCGTCGTGACCTTGACCTTGACGTACGACCTTGAAAACCGAAAATCTATTTTTAGCCATATCTCGGGCACCGATCAACATAGGATGTTGAAACTTGGTATGAAGGTGGTTTGGCTTATGCCCGTTCTGATGATGGCATACCGATCAAGGTCAAGGTCAAGGTCAAAAAGATCGCTGGAGCCTGAAAATCGGAGGGTCATTTTTTTCTCCTTCTGTCTGTCCCAAGGATATCTTTCGAACGGGTTGACAGAATCACGTCAAATTGTGTGTGCTGGTGTGTCACCATGAGAGGAAGGCATCCGCGCAAACCATATTGCCGTCGTGACCTTGACCTTGGCGTACGACCTTGAAAACCGAAAATCTTTCAGGGGCCATAACTCCCACACCGTTAGTGTTAGTCTTCAAATTTGGCATGAAGGTACTTTGGCTTATGCCCGTTCTGATGGTGGCATACCGATCAAGGTCAAGGTCACGGTCCGGGCGATCCGTAGGCCTTGAAAGTGGTAGGGGTCTACACATTGGGTTTTAAGCCATATTTTCCACATTAGTACTTGACAGAAGCGCTTCAGATTGTGTGTAGTACTGTATACCCTAGAGAAGAAAACATCCGAGCATAAATTATCACCATGCTGACCTTGACCTTGAAGTGTGACCTTGAAAACCGAAATTTCCTTCTTTGCGCTATATGTTTCTTCTTCAAGCTGTATCTCGTGAACTAGAGGACAGAATCCCTTCCAATTTTGTGTCAGGATGTGACACTCTACGGGGTGTCGCAAGTGCGTGGCATTGCTGGTGACGGACATGTCTGCCGCTCGGCGACGCCCTTGTTTTAGTTGTGACTGAGAGAGAGAGAGAGAGAGAGAGAGAGAGAGAGAGAGAGAGAGAGAGAGAGAGAGAGAGAGAGAGAGAGAGAGAGATAGAGAGAGATAGAGAGAAGAGAAAGAGAGAGAGAGAGAGAGAGAGAGAGAGAGAGAGAGAGAGAGAGAGAGAGAGAGAGAGAGAGAGACAGACTGAGATAGAGAGAGAAAGAAAGAGAGAGAGAGAGAGAGAGAGAGGAGAGAGAGAGAGAGAGATAGAGATAGAGAAAGAGAGAGACACAACACACACACACGCACGCAAGCACGCACGCACGCACGCGCGCAAGCACGGACACACACACACACACACACACACACACGCACGCACGCACGCCACGCACGCACGCACGCACGCACGCGCGCAAGCACGGACGGACACACACACACACACACACACACACACACACACACGCACGCACGCACGCACGCACGCACGCAAGCACGGACACACACACACACACACACACACACACACACACACACACACACACACACACACACACACACACACACACGCACGCACATACACACACACACACACACACACACACAAACCACATAAGTTCGCATATGACCACTCATTCACCATGTCTCTCCCTTACACACATACTCATATATACAAACACACTTTTTTTTTCTCTGTCTGTTTTTCTGTTAGTGTGTGTGTGTGTGTGTGTGTGTGTGTGTGTGTGTGTGTGTGTGTGTGTGTGTGTGTGTGTGTGTGTGTGTGTGTGTGTGTGTGTGTGTATGTGTGTGTGTGTGAGAGAGAGAGAGAGAGAGAGAGAGAGAGAGAGAGAGAGAGAGAGAGAGAGAGAGAGAGAGAGAGAGAGAGAGAGAGAGAGAGAGAGAGAGAGAGAGAGAGAGAGAGAGAGAGAGAGAGAGAGAGAGAGAGAGAGAGATAAATTGATGATTTA
>CM065692.1:44017694-44032694 GCA_017654935.2 Phymorhynchus buccinoides | reverse complement strand
GATGCTGGGTCGCTTTACTGATCAAAATGGTCGAATTCCGAGTGGAACACTGAAGGGTTGAGAAGGATCTGTGTCAGCCACAACTTACGACATTTTGATGTCTGGAAGCTCGATCGTAACATCCTCACTCGATTATGGGTCGCTTTACTGATCAAAATGGTCGAATTCCGAGTGGAACACTGAAGGGTTGAGAAGGATCTGTGTCAGCCACAACTTACTGACATTTTGATGTCTGGAAGCTCGATCGTAACATCCTCACTCGATTCTGGGTCGCTTTACTGATCAAAATGGTCGAATTCCGAGTGGAACACTGAAGGTGCAGATGGGTTGAGAATGATCTGTGTTGAGAGAAGACATGACGACTGTGCTATGGCAGTTTCTGGTTCTAAACTGAACCGATAGTTATCCGAATGACCAAGTCTGTTCAGCAAGGTGGTGAGTTCGTTGCTTCGGAAGAGATGTCTCAGTGCCACGCAAATGAGGACATGTTTGGGCAGCTTCCACTCTCCCTTTGTGACTAGCTCTGCAAAATATCCTGTCCTATTGAACTTGCAAGTCTACTGACTGTCGCTGTTTGATCGTCTTTGTTAGCCAACAGGTCATTCCAAAACCTTTTCAGGTCACCAGGAAGTACATCAGACTGTTGCAGAAACTCGTCGGTTGGTGGCCATGGCTTGCTTTCTGCTGAAAGGACTGAACAATTGTGTTTCTGAGCTTGAAGATTGCACGTCAATATTTTAGGTGTGGCGGTAACGCCATCTTTGATTCCACAAGGAGCCAGAATGGTCAGCTCTTTAACCGTTGGCCCTCAAGAGAAGAAGAAGAAGACAACCTTCGCTGTCAGGGCCCGAAACAAATATGATTACGTTGTACATCATAGTTTAGCAACTAAACACCCTATAACTATTAAAGACCCACTGACCCAACAAGATTAAGTCCCTTGTTTTTTTTCTGGGTTGGTGTGACCCATACACAAATGCTCCTCAGATTCAAATTGAGGCTGCTCTTTAAAGTGTTTGTCTCGTTTTCAATTTGGGGGCATTTGTATGGGAGGCAAACCTGGTCAAAAATAAGATTTCTTACCGTACAGCGAGAGAGGGTAAACCCGTGAAACCCGTGAATTTCACTCACGGATCTGGTGGGTCTTTAAGGAGTTCTTATCTTTTCAGAACACTATTTCACTGTGAGCGGGCACGTGAACAGCGTTCGTTTTTATCAACGTTTTCCTTTCTTCCCCAGAAAGTAGTCACACTGTTCAATAACATAATTCTCTACCTCGCACTTCTTCCTCGTATCCCCACCCTCTTTCTTTGTTTGTCTCTCTGTCTGTCCGTGTGTCCGTCCCTCTCCATCTCCCTCTTTTATTTATGTATTTATTGTTTGTGGCTCAAGCCACAAACCTATAACTCACTTTGTCGGTCGGTCGGTCTGTCGGTCTGTCGTTCCAAAATTGTCGCACTTCAAACAAATCGAGGCTACACTTCTGGCCGCTCTTTAAAATGATGTATTTTAAAAGCGTACAAAATAATAAACATACGTAATACAGACACTACAACAGACACGACGAGTATGCGGTGCTTCTTTCGATGAGTATAAGTAGGATACATAGTTTTAAATGTTTTCCAAAAGATATAAAAAGTGACGAAATGGTGCAGAGATAACATTCTGGTTTACAGATTAAAATTATTGAAAATCCAGGGGAGGTAACTCATGATTGGAGTGGTAAAAATAGACCGCGTGCCACAAACTATTGCGATTTCGCGCTTGTTTATTTATTTATTTATTTTGAGAGAAAATCTGTTTAACGCCCTCCAGTCTGGAAAAGACACATACGGGACATTAGTAAGATATAAAGATGGTGGGAACGATCTTTGTTTGTCTCTCTGTCAGTCCGTGTGTCCGTCCCTCTCAATCTCCCTCTTTTCCCCCCCAAATAGATATATTGTCTTTCTTGTCATTTAGGGAGAAAGGTGGCAGAGTGGTTAAGACGTTCGCCTGCCAAATGTAATGCGTGACTGCAGCGTGAGTGACTCTGGTTCGAATCCCGGCCTCGCCCTTTCTTTCTAGTTTGACAGGAAAATCGAACTGAACGTCCACTCCGGCCTTTGGATGGGGACTTAAAAGCTAGTCTGACCCGTGCGCTTTACGCACGTAAAAATCCCACGACAGTTTGAAAGTCGATAAGAGCAGGGCTAAATCCCGCTGCCTGGTATGACCAAATTGATAGCTAGGTTTTTCAAGTGTGCCCACACCCCACCTCACCCTGTGTCCCCCCAAAAAAAAAGAAAGAAGGGTAGGCGCTGCACTTGCGGCGACGCGCTCTCCAGGGGAGAGCAGTCCGAATTTCACAGAGATAAGTATATACCAAATACCAAATTCTAAAATGTATATATTAATTTATTTATTTCATTGTGCTCTCCCCAAGTCTTCCGTTGGTCTTTATACCAGAATTGGGTGTCTGCCAACGTACTCGATGCAGATGCAGATGCAGATGCAGATGCAGATGCGTGCGTGCACATTAGTTTAAAAACAAAAATCTAAGATTGATTATGCACTGATCTTTCTGGGCTTGATGTAAATTCACTCCCGAATAAAGTATGTTCAGAAACATGAACCACCATCACCTGATAAGTAAATGTTATAATACACGTGCTAATAGGCTGTTTTGGGATGGGGTTATGGTTCCTAGCCCTTAACAACAGCTGGCGTTTCATTCGAAGGCCGCTTATTAACAACGCCAATCTCACTCTCTCACGCGATATTCTCATCCATAGCTGATGCACTTGTACCATAGTGTTCAATTGCCTCGGCTGTTGGGATGATCCCTGGAGTCATTTAGCCAAGGTACGCAAACAAATAAAACAAACAAACAAGTCTCTCTTTCTCTCTGTCTCTGTCTCTGTCTCTGTCTCTCTCTCTCTCTCTCTCTCTCTCTCTCTCTCTCTCTCTCTCTCTCTCTCTCTCTCTCTCTCTCCTCTCTCTCTCTCTCTCTCTCTCTCTCTCTCTCTCTCTCTCTCCACGCTCTCGCGCGACAAAAACAGGTTTTGCCTTCTATTTAACAAAAATATCATTCAAGCCGGTAGGGATATCTCTCACAGGGCGACCAGAGGTGGTCATAAGAGTGATTATAAACACGTTCTGGAACCAATAAAGATCGTTAATAACTCATACTATTTTGTTCAGTTCTTTTTATTATTCATTCGGGAAATTTGACATTATATGCCTAGCGCATAATCGTGACTATCTATTACTTAGGACGATGACTTGACCGCCAGGAACAGTAGGGGCTTAGCGATGATATTCTTAGTTGGGCGTAGTGAGAGAGAGAGAGAGAGAGAGAGAGAGAGAGAGGGACTCGCCTACGCCCAACTAAGGATATCACGCGCTAAGCCCCCTATCAAACCAGTAGGGGCTTAGCGCGTGATATTCTTAGTTGGGCGTAGTGAGAGAGAGAGAGAGAGAGAGAGAGAGAGAGAGAGAGAGAGAGAGAGGGAGATGAGTCTCTCTCTCTCTCTCTCTCTCTCTCTCTCTCTCTCTCTCTCTCTCTCTCTCTCTCTCTGTCTCTCACTACGCCCAACTAAGGATATCACGCGCTAAGCCCCTACTGGTTTGATTGCCCCCTGGCGGTCAAATCATCGTCCTAAGTTGACCATTAAACACTGGTACCCAACGGACAGATAGAGAGACCGACAGAAAAAAAAGACAGTTGAAAGAGACGGGTTCAGTAGTTATAAAATGCAATGTAGAGGTATTAAAGGTGGACCCTGACGGATGAGGTTTTGCAAGGAACACGTCGATATCACCAGAAAGACAGCCTTTTCAAGGATCGGAGCACTCACTTTGCTCTGGTTTCCTAGAAATCAAACCGTCAAAACGGCGATTCCTCCTTGGCGGAGATGCCGGAGAGAGAAGCCATTTTGGATGGGGTGGGTGGGGGCCAATCCCATTGTGGTTGAAGCATTTTCTTTTTTTGCAGTGCATTAAAAAAAAAAAGAAGCTATTTCATTTGTTGTTTATCCTTTAGATAAACTGTATAAAATTAAAAAAACAGAAAAAAACAGGCTTGTATTGCGAAAAGTTCGTGCAAACAATTTGGTCTAAACTCAGGCGGCCAATAGAAAAGAGACGGCACACGGCTTCTCTTTCAGTGAAAATATTTGACTTCCAGCACCTCCGCCAAGGAGGAATCGCCGATTTAACGGTTTGATTTCTAGGAAACCAGAGCAAAGTGAGTGTTGCGATCTCTGTAAAGGGTGTTTTCCTGGTGATCTCGACGTGTTTCTTGAAAAAAAACCATCCGTCAGGGTGCCCCTTTAAACACTATAGCCCACTTCTTAAAGACCCCGCACGTCACGAGTCAAATCACGGTTTTCACGTGTTTTCCCTCTTATAGCTAGTAAGGAATCTTAAGACATCTTCCTAGCATAAGAGGGAATGTGACACGTGACGTGCGGGGTCTTTAAAACGCACGCTTTTCGCGTGCCCGTTCACAGAAAAAACAACAAAAAACAAACACGTGAATGACAATTAACACTTCTGAAAAAAAGATAGAATGCGACTGAAGTCACTCTGCTCCTAAAGTTGTAGTAAGGGTATTTGATGTACCTGACGCTGACGCTGGAGTTTGTTTAAAAATCAAAGATGGCTCTACCTCCACACCTAAACGAAGACGTGAATTCCCCCAGTGAGCAGTCGGAAGAGCCGAGTGAGGATGGAGAAACATTTAGAGAAATCCAAATGTAGTAAGTCGTGGCTGATGTGGGTTAATGTTCCTGTTTTTAATGTATGCATAGTCATTAATTTATGCTGTATTAATTTAAGTATATTTCGGTTGTCTGTTGGTGAAATTGGCATATCTCTCTCTCTCTCTGTCTCTCTCTGTCTCTCTCTCTCTCCCTCTCTCTCTCTAATTCTCTCTCTCTCTCTCTCTCTCTCTCTCTCTCTCTCTCTCTCTCTCTCTCTCTCTCTCTCTCTCTCTCTCTCTCTCTCTCTCTCTCACTACCCCCAACTAAGAATATCACGCGCTAAGCCCCTACTGGTTTTACTGCCCCCTGGCAGTGAAATGTGCGTCCTAAACTGCTCATTGGGACAGGTATGTAAATCAGCTTTAAGCAAACGTTATTTCGCTGAAAAGACCTCTCAGACCTTTTAAGCCATTTCTAGTTTACGGGAGATTTAATATTTAATATTTAGCCCATTGGCTGGTTTGCGTCTTCTAACTTGCTCAACACTAATACCAAAAATGCCAATGTATTGTAAGGAATTTTGGCTCAAGTCTTCCGTCATAACAATTGTATTTCTTTCTCACGTTTGGGATTCCAGAGTTCCATTTTTAAGCGACAGAGATCACCGTAACTAAGTTTTTTCCCCCAGCACGATCATGGGGTTTTGCAGAAGCTAACTGAATCCAGAGTGGGCAGCAACATGGGTTCAGGAAAGGCAGATCACGTGAAAGCCAGCTCCTTTGTTAGGCTTGTGGACGAGAGAGGATAACTGTCTTAGTGTTGGATTTTTTCAAGGCGTTCGACAAGGTGAGCCACACCCTCCTGGACCACAAGCTCAGTCACTATGGCATCACGGGGCAGATCAATTCCTCGATCCGCCACTTCCTTACGGACAGAAAGCAAGCAGTGGGGATGTTGACGGCGCCACGTCGAAGACGGTCCCTGTCGAGTCAGGCTTTCCTCAAGGATCAGTGTGGGACCCGACCTTCTTCTTCTGTGGTGGCGGCCAGCTTCTTTTTTTTTATAGAAGTAAATGTACACACTTTTCCTGCTCTTTCTGCTCTAGGTAAATGACTTAACGGAATGTCTGTCCTCAACCTCTGGACTATTCGCTGATGAAACCCTATGCTACAAACCCGTGTAATCAAGTCAGGACCACTCGCTTCTCCAACGTGATCTCGACCACATAGCGGAATGGGAAGTGAAATGGGAGATGGAATTTTATCCATAGAAATGCCAGTCCTTGCACGTGTCAAGAAAAACAAAATCAAGCTGGCAACTACCATGTCCATAGCCAGACATTAGAAACCGTAGACGAGACAAAATATCTGGGTGTCTCAAACTCAAAGCATCTTATGCCTAGGACACCCACATCACCAACATAACAAACAAGGCTGATAAGACCCTTGGCGTTCTCCGTCGAAACAAGTCATGAAGGTGGGCTCATCGCTATCAAAGAAACGGCCTACAAAGACTAGTAAGACCTACACTTAGATTCGCTGCACCTGTCTGGGACCCGCACACAACCAAGAACATCGGCAAATGGAGCGAGTCCAACGCCGCGCAGCTTGCTGGGTCGTCAATCGTCATCGCCAGACATCCAATGTTGTCAACATGATGTCTCAGCTGCAGTGGCCCCCACTACCCCGCGTTGGTAAAGCATCAGAATGTTATAAGGTTGAAGGAGGATTTTAAATGAAAATCCCCCACAAACACAACACCCCCAACTTATACGCTATATATAATAATCCCTACACGTTTTTTTTTCTTCTTCTCGTTTTGCAGTCTGACCAAAGAAAGTATCCTCAGAGAAGAAGGGACAGTCTACCTGAGGGTGGGCAGTCACAAATTCATCAAATTTACCTGCGACGCCGACAGATCCAATTGGCTGTGCGTGAGCCACTACGATGACTTCCGGAAGTGTTCGGTCTCTTTCGTGGCCGAGATGTTTCTCACCGAGAAAGCTACCGCGGGTCTCCCTGATCCTAAGATCATCCACGTCACTGGCTATGGCGGGGCACACAATCACCGTGGACCTTTTTTTGAAGATGAGGTAAATGACTAGTACGTACTGGCTTCGCTTCCCCCCACCCCCCCCCCCACCCCCCCCCCCCCCCCCCCCCCCCCTTTACCTGGTTATTTTGGTCGGTTAGTTTTCGCATTAATTTCTGATTTCAGGGAGATAATCTGTGAACTGAAAAAGTGATTTTGTTTGCACTCAGCCCTATGGCCCAACAAAAATATTAGGCGAAAAAACACCCCAGCAAAAATAAGACAAAGAGAGAGAGAGAGAGAGAGAGAGAGAGAGAGAGAGAGAGAGAGAGAGAGAGAGAGAGAGAGAGAGAGACAGACAGACAGACAGACAGACAGATAGACAGAGGCAGACAGACAAATAAAAAACAAACAATACCCCATCAGATAGAGCATGGATTCACTGAACAAGTTCAGGAGAATGGTGTCAGATCATTATTGTTTTTCTTCATAGATACACTGATTCAAGTATAGCATTTCTTTTTATTTTGAATAATGTTTTCAATGGAATTTGCCATTCTCTGACTTTCTGCAGGTGGTAGTTTTCGCACAGCCTTGATATTTTTTTAAATTTTATATCTTCAACGTCTTGTTTTTCAATATGCTTTCAATATGGCCGAGTAGACACCTCAAGGGGAACAATTCTGTTTTCATAAGCTAAGATTACCTCTTTCGGATAAGCATTTCATGCTTGTCATTTAGACCACCGGATAGTATAACGACCCACTGACCCACCACGATTAAATCCCTTGTGGTTTTTTTTTATCTGGGTAGCTGTGACCCACATACAAATACCCCCAACTTCAAATGGAGGCTGCTCTTTAAAATGATGTTCGTTTTTAATTTGGGGTCAAAACAAGATTTCTTACCAGCTATAAGAGGGAAAACACGTGAAACCCGTGATTTTGACACGTGATCTGGTGGGTCTTTAAAACAATTGTGAAAAGTTACATACCCAAATTCTCAATCTTCATTAAAAATAAAATGGTAAGCTTACTCGTTTTCTGCAGGCCATGTAGTCACGAACGCGTCTTAGGCCGTCAACACGGGGATTAGTATGTAAACGAGGCTAAACAGCCAATAGTTTTGAGAGTTGAGTCTGATTTACATACTAACCCCTGTGTTTTGGTTTTCTAAGACGCGCGCATGACTACGGGACCAGGTGAATTACTAAACGCAAAGGTGTTATGTTGTTACTGTCAATGGTAGTGTTTGCTAACTCAGTACTTTTTGTGAGAACGTCGTTCTTGAAGATTATGATATGTATGAATGGGGCTGTTGCTAATGAGATTGTATATAAGTTCAGGAACAATACAATCAAGTCTGTATCATTGTTCATTCTTCTGGTACCTAATGGTTGATCGATTTTGACGTGATTTTTGTCGCTCTATGTACCGTGATTAGCTGCTTTATGTGCAGTTTTGTTTCCTTTTCTTAATTAAATATGTTGTTTATAGCATTATTGTTACTTATATTCATTTCCATGTGCCCCCAGGGGGTTATTTTTGGAATAAACCAAACTTGAAACTTGAGTACACTGGAACCTCCCTTATAAGACCTTCAAAAATCATCCCAAATGAGGTCTTATAAGGGAGGGGTCTTATAAGGGAGGGGTATTATAAGGGAGGGGTCTTATAAGGGAGGGGTCTTATAAGGGAGGGGTCTTATAAGGGAGGGGTCTTATAAGGGAGGGGTCTTATAAGGGAGGGGTCTTATAAGGGAGGGGTCTTATAAGGGAGGGGTCTTATAAGGGAGGGGTCTTATAAGGGAGGGGTCTTATAAGGGAGGGGTCTTATCAGGGAGGGGTCTTATAAGGGAGGTAATTTTAATACTTACAAAGAAGGGCAATGTCTCAGAGAAGTAGGTCTTATATGGGAGGGAGTCTTATAATGGGAGGTCTTATAAAGGAGGTTCCACTGTAGTATACAATAAATGGTGATGATTCACCTACCGTTTGAAACGTCACCGCCTTCACAATTTAAAAAAAAGCGGATTTTTATTATTTTGGGAAACATATTTTATAATTTCAATTTGTATTGTTCTATGTTACTTGTGTTAGGTGTTTTAAAATTTTGTATATTATATATTGGCAGATTGTCAAATTTCTTAAAATTGACAACAGAGCCGGTGTGGCGTTCTCAATATGGATTTGTTCTCAACATGTCTGAACATGTGCGACATTATGTTTTGTTGTGTATTTGACGGTTTCAGGTTTGGGTTAGGGATAGGGTTAGGGATAGCTTTAGAGTTGGGGTTAGGAATAGGGTTAGGGATAGGGTTAGGGATAGGTTTTAGGGTGAAATTAGTGTTGAATACACACAAAAGATCAAATTTGATGGTACGTCATGATCAATTTCGCACATGCGCAGACATGTTGAGAACAAATCCATTTTGGGAATGCCACACCGGATCGGTGTGTGCGTGCGTGCGCGTGTGTGTGTGTGTGGTGTGTGTGTGTGTGTGTGTGTGTGGGGGGGGGGGGGGGGGGTATGTGTAGATGGAGTGGGTTCTGGTTTTCGGACCCCCCCCCTCTCCTTCTACCCCAAGCTTGTACCTTAACACAAGGGTGACAAGTAAACAAATGATTCGATTTTCCCTTAATAATCACTTCTTCTTTTTGTTGTTGTTGTGCCCCTTGCAATGAAGGTTCTCTTTTCCTTAAGTGAATGCTACAATCAACAAGAAGGGTGGTTTATCACTTCTTCTCCTTCTTTTTCTTCTGCGTTCCCGGACCATATGGCCATAATGGATAAGATACGTACGTGTCCGGTTTTCAGTTTCCACTGCTCTCATACAGCCGACACATTCTGATAATCATTAAACTGCCACATTTCCCGGGGATTTTCCCCCTGGCCCTGCCCCCCCCCCCCCCCAAGGGCACTACCCCTCAACCCAGAACATATACATCTCCCTGGACCCCAGTCGACCCCCCACCCCCACCCTTACAAATGACTTGGTCCGGCCCTGTGTAACAAGCAATGAGTGCGTCATCATGAAAGGTAAACTAGTGTTTTGATAATTAACGCGCAAGCTTGTTTTCTGATAACACGACGATAATTAATGAATTGTCCTTTCCCGACCTACGATCGCAAAGGACTATGTTTCGTTCGTGTACATAACTTCTTGTTTTCCCTTTCTGTCTGTCCCAAGGATATCTCCCGAACCGCTTGACCGAATCGCTTCAAATTTTGCGTGGTGGTGTGTCACCATGAGAGGAAGGCATCCGCGCAAAAAATGTTCGCCGTCCTGACCTTGTTAATTATTATGTTTATTAATTTGTTTCTTTATTTGTTGGTTGGTTTGTTCCAACAGATGGCCGAGAGTAGATGCTTCAGGAACAAAACCATCTTTGAAAGGTACAGCAAGAACCTCACTGTTTGAACTTTTGGCGCACCACGATTAAGTCCCTTGGTTTCTTTCTTTCTGGGTAGCTGTGTGACCCACATACAAACGTTCCTAACTTCAAATTGAGGCTGCTCTTTAAAATTGTTTTGTTTTCAATTTGGGAACATTTGTGTGGGAGTCGAACCTGGTCAAAACAAGATTTCTTACCAGCTGTAAAAGGGAAAACCCGTAAAACCCGTGATTTTGACACGTGATCTGTTGGGTCTTTTTAAACTTTTGACGCACCACGATTAAGTCCCTTGGTTTTTTTTTCTGGGTAGCTGTGACCCACATACAAATGTCCCCAACTTCAAATTGAGGCTGCTCTTTAAAATGATATGTTTGTTTTCAATTTGGGGACATTTGTGTGGGAGTCAAACCTGGTCAAAACAAGATTTCTTACCAGCTGTAAGAGGGAAAACACGTGAAAACCCGTGATTTTGACACGTGATCTGTTGGGTCTTTTTAAACTTTTGACGCACCACGATTAAGTCCCTTGGTTTCTTTCTTTCTGGGTAGCTGTGTGACCCACATACAAACGTACCTAACTTCAAATTGAGGCTGCTCTTTAAAATTATGTTTTGTTTTCAATTTGGGGACATTTGTGTGGGAGTCGAACCTGGTCAAAACAAGATTTCTTACCAGCTGTAAAAGGGAAAACCCGTAAAACCCGTGATTTTGACACGTGATCTGTTGGGTCTTTTTAAACTTTTGACGCACCACGATTAAGTCCCTTGGTTTCTTTCTTTCTGGGTAGCTGTGTGACCCACATACAAACGTACCTAACTTCAAATTGAGGCTGCTCTTTAAAATGATGTCTCGTTTTCAATTTGGGGACATTTGTGTGGGAGTCGAACCTGGTCAAAACAAGATTTCTTACCAGCTGTAAAAGGGAAAACCCGTAAAACGCGTGATTTTGACACGTGATCTGTTGGGTCTTTTTAAACTTTTGACGCACCACGATTAAGTCCCTTGGTTTTTTTCTGGGGTAGCTGTGTGACCCACATACAAACGTCCCCCAACTTCAAATTGAGGCTGCTCTTTAAAACTATGTTTAGTTTTCAATTTGGGGACATTTGCGTGGGAGCCGAACCTGGTCAAAACAAGATTTCTTACCAGCTATAAGAGGGAAAACCCGTGAAACCCGTGATTTTGACACGTGATCTGGTGGGTCTTTATAAACTTTTGACGCACCACGATTAAGTCCCTTGGTTTTTTTTGTAGCTGTGACCCACATACAAATGTCCCCAAATTGAAAACGAGACATCCTTTTAAAGAGCAGCCTCAATTTGAAGCTGGGGACATTTGTATGGGAGTCAAACCTGGTCAAAACAAGATTTCTTACCAGCTATAAGAGGGAAAACACGCGAAACCCGTGATTTGGACACGTGACCTGGTGGGTCTTTAAAGACTGAACACTTTAGTGTTCTGTGCTTAATTTTATGAAGTTCTACTAAAGCTGAAGTGGGAAACTTACTTTGACCAGGTCTCACTACCATACAAATGCCCCCAAATTCAAAGCGATACATCATTTTAAAGAGCAGCCTCAATTTGAACACGGGGACATTCCTATAAGGGTCACAGTTACCCAGAAAAACCCCAAGGGACTTAATCGTGGCGCGTCAGTGTGTCTTTAAGGGCCTGCCAAACTGCATATGATTCTGTCTGTGTCAATGCGATATGACTGTAACGATGCGAGCCATGATTCCCGTGAAAGTCATGCATTGGGTCTACGTGAATATATAGAGTAGATGTGCCACCTCCCCCCTGCATTTCTCGGTTAATTCCATTTTTCTGTTTTTGCCTTTCTTACCAAACATAAAGCTGTATTTTAGGAACATTTTCACCGAATTATCTTTTTGGAATACTAACCCTAACCCTAACCCTAACCCTAAACCTAACCCTACCCCCCGCTATGTACTGCAGTACACCGCGATTTGTCACAGTTGTGGTTCTTTGCTTTGTTCCGTCCGTCTTATAGGGTGGGGGTTAGGGTTAGGGTTAGGGTTAGTATTCCAAAAAGACAATTAGCTAAAAATGTTCCTAACATACAGCTTTATGTATGGTAAGAAAGGCAAAAACGGAAAAATATAATTAACCGAGAAATGTAGGGGGTGGTGGCGCATCTTGACCTTTACCTTATTTTTAGACGGGACTATTTCAGGTGAATCACGAATGGCATCGTCACAATCGCATCGCACGGACACAGAATCGTATGTAGTGTTAGCGGGCCCTTTAGATTTTAATCCAAAGATTTGAATATTATAATCCACATCTTTGCTCGAATGCGAGATAGTCTCACGACAGACCAGAGCCAAAACAGGCTGCACAATCCGTGAAAAGATAATCTGCTCTCGCGGGTAAAATTGTGGAATTTGCCCAAAGCTTTTTTTTGTTGTCTTCAGCGTTCAATACGTTTTTCTTCATAAAGTTAAAAGTTTTACGTCCTCTCGGCCGAAGCCATACGGAACATTACTATTAATTTATATATTGGGGAGAGGGGGAAGGGGGAAAAGAAAAAAAGTTTTTCTTTTTAAAAATATACAAAAGAAAAAACCCGCTGAAACTAAACAGGTTGTTTTGTCCTTTTCAGCGGGTTTTCCTTTTGTGTACCTTGTCCTTCAGTGGTCATTTCTTTATTTTTTCGAGTATTTAAAAATAGTTTTTTAAAATTTTATTAAGTATTGAGTATTTTTGTTATACTTTTTTGTTTGAAACTAAATTTTATCTTCAATAATAGGTCAAGATTTTGTTAGGTGCCATGGCTCGCACAAAGACTACTCTAAGTTATAAATGTATATACTTTTGTTTAAAATGTTATCTTAAAACTTTCGGCCATTACTCCCTGAGCTATTTTGAGATCAAAAAAATTCCAGGACCACCTTTTAAAAAGCAATGTAAATCTTTAAAAATCGATTTAGGTCAAGAGGCAGTTTACACTACTCTACGCTAATCTTTTCTTTCTTTCAGACTGGCGTTTAAATACATCGACGATGAGGAGGGACGTAAAGAGATACTGCTGGATGGCTACAGATATTTGAATGTGATGCCACCCGATGAACACGGCAACGCCAAGTGGACGTGCGTGAACCACGAGAACAGGACGTGCTGGGTGGACTGCTTCACCGGGCAGCACCGCGGCAAGGACTTCATCGAGGTCAAGGACATGGACGGACGTCACGAGCATCCCAGACACCACGTGCCTGTCAAAGTGAGTGAGGGTCTGTGAAAAATGTAGTAAGATAGATCACTCTCTTTAAATTAACTCGGCAAGGACTTTCATCGAGGTCAAGGACATGGACGGACGTCACGAGCACCCCAGACACCACGCGCCCGTCAAAGTGAGTGAGGGTCTGTGAAAAATGTATTAAGATAGATAACTCTCTTTAAATTAACTCGGCAAGGACTTCATCGAGGTCAAGGACATGGACGGACGTCACGAGCACCCCAGACACCACGTGCCTGTCAAAGTGAGTGAGGGTCTGTGAAAAATGTAGTAAGATAGATCACTCTCTTTAAATTAACTCGGCAAGGACTTTCATCGAGGTCAAGGACATGGACGGACGTCACGAGCACCCCAGACACAACGCGCCCGTCAAAGTGAGTGAGGGTCTGTGAAAAATGTATTAAGATAGATACCTCTCTTTAAATTAACTCGGCAAGGACTTAATCGAGGTCAAGGACATGGACGGGCAATCCCAAACACCACGCGCCCGTCAAAGTGAGTGAGGGTCTGTGCAAAAATGTAGTAAGATAGATAACTCTCTTTAAATTAACTCCCCTCCACCCAAAATTGCTTTCGACAACCCCGCCTAGCTCAAAGGGAGACAAACCCAACTTCATCCTTAAAACAAGCGCGGATTCGCAATCGTTTGTGGCGTGCGACAATGTATTGAAAACGAAACATCATTTTAAAGAGCAGCCTCGATTTGAAGTGCAGCCTCGATTTGAAGTGCAACAATTTTGTCAGCCTCGATTTGAAGTGCGACAATTTTGTCAGCCTCGATTTGAAGTGCGACAATTTTGGACCGACCGACCGACAGACCGACTGACAGACAGACCGACAAAGTGAGTTATAGGTTTGTGGCTTGTGCCACAAACAAAAAGAAGGATGAGCCATGACTTTCACTCGCACAGTACGCGGCAACATTTGTAGGAGAGAATAGCTTACAAACAAATCAATATTTGTGACCCAGCGCCACGAAAGGGACATTAAGTGTCAAAATGACCATTGTAAGAGAATGGCACAGTTAGAAACTCCAGGCAAGTTTCTTTCTAATGATATACAAACCATTCTTGTATCCTTTTTTTGGTTCCAGAGTTATCAGCATTTAAAGTTGGAAGGGTGACTGTTGGCCATTTTGAGAACTCACCATCTAAAGTCTAGCTTATCTTAAGAAAATGCATCAACCTACTAATTTTAAAGCACTTTTTGGAATATTTCGAGAACATATTAAAGATTATCCTTTATGGATTTGAAGAATAAGATGTTAGAGAGCACAAAAATACCCGTAACTCAAAATTGATCAAAAATTAGATTTTTGACTTTGCAAGCCTGTTGTGAGAAACTAGCCCAGCGACTTAATGTCCCTTTCGTGGTGCTGGGTCACATTTATTCAAGAACAAAGATTGAAATAGTGAGGCAAGAGTTCGCTGTCTTAAAGACCCACCAGGTCACGTGTCAAAAGCACGGGTTTCACGTGTTTTCCCTCTTATAGCTGGTAAGAAATCTTTGTTTTGACCAGGTTTGACTCCCATGCAAATGTCCCCAAATTGAAAACGAAACATCATTATTTTTAAAGAGCAGCCTCAATTTGAAGTTGGGGACATTTGTATGTGGGTCACATACTCTGTCTCATCT
>CM065692.1:43997694-44007694 GCA_017654935.2 Phymorhynchus buccinoides | reverse complement strand
ACAGTATGATAAAACAGAATAGGCCGTTGTATATTTTTGATGGTATTTTTTTCTACTCCCTTCAGACCCGCGGGGACATGACTCAACGAGGCCTACCCTCCTCCTCCTCCTCCTCCTCACCCCACATGATGGTGACAGTGATGGTGGGGGTGGTGGTGGCTGTGGGTCTCCTCCCTCCCCTCACCTCCCCCGCCACCTTTGAGGACCACAGGAGTCTGGCCGCAGCCCTGTTCACCAACTACAGCAAGGAACTACAGCCTGTGGCGGACAGCAACGTCCCCCTGGATGTCTATGTCACCATGTGGCTCAACTCCATACAGGTTGGGGAGTGTGATGCTCAGTTATGTTGTGTTGTTTTGTAGTATACTGAAGTAAATCAATGAACTACATACAGCATGTAGTGGATAGTATCATCAGCTCTCTGGATGCATAACATGTCTATCAGCATGTGGCTCAACTCGATACAGGTTGGGGGAGTGTGATGTTCAGTTATGTTGTGTTGTTTTGTAGTATACTACTGGAGGAAATCAAAGAACTACATGTATAGCATGTCTATCAGCATGTGGCTCAACTCCATACAGGTTTGGGGAGTGTGATGTTCAGCTATGTTCTGTTGCTTTGTAGTATACTACTGAAGGAAATCAAGGAACTACGTACAATCTGTAGTGGACAGTGTCATCAGCTCTCTGGATGCATAGCATGTCTATCAGCATATGGCTCAACTCCATACAGGTTTGGGGAGTGTGATTGAGTTTAGTTGTGGTGTTTTGTAGTATACTGAAGTAAATCAAGGAACTACATACATACAACCTGTAGTGGATAGCGTCATCATCTCTCTGGATGCATAACATGTTTATCAGCATGTGGTTCAACTTGATACAGGTTGGGGAGTGTGGTGTTCAGTTATGTTGTGTTACTTTGTAGTATACTGAAGTAAATCAAGTAAATCAAGGAACTACATACAGCCTGTAGTGGATAGTAGCATCAGCTCTCTGGATACATAACATGTCTATCAGCATGTGGCTCCTCAATTCGATACAGGTTTGGGGAGTGTGGTGTTCAGTTACGTTGTGTTGTTGTGTAGTATACTACTGAAGGAAATCAACGAACTACGTACAGCCTGTAGTGGATAGCATCATCAGCTCTCTGGATGTATAACATGTCTATCAGCATGTGCCTCAACTCGATACAGGTTTGAGAGTGTGGTTGAGTTATGTTGTGATGTTTTGTAGTATACTACTGAAGTAAATCAAGGAACTACGTACAGCCTGTAGTGGACAGTATCATCAGCTCATGTTGTCCATTCTACCCGTCTCAGGAGCTGGACGAAATCAACCAGGAGCTCATCTTCTCCGCGCTGTTCGAGGTGTACTGGAGTGACGGGAACCTTGCCTGGAACAGCTCCGACTACAACCAGACAGCCTACATCTGCTTCCCCCAGAAAGACATGTGGATTCCAGACCTCACCATCCAAAACTCCATGGAGTCCATGAAAGAGCTCGGCTTCGACAGAAACTACTTGCAGTGAGACGCTCTTGCTTGGTTTGGTCAACGCACGTTAAAGTTTCTGCTTAGAGAGAGCACCGACCATGTTATCTCCACTACAGTTGTTGCTCTTTGTCTGTCTAGCTTGGTTGCTTTCCTTGCATACTTATGCAGACACACACAAACACATATATATATACACACACACACACGCACGCACGCACACAAACACGCACGCACGCACGCACACACACACACGCACGCACGCACGCACGCACGCGCACACACACACACACATACACACACACACACACACGCACACGCACACGCGCACACGCACACACACGCACACGCACGCACACACACACACACACACACACACACACACACACACACACACACACACACACACACACACACACACACACACACACACACACACACACACACACACACAGAGAAACGAAGTGTGTTTCAGTATATAGAGTACTAACAGGTCTGCGCGTTGGTTGGGTACGCGCGTACCCCCCCCCCCCCCCTTGAAATCGTAAATAAATCACGTCATGCTTGCGTCATTGTTTGCGTCATTTGAAGGGGTACGCAACCCCCTTGGTACGCTAGTTAAATTAAAAATATATTGTTAACAAACATTTTATGGTAGAGTTTGTAGAGAAATCACGTCATGCTTGAGTCATCGTTTGCGTCATTTTGAGGGGTACGTACCCCCCCCCCCCCCTCCCCACACACCTTGGTACTCTAGCTAAACTTAAAATATATTGTTCATGAACATTTGATATTATTTCGTACTTTCGCTTTTTTTAAATTTTTATAGTAGTGGCTATAAATATCCTTTTCCCAGAATAGACAGCAACGGCTTGGTCAAATGGATGGTGGGCGGAGTCTTTAAGACGTCATGCGATATTGACGTCACCTACTACCCCTTCGACTCGCAGCAGTGTGACGTCATCATCACCACCCTGATCTCCACGCGTCAGGAGATCGACGTCAGCTATTCCAAGCAGGACTCGGTCAAGACGGACTGGTACAGCAAATCGGGGTCCTGGGACCTGCTGAACTTTACCGTCGGAACCGTGTCTGATACCAGGTAGGGTAAGACGGGGTAAGAAGCCCACGGGCGGGTAAGAAGCCCATGCCAATTACCTCGTGAAATGAAGCAAATCTCAATCACATGTTTGCCCCTGAGACGAGGGTTAATGTTTAGCATTCGTTTCATGGACACATTTGACTGAAATTTGCTTTATTTCGTGAAATGATTGGCATGGGCTTCTTACCTTACCCGCCCATGGGCTTTTTACCCCGTCTTCACCTACTGTCACTGACTCGTCACTTTTAATCTGTAAGTTTCATCTTTCACGTGTAGAGTGGCACAGTGGTAGCGCGTTCGCTTTGTGTCAAGTAAACCCGAGTTCGAACCTGGGTACAGAGGATTTTTTCATCTCACTTTGCACTAGGCCTTACGGTCTGAACGTGGAGTCTTTCGGATGAGACGATAAACCGAGGTCCCGTGTGCCCATGCACTTAGCAAATCCAGTGGCAACGAAAAAGTTGTCATTTGGTCAAAATTTACCCCCCTCCCCCCTTTCCTTCCTCATCAGTCACACAAAAATCGCATGCAAACCCCCCCACAAAAAAACCCCATTGGGTGGCGCGCCTCTGGCTGCAACGCGCTCTCCAGGTGGGAGCAACCCGAATTTCACAGAGACGCCTCTGTGACTATAAAGTACCTAATGCCTAATGCCAAAATTTACCCTCACCTAAAATTTATCCTCACCGATATTATTGTCTCCCCCCCTAAACTAATAAACGTACTCTTATTTCATCCAACTTCATACTAGCAATGTTGTTGTTGTTGTTCCCTGGCTTAAAGACTCCAGGGATCATCCCAACAGCCGAAGCACTTGAACACTATGGTACAAATGCACCAGCTAAGGAGATGAGAACATTACGTGTGCGACCGTTTTTGATTACCCCGCCACGTGGGCAGCCACACTCCGACTTCGGAGGAATACTATCAATGCTCTGATCTTTTTTCTTAATTTTCTCCTTATAAACTAGTGAACGCATCCTGATTCGCCTTCACCATCCACTAGCACAATTTTGAGAATAATAATCATGACAACAGCAATGTTCTGTTGTTTTATTTTCCCCCCAAACTAGTGAACGTACACTGATCGCCTTTACTATCCACTTGCACATTTTGGAGAAGAATAACGCCAATTCAACAGCAACGTGTTTCTTTTCGTTTCTTCTTTCCCCTAAACTAGTGAACGTACACTGATCGCCTTCACCATCCACTTGCACATTTTGAGAAGAATAACACCAATTCAACAGTAATGTGTTTCTTTAAAAAAAATTCATATTTCCCCTAAACTAGTGAACGTACACTGATCGCCTTAGCTATCCGCTTGCACATTTTGAGAAGAATAACACCAATTCAACAGCAACGTGTTTCTTTTTGTTTTCTTATTTCCCCTAAACTAGTGAACGTACACCATCCACTTACACATTTTGGAGAAGAATAACGCCAATTCAACAGGAATGTTTTTTCTCTCTTATTTCCCCTAAACTAGTGAACGTACGCTAGTCGCCTTCAGCATCAAAATGAAGCGGCTGGGCACCTACTACATGATCACCATCCTGGTCCCCGTGCTGCTGCTGTCGCTGACCTCCACCCTGGTGTTCGCCCTGCCCGCAGACTCCGGGGAGAAGATGGGCACCTCCATCACCGTGCTCTTGGCCTTCGCCGTCTACCTCAGCATCGTGGCTGACCAGATGCCCAGGACATCGACTAAAGTGAGTGAGAAGAGAAAGAAGGGAGAGGAAGAAGAAAAAGTGAGAGGAAAATGAGGAGGAGGAAGAAGAGAGCTGAGAGAGAGAGTCAAAGTCAAAGTCAAAATGGTTTAATGTTTAGGCCTCTGGCCCATAACAATAGCGACAAACAAGACATTTATAAAAAAAACAATAACAAATCATTAGACCATTTGCCACGTGAGAGTGACCTTGAATTTCAATAAAAAGGCTTGGAATAAGAGAGGTCACGCAGCTACGGGCAAAACAGGCGGGCAAAAGTGGAGTCAGACACTTACTATGTCTAGTCTCTAGAACGACCGCCGTGGCAAAGACCCAGAAAGACATCGATTTCGGCCAACAAGAGCTTTGTTTAATATGTACATAGAACATTGTGTGATTACTTGAGTGCTTTCGCAAGCTAAAAACATTGCAAGTTTGAACAAGGATGGACGTCTATAATAGTGTTGCTGTATGAATGAAGTGAGCTGAGAGAGAGAGAAGGGGGTGGGGGTGGGGATGGGGGTGGGTGGGGTGAGGGAGAGAGAGAAGATGGGCACCTCCATCACCATGCATGCTGCTAGGCTTCGCAGTCTACCTCAGCATGGCGGCTGAGCAAAGTGCTCAAGACGTCCACGAGGATGAGTGAAAGAAGAGAAAGGAAACCGTTGCACATATTAGGGGAAGACGGGGTAAAAAGCGCATGGGCGGGTAAGAAGCCCACCCCAATTATCTCATGAAATGAAGCCAATTTCAGTCTCATTTTGCCCATGAGACGAGCGTTAATGTCTAGCATTCGTCTCATGGGCAAATTTGACTGAAATTTTCTTTATTTCATGAGATAATTGGGGTGGGCTTCTTACCCGCCCATGCGCTTTTTACCCCGTCTTCCCCTATAGTCCTTTGTATTGACAAAAAGGATGAAAGGCAAACTAGGATCTAACGATATTAGTTGTTTGCACACCTAACTTCAGGCACGGCCTTTCAGATTCCCTTCTTAAATCTAAAAGCTGAATAGGCCCCATACTGGTGACGTAATGACATAGAGAATCGGGGTGGGAAGGGGTGTGTGGGGCGGTGGTGGTGGTGGTGGTGGTGGTGGTGGGGGGGGGGGGGGGGGGGTAGGGGCAGCATGCAAAGCGATAGTTAATCCCTTCACTGCCGGAGAAAATTTGAGAAACGTTTCTTAATTATTGTAAAACGAAAAAGGGACCTGCTAGACTCAATCTGAAAACCCCCACAACGTATGACATCATCAATAACATCACACACCTGTAGTAGACAGGGGCCAGGCAGGATGCATATGCATCAATCAGCTTCTTTCTTCCTTTTAAAGAGACACTAACCCACCACGATTAAGTCCCTTGTTTTTTTCTGGGTAGCTGTGACCCACATACGAATGTCCCCAACTTCAAATTGAGGCTGTTCTTTAAACTGATTGTTTCGTTTCTAATTTGGGGGCATTTGTATGGGAATCAAACCTGGTCAAAACAAGATTTCTTACCAGCTATAAGAGTGAAAACACGTCAGCTTTATTCAGTTGTTAGCTCATGTACGCTTATACATCTGTATCATTAAAAACTCGGCACTTTCCTGGTGTTGCACTGCTTCCGGGCATTGCCTCCAGGATCGTTCCCACCATCTTTATATCTACTAATGTCCCATATGTGTCTGTCTCAGACCGGAGGACGCTAAACGGATTTTCACTCACTCACAGGGAAAACACGTGGAAACCGTGGTTTTGACACGTGACGTGATGGGTCTTTAAGGGTGACTATAAATATAAAATGTAGAGTATTAAATTTGGCAGCGATTTAATGCTAAAAAAAAGAAGATGATTTTGACCAAAAAATAGATGCTTGTGGAAAAAGAAAAGACCATCTAACCCTAACCCTATCCCTATCCCTAACCCTAACCCTATCCCTAACCACGGAAAGAAACCAAGAAATAGAGCAGGAGGGTGTAAATCTACATATTTGCCGAGAAATCGATGTACAAAGCCATGCACTTATACTATTGTTTTTGCTGGAACCATTCCTTTTTTTGGTTGAAAATGTTTAAGTCATTATATTTTACATCTGACAGGTGTCGCTGCTGGCAGTCTACCTGACCATGTTGCTGGGGCAGACGGCCGTGGGAGTTCTTCTCTCCGTGTGGATACTTAACCTGCACTTCCGGGATGACGCACTTCCGCCAGGAAAATGCATGCGCAGAATCGTATTTTTTCTCAGAGCAGTATTGCGCAAAGATCCCCGGAAATCGAAGGTGAGCTTAACTAGATTTTTTATTTTATTATTTCGGTGTAAAACTTGAATTCATATTGATTTGTTTACTGCATAAGGTGATATGAATTTTCAAAAAACAAACAACCAACAACAAAAGTTAGAAAGCCGAGCATTGAACGCATGAAATAAACCTGCGTGCGTGTGTGTGTGTATGTGCGTGAGTGTTTGTGTGTGTGCTATGTATTGTTTCATTCTTCTTGTATTTTTTGTATATCACGGTTGTTAACATGTGTGTGTGTGTGTGTGTGTGTGTGTGTGTGTGTGTGTGTGTGTGTGTGTGTGTGTGTGTGTGTGTGTGTGTGTGTGTGTGTGTGTGTGTGTGTGTGTGTGTGTGTGTGTGTGTGTGTGTGTGTGTGTGTGTGTGTGATCTACTGTTTCATTCTGTCAGCATTCTTTTTATATTATGATTGTAAGCGCTTAGGGCTTTTGCTAAGATTAAGCGCCCTAAATTTTCATTATTTTATTATGTGTTATTATTATTATTATTATTAACCCTTTCACCGCCAATGTTGCATTTGTGCACCACAATGACTTAGCAACCATGCCATAAAAACTCTTGAAATCAAGAGTCTGTTATTCAATAATATTGTGTTCCTAAATTTGGGCAGTAAGGATTGACCCTATTCTAAATGTGCCACAGAGAAATCCAACAATATTGCAGACACAATCTTTTCTGTGGCCAAGTAGCTTTAATGGAAAACTTTGGCTCAAAGATGGCTGGCGGTGAAAGGGTTAAACACATGTTTTTAACCCTGTACGATAGTGTTATCTTGACTATTTTTTATTCATTACTGGATGTTTGTAGCACTGTGAGTTTGTCCACTTCCTAATTCATGACGTGGTTTCTTCTATCTGTCAGTCGAAGTTGTGGCAAACTATAGGGATGCCATTGGCGCAGGAGTATGAGAAATTCGTATATGAAAATACAATAAAAACGGACACAATTTGTGACCCAGCACCACGAAAGGGACATTAAGTGTCAAAATGACATTTCTGAGACAATGGTCCAGTTAAAAACTTCAGACAATTCACTTCCAATTGATATAAGAACCATTCTTGTAACTCTTTTCGTTTTAGAGCTATGAGCATTCAAAGTTGGTAGGGTGAATGTCGGCCATTTTGAAAACACACAGTCTAAAGTTAGCTGAAGAAAATGCATCCACCTACTCATTTCAAAGCGCTTGTTGGAGTATTTAGAGACCATAATAAAGATTATCCTTTATAAATACGAACTATGAAATGTTAGAGATTACGAAAATACCCATAACTCAAAATTGAAAAAAAAAAATGATTTTTGACTTTGCAAGCCTGTTATGAGAAACTGGCTCAGCGACGTAATGTCCCTTTCGTGGTGCTGGGTCACATTTGAGGAACAGATTTCGGCAATCTTGTACTTTATAGTAAAACCCCTCTTGTTTACGACCCTCAATCTCAAAGTTTGCTTCTGTCAGTTTTATGCAAATAATCATAGACTGATACTAACCCTATCCCTTTCCAAACAAATGGTAGCAAATTGGTTTTCAGTGAAAATGTTCAATGCGAAAATTTGTTTGCGCGCGCGCGCGCGCGCGCGTGTGTGTGTGTGTGTGTGTGTGCGTGTGTGTGCGTGTGTGTGTGTGTGTGTGTGTGTGTGTGTGTGTGCTTGTGCGTGCGTGTGTGTGTGTGTGTGTGTGTGTGTGTGTGTGTGTGTGTGTGCGTGTGTGTGCGTGCGTGCGTGCGTGCATGTGTGTGTGTGTGTGTGTGTGTGTGTGTGTGTGTGCGTGTGCGTGCGTGTGTGTGTGCGTGTGTGTGTGTGTGTGTGCGTGTGCGTGCGCGCGACGGATTGCCCACATTTCCAGCAAACTGTGTGCTTGTGTGGTGTGTGTGTGTGGCAGGCTGGTGCGTGTGCTTTGCCCAATATTGTGTGTGTCCGTGCCTATTGGCCACTGCGTGAACACCTTTGTGCAAGAGTGTGTGCCCGTGGTGGGCGCGCGCGACGGTTTGTACCCAGATTTCCAGCATAACTGTAAGCTTAATAGTAATTTACTGGCAGGCTGGTCATTATCTTTAGCCCAATATCATTATTGCTCCTCAACAGCCTATTGGTCACTGCAAAGAACACCTTTTGCAGTGAGTGATATGACCCTTGGTGGGTGGGGCCTGTCGCATGGTTGAGTAGCTGTAAACCAAAGTAGCTCGCTACTATGAACTGTCTCGCCAATAACCCTATTTGAGGCCACGTAATGGCTGCCATTTGCAAGAGTGAATGCCTAACCCTATACCGAACCAACAAAAAAGTTAACTCTGGTTCATGCTCAATGGCGCAAATACACACTGTCATAGGTAGCGAGCTACTTATTTTTACGAGCTACCTTTTTTCATGCGACAGAGCCTACCGTACGCCATTTAGGCCGAGTAGTAATCAACACGGTTCGATCCAACCAACGTATCTCCATTTACATTTTGCAGGTGAATCCAGCAGAAACCACACCTGTAGCGTTTCTCCTGAAGGAGAAAGGTAACGACAGCAGCCCACGTGACAAGGACGCCATTTTGGCGAGCAGCGAAGAGGAAGAGCCTCTGCCTTGGACCACCGTGTCCTTCATCATTGACCGCTCCCTCTTCTACCTCTTCTCCGTGCTCATCTTTCTGGTGACCGTTATCTTCATGACAGTACTGGCTGTTGGGGATTAACCCTTTCACCGCCAGCCATCTCTGAGCCAAAGATTTCCATTAAACTTACTTGGCTACAGAAAAGATTTCATCTGCAATATTTTGTGGGATTTCTTTGTGACACATTTAGAATAGGGTCAATCCTTACTACCCGAATTTAGGAACTCACCATTGAATGCTAGACGGTGATTTCAAGAGTTTTAATGACATGAGTGTTAAATCATTGTGGTGCAAAAATGCGACATTGGCGGTGAAAGGGTTAAAACCCTTTCACCGCGAGCCATTTTTCAGCAAAAAAAATACCGTTAAACTTAACTGGGTAGAGAAAGAAAAAAGCTGCAATATTGGGAATAGCTATGTGACACGTATAACATTAGGCCTATCCTTACCTCCCAAAGTTAAGGAAATAGGGTCTTCGGCTAACAGGCCCCGATTTGATGCCTTTTAATAACATGGGTGTTAAACCATTGTGGTGCATGAATTGGCGGTGAAAGGGTTAATTAATTATAGATATCTCGATGACCAAGTTTGTGCATAGATTAAAGGTGGACCCTGACGGATGAGTGTTTTTGTGCAAGAAACACATCGCGATCACGTAGTAAATCTGTTTAGCGTCCTCCTCCGGTCTGGAACAGACACATATGGGACATTAGTAGATGTAAAGATGGTGGGAACGATCCTGGAGACAATGCCCGAAAGGCAGTGCAACATCAGTAAAGTCCCGAAGTTTTTTTTTTAACATTACAGACAGTCTTCAGTATTTTAAGTCG
>CM065692.1:43990194-43992694 GCA_017654935.2 Phymorhynchus buccinoides | reverse complement strand
ATGCAAATTATAACAACACAATTCATAATCTTGGAGAAAAAATCACACACAACAAAACATCACCAGGAACGGTTTTCGTAAATGTAAAATAGAAAGAAAAATAATCTGTGTGATAAAAAAACACACCCCACATTGGCGATTATTCTGAAGTTCCAAACATAATAATTATGCCCAGCAGACGCACAGGTGACTGGAAATGTTTGATCAATTAGTGAAAAGAAAAATGTGTCTCATCAACATTTTGACAAGCTCATCGAGTCAATCGTGAAAATACGAACTCTATTTTAACAGACAAATCGTGAATCGAAACAACAAGTAATATTATTACAGCAGCAACAATATTCGAAACAGTATCCCAAACGGTGTCCTGTGATAGTCATAATTATTATTATCTGCGTTTTTCTTTGATTGTGTAAATGAGTATATCAGAAAGCATGATCGTGATCAAGTAGGCCTTTTATTAGTTGAAATGAAAATCTGTTTAACGTCCTCCGGTCTGGAACAGACACATACGGGACATTAGTAGATGCAAAGATGGTGGGGGCGATCCTGGAGGCAATGCCCGGAGGCAGTGCAACACCAGGAAAGTCCCGAATTTGTAACAATACAGATGTGTATGAAAACAAGAGTTGGTTTTTATATGGGAAAACGTGTCTAAATATGGCTGAGGTGGATATCTAGCAAAATGTGTCATTATGTAATGTAGGTAGATGTGTTGTTCTATAATGGAAGGGGTGGGGGTGGGGGATGGGGGGGTACAATAGTACGTAAAAGATAGGACATTATATTAATGGGGCTAAGACAGTAAGCAACGATATGTAAATTAATCTGTAAATGAAAAAGTGCATGTTTTCCCCCCCCCGCTTGTTTTAAAACCGCCCAAAGAATGGCTTGTACCCACGTGTCGTCATATCCGGCCACAAGGAGCGTGCCATATTATGGGAGACCGCCATCTTAGTCAGTAACTTTGTTTGAAAAATGCCAGATCGATGCTGTTTACACACAAATCTGACTAAGATGGCGACACTTCCGTTGGAAGGGTCGAGATGCGCACGCAGGTGGGAGGCGGGGGGGGGGGGGGGGGGGGGGGGGGGGGGCATACGAGAAGTGGGTTGGAAGACACTGCTGTTCGTTTCAAAGCAAAATGAACGTTCGGATCATATAACGGATGGAATTCCTAAGCCGGACACACGGCACCACTAACCACTGGGCCTATTCCTTATTCCCCTTTGTACAACACGACACAGAATGGACCAGTCAGTCGTGTCCGACCATGACATACCGACACCGAAGGAGGCGGCGGCGGCTATTCGGGCATGGTCGGTTTAACGTCTAATTAGGCGTAGCCTCTTATAGACAGACAAATCGGGATTATTTTTTTTAGTGGCATAACCTTGCCCGGGGGACTTTCCCCACTCTTCCCAGGCAGAAAAGACTGGAAGGTAGCAGGTGTCGCGGAAGGCCCCCCCCTCAAAAAAAAGCAAAAAAAAAGCAATAAAAAAAGATGAAAGCCCAACTCATCCCCTTCGTTGCGGTACAAAGAGCTAGTATTATACACACGCCTACTACACGTTTGCAGATCATCAGAATTTCACGAAAGATCAGACTGTGCGGCAGGGCTCCCAATCGTCCCGAAAAACAAGGGGTCCCAGGGACTCCTTCATTTACAGCATAGAGGGTCCTAGAGGAGGGATAGAGGGTCCCAATGACATTGTGAATGCTAAAAAAGAATTTTTGTAGTGCATCCCTGGGACCCCCTGCACATTCTTTTAGAGGGTCCCTTAGAATTCTAGTACTTCATAGACCCCTAAATGGGGGTCCCTGGGAGCCCTGGTGCGTTGGTTTTTCCATTCTTGAAGAAAGCTGCTTCATGCAGAGGTCTCACTTTACAAGGGGCCCTAGTTTCGGACCAACGCAGCAGCACAACGAGTTTATCATGGAAATGTGGATCATTACGATGGCTTGGAGTCAAAACGGACTATCTTTAGATAGGACTATCTTTAGATAGTCCATTGACGTATTATTGAACCTATTACAAAAAACTAATAACTTGTATTAAACAAGGACAGCAGGAATATAATATAATTGGGGGGGGTGGGGGGGGTTGCGTTTTATATTTCTGCAGTCTTTTTTTAAAAACAAGTTATTAGTTTTCGTACGAAGTTCAATAATATGTCAATGGACTATCTAAAGATTAAAGGATAGGGTTAGGGTTCGGGTTAAGGTTAGGGTTAGGGTTAGTCCGTTTTGACTCCAAGCCATCGAATTTAATGAATTGGTTATTAGTTACGAAGGGAACAAACACATCGCAGTCCATTCATGCTTCTTTCATGATGTTAGTATATCGGAGTTGTTGTTTTTATGCATTCCGGGTACTGGACGAAACATTGAAATACAAACGAGGCAAAGCATGTGATGAATTAACGAGCCAGATAAAATGTCCAGTAGATTGAAAAAACAATAATAATTCCACAGTGACCATTTTTGTTTATTTCGAGAC
>CM065692.1:43965194-43977694 GCA_017654935.2 Phymorhynchus buccinoides | reverse complement strand
CCCCACTGAAAAGTGACTCACCCAAGACAGCATAACAATGAGAACGCTAGGGATGTAGATGGTGATCATGTAGTAGCCTAGATTCCGCTGGAGGTAGAAGTCTACCGCGATGCACGTGAAGGCCTCTGGAAGAAAATAATAAAGAACACATCACATTATTTTTTATGTTTGCATTATTCATGTCTGGGTAGCATTGTTATTATCAACAGATAACGTAACATTAAGCAAAGCAACAAACAAACAAGTGCAACGCCGAGCGGCTGCAAAGTCCCCTCGCAGCATCGTCGAGCTACTCCGAAATCGGAATGTGTCGGCTGTACACATACATAAAAACGCATGAAAACAGCACGTAACTATATACAAACGCATGAAAACAGCACGTAACTGAATAGTTTTTTTTTATATAATAGCCTTGGGGTTCGGACTTGAGCGCGCGCGATCATGCGCACACGCGCGCACAGAAAAATTCATGACAACTGTGTTATAGACCATTCATCAAGAAATGTTGTGAAAAAAACTGCATTGAAATACATGCAACACTTCGCGAGATTGTAGCGATTATGTGTTTCGGGGTTTGAACCCCGTAACTGGCGCGACCTTGACCTTAATGTAAAACTAAATACATCAGTGGATAGCTTGCCTCTTGGCCAACTAGTATATCAAATTTGATGATGATAGACTGAATAGTTTTTGAGAAAAACGGACGAATAGCCGGACGGACGGACGGACCAGACAAAAACAATAATTCCCCGAACCTTCGGCTCGGGGACTAACAAGAACAAAGAATCAAGCGAACAAAGAAAATAGGGGAAGACGGGGTAAAAAGCGCATGGGCGGGTAAGAAGCCCACCCCAATTATTTCATGAAATAAAGAAAATTTCAGTCAAATTTGCCCATGAGACGAATGCTAGACATTAACGCTCGTCTCATGGGCAAAATGAGACTGAAATTTGCTTAATTTCATGAGATAATTGGGGTGGGCTTCTTACCCGCCCATGCGCTTTTTACCCCGTCTTCCCCTATCACTTCCACGAAACAACCACATGGTTATTTATTGAACTCCGTTTGTGTTGCATGTATATGCCACTCACCCTCCTCTGTTTCTTTACTATCCATCCACTGAGAGAGAGAGAGAGAGAGAGAGAGAGAGAGAGAGAGAGAGAGAGAGAGAGAGAGAGAGAGAGAGAGAGAGAGAGAGAGAGAGAGAGAGAGAGAGAGAGAGAGAGAGAGAGAGAGAGAGAGAGAGAGAGAGAGAGAGAGAGAGAGAGAGAGAGAGAGAGAGAGAGAGAGAGAGAGAGAGAGGAGAGAGAGAGAGAGAGAGAGAGAGAGAGAACGAACGAACGAATGTTTTTTATTGACCCCGGCCTAAAAAAAAGTTTCAAGCACCCTGCCTTCAAAAGTCTGTGATCCGGTCCTGAGAAGAGAGAGAGAGAGAGAGAGAAGAGAGAGAGAGAGAGAGAGAGAGAGAGAGAGAGGAGAGAGAGAGAGAGAGAGAGAGAGAGAGAGAGAGAGAGAGAGAGAGGGGAGGGGGCAGACAGACAGACAGATAGAAAGATACACACAGAGACAGAGAGAGAGAGAGAGCAGTAAGCTGATCGAAATATTTTCAGGTATTATTTTCTGTTCTATTCCTTTAAAAAATAATAATCATGTTTCAGTTTTTTTATTATTTTTGTTTGGAGACACTAAGTAGGATTACGCCAATCACATGCACCCACCGATTAATCTATTCATCCTTTTATTTATTTTATAAACGCATGCATTATATTATAGATACAAGCAAACACATAGGCATACATCTACACACATGAGCGTACGCACACTCTCAAATTACTTAGATACACACAGACACACATACATATAATCCACGCGCATACACATACCCCCCCTCCACGTACACCTACCCGCACCCCCCTTCCACGCACACACACATAGCCCCACCCACCCCTTCCACGCACACACATACACATACCAAAGTATCCTTCGTCGTCATCTTCTGGAGAACAGTTCTTGGACTGCATCCCCATCAGGCTGAACTGGGGCAGCACCATCCGGGCATTCCACAGCATGGCCTGATGGGATCGCCACCGGAACTGCAGGTAGTTCTTGCTGAAGGCAACTGTGAAATAACGTGAGATAGGGCCTACAACAGACAGCGGACAATCTCGGATACACTCCTTATCAATCATCCGTGTTGTTGGAGGTTCGGGACTTTCCTGGTGTTGCGCTGCCTCCGGGATCGTTCCCACCATCTTTGTGTGGACTGATGTCCCGTGTGTGTCTGTTCCGGACCGGAGGACGTTAAGCAGACTTTCTTCTTCTGATAGCCCCCTCCCTTTCCTCAGTCTTGGTGTTTCTTTGATGATTTAGAACATCACCTGTATTACGCACCCGCGCGCTCACGCGCATGCCGCATTATATGCGCACATGCATCTAATAATTATGCATTTGCTAGAGAGAGAGAGAGAGAGAGAGAGACCTCTCTTCTTCTCTCTGAGAGAGAGAGAGAGAGAGAAGAGAGAGAGAGAGTTTTGTTGAGAGAGAGAGAGAGAGAGAGAGAGAGAGAGAGAGAGAGAGAGAGAGAGAATTAAATTGAATTGAATTGAATGAATTTTATTTATAGAGGGTAATAGAATAAGCAATAACATGCTTATAAGCAAATCAGAGAGAGAGAGAGAAGAGAGAGAGAGAGAGAGAGAGAGAGGAGAGAGAGAGAGAGAGAGAATCAGGTCAAGGCCAAAGCTCCAAGAGAGAGAGAGAGAGAGATAATTAAATTGAATTGAATTGAATGAATTTTATTTATAGAGGGTAATAGAATAAGCAATAACATGCTTATGCAAATCAGAGAGAGAGAGAGAGAGAGAGAGAGAGAGAGAGAGAGAGAGAGAGAGAGAGAGAGAGAGAGAGAGAGAGAGAGAGAGAGAGAGAGAGAGAGAGAGAGAGAGAGAGATAATCAGGTCAAGGCCATATATCCAAGAGAGAGAGAGAGAGAGAGAGAGAGAGAGAGAGAGAGAGAGAGAGAGAGAGAGAGAGAGAGAGAGAGAGAGAGAGAGAGAGAGAGAGGGGAGGGTGCAGACAGACAGATAGATAGAAAGATACACACAGAGACAGAAAGATGAAGACATAGCCATTTTGCATACCCGTCTGTTTTACGAGAGTGACATTAGTTCTCTTTCCCTTATACAAAATCAACGGCATGTTGTAGGGGAAAAACAAACAAACAGCACACTAATGATTAATCAGAAAGCTATGCTACACACCGATGACTGCTCTTGTCTTTAAAGACCCACCACATCACGTTTCAAAATCACGGGTGTCACGTGTGTTCCCTCTTATAGCTGGCAAGAAATCTGGTTTTGACCAGGTTTTACTCCTATACAATATGCCCCCAAATTGAAAACGAAAACATCGTTTTAAAGGGCAGCCTCAATTTGAAGTTGGGGGCATGTGTATGTGGGTCACAACTACCCTGAAAAAAACCCAAGGGACTTAATCGTGGTGCGTCAGTGTGTCTTTAAAGACCCACCAGTTCACGTGTCAAAATCACGGGTTTCACGTGCTTTCCCTCTTACAGCTGGTAAGAAATCTTGTTTTGACCAGATTTGACTCCCATACAAAATGCCCCCAAATTGAAAACGAAGCATCATTTTAAAGAGCAGCCTTAATTTGAAGTTGGGGGCATTTGTATGTGGGTCACAGCTACCCAGAAAAGAAAAAAACCAAGGGACTTAATCGTGGTGGATCAGTGTGTCTTTACTGAGGCAACTTAAACTATTTGCATATGTTAATGGTGGTTGGTTGATGGTTCGTCTCGCGCGTGCTGCTTGCGGCCGAGCGGACGTTAAACCCCATTGTTTTGGTAAAATAACTGTAAAAGAACACGATAGACCTAAAAAAACCACCCCCAAAACACCCTCACCCCTCATTAATCAAATATGTATATTATTGCGACACGGGTGGCTCACATTAGTAATGAGATATTCATGTAAAGCACCATTCTTCTTTACGGGGATCTGACGACGTGCCGTCCCGCACCTATCATTACACCCCTTTGTGTCTCCCTAAGAACAAATAAGAAAGAACAGTTGTACAGAATAATGACTGTGAAGAAACCCAAGTATTGCTATACTAATACAAGAACATTTTCATTTCGTAACAGAATTGCACTTTTATGGAATAGGATACCCACTAACTTTTAAAAGAGCACCAAGTTCTAACTCTTTCAAAAATCTGCTTGACAATTGGAACGAGTGCAATAAACTAATATATGAATATGATGATTAATTATTCATCAACAAAAAAATGAGCAATCGACGACCTTGTCAACGAAGCAAAATACATTTGATAAAAACAAAACAATGATTGGAATTTCAAATCCTAACGGCTATATCATGTCCCTATTATCTGATCTGATCTGATCTGAAACGCAAAGAGCAATAAACCTCTGGTGATTGCGTCCGATCGAATAGACAGCACCCAATGATTATTTCAAATGGCATTGCTATCGAGAGGGCCTACGACTCATTTGCGATCAAATATTAATAGGATTCACACAGCACGCTGTTGGATATTATATCACTAATCAATCTAGGAATTATGCTGGTTTAAATGTTTTATTTTCAAAAGAAACATCAACATCAACAACAACAACGACATAACTGAAGCAGCAGCAAGCAAAGCTTATGACGTGCTCAGTTCAAAATAAATTACACAGTATAGGCAGGAATTATGCTGACGAAAGATAGCTTATTAGCGCTGTCAGTTTCTGTTATGACTTATTGATCAATATCATCATCACAATAGCAGCACATTGTGTTGACATGTTTAGAGTCAGTTTATTGCAGACTGGTAATTGCAACATTGCAGACTGGTAATTGCAACATTGCAGACTGGTAATTGCAACATTGCAGACTGGTAATTGCAACATTGCAGACTGGTAATTGCAACATTGCAGACTGGTAATTGCAACATTGCAGACTGGTAATTGCAACATTGCAGACTGGTAATTGCAACATTGCAGACTGGTAATTGCAACATTGCAGACTGGTAATTGCAACATTGCAGACTGGTAATTGCAACATTGCAGACTGGTAATTGCAACATTGCAGACTGGTAATTGCAACATTGCAGACTGGTAATTGCAACATTGCAGACTGGTAATTGCAACATTGCAGACTGGTAATTGCAACATTGCAGACTGGTAATTGCAACATTGCAGACTGGTAATTGCAACATTGCAGACTGGTAATTGCAACATTGCAGCCATGGAAGGATGACGTGCTCAGTTCAAAATAAACCACACAGCATAAACAGGAATTATGTTGATGAAAGATAGCTTATCAGCGCTGTTTCTATGATGACTTATTGATCATTATTATCGTCACAATAGCAGCACATTGTTGTTGACATGTTTACAGTGAATTTATTGCAGACTGGCAATTGCCACCTTGCAGCCATGGAAGGATGATGATGAGATTAGTGTCTAATCGGTCAGAGACCCGTATGGACGGTATTCCTAAAATTGCAGCCATGTTTCTTGTTTGACGTAATACACAGCATAGCGGAGTGCAAAGCCATGCTATCAATGCAAAATCAAATCAATCCATTGGATAACGCATGTAAATTTTGAACGGCACTCCAAGCTAGGTTGTTTTTTCTTCTTTGAGAATTAAATCGTCGTGCGACCGCAAACTTCTTCTCTCCTGTTTGTTAATACTTTACATCATTATTCAAATAGTCATCGCAGTAACCCTTTCGCCGCCAAAGTTGCATTTCAGCACCACAGTCGATTTAACACATATGTCACTAAAAGGCATCAAATTGGGGGTATATTATCCAAAGACCCTATTGTCTTAGTTTTGGGAAGTAAGGGTAGACCTTATTTTATATATGTCACAGAAGAATCCCCAATACTGCAAATGGTTTTTGTTCTCTACCCAGGTAAATTTAGTGGACATGTTGGGCTGAAATATGGCTGGCGGTGAAAGGGTTAACACATTATTATGAGAAAAAACCCCAAAAGAAAATATACCCACACATCAGTGATTTAATACATCACTGATCAAGTAGACATAATATGTTTGATGAGTCTGTCCATCTGTCGTTGAAAAATGTAATTTCTTTTTTGTGAGCTATTGTTCAGTCTCCTTCAAAACTGCCTTAACCCTTTCACCGTCAGCCATCTTTGAGCTAAAAATGTTCAATAAAGCTACTTTGGCTACAGAAAAGATTTTGTCTGCAATATTGTTGGATTTCTCTGTGACACATTTAGAATGGGGTCAATCCTTACTGCCCAAATTTAGGAACACAATATCATTGAATAACAGACCCCGATTTCAAGAGTTTTTATGACATGGTTGTGAAATCATTGTGGTGCAAAAATGCCGGAGCAGTCGAAAAGAGCGCACCGCTAATAAGCGCGCGCCTAAACGAGCGCATTTTGCATGCTAATAAGAGCGCGTGTTCATGCCAAAAAGAGCGCACGTGAATGTGTGGTTTTCGTGCTAATAAGCGCGCATAGGTGAAATCGTTCTCACCAGACATTTACCATTTGCACTCGTCTGTTTGCTAAACTTCAGTCTTCTTGCTGTTTTGGAGAAAGAAACTTTCGATATGTCCACGATTCAACACATCACCACGTTAGGGATAGGGTTAGGGATAGGGTTAGGGTTTCACATCACATTTTACAACGCGCTCTTTTGACATCCTCGATCTTTCTTAGGTTCCAAAGATGCGCGCTTATTGGACAAAACATTGCGCTCTTTCTAGCTTCATTTTTTCATTTAGAGAGTAGGTAAAACGCGCGCTTATGGGATGCACCCAAAAATGCGATATTGGCGGTGAAAGGGTTGACCTTGATGGCCATAGAAAGAACCACAACCCCATGCAAAGAACACGCCAGCAGAAATCACATACCATAGATTTCTTGAATAGATGACAATTTAACCCAGGTGCCAGTCATAAAACACCGTGCCATTACCCCCATGACTGTCACCCTATTCACATGGCATCAATGCAAAGAAAAGACATTTTGATGAAATCTCCGATTTCATATTATCATGGCTATTCAAATAGACTTAAAATTTATCAACCAAAAAAAGGAATGGTTCCAGCAAAAAAATAGTATAAGTGCATGGCTTTGTACATCGATTTCTCGGCAAATATGTAGATTTACACCCTCCTGCTCTATTTCTTGGTTCTTTCCGTTAGGGTTAGGGATAGGGTTAGGGTTAGATGGTCTTTTCTTTTGCCACAAGCTTCTGTTTTTTGGGTCAAAATCATCTATTTGTTTGGAGCATTAAATCGCTGCCATTCAAATATACGATCAAGATGCAATTTTAAAGGGTAACCCTGACGGATGAGTGTTGGCAAGAAACACGTCGAGATCACCAGGAAAACACCCTTTATCACAGAGATCGCAACACTCACTTTGCTCTGGTTTCCTAGAAATCAAACCGTCAAATCGGCGATTCCTCCTTGGCGGAGGTGCTGGAAGTCAAATTCTTTTGATTTAATTTCCTTTCTAATGGCAGCCTGAGTTTAGACCAAGTCGTTTGCACGAAATGTTCACAATACAAGCCTTTTAATTTTTTTTATACCGTTCGCTCACAACAAAGGAAATAGCTCCAATTTATTTTTGCTGCACTACAAAAAGAAAGAAAAAAGCTTTAACCACAATGAGTGGCCTCCACCCACCCCATCCAAAATGGCTTCTCTTTCCGGCATCTCCGCCAAGGAGGAATCGTCGTTTTGACGGTTTGATTTCTAGGAAACCAGAGCAAAGTGAGTGTTCCGATCCTTGAAAAGCCTGTCTTTCTGGTGATCTCGACGTGTTTCTTGCACAATCTCACCACCTTTAAGCTGGTTCGTTCGCACCCAGCGATCTACATGCGTTTGGCCCAATGCCCTGTAGTCACTGCACGAAAGAAGGGCAAGAAGTGAATGCTTGATTGAATGCGCTCACACAGCTGTTCCGTTGCACACACATTTGAGCTGTTTAGTTAAATGACAGAATCTACAAATCTTAGATAAAAAGTACAACCAAGCATTTCTTCTTGAAAACATTTTGGCTGTATGTTCTTCGTAATATTTTTAATATATTTCTTCCGTCAGATTTATGGTAAAAGAATATTTTTGTTGAACAGCACCGTGCAACTTATTTAGCAAACAAAAGTTCTTAAATAATACACTTTTTTTTTCGCAAACATAAATAAAAATGCTCGTGAGTGACAATCTGACACGGGATCCTGAATATAACTAATGTTCTTACATACTATAGGCCTAGCATTATTCTTGACTGTTGTTTATGAAAAGGATCTCGTGTGAAGTTGGCTTGAAAATAGTCCTGAAGCTAAACGTTCCTCCGGGAACAGCTGTGCTCAACGCACAAAAATATGACCAAAAAAAGTTTGTATGTCATTTGTAAATGCCAAAAACCCTACTGTGCGTGACATTGACGCGTAGGAAGACCATAGAGCTGGATTGTGAGGGTGTTGGGATGAGAGGGTGTGGGGATGAGAGGGGGAAGGGGTGAGGGGAAGAGAGAGGTGAATTAGGTTAAATGGCGGGGAAAGAATGAGACGATAGGGAAATCGACTGAAAGTCTTTTCTACAAAGTTAGAATTGTTTTTTTTAAAAGGGAGAAAGTACCACCAAAAAAAGGCAAAAAAACAAACAAACCAAAAAACTAGTTTAGAAGTTTTCAACTTTTCAACATAAAAAGCAGGTCAGAAAGTTTGCAGCGTGACAGCTGACATGCAGAAGTGAGCGAACGTGACGTCACTACCACAGCCATTGAGACAGCGTAAGGGCACTCAAAAGTGAAGGTGAAGTAGAAAGAACCACATCCAGAAACCTTAACGACCCAGTGACGCACCGCGATTAAGTCCCTTGGGTTTTTTTCTGGGTTGCTGTGACACACATACGAATTTCCCCATATTCAAATTGAGGCTGCTCTTTAACCCTTTCGCCGCCAGCCATTTTTCAGCCCCCAAATGCCATTAAGCTTAACTAGGTAGAGAAACAAAATCTACAATATTGTGAATTCCTCTTTGACATGTATAGCATTAGGCCTATCCATATCTCCCAAAATTATGAAAACAGGGTCTTCAGATAACAGGCCCTGGTTTGATGCCTTTTAGTGACATGGATGTTAAACCATTGTGGTGCATAAATGCGACATTGGCGGTGAAAGGGTTAAAATGATGTTTCGGTTCGAATTTGGGGCCATTTACATGGGAGTCAGACCTGGTCAAAACAAGATTTGATGTGTTGTCTGTTGACAAAGAGTAAAGAGTATAGAAAGTGATGTGTTGCATTGTCTGTTGATAAAGAGTAAAGAGTAGAGAAAGTGATGTGTTGCATTGTCTGTTGATAAAGAGTAAAGAGTAGAGAAAGTGATGTGTTGCATTGTCTGTTGATAGTAAAGAGTAGAGAAAGTGATGTGTTGCATTGTCTGTTTATAAAGAGTAAAGAGTACAGAAAGTGATGTGTTGCATTGTCTGTTGATAAAGAGTAAAGAGTATAGAAAGTGATGTGTTGCATTGTCTGTTGATAAAGAGTAAAGAGTAGAGAAAGTGATGTGTTGCATTGTCTGTTGATAAAGAGTAAAGAGTAGAGAAAGTGATGTGTTGCATTGTCTGTTGATAAAGAGTAAAGAGTAGAGAAAGTGATGTGTTGCATTGTCTGTTGATAAAGAGTAGAGAAAGTGATGTGTTGCATTGTCTGTTGATAAAGAGTAAAGAGTAGAGAAAGTGATGTGTTGCATTGTCTGTTGATAAAGAGTAGAGAAAGTGATGTGTTGCATTGTCTGTTTATAAAGAGTAAAGAGTAGAGAAAGTGATGTGTTGCATTGTCTGTTGATAAAGAGTAGAGAAAGTGATGTGTTGCATTGTCTGTTGATAAAGAGTAAAGAGTAGAGAAAGTGATGTGTTGCATTGTCTGTTGATAAAGAGTAAAGAGTAGAGAAAGTGATGTGTTGCATTGTCTGTTGATAAAGAGTAAAGAGTAGAGAAAGTGATGTGTTGCATTGTCTGTTGATAAAGAGTAGAGAAAGTGATGTGTTGCATTGTCTGTTTATGAGTAAAGAGTAGAGAAAGTGATGTGTTGCATTGTCTGTTGATAAAGAGTAAAGAGTAGAGAAAGTGATGTGTTGCATTGTCTGTTTGATAAAGAGTAGAGAAAGTGATGTGTTGAATTGTCTGTTGATAAACAGCAAAGAGTATAGAAAGTGATGTGTTGCATTGTCTGTTGATAAAGAGTAAAGAGTAGAGAAAGTGATGTGTTGCATTGTCTGTTTTTAAAGAGTAAAGAGTAGAGAAAGAGATGTGTTGCATTGTCTGTTGATAAAGAGTAGAGAAAGTGATGTGTTGCATTGTCTGTTGATAAAGAGTAGAGAAAGTGATGTGTTGCATTGTCTGTTGATAAAGAGTAGAGAAAGTGATGTGTTGCATTGTCTGTTGATAAAGAGTAGAGAAAGTGATGTGTTGAATTGTCTGTTGATAAACAGCAAAGAGTATAGAAAGTGATGTGTTGCATTGTCTGTTGATAAAGAGCAAAGAGTAGAGAAAGTGATGTGTTGCATTGTCTGTTGATAAAGAGTAAAGAGTAGAGAAAGTGATGTGTTGCATTGTCTGTTGACAAAGAGTAGAGAAAGTGATGTGCTGCATTGTCTGTTGATCAATAGTAAAGAGTAGAGAAAGTGATGTGTTGCATTGTCTGTTGATAAAGAGTAAAGAGTAGAGAAAGTGATGTGTTGCATTGTCTGTTAAAGAGTAAAGAGTAGAGAAAGTGATGTGCTGCATTGTCTGTTGATAAATAGTAAAGAGTAGAGAAAGTGATGTGTTGCATTGTCTGTTGATAAAGAGTAAAGAGTAGAGAAAGTGATGTGTTGCATTGTCTGTTGATAAAGAGTAGTAGAGAAAGTGATGTGTTGCATTGTCTGTTGATAAAGAGTAAAGAGTAGAGAAAGTGATGTGTTGCATTGTCTGTTGATAAAGAGTAAAGAGTATAGAAAGTGATGTGTTGCATTGTCTGTTGATAAAGAGTAAAGAGTAGAGAAAGTGATGTGTTGCATTGTCTGTTGATAAAGAGTAGAGAAAGTGATGTGTTGAATTGTCTGTTGATAAACAGCAAAGAGTATAGAAAGTGATGTGTTGCATTGTCTGTTGATAAAGAGCAAAGAGTAGAGAAAGTGATGTGTTGCATTGTCTGTTTTTAAAGAGTAAAGAGTAGAGAAAGAGATGTGTTGCATTGTCTGTTGATAAAGAGTAGAGAAAGTGATGTGTTGCATTGTCTGTTGATAAAAGAGTAGAGAAAGTGATGTGTTGCATTGTCTGTTGATAAAGAGTAGAGAAAGTGATGTGTTGCATTGTCTGTTGATAAAGAGTAGAGAAAGTGATGTGTTGCATTGTCTGTTGATAAAGAGTAAAGAGTAGAGAAAGTGATGTGTTGCATTGTCTGTTGATAAAGAGCAAAGAGTAGAGAAAGTGATGTGTTGCATTGTCTGTTGATAAAGAGTAAAGAGTAGAGAAAGTGATGTGTTGCATTGTCTGTTGACAAAGAGTAGAGAAAGTGATGTGCTGCATTGTCTGTTGATCAATAGTAAAGAGTAGAGAAAGTGATGTGTTGCATTGTCTGTTGATAAAGAGTAAAGAGTAGAGAAAGTGATGTGTTGCATTGTCTGTTGACAAAGAGTAGAGAAAGTGATGTGTTGCATTGTCTGTTGATCAATAGTAAAGAGTAGAGAAAGTGATGTGTTGCATTGTCTGTTGATAAAGAGTAAAGAGTAGAGAAAGTGATGTGTTGCATTGTCTGTTGATAAAGAGTAGAGAAAGTGATGTGTTGCATTGTCTGTTGATAAATAGTAAAGAGTAGAGAAAGTGATGTGTTGCATTGTCTGTTGATGAGTAAAGAGTAGAGAAAGTGATGTGTTGCATTGTCTGTTGATAAAGAGTAAAGAGTAGAGAAAGTGATGTGTTGCATTGTCTGTTGATAAAGAGTAAAGAGTAGAGAAAGTGATGTGTTGCATTGTCTGTGTTGAGTAAAGAGTAGAGAAAGTGATGTGTTGCATTGTCTGTTGATAAAGAGTAAAGAGTAGAGAAAGTGATGTGTTGCATTGTCTGTTGATAAAGAGTAAAGAGTAGAGAAAGTGATGTGTTGCATTGTCTGTTGATAAAGAGTAAAGAGTAGAGAAAGTGATGTGTTGCATTGTCTGTTTATAAAGAGTAAAGAGTAAAGAAAGTGATGTGTTGCATTGTCTGTTGATAAAGAGTAGAGAAAGTGATGTGTTGCATTGTCTGTTGATAAAGAGTAGAGAAAGTGATGTGTTGCATTGTCTGTTGATAAAGAGTAGAGAAAGTGATGTGTTGCATTGTCTGTTGATAAAGAGTAGAGAAAGTGATGTGTTGCATTGTCTGTTGATAAAGAGCAAAGAGTAGAGAAAGTGATGTGTTGCATTGTCTGTTGATAAAGAGTAAAGAGTAGAGAAAGTGATGTGTTGC
>CM065692.1:43945194-43947694 GCA_017654935.2 Phymorhynchus buccinoides | reverse complement strand
AGATGTCGCGCGCACAACATCTAATAGGACTCCCTCCTTGAATGATGAACAGGCATCAATTGATTATGCCACAATCATGTCTAAAGTTTAAGTTCAACAAGAGAGAGGGTAGTGTGAGGGAGAGAGAAAGAGAGAGAGAGAGAAGAGAGAGAGAGAGAGAGAGAGAGAGAGAGAGAGAGAGAGAGAGAGAGAGAGAGAGAAAGAGAGAGAAGCGGGAGGATTGGAGAGAGAACGAGAGTCGGGAGGGAGGGAGGAAAGGAAGGAATAAATACATAAAAGTGGGAGATAGGGAAGGTGGATGTGAAGGAGGGAGGGTGGGGAAGGATAGAGAAATAAATATTTAGAGAGAGAAAGACAGAGAGAGAGAGAGAGGGGGGGGGGGTAGACTGTCATACAGAAAGAGAGAAGTGGAATGGGTGCGTGGGAGAAAGTGAGAGATCGAGAGAGGAGGACAAGACAGTGGAAGCGGCGCGGGGGATAGAAAGAAAGAGCATTGGAGGGTAGATTTTACAAACAAATTTTAAAGAATACACATATAAATCCCATAAAATAATGCACATTTTGAAAGCCAGAGAAACTAGAGAAACGAAACGAAACATTATTAGAATATTTATTGCTGGCGTTCGTTAAATAAACATAATAGTGTTTTTAAACAAAATATTTTACATTTCACAGCAAAAGAGCAATGGAATAAAACAACACCAAATGACAAATGGAACACCAACTTTAATCTGACATTCAGCTAGCAGAAACATGCATCATGTTTGCTAAAAAAAAACCCCTCATTAAACTCATCAATATTCACCCAAACCCCCAAAATTCGTCGGTCTGTTTTGATAATCAAAATGCCTGTTTGTAGAGTAACTGTCTTTCTGTTTCTATAACTGCTTTGTGTGTTAATAAAAACTGATTTGATACAACAAAACCACCTAATGGATTACAAATGAAATGTGGAATCAATTATACTTGCACGATCCATATTACACTTTTTATTATTTTTATAGTTAGGATGACAAAAGACGTAAAAGAAACAGCGAGAGCATAATGACAGTTTGTTTTTAACCCTTTCACCGCCAAAGTCGCATATTTGCACCACAATGGCTTAACACCCATGTCACTAAAAAGCATCAAATCATTATCTGAAGACCCTATTATCATAATTTTGGGAGGTAAGGATAGTCCTAATGTTATAAGTGTCACAGAGGAAATCGCAATATTGCAGTTTTTTGTTTTTCTACCCAGGTAACTTTAATAATATATTTTTCGGCTGAAAAATGGATGGCGGTGACAGGGTTAAATATTTATGAACGAGTCTGGACGACGTTTGCTGGCAAAATCTAGAACATCTAAGATATATTATCCATATTGTTTTTGACATTTGTCATCATCATCCTTTACTTACTAATGAAAACAATAAACAACGGCACTGACCATTGTCATCATCGTCCTTTACTAATGCAAACAATAAACAACAGCACTGACCATTGTCATCATCCTTTACTCATTAATGTAAACAATAAATAACAGCACTGACCATTGTCGTCATCATCCTTTACTAATGAAAACAATAAACAACAGCACTGACCATTGTGATCATCATCCTCTACTTACTAATGAAAACAATAAACAACAGTACTGACCATTGTCATCATCATCCTTTCTTAACGAAAACAATAAACAACTGCACTGACCATTGTCATCATCCTTTACTTACTAATGAAAACAGTAAGCAACAGCACTGACCATTGTTATCACCATCCTTTACTTACTAATGAAAATAATAAACAACAGCACTGACCATTGTCATCTTCATCATTTACTAATGAAAACAATAAACAACAGCACTGACCATTGTCATCATCATCCTTTACTAATGAAAACAATAAACAACAGCACTGACCATTGTCATCATCATCCTTTAGTAATGAAAACAATAAACAACAGCACTGACCATTGTCATCATCATCCTTTACTTACTAATGAAAACAATAAACAACAGCACTGACCATTGTCATCATCATCCTTTACTTACTAATGAAAACAATAAACAACAGCATTGACCATTGTCATCATCATCCTTTGCTTACTAATGAAAACAGTAAACAACAGCACTGACCATTGTCATCATCATCCTTTACTTACTAATGAAAACAATAAACAACAGCACTGACCATTGTCATCATCATCATCCTTTACTTTTACTAATGAAAACAATAAACACAACAGCACTGACCATTGTCATCATCCTTTACTTACTAATGAAAACAATAAACAACAGCACTGACCATTGTCATCATCATCCTTTACTTACTAATGAAAACAATAAACAACAGCACTGACCATTGTCATCATCATCCTTTACTTACTAATGAAAACAATAAACAACAGCACTGACCATTGTCATCATCATCCTTTACTTACTAATGAAAACAATAAACAACAGCACTGACCATTGTCATCATCATCCTTTACTTACTAATGAAAACAATAAACATATTAT
>CM065692.1:43930194-43932694 GCA_017654935.2 Phymorhynchus buccinoides | reverse complement strand
GAGAGAGAGAGAGAGAGAGAAGAGAGAGAGAGAGAGAGAGAGAGAGAGAGAGAGAGAGAGATGGAGAGAGAGAGATGGAGAGAGAGAGAGAGAGAGAGAGAGATGGAGAGAGAGAGAGATGGAGAGAGAGAGAGAGAGAGAGAGAGAGAGAGAGAGAGAGAGAGAGAGAGAGAGAGAGAGAGAGAGAGATGCTTTGTATATGCGTTGTTGCTGGTTTGTGTCATTGTTAAATACTACTTTTTTTTAGTTGTAAAGCGCTTTGGGCTTATTTAAGGTAAAGCGCTATATTACTACTACTATTATTATTATTATTATCATTATTATCATTATATCATTATTATTATTATTATTATTATTATTATTCAGTCCAATAGGGTTGTAACGAAGCAATCAACCCGGTTTCCGTGATTGGACAGTGTTTATCTTGGACACCATCGGGTGTGCAGTTTCTGACAGTTATCGATGGGCAGTGGAGGTAAAGAGAGACAGGAAAAGATGCGTGAAAACGCATTGAGATTGCGACATGTTTGTTAGAGTCTGATGACTGGATGGTTGAACAGGCAGATAATGAATATAATAATAATATAATAATAATAATAATAATAATAATAATAATGATAATATTAATAATAATAATAATAATAATAATAATAATAATTGATAGCATTTCTATTGGGGTCTGCAACGAACACCTTTTGCAAGAGTGAATGCCCTTGGTGGGTGGGGGAAGATGGTTCAGTACTGACCAAACAGGGGGATAACTCTCGCCAATAACCCTATTTGATGCCACTAAATGGCTGCCTTTCGCAAGAGTGAATGCTCTTGTCAGTACTGACCTGCAAGGGCATCACTCACTGTCAAGGGCGTTAATAACACTAGTTGTAGAGGCCTATAGCGCCTTTCTATAATTATAGACGAGTGGAGGAAAGACAAGTATGCACCAAAGCTCCAGGGAAGACAGATCCTGTTCGCTTGTGAGGAAACGTGCATCAGGCTGCAAAGCATCAATGGACAGACAACAATGTCAGAAGAAGTGGAAGAACTCTGTTCAAACCAAGAAGAGGCTGACACGAGGATTGTGCTCCACTGGCGCCATGTTGCAGCCAACACGATTTCAGTCAGATCGCCAGACACAGACGTGTTTGTCTTACTGCTCTACTTCTGTCAGCACATCAAGCAAACAGTTCTCTTTGACACTGGGAGTGGGGATAAGAGAAGGCTTCTCAACATCCAAAGCATCATCACTGACACTGGAGAAGACATCTGCAAAGCCCTACCAGCACTGCATGCCTACTCGGGCTGCGACTCAACTAGTGCATTTGTCAGGAAGGGCAAAGTGGCAGCTCTGAAACTACTACAGAAACATCAACACTTTCTCGAAGTGTTCCTTCAACTTGGAGCTGCTGATGAAATCCCAGAACATGTCATGGACAAACTTGAGGAGTTCACATGCCTTCTGTATGGTTCACCTTCCTTCAAACAAGTCAACAAGTTGCGCCACCAAAAGTTCCAAGAGCGCTTCAGCGTCCCGTCCACCTCCTCTCTGCTGAACAGCTCCACTGGGATGGACATGAGTCTCTTACCACTTGGCAGAGATACTCTCAGAATGCATCTGAAGCGAGTAAACTTTCAGACACTCATCTGGCTGTCAGCAGACCAGGCTATGCCTAGCCTTCCTGAGCCAGCAGGACATGGATGATGGCAGATGGCAATCTGCAAATCAAATGAACACAGGGTTTCTTCATGCCACAAGAGCTGGTTGAAATTCTTGTCGAGCAGCCAGAGCCAGAGCCACAGGACCAGGGAGATGACGACCAAGAACCTGACTTTGATGATGTTGATGATTACTTTGTGGATGAAGACTAAACTTCACTCAAAAATGCTGACTTTTTATGTGAATGAAGACTTGTTGTGCATCCTTCCTGTGAAGAAAATGTGATCTGTTTGAATTTGAAAGCTAGGGAAAAGAGATACCCCTTCCCTCAGTCGCGACATTTCGCTTTTCGGTATTACGTAACTTTGTGAGTGCACCATTGCCAAATGCACCTCTCAAAAATGCTGACTTTTCATGTGAATGAAGACTTGTTGTGCATCCTTCCTGTGAAGAAAATGTGATCTGTTTGAATTTGAAAGCTAGGGAAAAGAGATACCCCTTCCCTCAGTCGCAACGTTTCGCTTTTCGGTATTACGTAACTTTGTGAGTGCACCATTGCCAAACGCACCACTTTGCTGGATGCAAACAACCTGATTCACACTTCTCAGGGGTCAAACTTTCCAAAAAACATTATCTTCAAAATTCCCCAGGGGGGGGGAGGTACTGTGTAGGTCCCGTGAAGGTCTATAGGGACCTAATTGGGGCAATATTAACATTTCTTCCCCTCAGTCCAAAACGGTACAAGTGCAGTTGTAGTGCACGCGCTCTATAACTTCACTTGCGACAAGTGCAGTTGTAGTGTACGCGCACTATAACTTCACTTGCGCTCCAAGTGTCACGTGTACT
>CM065692.1:43920194-43922694 GCA_017654935.2 Phymorhynchus buccinoides | reverse complement strand
GGTGAAAGGGTTAATGAGCGCATCTGGTCGTCCCACTAGAAATCACTCTATCGGCTTACATAACACTCCCTTTTGTCAAATTAAGAGGCGAACTCTATTTTTGCCGCGAGCTGTGTGAGAAAGAGCGAGAAAAGCGAGAGAAGAGAAAGCGAGTTTCGCGTGGTTAAAGGTGGACTCGGACGGATGAGTTTTTGCAAGGAACACGTTGAGATCACCAGAAAGACAGCCTTTTCAAGGATCGGAACACTCACTTTGCTCTGGTTTCTTAGAAATTAAACCGTCAAAACGGCGATTCTTCCTTGGCGGAGATGCCGGAGAGAGTAGCCATTTGGGATGGGGTGGGTGGAGGTCACTCATTGTGGTTGAAGCGTTTTCTTTTTTTGTAGTGCAGTAAAAAAATAAAATGGAGCTCTTTCCTTTGTTGTAAGCGAAACTCCTTTAGATAAACTGTATACAATTAAAAAAAAAAAAAAAAAGAGACTTGTATTGCGAAAAGTTCGTGCAAGCGATTTGGTCTAAGGACAGGCGAAAAAAAGAGAGGACACACGCCTTCTCTTTTGGGTGAAATAATTTGACTTCCAGCACCTCCGCCAAGGAGGAATCACCGTTTTGACGGCTTGATTTATGGGAAACCAGAGCAAAGTGAGTGTTGTGATCTCTGTAAAGGGTGTTTTCCTGCTGATCTGGACGTGTTTCTTGCAAAAACTCATCCGTCAGGGTGCCCCTTTAAAAAACGGCCTCTAGATGAAACGACACCGACGAAGTGGTGTGAAGGGTTAAAAGACGATAACTCCATCTAAACAGCACAGTACCTTAAAGACACACTGACGCACCACGATTAAGTCCCTTGTTTTTTGTTCTGGGTAGCTGTGACCCACATACAGATGTCCCCAACTTCAAATTGAGTCTGCTCTTTAAAATGATGTTTCGGTTTGAATTTGGGGCATTTGCATAGGAGTGAGACCTTTCCAGCTATAAGAGGGAAAACACGTGAAACCCGTGATTTTGACACGTGATCTGGTGGGTCTTTAAAGCAATGACTATGGTAGGAAGCAATTGATCCAAGTAATACGTTATTCGTATCGATATATATTAGTATACTACAATATTATCATCATCTCACTCACTGTCCCTCCACCGTCCCTGGACCGTACACTCCACACTGGTGTAGAGTGGCACAGTGGTATCGCGTTCGCTTCGTGTCAAGTAAACCCGAGTTCGAACCTGGGTACAGGGGATATTTTCCTCTCATTCTGCACTAGGCCTTAACGGTCTGAACGTGGAGTCTTTCGGATGAGACGATAAACCGAGGTCCCGTGTGCCCATGCACTTAGCATACGTTAAACCCTGTGGCAACGAAAAAGTTGTCATTTGGTCAAAATTTACCCCCCCCCCCCTCCTCCCTCATCAGTGGCAAAAATCGCATGCAAAAAACAACAACAACAAAAACAAATTGGGTGGCGCGCCTCTGGCAGCGACGCGCTCTCCAGGTGGGAGCAACCCGAATTTCACAGAGGCGCCTCTGTGACTATAAAAGTACCTAATACCTAATTCTATAGATTTTGTGTAAATAATTAGTTCTGTCTGTTGTCTGTCTGTCTGTATGTATGTATGTATGTTAACTTTTCTGTCTCTCTCTGTCTCTCACTCTTTCTATGATAATTCTGTTTCTGCATGATAACAAGCTTTGTTAACACTCCAGTGATATGGGCCTATGGCCTAATCATTAAACATTCCAGTGTCCAGTGTCCAGTGTCCAGTGTCCACTCTTTCTATGATACGTGTAGTGTTTCGGTGTCCACAAGGATACATACACACAAAAATATATAGATGCTATTTACATATCTCAGTCTGCTCAGGGCTGATACTGTCTAATGTTGGACAAGAAGTCAGTAATCTTGTGGACAACACGATCACAGATAAGCGAGTTATGCCAACAGGCGAGGAAATAAGCGACCGTGTTGATAGCCCCAAGATCGACTAGGACAACAACAACTAAAGAAAATCTGGAACCATCATCAATTTTAGGAAATGGAAGCCAGACATGATGATACTATCAAGGAACACCTCCCCCCCTCCCCCCAAAGAGAATTAAGTTTGAATAATGCCGGTACGTGAATGTGTGTGTGTGTGTGTGTGTGTGTGTGTGTGTGTGTGTGTGTGTGTGTGTGTGTGTGTGTGTGTGTGTGTGTGTGTGTGTGTGTGTGTGTGTGTGTTCGCGCGCGCCCGCATGCGTGTGTGTGAGTATGGGTATATTGTTATGCAAATACCTCTTTTTTTGTGTGTGTGTCCATAAAAAAATGATGTGTGCGAATGCGCGCGAACTAAACATTGCGTAGTTGCGTGCGTGTGTATGCGTGCGTATACCCGCGCGCGATTAATGTATGTGCGCGCGCGCGCGTATTGTGTGTGCATGCGCGTGAAGAAGGATGGTGTACGTAAGTGCCAGCATATTACTTTTCGAAAGTTTAATCAAATAATCGCGCCAAAATCACATAAC
>CM065692.1:43895194-43902694 GCA_017654935.2 Phymorhynchus buccinoides | reverse complement strand
GAAGAAGAAGAAGAAGAAGAAGAAGAAGAAGAAGAAGAAGAAGAAGAAGAACAAGAAGAAGAAGAAGAAAAGAAGAAGAAGAAGAAGAAGAAGAAGAAGAAGAAGAAGAAGAAGAAGAAGAAGAAGAAGAAGAAGAAGAAGAAGAAGAAGAAGAAGAAGAAGAAGAGTACTTCCTAGAAATGGGTTCTCCAAAATATCAACACAGCGCTGTCTAAATGTTTATTCTTCTTAATCGATCGCTCAGACAGTTTCCTGTCAATTATGAGCGCAGACGCGTCATGCTGCCGTTATGCGCCTAACTGAGAAATAGTTATAGGTCCAGCATGTCCGTCTTCGGCTGGAGAAAAAGCGTTGCAAGAATTTCTTGAACAAAAAGGCAGGAGAATGGACCAGGAACGCAGAAAAAGAGCAGATGACAGCAAGCAAAGGGAAAAGGCAGAGTCAAAGTGAGTGACAGATTAGAGGAAGTTACAAGCACAGAACTGCCAGAAAGTGCGGGAACTATTTGTACAGGTACCCCCACGAGGGAATACATGTTTATAACAACAAATAATGTTACATGTATTGGTAATTCATATGTAGAGAGATCCAATGCATCCTTTAGTCGAGAGAACGAAACCATCGAGAGCTCAAAAAAACAATCAGTTGCAAACAATGACATCAAATTATGATGAAGAAGGTCACTTGCCATATAAATAAATCACGAAAAACGGGAGACATTGGTGGATTCAATCATTAATCAAGATTAATAATCAATTTATCAAGATTAATAATCAATTTATTTCGATAGCTCTAAGCCTCTTTCTGGACACGATTGCAAAGACGCTCTCCAGATCAGCAATCACTTCTTTGACGTTAGTTTGCGGGAAAATGAATCAACATTGTTCACAGCTCGCTGATGACATTAACTTGATGTTTGGCAAATGACAACGAGCTTCGAGAGTTTTCTAAACAGGACTTTCTGTTATAGTCAGTGTCTGGGGGCCAACACACACACACACGCACACACGCTCGCTCGCGTGCGCACACAGACACACAGACACACACACACACGCATACACGCATACACGCACACACACACACACACACACACACATGCGCGCGCACGCACACACACAAGCGCGCACACACACACATTCATATACACACGCACGCACATACACATATATACACATACTCACACACACACACACACACACGTGCGTACGTACGCACACGCACACACACACACACACACACACGCGCGCGTACACGCACACGCACACACACATATTATATACACATACATAATATTTACTCACTCACACACACACACACACACACACACACACACACACACACACACACACACACACACACACACACACACACACACACACACACACACACACACACACACACACACACACACACACACACACACACACACACACACACACACACACACACACACACACACACACACACACACACACACACACGCACACACACACACGCACGCACACGCACGCACACACACACACACACACACACACACACACACACACACACACACACACACACACACACACACACACGCACATAATGCACACATTGCTAAAGTGTTAGACCTGAATGACCATCATAAACAATGCACTTGAAAAACTTTATTACGCAAGGATTGATATTTGAGGCCAAGCCTATTCTTACAATCTGTCATTTGGGACGTGAACAAGACTAGGACAAAACAATCAGGCAATAGATATGGGCAGAGAAAGAGGGAGGGAGAGAGAGAGAGAGAGAGAGAGAGAGAGAGAGAGAGAGAGAGAGAGAGAGAGAGAGAGAGAGAGAGAGAGAGAGAGAGAGAGAGAGAGAGAGAGAGAGAGAGAGAGAGAGAGAGAGAGAGAGAGAGAGAGAGAGAGAGAGAGAGAGAGAGAGAGAGAGACGTTGTCTGTTTGCTTCATTTCTGAAAGAAATAGACCCCCAAAAAAATAATAACCCACCCCAAAAAACCTGAAACCATTCACACTGACGTTTGACAGAAGAGAGGTAAACAGGCAGACAAATGAGACAAAGAAAGACAAAGACAACAATGTCAAAATGTCGTAAACACGCCCACCCCCCCCCCCCCCCCCCCCCCCCCCCCCCCCCTGCTGATAAACCAACGAGTCTCCTTAGACCTGCATTCACATTCTAGTGTGCGTGTGTCCAAGCATCAAAACCTCGGTAAAAAGTAAAGGGCACTTTAAAAATTCCTTTTCATATACTATTTTTTGTTTGTGGCTCAAGCCACAAACCTATAACTCACTTTGTCGGTCGGTCGGTCGGTCGTCGGTCGGTCAGTCGGTCTGTCTGTCTGTCTGTCGGTCGGTCCAAAATTGTCGCACATTTTGACAAAATGTCGCACTTCAAATCGAGGCTACACTTCAAATTGAGGCCGCTCTTTAAAATGATGTATTTTAAAAGCGTACAAAATAATAAACATACGTAATACAGACACTACAACAGACACGACGAGTATGCGGTGCTTCTTTCAATGAGCATAAGTAGGATACATAGTTTTAAATGTTTTCCAAAAGATATAAAAAGTTACGAAATGGTGCAGAGATAACATTCTGGTTTACAGATTAAAATTATTGAAAAGCCAGGGGAGGCGACTCATGGTTGGAGTGGTAAAAATAGACCGCGTGCCACAAACTATTGCGATTTCGCGCTTGTTTTTTTTATAACTATCACCTTGCGTTAAAATGTATTGAAATTGGATCCTTAGTCTGACATCTGTCCCATCGTGTTTCGGATAAAGTAATGTGTAATGCAGTCCTCGGCAATGAAAAGAAACTTATAGCAAGCCCATTTGCAAATTGAGACATTGAGACTCCAGTAGAGTGGAACGCAATTCTATCTGTCCTCTGAGATTACGCTAGGAGATGAATTTCATTATGTTTTTGAATGTCAAACGTTTCAGGATGCTAGAAAACGTTATTTGCCAAATTATTGTTTAAAAAACCCAAACGTAATAAAGTTTAATTCCTTTTTTTTCAGTCAAAAACTAAAGAACTCTCAGTCGTTTAGTTTGTTTCATAAAGGTTATCTTAAAAGAGTTCTGAACCTTAGTTGATACCACGTACCTCATACCACATTCACATTTTTAAAAATATATATATATATATTTTTTTTTCTATTATTCACACATCTTGGTCACCATGTCTGAGTTTATGTCCTAATTGTTTCTTGTCTTGTTTCATATGTCAATATTTGTTAATGGAGATAAGTTAATTAGCGGTTTAAAAAAAGGATTCATATGTGAAATTCCAGCAACTGTGTTGTGCATGTATATGTGTGTGTGTGTGTGTGTGTGTGTGTGTGTGTGTGTGTGTGTGTGTGTGTGTGTGTGTATGAAGGTGTATCTGTGCATGATGGTATAATGTGCCTGTCTATATGGTGATGAGTACTGTTAAAAAAAAAGTGTTTTTGTTGGTTTTTGTTGTGGTTTTTGTTTGGAGCCTATGTAATACTATGTTGATGTGTACTGTTATGGTGTCATTTGGGCTATTGTTTGGAATGTTTGATGCCGCAGGTGTGAATGGTACGTGTATGCATTTTCTTGTGCCCCCAGGGTTTTTTGAAATAAAGTTGATTTGATTTGATTTGTGGGCAGCTTAAAGGTGGACCCTGACGGATGAATTTTTTGCAAGAAATACGTCGAGATCACCAGAAAGACAGCCTTTGCAAGGATCGGAACACTCGCTTTGCTCTGGTTTCTTAGAAGGCTGGTGGTATGTCTTCTTATAAAGCCCAGCAAGAGACAGCAATAAACCGTCAAAACGGCGATTCCTCCTTGGCGGAGATGCTGGAGAGAGTAGCCATTTTGGATGGGGTGGGTGGAGGTCACTCATTGAGGTTGAAGCGTTTTCTTTTTTTGTAGTGCAGTAAACAAACAAAAAAGGAGCTATCTCCTGTTGTGAGCGAAACTCCTTTAGATAAACTGTATACAATTAAAACAAATAAAAAATAAAAGGGCTTGTTTTGCGAAATGTTCGTGCAAACGATTTGGTCTAAACGCAGGCGGCCATTAGAACAGACACGGCACACGCCTTCTCTTTCGGCGAAAGAATTTGACTTCCAGCACCTCCGCCAAGGAGGAATCGCCGATCGGACGGCTTGATTTCTAGGAAACCAGAGCAAAGTGAGTGTTGCGATCTCTGCAAAGGGTGTTTTCCTGGTGATCTCGACGTGTTTCTTACAAAAAAACTCATCCGTCGGGGTGCCCCTTTAATAATTCACTCCCACCCCCCGCGTGTCCTGTCACTTTCTCTGGCGCGTGGAGCCATTGTCAGTTTACTTTTTATGATAAATTCGTCATCCGTTTTCTCCTCAAAATAATAATAATGTTAGTCTAACGCGGGAGGATCGAGTTACATCAAAGTTCAGTTGCCTCCCACCGACTTTAATTCGTGAATATTTGCATTGCAAATATGTTCACACAAACGCACGGATATTATTAATATTGTACGCTCTCGCAAATTGTGGATGTGAGCACACATTATGAGCACGTTCTCGGCTATGATGTTAAAGCTCGGTGATTTAGACTTCCTAGATTCCCCCGTGGGGATACCGGGGGGTCTTTCGTACAAATAGTTCCCCCACCTTCTGGAAGTTCTGTGCTTGTAACTTCCTCTAATCTGTGACTGCCGTTTTCCTTGCTTTGTGTCATCTGCTATCTTTCTGCCTTCCCCCCCACAAAAATCTTCCTGGTATAGCTTTCTCCTTTGAGCTCCTCCGAAATCGGAATGTGTCGGCTGAATGCAGCGAGGACACCAGTGAAAACTGGAAAATTGACACATACGTACCCATTGTGGCCTTATGGCCCAGGAACGCAGAAGACGAAGAAGAAGACGAAGAAGAAGAAGAAGAAGAAGAAGAAGAAGAAGAAAGAAGAAGAAGAAGAAGAAGAAGAAGAAGAAGAAGAAGAAGAAAAAATAGAAGAAGAAGAAGAAGAAGAAGAAGAAGAAGAAGAAGAAGAAGAAGAAGAAGAAGAAGAAGAAGAAGAAGAAGAAGAAGAAGAAGAAGAAGAAGAAGAAGAAGAAGAAGAAGAAGAAGAAAAAATAGAAGAAGAAGAAGAAGAAGAAGAAGAAGAAGAAGAAGAAGAAGAAGAAGAAGAGAAGAAGAAAGAAGAAGAAGAAGAAGAAGAAGAAGAAGAAGAAGAAGAAGAAGAAAGAAGAAGAAGAAGAAGAAGAAGAAGAAGAAGAAGAAGAAGAAGAAGAAGAAGAAGAAGAAGAAGAAGAAGAAAAAATAGAAGAAGAAGAAGAAGAAGAAGAAGAAGAAGAAGAAGAAGAAGAAGAAGAAGAAGAAGAAGAAGAAGAAGAAGAAGAAGAAGAAGAAGAAGAAGAAGAAGAAGAAGAAGAAGAAGAAGAAGAAGAAGAAGAAGAAGAGTACTTCCTAGAAATGGGTTCTCCAAAATATCAACACAGCGCTGTCTAAATGTTTATTCTTCTTATTCGATCGCTCAGACAGTTTCCTGTCAATTATGAGCGCAGACGCGTCATGCTGCCGTTATGCGCCTAACTGAGAAATAGTTATAGGTCCAGCATGTCCGTCTTCGGCTGGAGAAAAAGCGTTGCAAGAATTTCTTGAACAAAAAGGCAGGAGAATGGACCAGGAACGCAGAAAAAGAGCAGATGACAGCAAACAAAGGGAAAAGGCAGAGTCAAAGTGAGTGACAGATTAGAGGAAGTTACAAGCACAGAACTGCCAGAAGGTGCGGGAACTATTTGTACGAAAGACCCCCCTGGTACCCCCACGAGGGAATACATGTTTATAACAACAATAATGTTACATGTATTGGTAATTCTTATGTACAGAGATCCGATGCTTCCTTTAGCATTGGTGTAGAGTGGCACAGTGGTAGCGCGTTCGCTTCGTGTCAAGTAAACCCGAGTTCGAACCTGGGTACAGGGGATGTTTTCCCTCTCATTCTGCACTAGGCCTTAACGGTCTGAACGTGGAAACAAAAGATGAGAGACGGCAGAGGTCGCCCCCAGACTCCTCAACAGGGACGTCGAAGCCTGGCCCGAACGCACAGACAGGCCCACAGATCGGGCCTAACACGGGGCCAGACAGAAAGGCGGGCGGCCTCTCACAGCCGGAAACGGGGAAAAGAGCGGTTGACCGGGCGGTCAACCAGGCAGCAACAGGTCAGGTCAGGTTCAGGCTCAGGCTCAGGCTCAGGATCAGGATCAGGACTGTATGAAAAACCAAAACAAAAACCTAGTTTTGAACACCCAGAGTAACAACAGTTTTGTGTTTACCCAAAAACTAATTCCCCAACAGTCCTCTTCAGGGATGTAAAAACCCACCCTCTTTAAACTTGGTTCTCTCCAAGAACCCCAAAACGCTGAACAACACTTTCTTTACAATCCTTTTCACACGACTCAGTCTAGGGGTAATATTTCATCAAAAAGGATTAACTAAAAGGTTTCACTTTTTCTGGAACAACAAGGCTTTCATACATTTAGAAAATTCTAGCCTTTCAAATACAAAAATTAACAATTACATTCTTCTGAAAATTTCACAGCTTTTCAGGTACAAGAATGGACACTTAAATTCTTCTGAAAATATCACATAAAATTTCACCACCAAAAATATGTCCTTTCCATTCTCATTTCTTCCAGAAGGCGGACGAACTACAGGCAAAGAATGTATTTCCCCAAAATAGCATTCACAATGTACTTCAAAAGGTCAAAAAGCCTTGAAAACATTAACTACACTTTCTCTCAAAAATAAAAACAGAAACGGGGATGAACGCTTTACAAAGCCCCTATCAGCATAGCTAGAAGCGCGACTGGAATAACCCTCTGTTATCCAGCTCTCCGCAGAGTCTCTTAATACCTAATTAAGCTAGGACGATGACCGCGAGGCTAAACATAGGTCGCGAGGCTAAACATATACCCAAGGCTAAACAAGCCGCGAGGCTAAACATAGGCCGCGAGGCTAAACATAGGCCGCGAGGCTAAACATATACCGCAACAAGGAATAATGCGCGCGCGTGCACGCATTTAGGATTCTGAATCTCTGTGAACTCAAATACGCTTTGCACCGAAAAACGATTTGCACGGCCTAAACACACAATGGCGAGCCAAAACATTGATTCAAAAATATGTGCCGAGTTCAAGTACCAAATTCTACGACCGGCAAAAACCTATCCAACTGACAAGTCATGACCCAGCCAGTCAGTTCCTTAGCCCCTTATGCAAAAATCAAGAAAATAATAAGAAAAATGAACCAAAGAAAACGCACACAAATATACATGTTAGCAAACCTATAACTAGCTATTCTACATTGTTACGCGCGCGTTGTTGTACGAGTTTTAACGGGATTAATACTAATTTTATGCAGCTACTGACCAAACTTCCAAGTGGCGGAATGAAGAAGAAGAATCCTCCCCACAAGACAGTCGCAGCTCTGGTCTCGCCAAGGGCTCGGGGTAAGCGCGAGCAGGTGGAAGGGGTTCCGGACCGGCCA
>CM065692.1:43872694-43882694 GCA_017654935.2 Phymorhynchus buccinoides | reverse complement strand
AATCACAGCTTAGCTATAATAAAGCCATTCTCATGTACAAAGTACACTACGACTTAGCTCCACAATACCTGAAAAATCTACTTACACAAGCCTCACATCGCTATGGCTCAAGTAACTATATTCTACCACACACAAGAATAGATAAATTCAAGTCAAGTTTTACTTTCTCGGGTTCCTCCATATGGAATTCCCTTCAGTCCGACATTAGATTATGCTCCTCCATCTCAACCTTCAAAACGAGTCTCCGAGAGACACATACATTCGACCCTCCATGATTGTTTTCTTATTATTATTTTTTTCTTTTCTTTTTCTTCATATATCTCGATACGCTATTTTGCCAATTACGATGTCATGTATTCACATCATTCTGTTAGTTTACTATTCTCCAACAATGTGCTAAAATCAATGTTTAAATTGTCCGCACTTTATTGCTAATTGCTACCGGTTTCATACCATAGGCTGCATTAGTTTGCCCTGTTCTAACATGTATAGTTCTTTTATACGTGCTTCAACATATATCTGTGCCTGTGCATGTATTCTTGCGTGTGCCGCGCACACGTGCAGATGTGTGCGTGTATGGTTACACGCATGCATGCCCGCACAAGTATTAACAATTATACCTGTGCGTATGTAATTCTATAAATTCATATTTCAACCTGTCTTTATCACAATACCTGCTTTGCTACCTTTATGTTCAATTATGTATGTGTAATTTGATGCCTTGCCATGTTTGTATTCTATGTTCGTATATGTACCAAGGTGCTACCTTTATGTTCAAATCTGTATGTGTAATATCATGCCTTGCCATGTTTGTATTCTATGTTCGTATATGTACCAAGGACAGATTGGAAGACTAGGCGTTGCCTAAAATCTTTATCCTTGAAAAATAAAGTTAAAGTTTTCAAAGTTTTCAAGTTTTCAAAGTTTCTCTCTCTCTCTCTCTCTCTCTCTCTCTCTCTCTCTCTCTCTCTCTCATCTCTCTCTCTCTCTCTTCTCTCTCTCTCTCTCTCTCTCTCTCTCTCTCTCTCCATATCTCTCTCTGTATGTGTGTGTCTGCGTGCGTATGTGTGTGCGTGCGTGCGCGTGTATGTATGTGCATGTGTGTAAGGGGAGGGGAGGGGAGGGGAGGGGAGGGTCGACTACTAACCGACAGAAGGATATTATAGCAACCGGTGTTGCAAGGCTTTGGCTCATCCTTCGTTCTCTTGTTTTCTTTCTTTCGCTCAATCAAGTTCAAGTTCAAGTATACCTTAAATTAATATCTCCCAAAGAGAAATTCAAGAAAATCTTCTTGTCTACTAATTATTTTAAGCCTAAGACAATATCCTGGGCCTGTATTGACGTTGAGATAGCATGAGACTTAGCATCATGCTAACTTAGAAGCTCTTCCAAAAGTCCTATTAAATCCTATAGGACATTGGAAGAGCTTCTAAGTTAGCATCATGCTAAGTCTCATGCTATCTCAACGTGAATACAGGCCCAGTCCAATTACTTCAGTGTTCCAGAAAGCAGTTTGCTTTTCTAAAACTAAAAAGTTATATAGTTCAAAATAGGGGTGCCTGCCAGAACGGTCTATCTCCAAAGGAATAAAGAACACAGATAGACAGTTCTGGCATTCACCCCTCGAATTAATAAGCCCTGGGGAGATGGAGAGGAAAAACGAAAATCACACACACAGTACAGTCTACAACCGCAGAGATGCCACACGGCTGCGTCAACAGAGAAGGCCCTGCCAGACATTTCCGGATCCCCTCCCCAAGGCTCAGGGAACGTGTTGATCCAACGTCTAACACTGGATTCCCGTGGGCGTGGGGGTATGGCACGCGGGCGAGTGTAGAGATTCAGCGGGATTCAATCTTTACTCTAGGTGGTTGTTATTGTTAATCAGGCCTATCGGCTGTGTAGGCTACGTCTGTTTGTCTGCCTCTGTAGGCAGGGGAAGACGGGGTAAAAAGCCCATGGGCGGGTAAGAAGCCCATGCCAAATTATCTCATGAAATAAAGACCATTTCAGTCACATTTGCCCATGAGACGAATGCTAAACATTAACACTGGTCTCATGGGCAAAATGTGACTGAAATGTGCTTCATTTCATGAGATAATTGGCATGGGCTTCTTACCCGCCCATAGGCTTTTTACCCCGTCTTCACCTATGTCTTATTAGTCTGCTCAACCTGTCTATTCTCTCTTCTCTCTCTCTCTCTCTCTCTCTCTCTCTCTCTCTCTCTCTCTCTCTCTCTCTCTCTCTCTATCCCCCCCCCCCCTCTCTCTCTCTCCCCCTAGGCCCAGCCTAAATTCTTATCCTTGTAAAATAAAGTATCTGAAGTCTGAAGTCTGAAGTCCCCCCCCCCTCACTCTCTCTCTCCCCCCCCTCTCTCTCTCTCGTTCTCTCTCTCTGAGTCTCCTCAATTTCAATATTTCGATCGTTCACAATGCTTTCTACAGCTATATTCCCCCTCCCAGTTCCATTCTTTTACACACACCCCCACACACCTACACCCCCCCATACACACACCCGACGCGCACACACACACACACACAGACGCGCGTGCACACACACATACACACACAGACATATTTGTTAACCCCTTGACTGCCAGAGAAAATAAAAATAAAACATAATTGGGCAAATCATGCCATGAAAAAGACAACTGATAGAGCCAATCTGGCAAAATGGTCTGGGGATATTAATTATTACTCTGTTGACTGCGTTAGAGAAAAAGCCAGCATATCACTATCAGAGTTATTCCTCTTCATCTGATGACGTCATCAGTGATGTCATCAGGTCAGTACGTGATACGTTGGTGGCAGTCAAAGGGGGGGTCCTCGAAGGATTCTTGGACTGAAAGCCATGTTCAGGGTTGATAACAACTGGCTGATTTATCACAGATCTCTCACTGAATTCTGGAATAACGACACGAAATGTTTTAGTGTTTGCAGCAACAGTTGTGTCGGCTAATGTAAAGATCAGCTCCCTCCGCTGTTCCAGGGTGAAGTTGGCCAATCAGCTCCCTCCGATTTACTTTTTCCGTTAAGCTGATTGGCCAACTTCACCCTGGAACAGCGGAGGGAGCTGATCTTTAACATTTGCCGTTGTTTCATGTCGATTATTGTTGTAGCCATTCTATTCCTATCACACCCAGTTACATCTTAGGCAATCCAGCGACCCCCCAAAAAAAAAAGAGAAAAAAAGAACAACCACACACACACAAAAAACCGCATACAAAACAACATCCACCAAATCATTCAATGCGTTTCTTGCGGGTCAGAGTAATTGCAAGTTGAAAGCGGATTGGAATGAATTATGTCGATGTCTTAATCTTTTTGTATTCTCTTAGTGGGGTCCTACCCCCCCCCTCCCCCCTCGCTGTGTGTGTGTGTGTGTGTGTGTGTGTGTGTGTGTGTGTGTGTGTGTGTGTGTGTGTGTGTGTGTGTGTGTGTGTGTGTGTGTGTGTTCGGCGAAATTGATTCGCAAACTAAGCTCTAATCCGCGATTTCCACATTGAATAAGGGGATGGAATCCGATCGAGACGAAAGGACGTCTTCTTTAAGCCTCTTTTCGTTCATTAATTACATCCTCTTCCAGATATAAACGTGAATAATACACCCACCCCCACCCCCACCCGCACTCCTACCCTCATCCTCAAAGCTAAGAGAAAACAAACCAATCGACAAAAATAATTATTTCATCAGTTTAAGACCCGATTCGCGCACATTGAGTTCTAAGCTGCAGATTTGCTATAATGCTTAACGAGCTGTTATGTATGCCACAAAAATAAATCAACAAGAAGGTAGTCGAACACGGCAACAAACCCTCGCCGCCGCACATGGGCTAAGATTATGGCTCCTCCCCCCCCCCCCCCCCAGATTACTTAATAGAACACGTTAAGTTCGGGTACTAGACCATAGACATTTGTTTAAGGTACCAGTCAACTCGCCCCATTTTCAACTCGCTCCGTTGACCAACTAGCCCCAAATAATACTCTTTTTTTGTTAGTATACTGACATTAACTTAAATCAATTGGCTTAAGCAATGTTATTAGGTCCACAGTACATGAACACACATAGATAATAAACATATCAGCAGCAACAAGCTAGAAGCTTATATTGTGCCATCTTTAACATAGACAAATATGGTTCGACGACTGTTGAACACAGATCAATTAAATAGAAACATCAATATTGACTGACATCTGCCAATTGAATTGAAATGCAAAGCATAGTAGAAAAGATAAGAAGAAGAGGAAAAAACCCCACCTCATTTCTCAAACAGTGCAAGCAGCATTAAGAAATACAACAATGCACAAATTTAAGAACATATTGTAACAAGCGCGAAATCGCCATAGTTTGTGGCACGCGGTCTATTTTTACCACTCCAATCATGAGTTACCTCCCCTGGCTTTTCAATAATTTTAATCTGTAAACCAGAATGTTATCTCTGCACCATTTCGTAACTTTTTATATCTTTTGGAAAACATTTAAAACTATGTATCCTACTTATGCTCATCGAAAGAAGCACCGCATACTCGTCGTGTCTGTTGTAGTGTCTGTATTACGTATGTTTATTATTTTGTACGCTTTTAAAATACATCATTTTAAAGAGCGGCCTCCATTAATTTTGAAGTGTAGCCTCGATTTGAAGTGCGACATTTTGTCAAAATGTGCGACAATTTTGGACCGACAGACCGACCGACCGACAAAGTGAGTTATAGGTTTGTGGCTTGAGCCACAAACAAAAACACAGAATCAATTCACTCGAATCATTACTTCGCGAAAAAGACGCATTGGCAGACAGACAGACAGCCAGCCAGCCAGCCAGACAACAAGACGTACACCTCGTTTTTAAACTTCATGAGTAGTATGAGAACAATCCTTGTTTTTCCCCGCATAATGTTTTGTTTGTTAATTTTTTTTCTTCTTTCTTTCTCCTCTTATTATTCTTTTTCTGTGTCCGTATTGAATGATTTATTTACTGCTTCATTTATTTATTGCTCATATGCCGCCCGTCTTTATCAAGTATAATAAACAAAAAAAGAGGAATGGATGTATGTTAAATGTAGAATGCATGCATAGGTCTGCTTATGTTTGATTGATTCATTCATTCATTCATTAAAAAAAGTTTGAAAAAAAAGCAAGCTTTAACCCTTTCGCCGCCAACCATTTGTCAGCAAATTTTTTTTTCCATTAACCCTTTCACCGCCAAAGTCGCATTTTAGCACCACAGTGATCTAACACCAATGCCAGTTAAAGGCATTAAATTGGGGTGTTTTATCTAAAGACCCTATTGCCTTAGTTTTGGGAAGTAAGGATAGACTTTATTTTATATATGTCACAGGAGAATCCCCAATACTGCAGATGGTTTTTGTTCTCTACCCAAGTAAATTTAATGGATTGTTTTGCTGAAATATGGCTGGCGGTGAAAGGGTTAAACTTACCTTGGTAGAGAAAAACAAATCATCTGCAATATTGGGGATTCCTCTGTGACATGTGTAAAGTAAGGCCTATCCTTACCTTCCCATATTATGAAAATAGGGACATTGGATAACAGGCCCTAGTCTGAGGCCTTTTCGTGACATGGGTGTTAACCCTTTCACCGCCAATGTCGCATTTTTGCACCACAATAGTTTAACACCCATATCACTAAAAGGCGTCAAATCAGGGCCTATTATCCGAAGACCCTATTGTCTTCATTTTAAAGGGTAAGGATAGGCCTAAGTTGCTTTGTTATACAAGTGACAGAGGAAGTCCCAATATGCGGATACAAAATGTTCTCTACCCACATTAAGTTAAATGTTATTTTGGGGGCTGAATGAAAACTGGCTGGCGCCGAAAGGGTTAAATCATTGTGGTGCTAAAATGCCGCATTGGCGGTGAAAGGGTTAACGCGTTTCTTGTCACTTATTGGTACACGAGCACTCCAGGAACGCATTTCAGCTGTTTTAACCAAGAAGTTGTGTTGTTGTTGTTGTTGTTGTTGTTGTTGTTGTTGTTTTTGTTGTTGTTGTTTTGTTGTTGTTGTTGAAGAAAAACAACTTTTGCGGGTTCGCAAACAAAGCATAGACATCGACTTCGTTCATGTCATGTGCCTCTGGATTGAAAACGTCCAATGAGCGACTTTGTTGTGACGTCAATGAAACCGTAAATTGACATCAATGAAACCGTAAATGAATCAATGAAACCGTAAATTACATCAATGAAACCGTAAATTCCAACGTTCACAATGTGAAACGAGCTGAATAATTCAAACGTTATACAGACACACACACACACAATCACGACTACTCTCTCTCTCTCTCTCTCTCTCTCTCTCTCTCTCTCTCTCTCTCTCTCTCTCATTTCCCTCTCCATCTCTCTCTCTCTCTCTCTCTCTCTCTCTCCCTCTCCCTCTCTCCCTCTCCCTCTCTCCCCTCTCCCTCTCCCCCTCTCCCACTCTCTCTTCTCTCTCTCTCTCTCCCTCTTCCTCTCTCCCCCTCTCTCTCTCTCTCTCTCTCTCTCTCTTCTCTCTCTCTCTCTCTCTCTCTCTCTCTCTCTCTCTCTCTCTCTCTCTCTCTCTCTCTCTCCTTGCTCTTGACGTGCCCTGTATTGTATGATCTTCGCATAAAATTCATTGCAAGGAAATGTTATGCTAATCCATATTTGTTTAGATTCTCTTTGTTAATGGCATCAGAAAATGAAAAGACTGTACGTGGTGTGGCTCTGTTTCTGTATAAAGCTTTCCAGTTGCAAGAAGCGATTTTGTCATGAATAATTTCATTGCTAAACTGGTTACGTTTATCTTATAAATGTACTTTGTATTCAGTGGTTATTGCTTATTATGTGTAAAATGCTAGTGTCCTTTGTTCATATGGGGCTTTGGCCTTTTTGTGAATAAAAAAATTCAATTCATTCAATTCAATTCTCTCTCTCTCTCTTCTCTCTCTCTCTCTCTCTCTCTCGATCTCTCTCTCTCTCTCTGTCTGTCCCTCTTATCTCTCTCAGTTCTTGGTAGTTATGATACTGACATCAATAATTGCAATGCATTTTAAGTATGTTGTCATTCCAAACGGTCAGCAATCCGTATGCTAATGCTAAATCACTAGCGGTCACGTGGTCTTCCCCCCCTCCCCCCTCCCACTTAAAAAAACAAATTTCTCCAGTTTTAACACAATTTTTATTCCTTCCTCTTCCATTCTTCCTTTCCACAGTTCCTTCATTCACACACACACATTCACCCAACAACAGTTTTGTTTTATAAGGCAAAGGAACAATATGTTAACCCTTTCGCCGCCACTCTCACATTTATGCACCACAATGGTTTAACCCTTTCACCGCCAAAGTCGCATTTTAGCACCACAGGAATTCAACACCTATGTCACTAAAAAGGCATCAAATTGGCGGTCTATTATCCAAAGACCCTATTGTCTTAGTTTTTGGGAAGTAAGGATAGACCTTATTTTATATCTGCCACACAGAAGAATCCCCAATACTGCAGATGGATTTTGTTCTCTACCCATGGACATCTTTGGCTGAAATAATTGTGGCAGAGTATAGGAAAACCAGGCTAAAGTCGGAAATTATCACTTTTGACGTTTTTATTTCATCTGAAAGTTTAAATTCTACAGACTGAAAAGCAAAGAACAGAATTGATCTATCCGGCATAGTCTTTTTTCTATAATTTTTTTAAAGTTGACAAAATACACAGAATCAAGTATAACTAAGCTACCTGTTTTTGTGCATTGCTAAGTGTGTCTCTCAGCGACTTTAGCCGGGTTTTCCCATACTCTGTCACAATTATGGCTGGCGGTCAAAGGGTTAACACCTATATGTCACTAAGAGTAATCAAACCAGGGACTAGTTATCTGAAGACCCTGTTTTCGTAATTTGGGGAGGTACGGATGGGCCGAATGGCATACATGTCACAGAAGAATTCCCAATATTGTAGATACAAAATGTTCTCCACCCAGCTATGTTTAATGGTAGTTTTGGGCTGGAAAATGGCTGACGGCAAAAGGGTTAACATTGCAAAGTATTAGCCAATATTGGAGTGAGATCATCTCTTCCCAATATTGTAGATACAAAATGTTCTCCACCCAGCTATGTTTAATGGTAGTTTTTGGCTGGAAAATGGCTGACGGCAAAAGGGTTAACATTGCAAAGTATTAGCCAATATTGGAGTGAGATCATCTCTTCCCAATATTGTAGATACAAAATGTTCTCCACCCAGCTATGTTTAATGGTAGTTTTGGGCTGGAAAATGGCTGACGGCAAAAGGGTTAACATTGCAAAGTATTAGCCAATATTGGAGTGAGATCATCTCTCTTCCCAATATTGTAGATACAAAACGTTCTCCACCCAGCTATGTTTAATGGCAGTTTTTGGCTGGAAAATGGCTGACGGCAAAAGGGTTAACATTGCAAAGTATTAGCCAATATTGGAGTGAGATCATCTCAATAGTTTCAGTTATTGCTTTCAGAAGAGAGAAGGGTTTCAATTGTGTGTGTTTTACAAACAAAATAACCACAACACCAACACCAACAAAACTAAAAGACCCAGCACGTCACGTGTCAAAATCACGATATTTACGTGTTTTCCCTCTTATAGCTGGTAAGAAGTCTTAAGAAATCTTCCTAGCATAAGAGGGAATGTGACACGTGATGTGGGGGGGGGGGGGGGGGGGTCTTTAATAGAATACTCGTAGACAGGCACGCATCAGCCACAAATGCCAGCAACCACAACGATGCCGTAGAGACAGAACGGGCCATCCCTAGACAACAACCCACCGTCGAACTATCTGCAAAAGCCAAAGACCCGCACCCGCAAAAGACCGAAGAAACAAGCATAGTTCATGTTTTACGTCCTCTCGGCAAAGCCATATGGGATAAAACATGTATATGGCTCCCCCCCCCCCCATCTGCGTGCGCATCCAACGGAAGTGTCGCCATCTTAGTCAGATTTGTGTGTAAACAGCATCGATCTGGCATTTTTCAAACAAAGTTACTGACTAAGATGGCGATCTCCCATAATATGGCACGCTCCTTGTGGCCGGATATGACGACACGTGGGTACCAGCCATAGCTCCAGCCCTATTTTATATTATTTTCAGTCTTTCGCAAGGTCACGTGGTCTTACTCCTTTCTAATAACTTTTCGCCTAGACAGCATCTTTACTTCATTCTTATTCATGCTCTCTCAATCTCTTTTCTCTCTCTCTCTCTCCCCCCCCCCCCCACTCTCTCTGAATGCCATTTCTTTAAAGACCCACCAGGTCACGTGTCAAAATCACGGGTTCCACATGTTTTCCCTCTTATAGCTGGTAAGAAATCTTGTTTTGACCAGGTTCGACTCCCATACAAATGTCCCCAAATTGAAAACGGAGAAACATCATTTTAAAGAGCAAGCCTCAATTTGAAGTTGGGGACATTTGTATGTGGGTCACAGCTACCCAGAAAAAAACACCAATGGACTTACGCGTGGTGCGTCAGTGTGTCTTTAACATTTCCATTTTAACCTTCTTTTTTTTATTTTTACGAGTACGAGACTTTTAATGAAAGAATCGGGAGTGTTGGCTACAAACTACTAACATGTTAGAGGAATGCTGTCCCCGCACATAATAACTTGCAAAGTGACAAGGCCATGAATGACATTTGAACTTTCTTAACTCCGTCTTCGCCGCCCCAAGTCCTACTCTGATTTTTCATTTCACAATTTCAAAACTCGCACTATAGCGCCCCATCCAAGTCTGTCCCTTTTCTGGGTAACTGGTTTGGGTAGGTCCCAATTGGACCTTTCCCATATCGCCCTCTCTTTGATCTATGCCGCATGCCTCCTCACGACGTGAGCTCCCTAAGTAAGGCGACAAGTGCCATTTCGCCCTTTCACAAAATAGGAAAGGGCAAAGCGGGAAAGGGGAAAGCGGGAAAGGGCAAAAGCGGGAAAGGGCAAAGCGGGAAAGGGGAAAAGCGGGAAAGGGCAAAAGCGGGAAAGGGCAAAGCGGGAAAGGGGAAAAGCGGAAAGGGCAAAAGC
>CM065692.1:43862694-43865194 GCA_017654935.2 Phymorhynchus buccinoides | reverse complement strand
AAATATATTTCTTCCATCAGGTTAATTGAAAAAAAAAAAAAACTTTCTTTGTTGAACATTATCATGAATAATATTTAGTAGAAAATGTTCTTAAATAAATCACTTAGTAATCGCAGCCATAAATACAATCACCCACGAGTGAAAATCTAGCCATCCTCGCTGGAAAACCCCCTAATTTAGTCACATACTACAACATATTATTGACTGCTATATATGAAAAGTTACTTATGGTAAACTAAAGTTGCCTTAGATTTTTTTCGGAAAATATAGATGAACTAAATGTTCCTCCCGAAACAGCTGTGGGGGGGGATCAGAGGGAGGGGGGGGGGGGGGGGGTGTCTCGCAAATAGGTACTTAGGATATCTAGGCCAAGTTCGAAAACTAAGGTCATAGGGCAAAGGCGAAGGTCACTGAAGCAGAAAATATGCCGCGCGGCTGGTGATATTATAGTCTGACCACTCTACTTACACATTATTGACAATCTGTACATCTGTCAGATGTTCTTGGGTTTTTTCCTGAAAGGCTCTAGGCCTACAGACGTTTCTTCCCTGCTATCATTCAACGGTGATCTTGTCTCCCGAGAACGTCACAACTGTCACATTAGCAAAACAAATGATGCCAGAGCATACAGGATCAGAATGCCATCGGGAACATGTCCCTTGTTGAACGTCTAACGTATTGCAAAATCAACGACTTTCGAATTTGCACAATGCATAACATCGCCATGTAAAGTGAAAGGGGGGAAAAGAGCATCATGTATAGGGGAAGACGGGGTAAAAAGCCCATGGGCGGGTAAGAAGCCCATGCCAATTATCTCATGAAATAAAGAAAATTTCAGTCAAATTTGCCCATGAGACGAATGCTAAACATTAACACTCGTCTCATGGGCAAAAATGGGCTTCATTTCATGAGATAATTGGCATGGGCTTCTTACCCACCCATAGGCTTTTTACCCCGTCTTCCCATAATACGGGGGGGAAATAAACCCAAGACAGAAAACACAGTAGACTAGAAAAGGACAGCAAAGTTTCGAAACAACTCAACCATTCGCCACCTGTGCTTACTTCAAGAGCAGAGATTTCTTCTTATTGTCTTTCACAATTCCCCGGATCACCCGATGACAATGCTCCCATTCCGAGCATCAGCCGACAGCTACATTGTTCCAAATATGTTTAAGTTAATGTATCGGAAGATCCAAGATGGCGTCTGCAGACCAGAAGTGAGCAAGCTCTGCTGGGAAATAATAACCGTGATATGCTGGCTTTTGGTCTAACACACTCAAGAGGTCCATATCCCCAGACCATTTTGTCAGATTGGCTCTATCAGTTGTCTTTATTTATGTCATGATTTGCCCAATGATTTTTTCTTTAATGTTCTCTGGCTGTCAAGGGGTTAACAAAACCAGCAAGGATCAGGAAAGAGATGACAACATCCAGAGCCAGTGATAGCTTCCTTTCCATGTCATCATCTCGAGTAGGTGGAGGTGATAGGCGGGGAGAGAAGGGTGACAGGACGAGAAAAGGACAACAACGTTTTGACACACAAACATTCGCTACCTATGCTTACTTCAAGAGCAGAGATTTCTTCTGATTGTCTTTTCCCGTTCCCCGGATCACCCGATGACAATGCTCCCATTCTGAGCATCAGCCTACAGTCAAAGACTGCATAGGGGAAGATAAACATCCGGTCTCTTTTCCCTATATGAGTAGTGAGGACAGAAACACTGGTTATGTCCCTTTTAAACAGGACACATTTTACACGTCGATAGGCCAGTTGAATTCTCCGTTCAAGTTCCAGTCTGAGTTTTTGGATAGCCTCCACTGTGAATGGTGTACTGTCGCCACTAACGATAACTCTATCAGCCCGGTTCGTTGTAGCTCTTAAGTAGTCCATCTTACCCTTTTATAATATCTTTGGTACAGTTACATCGCAGTATATACAAATTAACGTATCAGCTGTCACGAGGCAAGCTCCCCGAGGAAATGCTGCATGTGTGTGTGTGTGTGTGCGTGTGCGTGTGTGTGTGCGTGTGTGTGTGTGTGTGTGTGTGTGTGTGTGTGTGTGTGTGTGTGTGTGTGTGTGTGTGTGTGTGTGTGTGTGTGTGTGTGTGTGTGTGTGTGTGTGTGTGTGTGTGTGTGTGTGTGTGTGTGTGTGTGTGTGTGTGTGTGTGTGTGTGTGTGTGTGTGTGTGTGTGTGTGTGTGTGTGTGGTGTGTGTGTCTGGGAGGTGGTGGTGGTGGGGGGGTAAATAAAAACCACAGAGGGCACAGTCCATTTTGTTTATTTTGTTATAGTGTGTGTGTGTGTGTGTTGTGTGTGTATCCTCGGGTTTCTCCTCTTGGTTTGCGGGGTTGATTCACGTTACTGTGGTCTGTGTTTACATTCTGTATCGGCAGACTTTCCATGGACTAACGACATACTACTTGCTCACGACTTTAACAACCTCATGTACCTGCGCATGTATATGAGTCTGTGTGTACTACTACTACTACTACTACTACT
>CM065692.1:43842694-43860194 GCA_017654935.2 Phymorhynchus buccinoides | reverse complement strand
CGCTCTAACTGTCAAAGCTGCCAAAAGTGTTTTGGGCTTCCGGAACAACCCACATCATAGAGCCAGGCGACAGGAATATGATTAGGTCCGGCATAAACGTGCTGTTTGGTGCCATAGTTTTGCTGCCACTGGTTGACTTTAGCCTGCAGAAAGGGCCAACAGTAAATGAGAGCTGTACTATCCATGATATTCTACAGTATTGGAATATCGTGGTACAGCTTGGTCTTTCGTGGAAGACTATGACACCTCGAACGAGGGGGAGGCGGGGGGTGGGGGGGGGGGGGGGGGCACCGGCTCTGGTGCTGCAGCCAGAGGGATTGGTTGGCCTTTTGGTGGGGGACCTTCCCCAACCGCCAACTCTCGTCCTCAAATCCCTTTGGCCGAGAGAGTGGGGAAGTACCCTGGGCAAGGCATCTCCACTATAAACTAATTCTCGCCCAGCCCACCCGCCAGAACAGTATCTGCCCCCCCTCTGCTATATCTGGCAGTCATTGTCGGAAACGACAGACAGGCAACAACGAAAATTGCTGCCACGCTGCGGCTATGGAATGATCTAGTGTCTGTGTATGTTGATGGTGGGAGAAGTATTTCGCCTGCATGCACGTGCATTTATTGACCAAATAATACATACTTTGTGAACACCGATCAAACAAGACCTTCAGTTTGTTTCTTATGATTCTTCTTTCTTCTTCTTCTTCTGCGTTCCCAGGCCATATGGCCATAATGGGTAAGGTACGTATATGTCCGGTTTTCAGTTTTCACTGGTCTCCCCGCTGCGCACAGTTGACACATTCCGATTTCGGAGGAGCTCAGGGGAGAAACAAATATTTGAAATATTTTCTTTGAAAAAAAGGCAGGAGAATGGGCCGATAAGTCAGAAAGATAGTAGATGACAGAAAGCAAAGAGAAAAGGCAGAGTCAAACAGAGTGGCAGATTAGAGGAAGTTACAAGTACAGAACTTCCAGAAGGTGGGGGAACGATTTTTACGAAAGAACCCCCCGGTATCCCCACGGGGAGCTTATGATTCAAATACAGCCAGCAACATCCAAATGAGCAAGGGAGACTATCACTACTCAATTACACTATTGATAACCATACTCCCCCGGCCACGCCTCACCTCCAAGTCAACTTGACCAACTCCCTCTTTCCACCTCCCACCTTTCCTCCCCTGTCCCCCCAAAAACAACAACCGTAACCCTCTTCTCACTACCCAATCGAAAGGGGTGGAGCCAACGTGTTTTCCACCTCCCACCTTTCCTCCCCTGTCCCCCCAAAAAAAACACCCCGTAACCCTCTTCTCACTACCCAATCGAAAGGGGTGGAGCCAACGTGTTGGCCACCTCCCACCTTTCCTCCCCTGTCCCCCCAAAAAGTACCGTAACCCTCTTCTCACTACCCAATCGAAAGGGGTGGAGCCAACGTGTTTTAACCTACCTCACCTTTCCTCCCCTGTCCCCCCAAAAACACACCGTAACCCTCTTCTCACTACCCAATCGAAAGGGGTGGAGCCAACGTGTTTTCCACCTCCCACCTTTCCTCCCCTGTCCCCCCAAAAACACACCGTAACCCTCTTCTCACTACCCAATCGAAAGGGGTGGAGCCAACGTGTTTTCCACCTCCCACCTTTCCTCCCCTGTCCCCCCCAAAAAAAAAACCCACCGTAACCCTCTTCTCACTACCCAATCGAAAGGGGTGGAGCCAACGTGTTTTCCACCTCCCACCTTTCCTCCCCTGTCCCCCCAAAAAAAAACCCCGTAACCCTCTTCTCACTACCCAATCGAAAGGGGTGGAGCCAACGTGTTTTCCACCTCCCACCTTTCCTCCCCTGTCCCCCCAAAAAACACACCGTAACCCTCTTCTCACTACCCAATCGAAAGGGGTGGAGCCAACGTGTTTTCCACCTCCCACCTTTCCTCCCCTGTCCCCCCAAAAACACACCGTAACCCTCTTCTCACTACCCAATCGAAAGGGGTGGAGCCAACGTGTTTTCCACCTCCCACCTTTCCTCCCCTGTCCCCCCAAAAAAACACCGTAACCCTCTTCTCACTACCCAATCGAAAGGGGTGGAGCCAACGTGTTTTCCACCTCCCACCTTTCCTCCCCTGTCCCCCCCAAAAACACACCGTAACCCTCTTCTCACTACCCAATCGAAAGGGGTGGAGCCCCGTGTTTTCCACCTCCCACCTTTCCTCCCCTGTCCCCCCAAAAACAACAACCGTAACCCTCTTCTCACTACCCAATCGAAAGGGGTGGAGCCAACGTGTTTTCCACCTCCCACCTTTCCTCCCCTGTCCCCCCAAAAAAACCCACCGTAACCCTCTTCTCACTACCCAATCGAAAGGGGTGGAGCCAACGTGTTTTCCACCTCCCACCTTTCCTCCCCTGTCCCCCCAAAAACAACACCGTAACCCTCTTCTCACTACCCAATCGAAAGGGGTGGAGCCAACGTGTTTTCCACCTCCCACCTTTCCTCCCCTGTCCCCCCAAAAAAACACACCGTAACCCTCTTCTCACTACCCAATCGAAAGGGGTGGAGCCAACGTGTTTTCCACCTCCCACCTTTCCTCCCCTGTCCCCCCAAAAACACACCGTAACCCTCTTCTCACTACCCAATCGAAAGGGGTGGAGCCAACGTGTTTTCCACCTCCCACCTTTCCTCCCCCCCTGTCCCCGTTGTGACCCCCCCAAAAAACCGCAAAACACCCCGTAACCCTCTTCTCACTACCCAATCGAAAGGGGTGGAGCCAACGTGTTTTCCACCTCCCACCTTTCCTCCCCTGTCCCCCCAAAAAAACCCACCGTAACCCTCTTCTCACTACCCAATCGAAAGGGGTGGAGCCAACGTGTTTTCCACCTCCCACCTTTCCTCCCCTGTCCCAAAAAAACCCCCCGTAACCCTCTTCTCACTACCCAATCGAAAGGGGTGGAGCCAACGTGTGTTTTCCACCTCCCACCTTTCCTCCCCTGTCCCCCCAAAAAAACACCCCGTAACCCTCTTCTCACTACCCAATCGAAAGGGGTGGAGCCAACGTGTTTTCCAACCTCCCACCTTTCCTCCCCTGTCCCCCCAAAAACAACAACCGTAACCCTCTTCTCACTACCCAATCGAAAGGGGTGGAGCCAACGTGTTTTCCACCTCCCACCTTTCCTCCCCTGTCCCCCCAAAAACAACAACCGTAACCCTCTTCTCACTACCCAATCGAAAGGGGTGGAGCCAACGTGTTTTCCACCTCCCACCTTTCCTCCCCTGTCCCCCCAAAAAAAACAACCGTAACCCTCTTCTCACTACCCAATCGAAAGGGGTGGAGCCAACGTGTTTTCCACCTCCCACCTTTCCTCCCCTGTCCCCCCCCCCCAAAAAAAAAACACCGTAACCCTCTTCTCACTACCCAATCGAAAGGGGTGGAGCCAACGTGTTTTCCACCTCCCACCTTTCCTCCCCTGTCCCCCCAAAAAAAACCCACTCGTAACCCTCTTCTCACTACCCAATCGAAAGTGGAGCCAACGTGTTTTCCTCCACCTCCCACCTTTTTTTCCTGGCTCTCTCCCCCCAAAAAACCCACCGTAACCCTCTTCTCACTACCCAATCGAAAGGGGTGGAGCCAACGTGTTTGCCGTCTACCCCCCACACATACTCACGTGACAGTTGTTGGTTTTTAAGTCGACATGGCTTGGCAGGCAAACAAAAGGGGGGGGCCCTAAGCTCTCACTGTGCTATTGGCCCCTTCAAAATATCACGGGCAGCATCTAGGCACCCTAAAGAATAACTCTGCCAAGGTTCGTTGAGATGGGTTCAGTGGCTTAGGCACTATGAAGGGGAACATCTTTGGTCACACACAGACGCACAAACACACACACATACATACATACATACATACATACATACATACATACATACATACATACATACATACATACACATACATACATACATACATACATACATACATACATACATACATACATACATACATACATACATACATACATACATACATACATACATACATACATACATACATACATACATACATAGTTTTTTTCACAATTTTGACCACCACCACTTATACAACAGCAATAACAACGGAACAAAGACATACATTTCCCTTTCATTATTCCAACTAGCGCAATGCCGAGTACAAGTAACGCCTAGTAACGGTAACGCCAAGTACTGGTAACGCTGAGTACAGCAAATTTGAAGCGATTCGGTTAAAAAACAGCGGAGTTATTTGTGAAAAGGTGAAGCGGCGTATATCGCGCGCGTTTCTGTATCGATTCGCTTCCGGTTTGGCACATCGATAGTCACCGTCCCCGGTCATCTACCTGCCAAATTCGAAGGCAATCGGTCCAGAAATACCGGAGATACGGGCGCCGAGAGGCCGGTGGATACGCGTTTCGCGCATTTGCCAAACCGCGCAAATGACACGGCCGCCTCGGTTGCCGTTGCCATCGCCCCGCCCCGTTAGGGCTCACAGCAAATTTGAAGCGATTCAGTCGAAAAACGGCGGAGTTATAAGGCCCAGTTTGTGTTTCAGACAGACAGACACACACACACACGGACACTTGGCTTTTTATTATATGATGGTTACCTTGGCGAGGCGTGAGCACAGAATTGTGACAACAAACTTTCACGAAAGCTGCATAAAAACTTCTAAGAGCTCGCGCTGTAAATAATGTTTAAGAGAAACAAAATGTTTGCCCACTGACTGCAGCGTTGCGGATTATACATGATATTTTGCACAATGGTGTCCTCCAGTGTTTATTTTCCATTCGGAGATGCAAGTTAAAGGGACATGGGATAAATGTTGATAATAAATGTAAATTAGACAGCTGGAAGCCTTTCTCTCGCTAATAGCAGTGAATCTAACAGCGGAAAACAGAGAAGCGCTTGGGTAAATAGAGTAAGAGTTACAATCTCGAAATGTATGTGTTCCTGTCTCTGTATCTATCTATATTTCTGTCTCGCAAGTAAACTTGTTTCTCTTTGTCTCTGTCTGCTCTGGCTACCTGCCTTTTTGTCTGAATGTCTGTCTGTTTGTTTGTCTGTCTGTGTCTGTGTCTGTCTGTCTGTGTCTCTGTCTGTCTGTCTCTGTCTCTCTCTCTCTGTCTGTCTGTCTGTCTCTCTCTGATTCTCTCTGTCTCTCTCTCTCTTTCTTCATCTCTCTTTCTCTGTCTCTCTCTTCTCTCTCTCTCTCTCTCTCTCTCTCTCTCTCTCTCTCTCTCTCTCTCTCTCTCTCTCTCTCTCTCTCTCTCTCTCTCTCTCTCTCTCTCTCTCTCTCCCCCTCTCTCTTTAAAATACGAAGTGTTTACATATCATAGGTTGAGTACTAGTGTTTTGTGTGTGTGTGTGTTTTCGTGTCATTTTAAGAGTAAAACGTTAAACAATAATGCATTTCTAGTTCGTTATGAAGTAGTGCAAAGTTGGTACATCTTCAATATATAATTTACTTGCTTGTGTTGTATATTTTTTTTTATTCCCCTTCTAAGGGGCCATGGCCTTTCGGAATAAATCGTCTGCGTCTGCGTCTCTCTCTCTCTCTCCCCTCTCTCTCTCTCTCTCTCTCTCTCTCTCTCTCTCTCTCTCTCTCTCTCTCTCTCTCTCTCTCTCTCTCTCTCTCTCTCTCTCTCTCTCTCTCTCTCTCTCTCTCTCTCTCTCTCTCTCTCTCTCTCTCTCTCTCTCTCTCTCTCTCTCTCTCTCTCTCTCTCTCTCTCTCTCTCTCTCTCTCTCTCTCTCTCTCTCTCTCTCTCTCTCTCTCCCTCTCTTCAATGGCACATCGAAAGTTCATTGCAACACATTGTCTGCAGTGTCTGAACTGGGACACATAAAGTGTCCACCATTTGACAGCAACATCTCCATTGGAAAGTTGCAGAAGTCGTCCTCTGCTACTTTCCAAAAGAGTTCTAGATTGAAAAGCTCTCTACATTCCCCGATTCTCCGGGTTTTGGGGGGTTAATACACTCCGCCCGTTCCCCCGAAACAACATGAAAACACCCTGAACAAGTATTATCTGTATCGTTAAAAATTCGGGACTTTCCTGGGGTTGCACTGCCTCCGGGCATTGCCTCCATGATCGTTCCCACCATCTTTATATCTACTAATGTCCCATATGTGTCTGTTTCAGACCGGAGGACGTTTAAACGGATTTTCAGTCATTCAAGATAAAATGTGATTTAGCATCAGTTACTAAAATATTGCATTAGGGGAAGACGGGGTAAAAAGCGCATGGGCGGGTAAGAAGCCCATGCCAATCATCTCATGAAATAAAGACCATTTCAGTCAAATTTGCCCATGAGACGAATGCTAGACATTAACGCTCGTCTCATGGGCAAAATGAGACTGAAATTTGCTTCATTTCATGAGATAATTGGGGTGGGCTTCTTACCCGCCCATGCGCTTTTTACCCCGTCTTCCCCTATCGAGTGAAAACAACAACCAACAATCTATAAACACGGAGATCACGGAGTTTAGCGAGAAGCAACGAAACACAGAAACAAAGCGTAAACTTGATGACTTCAAAATCACCACAAAACACCAATAAAGTTAGAAAACGTAAAGTTGAGTTTGCAAGTTGCTGTTATTAACGGAAGTAATTAAATATTAATGATAGCAGGTACAAAGAAATCATATACAGATTCGAGCAACTAATGAATATGCAAAAAAACGAAAAGAATTTAACGCATAAAGCATGATCAATGGAAACCGGTGGGTTAATCAGTGCATCAGAAGATACATCACATTGTCGGCTGATCTTTGTGTGTTTCTCACAACTGAAATAACTTTTGCTTAGAATAGAAAACCCCACCTTTATTCTCATTTATGCTTATGAGCTTATTATGAGCTTATTTTAAGCTTATACCGCGGACACGTGTCGTTAATACAAGGTTACAATAATATAGAAAATTGGGTAAAGGTAAAGATGTGCCCCCCCCCCCCCCCTCTTACATTTCTTACCAAACATTAAGTTGTATCTTATCAACTTTTTGAGATAATTATCTTTGTTGAATAATTAATCGCAGTCATAATAAAGGCCATTATCTAATAGGACCCCCCCCCCCCCCCCCCCCCCCCCCTTTGTGGTGCAGTACACACAACAGCCGCGGAGCATTTGTCACAGTCCTGGTTCATTGCGTTTTTTCCGTCTTGCCTTTATGTCTTTAGCAGCATCCATTGCGTCCGTGCACACGCTTCCATTTCCTTTCTTGATCTGTACTAGTCGGATACGGAGATACAGCGGTTGAAAAAGGCTTCATTGAAAGCCGAGCATTTCCTCCAAATCAACGCATGCCCCCCCCCCCTCCCTCCCCCTCCCTTTGGGGATACCGCGGGGTCTTTTGCAGAAATAGTTCCCCCACCTTCTGGAAGTTCTGTGCTTGTAACTTCCTCTAATCTGTCACTCTCTTTGACTCTGTCTCTTCCCTTTGCTTACTATCATCTACTATCTTTCTGCCTTACCTGGTCCATTCTCCTGCCTTTTTTAGTTGTTGAAGAAACACGTTCAGAAAGATTTCCTCCAGCCGAAGTCGGACTTGCTGGGTCTTAGTTAGGCGCATAACGGCAGCATGACGCATCTGCGCTCATAACTGACAGGAAACTGTCCGAGCGATCGAAGTAGAAGAAGAAGAAGAAGAAGAAGAACGCAAGCTTGTTGTTTTGAGTTTTCTTTTATTCCTCGATTTATTGTGATAATAATGGAAAACGCATTTGACTGTGCTAAACCGACAGACACCTGCATTAACTTTTGCAAGTCAATTCGTTGGCTTAGAGTCAAAACGGACTATCTTTAGATCGTCCATTGACTTATTATTGATGTTATTGCAAAAACTAAGAACTTGTATAAAAAAGATTGCAAATAATGTGACATGGGGATTATGCTTTATATATGTCTGCAGTCTTTAAAAAAAAAAAGTTATTCGTTTTCACAATATGTTCAATAATACGTCAGTGGACTATCTAAAGATAGTCCGTTTTGACTCCAAGCCATCGAATTTTTATTGCTCTTAAATCGTTGGAGAACAAAAAAAAACAAAAATAAAGGAAACATTGTGACAGTAAGAGTCTTCGAAAAGCATCGAAACCCCGATATAAGGTATTGTTTGGTATTAGGTAGTTTATAGTCACAGAGGCGTGTCTGTGAATTTCGGGTTGCTCCCACCTGGAGAACGCGTCGCAGCCAGAGGCGCGCCATCCAATTTTTGTTTTGCATGCAATTTTTGTGTGACTGATGAGGAAGGAAAGGGGGCCGAGGGTAAATTTTGACCAAATGACAACTTTTTCGTTGCCACCGGGCTTAGCGTGTGCTAAGTGCATGGGCACACGGGACCTCGGTTTATTGTCTCATCCGAAAGACTACACGTTTAGACCGTAAGACCTAGTGCAAAGTGAGAGGAAAAATCCTCTGCACCAAGGTTCGAACTCGGATTTACTTGACAGAAGGCGAACGCGTTACCTCTGTGCCACTCTACATAATACTGGATAGAATTAATACGGAAAAGAAAATGCCCATTAAAATAATAATAATAATAATTGTACATTTATATAGCGCTTTACCTCAGATGAGCCCAAAGCGCTTTACAATCAATGAGTCATCAACAGACAACAAAAACAGCATTAACCAGCAACAGCGCATATACAAAGCAACTCTCTCTCTCTCTCTCACACACACACACACACACACACACACACACACACACACACACACACACACACACACACACATATACACGCACACGCACACACGCGCACACGCACGCACACGCACACACGCACACACACACACACACACACACACACACATATTTATCGACGCCAACTCGTTCATACCCCATTCGGTAAGCCACAGCAACCGAGCCGCATGGACTGACCACATACACCAACACACATACACAAACACCCTCACACAAAAACGTACGCACGCAATCGCAGCCACTGACGCTAAAAACTTCATGATTAACCCCTTGACTGCCAGAGAAAATTAAAGAAATTTTTTGCCATAAAAAAGACGACTGGTAGAGCCAATCGGGCAAATGGTCTGGGGATATAACTCTCTCGACTGTGTTAGAGCAAACAAATAGCATATCAGAGTTATTCCTCTTCATCTGATGATGTCATCAGTGATGTCACGAAGTCGGTACGTGATACGTTATACGGCAGTCAAGGGGTTAAAGAGAAAGGTGACCTTTAAGACACTGGGAATATTTGGAACTAAGAAGAATAACGCTGTTGTGCTTTCACGTTTAAATGTCAACACGGATGATTTAAAAAAAAAGGTCAGACACTATTTCAGGGTCTTCTCCCCCCCCCCCCCTCCCCCTAATGATGGGAGTATTTTAAGATAATGACGCAAAGGAGGTTGCATTTCGCAAAAGACCCTAGTATTTGGTATTTGGTATGTTCTAGTCACAGAGACTTATCTCTGTGAAATTCGGGATGCTCTACCCTGGAGAGCACGTCGCTACAAGCACAGCACAACCCTTTTTGTGGTGTGTGGGGGGGGGGGGGGGGGGGGGGAGTCAGGGTGAGGAGGTTAGGTTGTGTGCGCAGACTTGGGAAAACTATCAATTTGGCCATACCAGGCAGCGGAATTTCTCCCTGCTCTTACCGACTTTCAACTGCCACGGGATTTTTTACGTGTGTATAAAGCGCGCGGGTTCAGACTAGCTTTAAGTCCCCCGTCCGAAAGACTCGACGTTCAGTTCGATTTTTCCTGTCGAACTAGGAAGAAAGGGCGAGCTAGGCCTGAGATTCGAACCCGGGTGGGTCACTCACGTTGCGGTCACGCATTGAAATCGGCAGGCGAGCGTCTTAACCGCTCTGCCATCCCCCTTCCTTTCTTAGTGCAGGGTTGTATATTTGCCTTTTATACAATCACAGGATATATTTTATGCCAGAAGTACCTGGCATTCTTCTCGGTTACAAGCGACAAAGGTACTGTCCCAAAGGGGACAGGGAAAGATGATAGTACCCTCTGGCTTTCAGAGGACAGTTACAATATGCCAGAAGCTGCAATCATTTTCTCAGGTCAAAGCCAAAAGGCATTATCAACCGTCACTGGTAGTAGTAGTAGTAGTAGTAGTAGTAGTAGTAGTAGTGGAGTAGTAGTAGTAGTAGTAGTAGTAGTAGTAGTAGTAGTAGTAGTAGTAGTAGTAGTAGTAGTAGCAGTAGTAGTAGTAGTAGTAGTAGTAGTAGTAGTAGTAGTAATAGTGGTAGGGACAAAATAAGCCGTTAAGTTTTCCTTTTATATAGTCCCATCGTATACATAAATTATTGCAACGAAAATGTGGTCAAGGTGTATTACGGTCAATTTTCCTAAAAAAAAAAAAAATCAATTGCCAAAGCTTCTAAACATATTTAAATATTTTGGAGAATCATCCAAGCGGTTTTTTAATGTGTTAGCATTAGGTGCACATTTTAGAAGATTAATAGGTAACTCGGTAAAGGTAAAGATGTGCCACCCCCTACATTTCTCGGTTAATTATATTTTTACGTTTTTGCCTTTCTTACCATACATAAAGGTGTATTTTAGGAACATTTTTAGCTAATAACCTTTTTGGAATACTAACCCTATCCCTAACCCTAACCCTAAACCTAACCCTACCCCCCACTGCAGTACACCGCGATTTGTCACAATTGTGGGTCGTTGCGTTTTTCCGTCTTATAGGGTGACCTTTACCGGTAACTCATTCCAGAAGTTAGCAACACGGATGCTGAAACAATTTGTCCTTATATTTGTATTAAACCTTTTAATAAAACCTTTACCATATGCATTCCTTGTTAGATTATATCGAGTAGAATCAAAGAAGTTTTTCCAAGACAAGTCAACTTGATCATTGAATATTTTATAGGCCTCAATGAGATCCCCCCTAATTCTTCTTCCTTTGAGAGAAAAAACAGGTTTAGGTATTTAAGTCTACTATAATAATCCATATTATGTTTACATTCCTTAACAAGCTTTGTTGATATATATCTCTCTCTCTCTCTCTCTCTCTCTCTGTCAGTCAATATCTACATCTCTCTCTCTGTGTCTCTCTGTCTGTCTGTCTGTCTGTCTGTCTGTCTGTCTCTCTCTCTCTCTCTCTCTCTCTCTCTCTCTCTCTCTCTCTCTCTCTCTCTCTCTCTCTTGTCATTATCTCTCTCTCTCTCTCTCTCTCTCTCTCTCCTCTCTCTCTCTCTCTCTCTCTCTCTCTCTCTCCTCTCTCTCCCTCTCTGGTATTGTCAGCACATTTTCCCAAGTAACAGATACAATCTTGAAGGTACTCCTGACTCCCGGGGGACTAGGAGTCTAAGACACCACTACCACCGTCATTAAACCCGCTCACATCAACACGTTAACGAATGTCAGGGGATTTTTCTAGATCGAGCTTCTGAAGGGGGCATTGATAGCTCGTGTTCATTTTCTTTGCTGAAAGACACGAGCCTGTAAAGTGGAACCTCCTTTATAAGACTCCCTCCCACATAAGACCTACTTCCAGGATCTTTATAACTTCAAATGCCCCAAATGGCCCTTTGGCCCAGAAGGCGTAAAAACTCTACTTTTCTCTCTCTCTAAGACCTACTTCTCTGAGACATGACCCTTCTTTGTAAGTATTAAAATTACCTCCCTGTTAAGACTCCCTCCCACATAAGACCTACTTCTCTGAGACATTACCCTTCTTTGCAAGTATTAAAATTACCTCCCATTATAAGACTCCCTCACACATAAGACCTACTTCTCTGAGACATTGCCCTTCTTTGTAAGTATTAAAATTACCTCCCTTATTAGACTCCCTCCCTTCATAAGACCTACTTCTCTGAGACATTGCTCTTCTTTGTATTAAAATTACCTCCCTTATAAGACTCCCTCCCACATAAGACCTACTTCTCTGAGACATTACCCTTCTTTGTAAGTATTAAAATTACCTCCCTTATAAGACTCCCTCCCACATAAGACCTACTTCTCTGAGACATTGCCCTTCTTTGTAAGTATTAAAATTACCTCCCTTATAAGACTCCCTCCCCACATAAGACCTACTTCTCTGAGACATTGCCCTTCTTTGTAAGTATTAAAATTACCTCCCTTATAAGACTCCCTCCCATTATAAGACCTACTTCTCTGAGACATTGCCCTCTCTTTAAGTATTCTACCTCCCTTATAAGACTCCCTCCCACATAAGACCTACTTCTCTGAGACATTACCCTCTCTTGTAAGTATTAAAATTACCTCCCTTATAAGACTCCCTCCCACATAAGACCTACTTCTCTGAGACATTACACTTCCTTGACATTACCCTTCTTTGTAAGTATTAAAATTACCTCTCTTATAAGACCCCTCCCTCATAAGACCTCATTTTGGATGATTTTGGAAGGTCTTATAAGGGAGGTTCCACTGTATTAGGAAACCGACAGAAAAGCGAGAGCTGCATAAAAATATGGATTTTCTATAGAAACGGAAAATGATGGTGCTGTTTTATCTTTTGTGGACCACTATGACTCATAAATCAGATCAGAGAGTCTCTGTACTGGCTCTTTACTAGGGATGCGGTCCAAAGGCATTGGTTGGCCTTTGGGGACCTTCTCCACCGCCATCTGCCTTCAAATCCTTTTGGTCCAGAAAGTGGGGTGTTATTTCACAAGGCATCTTTAAAGACACACCACGCCACGTATCAAAATCGTGGTTTCTCACGCGTTTTCCCTCGTATAGCTGGTAGGCTGGTAGGAAATCTTAAGAAATCTTCCAAGCATAAGAGGGAATGTGACACGTGACGTGGGGAGGGTGTGGTGGTCTATAAAACATTCGTCCAGCCCTCTGGAGTAGCAGCTATTTCCTCAGCTATCTGAAAGTCGTAGATCTAGTCAGAAAGGACAGAAAAGCATACAGCGACTGCACCATCGTCCATGGGGCGAACAGAAGATGACACTCTCAACACAGTTCGGAATTTGTCATTAACCCTTTCACCGTCAGACACCTTTGAGCCAAACATTTCCATGAACCCTTTCACGACCAAAGTCGCATTTTAGCACCACAGTGATTTAACCAAGACCCCATTGTATTAGCTTTGGGAAGTAAGTTCAGTTATCTAGAATTTTACGTCCTCTCGACCTGGGAAGGCACATATGGGACATTTGTTATGGGAAGTAAGGATAGAAGACCTTTCTTTTATACAATGTCACAGAAGAATCCTGTGTACGTAGTGTCCCGCGCGACCCGCTTTCTTTATTCCTTATCTTCACCCCCCCCCCCCTCTCCCCTCCCCACCCCTCCCCCCCACCTCTCTCCTATTCATTTCTCGACCAACCGCCACGTTAATTGCCACCCACCATCTAAAGAATGCCGATTCCGGGATTGGTCCCATTTTGAAGGTCGACTTGTCTCCCCGGTCGGCACGTACCACCTACCGAGGTTATCTCCCTTCACCCCCTCCCCCCCCCCCTCTCTTATCGACCGTCTCATCACGAGATAGTGATATCAACAGTCGGCGCCCTTTGTAAGACACCGCGTCCTTACCCATTACAAGAAAGTGACAACCACGGTTATCTCCCTTTGAAGACGGTTTTGCTTTTCCGAGCACGAGAAGGATTTGAATGCCGGCACGTGATAAGGATGTAATAGGCACGTGATTGTTCGGTACATTACTGAACAGCATCTTGTGACGTGTGGACTGTAATACACCAATAGCAGGCTTTCATTGTTTGAAAGTGAAGGCTATAATTGGCGTAGTGAGAAAAAGTTTTTCACACAAGACGCTGAAACTGACTAGAGCAACACCTCTCCCAGCCAGAATAGCCCACCTAGTAAGTCTTATTGATGACTGGTGATTGAGACTGGTTGTTTGTTTGACTCTAGTTTTGATCTAGATCCTATGTTCAATGATGAATAAGGAGTAGATAGATATGTTATAGAAAAGAAGTGGTAAACATTCTATTCTATTTATGTGCACTGATTATTTGTGTGTGTGTGTTTTTGACTTTAACACTTTTGGTACCAGAACCGGAGTTTATGCCTACTAACCCATTTGTCTATTTTTAGTAGGAAACCTATGGGCCGCAATCTTGCACTTTATGATACCATTCCTTTCCAGGTGTTGGATGGAGAGTGATGATGGATTGATCACCTTTTATGTTTTACTGATCTCAGTTTGTTAACTGAAATTCAGTTTATTTATTAACTAGTGCTATTGTACAAGGGAAGCCTTCTAGCCGGTTGGGATTCACTAATTCCCTGCCGACTGAAGCCCCTTGTCTCTAAGCCATAGAGATCTACATCCACCTTCTCCTGTGATTATCAGCAGGGCATCGTGGGCCGGAAGATCATCCCGGACTCCACCACGCACCAAGACGGGACTGTCGCCAAGACGACCCGCACTCAGAATCCGCGAGGAGACCACGCTTGAACCGTGCCATCCCGCGAAGCCGTAACCGGAACGACTGGGAGCTACTCTCATCTGACGAGCAAGCCCAGCCACACCAGCATTCGCCGATCACTACGGAGGAACTCAACCACAGCTAAGTCCCCCGGACTGCGCCAATCATTTGAACTTTCCTACGGACACTGAAGATAATTAGTAACCCTTCCGGCATGGGGCGAACCTTATAGAAAGACAAAAGTCTTGTAAATCCTTTCGGATTCCATTGTTTTTTTGATCCATATTTTGTTTTGGCGCCATTGAGCTGCTTTATTATTATTGTTGCATAATCTTATGCAGATTTTGGGAGTAAATAAAATACAAGTGTCACATAATCCTGAACCCTTTGGTCAGACTGATGAGAGTGGGAGTCTTGTAATTTCATGTAAAACCCTACTTCTCTCTGTCTGCCATTTAGAGCAATTCAACCACTTGTATTTCTTACAACCATACGAGCCAGAACCCGGGCACAAATATAAATTTATTAGATGAAAAGGGGCCGGGAAAGTTGCTCATCTCCCATACCCTAGAGAAGTGGGCTAAAGGCAAATTATCTAAAGTCTTCCCTAGGGACTTAGCCTTTTAACCCATTACCTCGTCACAAATCCACAATACCGCAGATGGATTTTGTTCTCTGTGCAGGTAAATGTAATGGACATTTTTGGTTGAGATATGGTTGGCGGTGAACGGGTTAAAGCTACTTGGCTACAGAAAAGAGTTGTCTGCAATGTTGTTGGATTCCTCAGTGACGCATTTAGAATGAGGGGTCAATCCTTACTGCCCAAATTTAGGAACACAATATCATTGAATAACAGACCCCGATTTCTAGAGTTATTATGACATGGTTGTTAAATCATTGTGGTCCAAAACAAAAAACCCCGCGACATTGGCGGTGAAAGGGTTAAGGTAATTTACAGCATCAACAATCTGGCATCGAGTTCATTAGCCTCCCTGACTCTGACTAATTAACTTCAGCCCCCCTGGTCTTGGTCTTGCCATCAGGCTCATTAACTCCAATGACATGTCAGCGGGTTATCTCCAGTGGCTAACACACGTGTAATTAACCTCAGAGCCCTTCTGCCATCACGTTCGTCTTCCCAACATCACAATCCGAACATATTTGGTGCCATGGGATTAATAATATATTCGATGGCTTTGGAGTCAAAACGGACTCTCTTTAGATAGTCCATTGACGTATTATTGGATTTATTACAAAAACTAATAACTTGTATCAAACAATAACAGTAGAAATATAAAAAAAGGGTTATGCTTTTTTTTAAAAATTTATATTTCTGCAGGTTTTTTTAATACAAGTTATTAGTTTTCGTAATAAGTTCAATACTATGTCAATGGACTATCTAAAGATAGTCCGTTTTGACTCCAAGCCAACGAATTTCAATTTGCATTGTACTATGTTACTTGTGCTAGTTTTTGTAAAAATGTTATATTATATTGGCAGATTAGTCAAATTTCTTAACATTTACAACTGGGCCGGATCGGTGTGTGTGCATGTGTGTATGTGTGTATGTGTGTGTGTGTGTGTGTGTGTGTGTGTGTGTGTGTGTGTGTGTGTGTGTGTGTGTGTGTGTGTGTGTGTGCATGTGTGTGTGTGTGTGTGTGTGTGTGTGTGTGTGTGTGTGATGGAGGTGGGTTCTGGGTTTCGCCCCCCCCCCCACTCCTTCTACCCCAAGCTTGTACCTTATATGCAAACACACACAAACGCTACTTATGCACACACTCACACACAGACGCTGGAACAGACAGACGGACAAACACGCACACACAGATAGACAGACACAAACACACATATACACACACACACACACACACGCACACACACACACACACTCTCTCTCTTTATCCCTCTCGTTCTCTCTGTCTGTCTGTCTGTCTCTGTCTCTCTCTCTCTCTCTCTCTCTCTCTCTCTCTCTCTCTCTCTCTCTCTCTCTCTCTCGCTCTCTTTATCTCTGTCTGTCTGTCTATCTGTCTCTCTATATATCGCTCTCTCTCTCTCTCTCTCTCTCTCTCTCTCTCAGTCTCTCTCTCTCTCTCTCTCTCTCTCTCTCTCTCTCTCTCTCTCTCTCTCTCTCTCTCTCTCTCTCTCACTCTCTCTCTCTCTCTCACAACAGCCATTTTTGTCGACCACAGACTGTCATAGCCACAAGAAAGTGCCACTGGCATCATCATCAACACATTCCTGACATGTCAAAAACATGACACCTTGTACCGTAGGCACACATCCCTCAAGGCTTCGCATCGAAAACGGTCACCAAGATGCAACGTTCTGCCATTAGTTTATCAGGAAAGGGATAGGGTTAGGATCAGCCTAGGACCATATCAAGCTGAAAGAAGCAGACTTTGAGATTGAAAGTCAAAAACACGAGGGCGTGTTTAAAGTGCAGGTTTGCCACATCATCAACATGAAACTAAAGGCGAACTACACAGTGGGACTTGAAAAACAAACACAATGTGAATGAATCGATTAAACCATTTTACTCAACTTAATTAAATCAAAGTTATACAATCAGTAAAATTTGAAAAAAAGACGACAACGAAACAAATAGTGTCTGGTGAAATAAATAGCGTGGTACACGCTACATTTCAAGTCCATGCCATTAATAAAGTAGTGGCTACTTTATTATTAATCATATTATATCATATACGGCATATAGGCTTTTAAATAGCCTTTAGCCTGCTATTTCCTTTTAGTTTATAAGGAAACGCAATTTAAAACTTTTTGTTTTTTGATTTTGTTATATATATATATATATATATATATTTTTTTTTTTTTTAAAGAGTACAACATACAGTGAAAACAAGCAAACTGATCTACATACTAATTAATTATTGAATACTTATGTTAGTATGGAAGCAATAATCTTCCCAAAAATTATCTAATTTGTTTTTAAAACTATTGAGTGTTCCTGCGGTTGCAGTATAATTTGGTAGAGAATTCCAATTGTTAATAACCCTGTTTGTGAAAAAATGTGCATAAATATTAGTATGAACTCAGCGACGAATCCAAAACTAAACTTCAAGAGTCTATAGACAAATTAGTTAATTGGACGAAAGAATGGCAAATTAAATTTAATGGACAGAAGTGTAAAGTGTTACATATTG
>CM065692.1:43820194-43835194 GCA_017654935.2 Phymorhynchus buccinoides | reverse complement strand
GTGTTTCTTACCAAACCCCATCCACCAGGGTGCTCCTTTAGCATAAAACAATGTTTAGATGAGCATTGTTATTATATCATACCACATTTTATTATTAATTTTTCACCGAGGAGGTTATGCTGTTGACTTATCAAAATGCCATTTTACTTGGAATTGAACATTTTCATCTGAAGGATAACTATGCAAATGGGTGAATCCTCTGCATCACAAACATGCTCGTCGAGAAAACTAGCAACACTAGACAAACACGTACATACAATGAAGGAACACGTCCATGGGCAAATCTTATCAAAGACCCACCAGATCACGTGTCCAAATCACGCCGGGTTTCATGCGTTTTCCCTCTTAATAGCTGGGGAAAAAAATCTTGTATTTGACCAAGTCTGACTCCTATATAAATGCCCCCATTTTAAAGAGCAGCCTCAATTTGAAGTTGGGGACATTTGTATGTGGGTCACAGCTACCCAGCAAAAAAACACCAAGGGACTTTTTTTTTTTTTTTTCAAACTTTTTTTTAATGAACGAATGAATCAAACACAAGCAAACATATACATGCAGTTTACATTTTAACATACATTGATTCTTTTTTTTAACTTGATAAAGACAGACAGATGAACAATAAATAGATTATCCAGTGAATAACTCATTCAATACAGATACAGAAATAGAAATAAGAGGGGAAAACCCAACGAAAAAACAACAACACACACCTACAAAAAAAACAAACCCCCCCCCAAAAAAAAAAACCCACTCAAAAACAAACAAAGCAAAATCACACACAACAACCAAACAAAAAACAAACAAAACCAAAAAAACAAAAAGAGAGGAAGAGGCATTGGATAAGCGTTATGAAAGACGTGAATATGTTATGTATATGCGAGAGGATCACTTATAAATGACCATTTTTTTAAATTTATTTAATACATAAATTTTTTTAAAATAATGAGTGCTCATATTTTAAGCATTAGCTCAAAGATTAAGACAGTTTGTCAACCACAACGGACACAAATGCCATACAAAAAACCCCAACTCATTTAAATTACACTTGTCTAAGAAAAAAGAAAAGAAAATGTATAATACATAATCATATTATTGTTGAAAAAGTTCGATACTCTTTCCCTTCCCCTTCCTCAAGACCATAATCTTTCAATATAACAAAAACAAGGGTTTGTATGGGTCCCAGAGTTGTTCAATCTGATCGACTTTCATTTGGATTCTGGCATTGTATTTTTCAACTGAAAACCTATATTTTAAAGTATGTGTAAATGGCATGAACAGCGGTGATTCTTTTTTTGTCTTGCATTTATAAATGTACGATTTTGCGAGCAAGGTGATCAAATCTATAATCTCATCTGTGCGAACATTCTTTTCACAACCGAAAATGACTAAGTGTTCGCTAAATTTAAAATTCTGTGTGATTGAGCATTTTTGAGTAAGTTTTGTTTGAAATTCTTTCCAAAAAGTTTGAACAAATTGGCAGTGCCAGAAAAGGTGTTGAATATTTTCTTTTTCAATATTACAAAAAAGAGCATTTATTTGTTGCTTCACAATTCATGCTTTGAAGAATAATGTTAGTTCCGATAATTCTATGAACAATTCTAATTTGGGCCCACTTTAATTTAACTTCTTTAATTTTTTTAATTTTTCGAAATATGATCTTCCATGGCACATTCCTTGCAAGTCTACTATCCCAGTTCTGGCAACACCTTGGGTTTACTTCATTACTTACCAAATGCTCATAAAACAGTCTTGCGCCTTTGGGGGAAGGGAGCAAGACAGACAGCACTTTATTTGTTGAAAATGGAGAAAAATTGCCATCAGTTAATTGTACTGCCTTTTTTTTAGCATAATGTTTCACCCCATTTATGATTCCGAAGTAAGTAAGAATGTTTGTAGGAATGCCATACTTTAACAAAAACATATCATAAGATAAAAGCCTGCCATTTTCATCCAGCAAATGACTAATTTTATAAACATCTTTCTCAATCCATATTTTATAAAAGACGGGCTTCTGTGCTATTAGAATATTACAATTACAAAATAAAGGCTCGGATATCAATTCATCAGCGCCTTCAACCACAACCTTTTCTGCTAATTTATCATAAGCGTTAAACGCATCACACCAAAACATATTTGTGTAATTAGTAGTATTAATTACAGTGCCTATTTTTTCTAGAAATGCGGCTCTTACATTTAACTCTTTTACAATATGAGTCCATTTATGATTGCTCGAACATACTCTTTTTATCCATGTAACTTTAAGTGCACTCATATATTTACCAACATCTGGGATCCCTAAACCACCCTGTTCAATATTTTTGTGTGACATTTTCCTACTTATTTTGTCGTTCTTTTTATCCCATACAAATTGATATATACTTTTCTGCAAACAGTTTACAATGTCATCTGGGGGATTAGGCAGCAATAACCACAGAAATATAATTTTTGATAAAATCAGGGATTTTAAAATGGCGATGCGTCCGATGGGTGTTAACTGTCTCTTAAGCCAAGCTTTATATAGTGCTTTGATTTCTCTGAATTTCTCATCAAAATTTATTTTTATGCAATCTTTTAAATCATTTGTCAGCCAAATGCCTAGTATTTTAAACTGCTCTGGGTTCCATTGCATGTTTAAATGAGGCATATATTTTACCTTTGAATTTTTTTGTTTTCCCAGCCAAACTGCATAGCATTTATCCGCATTTAATTTTAGACCTGACACATTACCAAAAATATCTATAGTTTCCATAGATTGTTCAAAGGATTGTCTGTCACCTTCTTGCAATAATTCCATATCGTCGGCATATTGTGATATTTTATTTTCTATTCCTGCAATACGAATACCTTTTATCAAATTATTTTGCCTTATCATAATAGCCATTATCTCTACACAGAGAATAAACAAATAAGGCGAGACTGGGTCACCCTGTCTACAACCCCTTTGAATCTGAAACCATGGTGTTAGTGTGCTATTGACAGTGACTGTGGCTTTAATATTTTTGTACAGCGTCTCAATCCATTTACAAAATTCAGGGCCAAAATTAAAGGCTTTTAATGTTTTAAATATAAATGTCCAACTTAAAGAATCAAACGCCTTCTCAAAGTCCAAACAGATTAGTAAACCCGGTTTATTAAAAGTGTCTACATAATGAATTAGGTCGTATATCAATCGTAAATTATCACCAATATATCTATTTTTAATAAATCCAGACTGATCTTCGTTAATGAGGGATGGTAAAACCTCTTTTAATCTATTAGCAATACACGCTGATCCTATCTTGTAAACTACATTAAGTAATGAAATTGGTCTCCAGTTTTTAATATGTTCGCGTGGTTTGTTTCCCTTGGGAATACAAATAATAACCCCTTCCTTTTGAGTGGATGATAGCTCTCCCCTATGAAAACCTTCGTTAAGCGACCTTATTACAAAACTTCCAAGATCTTGCCAAAAGAATTTAAAGAACTCAACTGTGAAACCATCACTGCCTGGACTTTTTCGGTTTTTCATATTCTTTAATGCTATAGTTGCTTCTTCCAGTGTGATTTTGCCTTCTAAAGTTTCCTTATCACAAGCTGATAAATTGGGAATCTCATCAATAAGTTCTGAAATCTCGACATCTTCCACTTCTTTTTCCGAATAAAGATTTTTATAAAAATCATGGATTTCTCTAGCTATTTCTTTGCCTTCAGTAATTATGCTACCTTTCTTGTTAAGCTTAGAAATGTATTTGCTAACATAGTTTCTTTTGTCTAAACTGCAAAAGTATTTAGTAATTTTTTCGCCTTCAGTAATCCAACGTGTTCGAGAACGGAGCAAAACCCCTTCCATCCTTTTGTCTCTAAGTGAAATCAATTCAGCTTTATAATAAACACCAAGGGACTTAATCGTGGTGCGTCAGCGTGTCTTGAATGTTTTGTCTCTCTCTGTTAGGGAGGCTGTGCCTATAAATATAAGCTTAGTTTCGTGTCTTTATTATATAAATATAAGCTTAGTCCCGTGTCTTTATTGTTTCCCTTGTCTGTCTGTCTGTCTGCTGGACTATTTTCCACGACGATACACCTATAGCAAAACTGAGAGGGATGTTTTAAAGGTGGACCCTGACCGATGAGTTTTTGCAAGAAACACGTCGAGATCACCTGAAAGACACCCTTTACAAAGATCGGAACACTCACTTTGCTCTGGTTTCCTAGAAATCAAACCGTCAAAAACGGCGATTCCTCCTTGGCGGAGATGCCGGAGAGAGAAGCCATTTTGGATTGGATGGGTGGAGGTCACTCATCGTGGTTGAAGCGTTATCTTTTTTGTTGTGCAGTAAAAAAATAAATGGAGCTATTTTTGTTGTTGTGAGCAAAACTCCTTTAGATAAACTGTATAAAATGAAAACAAATAAAAATAAAAAGGCTTGTATTGCGAAAAGTTCGTGCAAACGATTTAGTCTAAACGCAGGCGGCCATTTGAAAAGAGACGGCAAACGCCTTCTCTTTCAGTGAAATAATTTGACTTCCAGCACCTCCGCCAAGGAGGAATCGCCGATTTGACGGTGTGGTTTCTATAGGAATCCAAAGCAAAGTGAGTGTTGCGATCTTTGTGAAGGGTGTTTTCCTGGTGATCTACGCGTATTTCTTGCAAAAACTCATCCGCCAGGGTGCCCCTTTAAGTAAAGGTGTTTTTTGTGTGTAGAGGATTGGAATACAAAGTCATTCTCATTCCAAAAATATTCTGTTGTAGTTCTTTAATTAAAACAAAAAGAAAAACAAACAAAAACAGCAAGCATTTTTTTGTAGGGAGAGAAAGAGAGAGAGAGAGAGAGAGAGAGAGAGAGAGAGAGAGAGAGAGAGAGAGAGAGAGAGAGAGAGAGAGAGAGAACTCGGAACTCGGATATATTTTAATGTACATCGGCCTTGGGCCACACTACAATGGGAAGGTGGGGTGAAAAGGGAGATAAAACTATTAAACAAACGAAACAAAACATCAATAAACAGAAACAAAAAAGAACAGAACAGAAAACAAAGCCTGTAAGCATCACATATACATCACTAGAAAAACAATCATTATACCGATACCTCAGAGCCAGAACTGTCTATCTCTAAAACAGCCATTTTGGAGAAAAGCCCACTTGAAGTTTTCTTGATCCCATACAAAATCTCCTTTTAGTTGAATGCTGCCAATTTTTTAACATAAGATGTACAGACACGTAATCTTTGCTAACCTAAACTTGGAAATATGATGTTTATTTACAAATTGCCAATTTTTTTATTTTCAATTATTAAAAGGTTTTGTCATGAAAAAATGCTAAGAAACTTGGATCAAGTTTTGAACCAAAATTAGTTACTGCCGCCTACACGGTTATGGCCTGTGTAACTATGTGCAAACCAAAATTAAGTTTAAGACCACAATTTCCTGTTCAGGGGATAGAAAGTTTTGGCCTACACCCTACAGTGCAAACGAGAGTGAAGTTTCAGACCACAACTATGTGTACAGAGATAGAAAGTTTTGGCCTACACTCTATTATGCCAGCGAGAGTGAAGTTTCAGACCACAACTATGTGTGCAGTGATAGAAAGTTTTGGCCTACACTCTATTATGCCAGCGAGAGTGAAGTTTCAGACCACAACTACAGTGATAGAAAGTTTTGGCCTACACTCTATTGTGCAAACTAGAGTGCAAAGTGAAGTTTCAGACCACAACTATGTGTACAGGGATAGAAAGTTCTGGCCTACACTCTATTGTCCAAACGAGAGTGAAGTTTCAGACCAAGACTTTCTATCAAGGGGGGCAGCCAGTTGTGGATCTTAGTAAAACAAACTAGAGCGTGAAACACTAGATCAACCAGCAGCGCGGCACCATTGTGAGGTCCAGTGTCCTTTACCTTTCAACTATGACCATTTTCAAAGTTGACCTAGATATCCTTAGTACCTAATTCTGCATGCAAAATTTGAACATCCTAGGTCCTTCCGTTCAAATGTTTTTGCGACAGCATTTTCGGCTCCAGCGACCTTGACCTTTGACCAATGACCTTCTTTTCGAACCTACCTAGATATCCTAAGTATTCTCTGCATGCAAAATGTTAGCATCCTAGTTTCTCCATTCAAATGTTATCGTGGTAGCATAGGCACATAGCTATATAGACAGGATCAAACAGACTGCTTTGAAAACATTAACACACGCACACACACACACGCGCACGCGCGCACACACACACACACACGCAAGCGCGCATACACACACACACACACACACTGGCACTCACATGCCGTACAACATTTTTTGTTAACATTTTCTAAAAGTTTATGTTTTCTATAATGTTGTTATTTGACATTAAAATAACAAGACTTAACATTCAAAATACAAAAGCGATTGTGCACACATCCACACGCACATGGGAGCGCGCACACACTCACACACACACACACACACACACACACACGCATACACACAAACACACGTATGCACCCATAGAACAGATTTCTGTCAAGATAGCCTACACGGTTTCTGGGAATGAAATATAGTACACAATAACGACTCATTATCTCAAAACACCCCGTCACTTTCTCGTGATTGTCTTCAAAATATAATTTAACATGTTAGATAGAAATGGAGCATTTCTGCATTCTTTAGAAATTAAATTTAAAGCCAAAGCTAACCAAAAACATACAACACATCAAAACATGCAGCACAATGCCGAATATTGCAAAAACAATATTTAGTCTCAAAATGCAAGCTTCACAACAAAATTCCTCTCACCTTGTTTTGACGGTCAGAAAATCCATTCACCTTTTAGGTTAATTAATTATGTAACAATCTTAGCAAGGACAACACAGTGTTTGAGCACAGACATTGTAATCCAGCGTATATTTCATCCCCTCAAAACATAATACAGTCATCAGTTAAAACAAGGTCCGAACTGTTTCACTGCACCACACACAGCAAGGGTTTGTTACACTTGTCATGTTGTTCACCTCAGGTCATGCACGGTAATAACTACACATTTCAGGCTTTAAAAAAGCATCCTATTTCTTTTTATCGCCGCATTATTTACCATCTCACCTTAACAGTGATCATCTCTAGACTAATACAAGAACACACTCTTTGATAAAAACCCATGACTTGACATATAAAACGCTTTAAACTCGATGTCACCAGTTTAAATAAATCAGTATTGTTATTCCTCACTCTGCACAGCAATGCTTTGTTGCACACATCATTTTGTCCATTTTGTGGTCAAATACGATTGTAACCAAACTTTTCAAAAATATGTGTCCACAATTGACTTAAAACAGTATTTGAATACAAAACGTTATAAAATGTCAAAACAACCCCCAAACCCCCAAACATGATTATGTCTCAAGTTAAAAACCTAACATTCATTTCACGCTGCACTCAGCAGTAGTTTGTTCACTGCCAGTCATGTATGATACAAGTTATGCAGTTCAAATTAAAAAAAACATGATGTATTTCTCCTCTCCACATCATTTGTTACCTCATTTTAAAAACGTCACAACACCACAGTGATCATCTCTAAACTAAGTATTTATTTCGCTTTTAAAAAACACACCACTATTTTGATCTTCACACTCCCTTTTTCACATTATCATACTATGCTTACAAAAGCTTAAAAATGTTGAACGCAACTCATGCACGTTAAGAATGTATACATCTTGTTTTTAGTTGTATGCACACAAAGTACTTGTCGCTTTCTGTTCCAGTTTTCCAACAGGTATGAGCACATAATCGTGCTCTTAGAATGAGGGGGGGGGGGGGGGGGGCGAAGACGCATGTGGTGGTGAGATGAGGTGGGTACAAAGCACTTTCCATGTCCTTTCTTCCTCCAGGCCAGGATTGCACACCAGGTCCAGCACTGGTGTGTCCTCAGTCCCCTCCTTCAGTGTCTGTGTCCTCTGTGACATCAGGCTCTGCTAGGCAGTCACAGGCAGAAGGCTCGCTTGGAAGCTGCTCGTAGAAGCTGTGGAGGTGGGCAGGCACAACTCCCAGCTGGCAGAGCTCCATGAGGTCAGCTGTTTTCGCCGAGGACACGGGCAGACGACTAAAGTAGCGGAATGAGAGATCTTGGGCTGCTGGCTGTTTCCCTCGCCGTCCAGTCGATCCCCTGTCCTCAGAGAGGTGAAGGGATCCCCCATCCTGTACTTAAAGAAGATGGTGTCCCTTCCGCCCTTCATGTATCAGATCCGCTTGATCTTCATCCAGTGGACCCGACTCCCACCTACATCTGTCTGGGTGTTCTTCATTGTGTTGGAGGCCAAGGCTTTGAAATCCCTCATGTTAGTGTGCTTCACCGGAAACACTGTGTAGGGCGCTGCTGGTCTGGCTGTCTGAAACACTGTGTGCCACTGGTCTAGAGCGTCCCTTAGTTCCCTGTCAGTGTGAGTGGGGACATGCAGTGCTGCTGCCCTGAAGAAGCAGTTGCCATCTGCGGGACCTGTTCTCTGGTGATGCCATTGGCCTGCAGACGATGCTTAATCCTCTTTACATGAAGAGATATGGCCAGTTGCTGTAGTGTGTGCTCCTGGTGGCTGGCTTGGAGAGCTGCCTCCAACTTGTCATCTGCAAGCAAAACAATCGGGATTTTTTAATGACATCACCGAACAATTTGTGTCTCACAGATTCAACACAATTCCCCCTCCCCCATCAAAAAAACAAAAACAAACAAACAACAAAAAAAACACCAAGAAAAAATATGTGAATGTCATATCCCTTGCAAACGGCCACCCCTCTCCTACACACAGATTTCGGACACAGTTAGGGAGTGGACGTTTGATTGACAAAAAAGGGGGAAATGGTACTTTGCCAGGCGTTTTTCGGCTATTTACCCCCCCCCCCCCCACACACACACACTCACACAGACGCACAATGCACACACACACACACACACACACACACACACACACACACACACACACACACACACACACACACACACACACACACACACACACACACACACGCGCGCGCGCGCGCGCGCGCGCGCGCATACACACACACACACACACACACACACGCACACACATTGTTCTTTTGTTTTTGTTTGTTTACAAACCCCGATTTCCATTATTTGTTAAAAAGATAAACGATGGGGTGGATGTTTGCAAGGTAGGGACCCTCTGCACAATTCTTGGTCAGAAGTATATGAAAGAGAAAGCGAACTAATATTAATAAAATATGGTCTTAAAACACACCATCATATGAAAGTACATTAATAAACAAACACAAAATGAAGGAACAAAGTGGATAGAACACACACACAAACAAAAACACGCCACACACATTCGCACGCACACACACCACACACTCATGCATACACACTACATAGTGCATACTAAACACATAGCATATCGGAGAAGATCAGTTAGTCATGGACGGGGAGGGTGAGGGTAAAATGCTTGGTTGGGAGGTCTGGGGTGCAAATGCTGAGGATAACTTGAATGTACTAGATGCAATGAAGGCCTGTCTGGGGAGAATAAGATAAAACAGTAGCATAACATTATACTTTAACATTTTGTTCTCTTTTGTTTTAGAGTAATGGGTTCCATGACCCCTGTAACTCCCTGACCCGCCTTTGGCATGCCATCACTATGATCCGCCAGCATTGCGTTGTTGTTGCTGTGGTACCGCTATTTAATTTAGTATTCTTACCGTCATCAGTTGTTGCGATGGGTTCAGTGTTTCCTGATCTGGCATCGGCATGGATCTAGGAAACTCGACTCGTCCACATCTGACCGGTCCAGTCACCGTCGTCTGGTTCCATTGTAAAAGGAATCTGCAAACTGTCGGAGAAATCAGATATAATATTACATCTTTATCAAGCAGTTTTTTTCACAGCAGGTTGAATATTATCTATGCATTTGAAATATGTTTCAGTTTCACATTGCACTAATTGCATACAATAGTCATAAACCAATCTCAACTGATGTGATGTCTGACTGTGCGCAATCCGTCTCACTTTCTTTTTCTCACCCACATACACGCTTGCACACGTGTGCACGCACATATGCACGCTCGCACACCTGCATACGCATATCTCGGTATGCACACTTATAAACACAAATGTGAATGCACATACACACACATATAAACACACACACATAGCATACATAATGCACAAACTGATGCGTGATAGTGCATGGAAAGAGAGAGGGGGAGAGATGTGTACCCAGATATGTGTGCAAAATATTGCGCACACTCACATGCAAGCGCTTACACATACGCGCACACGCATATATTGACACAAACATACACACACTCTATCACACACATACACACTCACTCTCTCTCTCTCTCTCTCTCTCTCTCTCTCTCTCTCTCTCTCTCTCTCTCTCTCCCTTGCTCTCTCTCTCTCACTCTCTCTGTCTCTCTCTCTCTATATATATATGTATATATATATCTCTCACACACACTCACACACGCGCACACACGCACGCACACACGCGCAAACACACGCACGCACATGCGCGCGCGCACACACACACACACTCACGCGCGCGCACGCGCACACACACACATATGCACACACGCACACGCACATTTCTGTTGGAGCTTATAACACTGGTCTGGGAGGTATTTATATTAGTGTACTATACCTGTAGTTTATTTACTCATTTCACTTGCGTACAATTAATCTAAGCTTAAACATAAGAAAACTCCCTTCACTTTGTGAAAGAGTGCATGGTACAGTGGAACCTCCCTTCAAAAATAATCCAAAATGAGGTCTTATAAGGGAGGGGTCTAATAAAGGAGGTCATTGTAATATTTACAAAGAATGGCAATGTCTCAGAGAAGTAGGCCTTATATAGGAGGGAGTCTTATAATGGGATAAGGGAGGTTCCACTGTATAATATATGTTCTTTTAGAAAAGCACAACAAAAACCAAACAGCACTTTTCTGTTTAAGTTATGCTGGTTTGTTTTCACGTTTTGAGTTTTGTTTTGTTGTTGTTGGCCTTGTTGATATTGGTGTGTGTGTGTCTGCTTGGTTTGACAAAACTGATGTGTATTTAATCAACATTGAAAATCATAAGTTGAATTACAAGAAAAACTTCATTTAATTTTCATTTCATACCAGACACAACAGCAGTGGGTGTTTCAATAAATAACAATATACTATTCGTTGACACAAAAATAATAAAATAATAAAAAATAAGTTATTGTATGTTAATAAGATGTTATTTGTTTACTCACCTCAAGCACTCTTTGTCAGGCAATTCACAGAACAATGTAAAAACGGCAGTCTGTAGTTACTGTTGGAAAAATACAAAATCCAAGTGAGCTGTCTGATTTTCTGAGAGAGAGTATGAGTAGTATACAGGAGGCTGGTTCTGGCGCACCCCTCACACAAAGTCGTACTCACGTACATACACAACTGCCCCAAAAAGTTGTGTAGGCTGGGGCGTTCTGACCTACACACACAACTGCCCCAACTATTTGGCGCACCCCTCATACAAAGTCGTACTCACGTACATACACAACTGCCCCAAAAAGTTGTGTAGGCTGGGGCGTTCTGACCTACACACACAATTGCCCCAACTATTTATGTACGTGGAGCCTTATGCGCAACATGGGCCCCCAAGGCCGGGCCCGCCCTACCCCCCTGGCGGGCCCCCAACCGAGCGTGCCCCGCAACATGCCCCGCAGCATGCTTGTTTCTGCGGAATGGCAACACTGACACTATGTGTTAAGGCGCACAGTACATTCCTGAACCCAACAGGTTTATCATTTAAACAATTATGAGAGCTACGGCATATGTGTTAGCTGAGGTATACTCATCATGCCAAGAGGACGCAACAATTGCAAATGGCTGAAGATTGGCCAGACTGCAGCCTGCGGCACCTCCTGCCTCAGGCAATACTGCTTTAATCATTCGGCGCTACTGCGCAAAGGAAGTCAAATTCCAGTGCCCTGTCGGCGCTGTGGTGTGGGGACCCAGTCTGAGCCCCAACTATGCAAGCCTTGTGGAGCGACCTACATGAAGTGTAAACTGACCAGAGCCGAACACAAAGCACGAAGGGCCCATAGCGGAGCTTGAGGCTCACAGCATTGCAGCTCAAAGGGGAGGGCGCTGTTTGTTGGTCCCCCATATGCCGCGCTTCGTGGGCCTAGAAATTTACTGTTAGAGAAATGCGTGCTATGGCTATGGTAAAACTTGCGAGCTATGCTATAGATATAGACGATGGGTGATTACATTGATCAGCTGCTGGCAGAAATGCCCAACAAGCCTTCGACTCTCCATAAAGTGGTTAAAAACATCATGGATGAGCCCATTCCCGGAGCAGTGAAACGACGCTTGCTCAAGCCTCTGCTCCCCGGAAAACAACGACCTTCTCGCCCACCTCGCGCGCGCAAGGAACGGAAGAGGAAGGCCATCTTGGAGGACTTTGACCCCCTCCCCCCAGAACTATACAGGACTATCAAAAGGAGATATTGGATCTGTTTGCTCCTGTTTCCGTTGCGCCGCAACAACAAGATGTCATCCTCAAATTCTACAAGGCACGATGGACAATCGGCAAGTTCTTACGGGGCTGGCAGATGGACGTCCCTGAGGGCCACAAACTGGGTGTTGATCCAAAAATCTTCTTGGAGGGCGTTCGCACTCAAATCCATGAAAAGCTGGTAGAAGAGATCATAGCCCTGGATGGTGCCAAGTTTCAACTTGCTCTCAAGGTCCAGCTTCGGAAAGTCAGCCCTGATGGTTCTGAGGAATACACAGACCCCGTGATTCGACACAAACAGGAACCGGTTCTTCATGCAAGTGGAATCAAGGAGGTCCTTGATAGAGCTTTCCCCCGCATCCTGGAGACCCTTGAGAAATGGACTCAGCGGGGTTCTGGGTGGGTGGTTGATAGAGTGCAAACTCTATGGTTGGACATTGCCAGATACCAACCACTGAGAGGAGGCTCCTACATCGAACTACCGGCCGCAGTGAAAAATAAGAAGGTGGTTGTCAATGTGAAGAACATGGATGACCACTGCCTGCGATGGACCCTCCGCTCAGCCCTGTTTCCTGTTGCCAAAGACCGGCATAGACCAAGCAAATACCCCATCCAGGACGACCTCAACTTTGACGGGATTGATGCTCCTACGCCAATCTCGCAGATTCCCAAGGTTGAGCGACAAAACGACCTGGCCATCAATGTCTTTGGCTGGGACAAGGGTGTGATTGTCCACCACATCAGCAAACAGCCTGAAGACACGTCCCGCATTAATCTGCTGCTGATCGAGAAAGCTGGTAAGTTCCACTACACCTGGATCAAGGACCTCAACCGCCTTCTTCATCAACAGAATGCTACAAACAGGCGCAAACACTTCTGCGAGCGCTGTCTTCATGGCTATTCCAGGGGAGACCTTCTTGAGCTTCACAAACCTGAGTGCCAAGGAATTGGTCAGACAGCTGTTCGGGTGGAGATGCCAGAGGAGGGTAAGAACAAGCTTACCTTCCAAAATCACCATAAGCAGCTCCCAGCTCCTTACATCATCTATGCAGACTTTGAGGCTCTCACTACCAAGGTTGAGGGTCCCGAGCTTAATCTCATGAAAAGCTACACCCAGAAAACGCAGCACCACGAGGCTTGCAGTTACTGCTACATCGTGGTACGGTGTGATGGGCAGACAGAGTCACCAGTCGAATACCGTGGCCCCAATGCAGCAGAGCATTTCTTTCAAGCACTGCAGGAAGAGGAGCGCAAGATCAAGCCTGTGTTGGCCAACCCAAAGGCCATGAGGATGACACGAGAGGACTGGCAGGCCTACAACACTGCTACTACCTGTCATGTTTGTGAAAAACCGCTTGAAGGCGACTCTGTCCATGATCACTGCCACATCATGGGAAGGTACCGTGGCGCGGCTCACAACGCCTGTAATCTCAAGCTGCGGCTAAACCCAAAGACCACCACAATCCCAGTGGTCTTCCACAACCTGCGGGGGTATGACTCCCATCTGTTGATGCAGGCCGTCTCGAAAGTGGAAGGCAAGGTCTCCTGCATTTCCAACAACACAGAGAAGTACATTTCCTTTAGCCTGGGACCTCTTCGCTTCATTGACAGTGCCCAGTTCCTGCTGGCTTCTCTCAACAGGCTCATGGCAGCCAACCAGCCGGAGGCATTCCAAATCACAGCCCGATATGAACCAGACTGGCAGAGGCGAAAGCTCCTTCTGCGTAAGGGCGTCTACCCCTACGAGTACATGGACTCATGGGAGCGCTTCGAAGAGACTAGACTCCCCCCTAAAGAGGCCTTCTACAGCAAGCTCTCCAACGAGCACATTAGTGAGGAGGACTATACCCATGCCCTGAAAGTCTGGATGGCCTTTGGGTGTCACAACCTCGGGGACTACCATGACCTCTACAACCGCACAGATGTTCTCCTGCTGGCAGATGTCTTTGAAACATTCCAAAAGACCTGCCTGAGGCAGTATGGCCTAGACCCTGCACATTATTACACCAGCCCGGGGCTTTCATGGGACGCCCTACTCAAGAAGACAAGAGTTGAGCTGGAACTGCTCACAGACTATCACCAACACCTATTCATCGAGAAGGGGATGCGTGGGGGTATCTCTATGGTCTCAAAGCGCCATGCCAAAGCCAACAATCCTCTGGTCGAGGGCTATGACCCAGAAAAGCCCAGTAGCCACATCCTCTACCTGGATGCCAACAACCTGTATGGCTGGGCCATGAGCCAACCTCTCCCCATGGGTGGCTTTCGGTGGGTGGAAGACTGCGAGCAGCTTGCACCCACTATTGCAGAGCAACCAGCAGATAGTCCAGAGGGCTACATCCTAGAGGTAGGTCTGGAGTACCCAAGTGAGCTGCACAAGACGCACAACGCCTACCCGCTAGCTCCAGAGCGCATGGTGGTCCCAAAGGAGTGGATGTCGGAGTACCAGCACAGTCTCCTTGGCGTTGGGGTGGCACCAACTGAGGTTGAGAAGTTGGTACCGAACCTCCGCAACAAGGAACGCTATGTGCTTCACTATCGGAACCTCCAGCAGTACATGT
>CM065692.1:43756128-43816128 GCA_017654935.2 Phymorhynchus buccinoides | reverse complement strand
TTGCTGTCACCGGGGCAAAGCCTGGCAGCAAATTTGAAGAAAATAAGCGAAATGTGTCATATCAAATGGATTTCATTTAGCAGACAATATTCTCTTGGGGGGGGGGGGGGGGGTTATGAGGCTGTTCAAAGCTTTTGTTTTGCTATTACTCGGATATTAGAAACAAAACTTTTTCTTTCTGTATTGCTTGGCATTGTAAATTCATCAAACTCTTTATTTTGAAGAAAGACTTATGGATGGATTTTATATTCTTCTGTCCTCACGTTCATTTATCAGTTGACTATTCCTTGACCCTCCCCCCCCCCCTCTCCCCCCCCCCCCTCCCTTTCTTTTTCATTGATGCACACACGACCGTTGAGAGACTCATGAATATGCGTTAGCCTAGCAACTGATCGAAACCGTTAGGTAGGCCTAGTGCTGCGACTCTCTCTCTGTGCTGTGGTGTTGAGCTATGGAAGCAGGGTCAGTCTCTATAGGCCTAGTACAAAGGTTAGCAGACGGACACAATCATTTGACAGTGAAAGACGAACATGAGCCAAGTTGGTTCTTTTCAGTTTCATTCACACAACCGTAGGCTGAGCCTAACCCTACTCTCTTTGTGTTTATGACTCTCTATCTCAAAAGTCAAAGTCTGGTTTCTTTCAGTTTCATGACAACAACCATAGGCTGATCTTAACCCTATTCTCTTCAGACTCTCGATATCAAAGTCTGATTATTTTCAGTTTCATGACAACAACCCTAGGCTGATCCTAACCCTATCCTCTTCGTGTTTATGATTCTCGATCTCAAAGTCTGGTACTTTTCAGTTTAATGACAACAATTGTAGGCTGATCCTATTCTTATCCTCTTCGTGTTTACGACTCTCGATCTCGAAGTCTGAGGGTTTTTTCAGTTTTATAACAATAACCCTAGGCTGATCCTGGCCCTATCATATTCATTTTATGGCTCTCAGTGTCAAAGTCCGGTTCTTTACAATTTCACAACAACCCTAGGCTGATCCTAACCATATCCTCTTCATGTTTATGACTCGATCTCAAACTCTGGTTTATTTCAGTTTCATAACAACATGCATAGGCTGATCCTGACCTTATCATATTCATGATTGCGACTCTCGATCTCAAAGTCTGGTTCTTTTCAGTTTCATGACAACTCTAGGCTGATCCTAACCCTATCCCCTACATGTTTATGATTCTTGATATCAAAGTCTGGTTCTTTTCAGTTTAATGACAAAAACCCAGGCTGATCCTAGCCCTATCCACTTCGTGTTTACGGTTATTGATGTCAAAGTCTGGTTTCTTTTAGTTTCATGGCAATAACCCTAGGCTGATCCTAACCCAATCTTCTTTGTGTTTATGACTTGATCTCAAAGTCTGGTTCTTTTCAGTTTCGTTACAACAGCCCTCCCTGTCAACAACTTAAGGCTGATACTACCCTTATTCTCTTCATGTTTATGACCCTCAATCTCAAAGTCTGGCTTCTTTCAGCTTCATGACAATAACCCTAGGCTGATCCTAACCCTATCCTCTTCATGTTTATGATTATCGATCTCAAAGTCTGGTTCTTTCAGTTTTATGACAACATCCCTAGGCTGATCCTAGCCCTATCCTCTTCATGTTTAAGACTGTCGATCTCAAAGTCTCGTTCTCTTCAGTTTCATGACAACAAACTTAGGCTGATCCTAACCATATCACCTACGTGTTTACGACTCTAGATCTCAAAGTCTGGTTCTTTTTAGTTTCACGACAACAACCCTAGGCTGACCCTAGCCCTATCCTATTCAATTTTATAGCTCTCGATCACTCAAAGTCTGGTTCTTTTCAGTTTCACAACAACCCTAGGCTGATCCTAACCATATCTTCTTCATGTTTATATCACCTCGATCTCAAAGTCTGGTTTCTTTCAATTTCATGACAACCCTAGGCTGATCCTATCCTTGTCATGTTTATGACTCCCGATCTCAAAGTCTGATTCTTTTCTGTTTCACAACAACAACTAAACTTTCATTTGCAGCAATATGATCTCACTTTACTGTGTTGAACTTCTTTTTTGTTCTTGTCTGAGCGGTCGATGACGAACGTATTTTATGACACGTTCATATTTTATGTAACTTTTTTTCTTCTTCTCTAAAGTAGCCAACTGCATCACGTTGAAGATATTTTGAAAAGACATATATGTTCATACACTTTTGAAGTGCAATACACTCTTCTACATAATGTTAACACTGTTTTGCCTCCTTTAGTTGATATCTATCAACTGAATTTCTTGTCTTGCTTCTGTTTGGGCAAATTTCTTGCTGCTTTGTGGCAGTGCTGGACTCGGCTTTTTGTGTCTGTAGGCTAGCCTACGTTTGCGAAGCACCTAACTGCTGAAACGTTACTAGTGCGCCTATCTGATGAAAAGACTACTATTATTTTCAGCAGTTAGGTGCAATGCGCGGAGCAATGCCGGCATTGCACCTAACTGCTGAAAATTTTAGTAGTGTTTTGATCAGTTAGGTGCACTAGTAACGTTTCAGCAGTTAGGTGCTACGTATGTGTCCGGTTTTCAGTTTTCACTGGTCTCCCCGCTGCGCGCAACCGACACATTCCGATGTCGGAGGAGCTCAAAGGAGAAACATAATTTGGAAGATTATTTTGAGAAAAAAAAGGCAGGAGAATGGACCAATAAGTCAGAAGATAGTAGATGACAGAAAGCAAAGGGAAAAAGGCAGAGTCAAAGAGAGTGGCAGATTAGAGGAAGTTACAAGCACAGAACTTCCCAGGTGGGATAACTATTTTTTTAAGAAAGACCCCCCGTATCCCCACCGGGGGGGGGGGGGGGGGGGGGGGGGGGACAATACATTTGAAGCAAAGGAAAGACATTCAAGCCATGAACCGAACACAGGGGAATAGTTTCTCCTTTTATTTTTTTTTATGAAAGATCGAGATCGAGGCTGAAACAGCATCGTTCAAATTGATACTATGCAACAGGACACATCAGGAAAAGATGAAATGGGACAGCATGATGCACACACAAAAATCCAGGACAATACGGAAAGGGAAGAAACGAGAAAGGACGTAAAGAGTTGTCCTGAAATCAACACCACAGGTTCAGGTAGCGGACTTGGATGTCCTGGACGAAAGTAACCCATATGACGTCACTGACTGACAAGGATGACGTCATCGACCCATACAGCGATCCATCAACGTAGACCTGAAGAAACATCATCATCATCATCATCATCATCGTCGTCATCATCATCATCATCATCATCGTCATCATCATCGTCATCATCGTCGTCATCATCACCATCATCATCATCTTCATCATCATCATCGTCATCATCGTTATAGGGGAAGACGGGGTAAAAAGCGCATGGGCGGGTAAGAAGCCCACCCCAATTATCTCATGAAATTAAGCAAATTTCAGTCTCATTTTGCCCATGAGACGAGCGTTAATGTCTAGCATTCGTCTCATGGGCAAATTTGACTGACATTTTCTTTATTTCATGAGATAATTGGGGTGGGCTTCTTACCCGCCCATGCCATGCGCTTTTTACCCCGTCTTCCCCTAGTAACAGCAGCTACAACATTATTGCCAAAAGTATTTTCAGAAACGAAATCGTCAACATCATCATCATGCTAAATTTTGATTATTAACAAACGCGGATTCGCAATCGTTTGTGGCGTGCGACAATTTTGGACCGACCGACCGACCGACCGACAGACAGACCGACAAAGTGAGTTATAGTTTTGTGGCTTGTGCCACAAACAAAAAAAACAAAAACAATTATGACGGCTACGTACAATTTATTGTATTCAAAGGTGGTATCCATCTATACCACTTCTATCCACATCATGTATATTTCCTCTTAAAGGGGCACCCTGACGGATGAGATTTGTTTGCAAGAAACACGTTGAGATCACCAGAAAGACAGCCTTTTCAATGATCGGAACACTCACTTTGCTCTGGTTTCCTAGAAATCGAACCGTCAAAACATTGTATAGAGAGGCCACGCCTTGCAGGCAGCATGGTCACTCTCTCTCTCAGTTTTTTGTGATAGTGTTGTTCATAGACTGTGTAGTGTGGTGAAAGTTGTACGAGTGCAGCATGATGGAGTGGAGCATGTATTGGTGTGTGTTTTGTGCCATTCTGCCACCAGATATACTGGTTATTTGGATTTCTTTTTTGGCACAATTCTCGAGTATTCTCGCCGGTCAAGAAACGCCATTTCCCCAACCCCACCTTTCCCAACATCTGGATTCCATTTCGTCCATCCCTACAGCATACCACCATCCCGCCACTACAGCGTCTCTTTCTTCAGAAGAGGGATTCGTTCCCTCCATCTCCACCCCCACTACCCACCACCACCCCTCCCTCCTTGTTCCTTTCGCCCGCGTCTCTTACTCCAGGCAACAGCTTTTATCTGTGGCCCCATCAACACTGGACCCCTGTATAGTGGATGCTATTAGAGGGGCAGGAATTGGTTACCACCTCCCTCGCGCTCGAACACATAGAGGGGGACGTCGAAAGCAGAAGAAAATCGGCATTGTGTGTGGAAACAGGCCTGACCCTGCCACTACTACTCAACCCCCGCCAGCTGACAGCAGTAAATCCTCAGAGCAACAACACGGCGTGTCATCCTCGTGTTCCCGTCTTCCAGACAGCGCTAGGCCTGGTAATAGGCTTAGCGACAGTACAACGGCTACAACTAAGCGTTTGGCTGCTAACACGGACAACTTGATTCAAATTCCTCTTTCCTCCTCTGTTCGCAAGAACACTAAACTTACAGTTGCCTCTTTCAACGCCCAATCTGTTGGCCCAAATTGTAGACAGAAAAGAGCTGGCATCACTTCCTTCATCACCGACAATGACATTGACCTACTGTTTGTGGTAGAGACATGGCTCAAACCGCAGGGGGATGAAGCCGTTTGTGCAGATTTGACCCCTGAGGGTTATGCCATCAAGTCTCTGCCACGCCCCTCTCGTCGTGGTGGCGGTATCGCTGTTATCTACAGAGACACCCTCACCCCCCACCTCACCTTCAACTCTACCTTCCCGTTCGACCATTCTTCCTTCGAACTGTTCCAAGTCTCGCTGACCTCACAGCATAGTGTGTTGCATTTTATGTGTGTGTATCGTCCTTGGCCCACGTCTGTAAATAAACTGACTGAAACTTTGTTTTTTGAACAATTCCCTTGTCTGCTTGACCATTGTAACACGCTTCATGGAAACCTGTGTCTGTTAGGGGATTTTAATTTTCATGTTGACTCTCCCACTGATCGTAGCTCTATTAAGTTTTTAGAAGTGTTAGATATGTACAATCTTCATCAATCTGTGTCCGGACCCACTCACAAACATGGCCACACTCTGGACTTGGTGATAGAAAGGCCCAGTGATGGAGTTCACCGATCCTCAGAGGTCAATCATGACCTCGAGTCTGACCATGTTTGTGTTGTGAGTTTGTTTGACATAGAGCTCCCTGTCCACAAACACGTGTACCGCAGCGTCAGAAATATCCGCGCAATCGACAGAACTGTTTTCGGAAATGATATCAAAGTAGAATTATCTAAGTACACATCTAGTTCTTGTACTGCCGCTGAGTACGATAGTGCCCTTCGGTCAGTATTGGACAAACATGCTCCTGTTTCTTCACGCAAAGTTTCTTCTAGCAGAGAATCAAGTCCTTGGTTTAGTGTGATGCCTAACGAAATAAAAGAAGCAAAGAAAAAACGAAGACAGGCCCAAGCACAATCAGATTCTTCAGGGCTCACTGTACATAAACAAATATATAATAAAGCTAAAAATTGTGTGACTTTCTTGACAGATCAGGCAAAAACGATGTACTACAGTACCAAAATTGCAGCGGCAAGATCTAGTAAAGAACTGTATTCTATTACAAACAAACTGTGTGCAAGGGTTAAACCTACCAAACTTCCGACTGTTTACCCCCCACCATCATTGCCATGTGTGTTTTCTGATTTCTTTCATTCCAAAATTGAGAACATTAGGAAAGAGCTTGACTTGCAGCCCACTGTTTCACACCCCCTAGGCAAAGATTTTGTAGGCTCCCCTCTTGTTGCTTTTTCGCCTGTGTCTGAGAAAGATGTCTTTGATGTTTTGAAAAGATCTGCCCCCAAGACGTGTGACCTTGACCCTTTACCAACCCCTTTGTTGTATGAATGTCTTGATGTTGTTGTGCCTGTCATGACTCAGATCATAAACGACTCTTTACTGAGTGGTGTTTTCCCTGACCTGTACAAAACTGCTCTTGTTAAACCCTTGATAAAGAAGCCTACCATGGATCATAATGACTTGAAAAGTTATCGGCCTGTGTCCAACTTAGCGTTTGTCTCCAAAATAATCGAGAAAATTGTCCTTGCACAATTGTCTAACCATCTGTCAGCAAACAATTTGTTCAACCCCCTCCAGTCTGCCTATCGACCTGCTCACAGCACTGAAACGGCTCTGACTAAAGTTCTTAACGATCTCCTCTTAGCTCTTGACAATGGAAAAGTGTCAGTCTTGACTCTCCTAGATCTGTCGGCAGCATTTGATACAATAGATCACACCATTCTTCTATCCCGGCTGGAACGTGTTTTTGGAATCCATTCTACAGTTCTACAGTGGTTCTCCTCATATCTAACAAATCGCTTTCAGACTGTCTTGATCAACAACTGCAGTTCAGATCCGAAGTTAATTTCTTGTGGTGTACCTCAGGGATCTGTATTGGGGCCAGTTCTCTTTGTCCTGTACACTGCTCCTCTCTCTGATGTTTTTGCTAGTCACTCTGTTATTGACCATTCCTTTGCTGATGATACCCAGCTTCAAAAATCGGCGGAACCTACCCAACTTGACAGCGCTATTCAGTCTATGGAATCCTGCCTTCATGATGTCAAATCCTGGATGACATGCAACAAATTAAAACTTAATGATGACAAAACGGAAGCTCTGATTGTTTCCTCTCAGCGTATGTCTGCAACGATATCTCTTCCAGAAACTCTTACAGTTGGCAATGCTTGTGTTCAGTTTTCTAAGTCAGCAAAGAATCTCGGAGTTACCCTCGATTCAAATCTTACAATGCATAAACAGGTTATTAATCTCATACGTTCCATCAATTATGAGCTCAGACGAATCAGTGCTGTTCGACACTTTCTGTCTGTTGCAGCCACGAAAACTCTTATTTCTGCCTTTATTCTTTCCCGCATTGACTATTGCAACTCTCTTCTCTGTGGCTGTCCTAAGTATCTCCTGCAACGTGTTCAAAAACTGCAAAACAGTGCAGCACGCCTCACTCTCAAGATTCCACGTTCTGATCATATAACACCTCATCTTCGTAACTTGCACTGGCTTCCAGTAGAGGCTAGAATCAAGTATAAAATAGCTTGCCTTTGTTTCGGTGCTGTTCACTCCTCTGGTCCCGTCTATCTCTCCGAACTAGTAACTGTCTACTTACCTGCTCGCTCCCTACGTTCTTCCTCTGACTGCTGCACACTCAAGGTTCCTCGGGTCCACACGAAATCGTTTGGTGAACGATCCTTCTACTATTTAGCACCTCACTTATGGAATTCCCTCCCACAACATGTCCGCTCATCTGACTCTATTTCCGCCTTTCGCTCTGCCCTTAAAACTCACTTGTTTCGGACATATTATGATTGATTAGTGTTGTGTGTGTGTGAGGTGTGTGTGTGTGTGTGTGTGTGTGTGTATGTAGGGGGGGGGGGTCCGTTTTATTGCAGAAATCTTGTAAAAAAAATTTATTTACAATTATTTTATTATTCGTATTTTGTATGTAGAATGTCTACGTCTTGTAAACTTTAAATGCTTGTAAATGAGGTAGAAGGGTATTTTTGTTTTTGCAAAATTTGTCTATTATAATTAGTCATGTAATTGGTATGTCGATGGCAGTATGATTTTATTTCAAGTTGCAGTATTGTATTCAAACTTGATTGGGAATGTGAATGTGGTCTCTATGTTTCTTCTTAGAATGTTCATATTGTAACTATTTTACTACTTGTATAATTAATTGTGTGCGAGTGTGCGTGTGCGCATGCATGTGTGTGTGTATATGTGTGTGTGTGTGTGTGTGTGTGTGTGTGTGTGTGTGTGTGTGTGTGTGTGTGTGTGTGTGTGTGTGTGAGTGTGTGTGTGTGTGTGTGTGTGAGTAAGGAAGTAAGAGAACGTTGTGTGTAGGCATCGTGCTTATTTTACTTTCTAATGATCAATTATTTGTTTGCCTTTAAATTTAATGTTCTTGTTATCAATGTAAAGCGCACTGAGCTCATGTGAGAAAGAGCGCTATATAAATTCCCATTATTATTATTATTAAAACGGCGATTCCTCCTTGGCGGAGATACCGGATAGAGAAGCCATTTTGGACGGGGTGGGTGGAGGCCACTCGAGCGGTTGAAGCTTTTTTCTTCTTTGTAGTGCAGTAAAACAAAAAAGGAGTTATTTCCTTTGCTGTGAGCAAAACTCCTTTTGGTAAACTGTAAATAAAAAGGCTTGTATTGTGGAAATATCGTGATTTGGTCAAAGCGACTCAGGCGGCCATTAGAAAAGAGAAGACACATGCCTTCTCTTTCACTGAAAGAATTTGACTTCCAGTACCTCCGCCAAGGAGGAATCGCCGATTTGACGGTTTGATTTCTAGGAAACCAGAGCAAAATGAGTGTTGCGATCTCTGTAAAGGGTGTTTTCCTGGTGATCTCGGTGTGTTTCTTGCAAAAACTCATCCGTCAGGGTTACCCCTTTATTCTCTCGAAGTCAGCTGAGGTAAGACAGGACTGCTTTCAGGAAAAATCAATCTTTCATTCAGACAGACGAATAAGGCATGAACATGAGTCAGATTAAGCAGTTTTCTAACAAAATACTAACAGTACACATAATTGAAGAGTTTTAAACAAACACACCGAATACAACTCGCTATTAAAACCCATTTATGCCAACATTGTTCTTTCAAATAAAAGTTGCGCGTGTATATGGTATTGTATCCATAATTAACATATTTAACAGTCATCTTTTGAGTACATCTGTACATTTTGTGACTTAAAAGACAAAACGTGACAGTCCCAGTGTGGGGGGGGGACAGTGGGCATGAGAGGGTAGGGTTTTTTCATACTTTTGCCAAATCACATTAAAAAAACAAAAACCTGTTCTTACGATTTTTTGGTAGAAGAATATCACTCAATATAACACGAAAATAGTCCCAAACCATGGTTCTAAGCAAACCTTACATTTTGAATTGAATAAATGCTGCTTATAAAAAGACTGATCAGCAGATCTATAGGACATAGACCAAAGGCACACTGACGACAGTGCTTGGCCGACGCTCACCCTACTAACTTTAACCGTTTCACCGCCAATGTCGCATTTTAGCACCATAATGATTTTAACACCCATGTCACTAAAAGGCATGAATTCAGGGTCTGTTATCCAAAGACCCTGTTCTCTTGATTTGGGGAGCTAAGGATAGGCCTTGCTTTAAATATGTTACTGAGGATTCCCCAAAATTACAGACATATGTTTTTCTCTACCCAGGTAAGTTTAATGGACATTTTTTTGCTGAAACATGGCTGGCGGCGAAAGGGTTAAAGGTTCATAACTATGGAACGGGAAAAGACACAAGAATGGTTCTTGCATCATTAGAAAGAGAGTTGTTTGTCTGACGTTTTCAAATGTATAATTTTCTCTTACCTTAATGTCCCTTCCGTGGTGCAGGATCACAATTATAAACTTTCTATGAAAGCCTGCGGTGACTCAGAGACAATAGGGCATTTGCCACGAGTGTTCGTTCTCTATACATAACTAGTCTACTAACTTGTCCGCACTCGTTCTGCCCGAGTTACGCTGACCTTTCTAATTCAACTCTCTAAATTCAACTCAGTTAATGTCAAGGTCGTCTTCACGTGGCAAATGCCGCAAGGCCACTGCAAAGGCCACCTTTTTGCAAGAGTGAATGCCCTTGGTGGGTGAGGGAAGATGCTTGAGTACTGACCAAACAAGGGAATAACTCTCGCCAATAACCCTTTTTGAGGCCGCTGAATGGCTGCCTTTTGCAAGAGTGAAAGCCCTTGTTGGTCGGTATCCAAAAGGGCTTTCACTCTTGCAAAAGGCAGCCATTCAGCGGCATAACTCTCGCCAATAACCCTATTTGAGGCCGCTGAATGGCTGCCTTTTGAAAGAGTGAAAGCCCTTTTGGATACCGACCAACAAGGGCTTAACTCTTGCCATCAAGGGCGTTAATAACCCTAGTTCCAATGGCCATAGAGCGACAAGCAGACGGGCAGGCATGATACCAAAGATTCTAAAAGGGTAAGATGGACTACTTAAGAGCTACAGCGAACCGGGCTGATAGAGTTATCGTTAGTTGGGTAGTTATACACCATTCACAGCGGTGGCTATCCAAAAACTCAGACTGGAATTTGAACGGAGAATTCAACTGGCCTATCGACGTGTAAATGTGGCACGTTTAAAAAGGGACATAACCAGTGTTTCTGTCCTCACTACTCATATAGGGAAAAGAGACCGGATGCTTGTCTTCCCCTATACAGTCTTTGATGATACTCACGTCGAACGTTTCTGATGTGGTCGCAATGACGGACATGTTGAATTCCTGTCCTTCGAGGAAAGGGAAGGGCTCTGTCACGTACACGTAGTTGCCCCACGACCCGTCTTGGGAGTAAGTGAGGAGGGTGGTGTTCACAAACCCGGTGTAGTCCAGCCGGACTGAAGCATGGAAGGGCAGGTTCCCGAGGACGTCTTTCAGATTCACCGCGAACCTGCAACAGCACAAAATGGGCGAATGTTAAGACTAGCCCTCTCCCTTGCCCCTTCCATACATAATCATACATCTGTGTCGTTAAAAATTCGGGACTTTCCTGGAGTTGCACTGCCTCCGGGCATTGCCTCCAGGATCGCTCTCACCATCTTTATAATTATCTACTAATGTGTCTGTTTCAGACCGGAGGACGTTAAACGGATTTTCATCTTCGCCCCTTCCATTCATTTCTGACGGTTTCAGGTTAGGGTAAGGGTTAGGAATAGGGATAGGGGTAGGGGTAGGGGTAGGGATAGGGTTAGGTTCATATTTGTCATCAACTTTGTTTTTGTTTTCGTATTTGACACTAAACCTACCCCTACCCCTATCCCAAACCCTATTCCTAACCCTAACCCTAACCTGAAACCGTTAAATCCATAAAGAAAAACTGATGGTATGTTATGATATTGACACTTAACTGACCCTAACCCTATCCCTAACCCTATCCCTAACCCTATCCCTAACCCTATCCCTAACCCTATCCCTAACCCTATCCCTAACCCTATCCCTAACCCTATCCCAAACCCTATTTCCTAACCCTAACCCTAACTGAAACCGTCTGAAATGAATGGAAAGGGCAGAGGAGGGGGCTACTCTTAACATTTGCCCACATATGTAACTGGAGCGTGAAAACGCTGGATCAACCAGCCGAACGGCAGCATTTCCCCGCTTCAGTGACCTTGAGCTTTGGCAAAAATTAAGGTCATGAACGTGACCTGCATGTTCGAACATGGCCTGGCCTAGATATCCTAACTACCTAACCCGCGTGCACAATTTCTGCCACCTACGTACCTTCGTTTAAGCGTTATTGTGGTAGCATAGCTAGCCAGCCACAAAGCAAATAGACAAACACCACCGAAAACATTAGCCAGCTTTCACCCCGCGGCTGGTTAATATTATCAGAGAGAGATTCAGATAGAGAGAGAGAAACAGAGACAGAGAGAGAAAGAGAGCGTGATTCAGAGAGAGAGAGAGAGAGAGAGAGAGAGAGAGAGAGAGAGAGAGAGAGAGAGAGAGAGAGAGAGAGAGAGAGAGAGAGAGAGAGAGAGAGAGAGAGAGAGAGAGAGAGAGAGAGAAATGACAAATGACCTTTTTTTTTTATTGACAATAGTTACATAACCCGTATGTCAAGAGAGACAGAGACAGAGAGAGAGAGAGAGAGAGAGAGAGAGAGAGAGAGAGAGAGAGAGAGAGAGAGAGAGAGAGAGAGAGAGAGAGAGAGAGAGAGAGAGAGTGAGAGAGAGAGAGAGAGAGAGAGAGAGAGAGAAGAGAGCGAGAGAGAGAGAGAGGGATCGAGAGAGAGAGAGAGAGAGAGAGAGAGAGAGAGAGAGAGAGAGAGAGAGAGAGAGAGAGAGAGAGAACGAGACGCAGACAGACAGACAGATGAATGTAAGACAGACAGAGACAGCAGAGGGTGAACGCACTGTGTGTTGAAGGTGGGAGTAGCAGTCAGACACATGCCCCAGTTCGCGCTGGGGATCCGTGGTAAGTAGTAACCCACCCCGTTCATCACCTGCACGCACGGTTAAATAAACATTGCGTTGTTTCTGTTCATTTGTTTGTTTGTTTGTTTGTTTGTTTGTCTGTCAATCTGTGTGTCATCAATCTGCCTGGCCGTTGGTCGTTCGGTCTGTCTGTCTGTGCGTTGCTCTCTCTCTCTCTCTCTCTCTCTCTCTCTCTCTCTCTCTCTCTCTCTCTCTCTCTCTCTCTCTCTCTCTCTCTCTCTCTCTCTCTCTCTCTCTCTCGCACACGCACACACCATTTTACTAACATACTAGCAATCCTAAACCTACATCCTTGCAAGCATATATTATTCCATGTTAGAATAGAATAAACAATGGACAACAAACAAACCAATCATCCAACATCATTGCGAGCATATAATATTATTTTCTAGGAATACAAAACCATAGCATACTAACAAACCATCCAACTGGTACCCGCATCGTTACGAACAATAAATTATAGTATTATTTTGCTCAAGAGAGAGAGAGAGAGAGAGAGAGAGAGAGAGAGAGAGAGAGAGAGAGAGAGAGAGAGAGAGAGAGAGAGAGAGAGAGAGAGAGTCGAGAGAGAGAGAGAGAGAGAGAGAGAGAGAGAGAGAGAGAGAGAGAGAGAGAGAGAGAGAGAGAGAGAGAGAACGAACGAACGAACGAACGAACGAAAAAAAATTTATTGAGGGAAAAAGAGTAAGCACACAATGGGCTTTTTTTTACATCTTGCCCTCAAACAAACATGCAAGAAAATCAATATATTCAACACAAAAATAATGAAGAAGCATGCAAAAAGTAATCATCGAAGAATTATCCATGAAGAAGAAAAAATAGATACAACAAAACCGTCTATCTATCCCCCCCCCCCCCCCCCCCCCCATCCCCTCTCACACACACGAAAGAGAGAGAGAGAGAAAGGAGAGAGAGTGAGAGAGAGAGAGAGAGAGAGAGAGAGAGAGAGAGAGAGAGAGAGAGAGAGAGAGAGAAAAGAGAGAGAGAGAGAGAGAGAGAGAGAGAGAGAGAGAGAGAGAGAGAGAGAGAGGAAACACATGAAATAAGGTAAATACAAAACTTGTTAATAATTTAACAACAACAAAGTAGATAATATGCATACATGTCAACATATCAAAAGTGGAAACATATTTGAAACTAAGAATGGGGTTAAACAACATTGCTTGTATGTTTCAACATAAGATACTTATGGTACTCTTTTTTTAAAAACATTAATGCCCGAGTACACATTAAAGGAAGATGAAATAGTATTCCATAAGCAGCCACCTGAATATACAAGACTAGATTTAAAAAGGTCAACTCTTGGAAGAGGTATTTTTATTTTAAAAACATTACGGACAAGGTTAATTTCAAATTTATTTTTTAATGTTGGAGGAGCATTATCGGACATTAATCTAAACATAAAAATTGCTTTGTTGTACACAAGCTTCCATTTTAGAGGTAGAATTTCTAAACGCTGATAATCAGTAAGTGTAAGGGAAGAGGATTTCAGAAGGATCAATTTCAATGCACGTCTATACAAACTGCATAATGGTTTTAAATTTTTCTCGCTTGCCAGATCCCAAATTGTAGAGGCATAGTTGATGTGTGACTGGATATAAGCATTGAAAAAAAGTTTACGACTCTCTAAATCAAGAAAATGCTTTATCCTGGAAAGTTGATAGACTTTTTTTGATACTTGCTTACAAACCATAGATATTTGATGGGACCATGAAAGGTTGTGATCAACAATAAGTCCTAAAATGTTATGATAGTCAACCTCTTCCATGATTTCACCATTGATATACAGGGATTGAGAACCAAGGGTAAGATTTTGACGCTTTTGTCTGGTGGTGATAAGTAAGTATTTACATTTCTTGGGGTGTAGCTGCATGTGATTAAATTCGGACCATTCTATTAGTCTGTTAATGTTATCTTGTAAAGAAATAAAAACGTTTTCCACTTTACTGTCACAGGAGTGTACTGTAGTATCGTCTGCAAACATTTCACATAAAGTCGTTAGATATAATGGTAAGTCGTTAATATATATTGAGAATAATATAGGACCAAGGATGGAGCCTTGGGGAATACCATAGTTGACAGGCATAGTAGAAGATTCGCATTCATTTAAAGAAACTCGCTGCTTTCGGTCTGATAAAAATGATGTTAGGAGTTCTATGGTATTGTTAGTAATGCCATATATCTTCAGTTTTTTTAGTAAAAGATTACGATCGACAACATCAAAGGCTTTCATAAAGTCAACAGCAAGAACACCCGTGATTTTGGCATCGTTTATGTTAATAAACCATTGGTCTAGTAGGTTGGCTAGGGCCGTATGACATGAATGGTTAGCTCTAAAGCCCGATTGATTTGGATGAAACAGACCAAAAGAGTTAAAGTGATTAAGAATATGTTTATTTATGTGGTGTTCCAACGGTTTAGACAGCACCGACAGAATAGAAATGGGCCTGTAATTAGAAGGATCTTCATAGTCACCCGATTTGTGGATAGGTATAATTTTGGCTACTTTAAATGCTTTAGGAAAACGATTTTTAGCAATACATAAATTGTAAACATAGGTCAAAGTTTCAGTTATTGCAGGAGCTGACAATTTCAATATTTTAGAATCAATTCCATCAACGCCTCGAGTATTGGTCTGTTTTAAGTGATTAAGATAATTGAAAACTTCATGTACACTCAAAAACGGAATGTTAGGGCAATCATTAGCATGCTTGGATTCACAAAAATTCTGCAGAATATCTAAATTGTTTTCGGACGATCTATCTGACGTTATAATTGAATTTGCAATGTTACAAAAGTGTACATTCATATCTTCGGTGGATAGGTCTTTTGGGGATGAGATGCTGGCATTTACATTTTTATTGGTTAATAGATTTATTGCTTTCCAAATGGATTTGCTATCTGATCTAGAAGAAATAAGATTTTTAAAGTAAGCTCTTTGTGCAGATCGTTTTAAAGAATTAACTAAGTTTCTTTGTTTTTTAAAATCATAGTCATTCCCTGACATCAAAAGCCTCTCTCTTTCATTAATGGCAGCGTCTATGTCCTTTGATATCCAAGTTTTTTTAGGGTTATTTCTGATACGTACTGTTTTAAAAGGAGCGTGTTTGTCATAAATATTAAGGAAACTATGGTACCAGATTTCAAAAGCTTCATCTGGATCATTGAACTGATAAACAGAAAGTAACCAAGGAGAATTTACTAGTTCAAGAAGAAAAAGAGTCTATGTCAAAATGAGTAAAGGATCTGCGAGTTATTAGCCTATGAGAATTCCTAGGAATTTTAACACCGCGCTTTGACCATGTAAAGCAGACAGGAAAGTGATCACTACAGCAATACGAGGGTGAGCATGTTTCTATTATGGTGTTGACTGAAGTGGTGTAAATGTGATCGATAAGTGTGTTTTCGATGTAGAGCAGTGAGAGAGAGAGAGAGAGAGAGAGAGAGAGAGAGAGAGAGAGAGAGAGAGAGAGAGAGAGAGAGAGAGAGAGAGAGAGAGAGAGAGAGAGAGAGAGAGAGAGGAGAGGGTTCCTGAGAGAGAGTGAGTGTGAGTATGTGTGAGAGGAGAGAGAGAGAGAGAGAGAGAGAGAGAGAGAGAGAGAGAGAGAGAGAGAGAGAGAGAGAGAGAGAGAGAGAGTGAGTGTAATTAAGTGTTTATACATATATCCATGGGTAAATGTGAAATAAATTTGGGGCACAAAAATAGTATAAGTGCATGGCTTTGTACATCGATTTCTCGGCAAATATGTAGATTTACACCCTCCTGCTCAATTTCTTGGTTCTTTCCGTGGTTAGGGATAGGGTTAGGGTTAGGGTTAGATGGTCTTTTACTTTTGCCACAAGCATCTGTTTTTTGGTCAAAATCATCTATTTTTTTGGAGCATTAAATCGCTGCCATATGAAACAAAGCACACACATATTTAAACACTCAAACATCAATGCAGAGTGATGTCTATACTAATTACTATTGTCAAGAACTACAGGGACATCCTTACGGTGTAGCCAGTCCACAAAAACTGACTGCAAGGATCCGGCACGTGTTCGCTCCACAGTCCAGTGTCCAACTCACATCTGACCAGTGGAGAGTAGTCTGTGACCAGCATGTAGTCTGTGTCACACATGACGTCACCTTCCAGCCATGATGACGTCACTCGCCAGTTGTAGAGAGTGCCGTTGGGAATGTAAGGGCCATCGGAAATGTCACATTGAAGGCTCCCCTCTGAAATATATAGGAATAGAACAATAGCACGGTCGTGTTAGAGTAAGAATTCGCATTGTTTTTTTCAAAAGGTGTCAGATGCAAACCCTAGGCCCACTTTTGGTTATGCTTTTCTGAATGTACATAGGCTTATCTCTCCTTTTTTGTGTAGGCTTAATAATAATACCAGTATCTGAAAATAACGATTAGATGTTTCCATTGCAGACATCATCGGCTTTTAAAACATCCATTTATTTATTTATTTACTTATTTTTAGTCTGTGTTGCATTTTCAATTTTTTTTTCAATTAATCTTAGTCAGGACGACAGATTGTGAGTTTTGTTATCTAAACTTTCACTGAACATGTTCTTCTAATGTGAAAAGTTCACCACCTTTTTATCTTTGCCTCACGAAGCAGTCTCATAATACTCAGCCCCCAGTGTCGGACGCAGTACCGTCAAAGCTCCTTTTTCCACGAACAATCAAGGAGTGGAACGACCTGCCAACACCCGCAGTGGAGGCCAGAACTCCAGAGAGCTTCGCAGTCGGAGTCTGGAAGTTCCTCAAAGGACACCCGCCTGCTGCACCTGCTGCGGCTGGTGGCCCCACTAAGGGGTCATCAGCCTACCAACCAAGCAAAAGCCCCACCTCCCTTCCCCCCTTTCTCTATTGCCCCTCTCCCCCCTCCCCTGCAGATTCCCATCAAGCTAGGCGTTTTCCTTTTGTCCGTCCTCGCTCCTCTTTCTTTAACCTCCCCGGTTCCGTGGCATAATAATCAGTGTGTTGATTGTGGCTACGTACTTCGAAGAAGAAGAAGAAGAAAACTCTATTGGAAATTACACTATAACTAAGAAGGTTACCCATTAAGAAGACGTCCGCTGGCGATCCCATCTCCGCTCCAGTGCGAGGCTGGTAAACTGGCTGGAAGTAACAGAGCCTGGACGCAGAATCGAAGGCTGCAGAGATACAGGTGCCCGTCTTCTGGCACAGCATCACACAGTGCAGTTTAGATTCTGCAGTGGTTACCATCGCGGAGTGCGTTACGGTTTGGTTGTTCCGGGATTCCCATAGCGATGAAGACGATGATGAATATGTCAACGCTATTGCGGTGTCAGAAAACGTAAGAACTATGACAGCCAGAAGACAGGCTGCTGCAGTGAGGATGGAGCGGGGGTAGCGTGGTGACAGAGCGGATCCACTGGCCATCATCAGGTCTGACGATCTTAGCTACAATGCCCTGCTTCGGGACTGCCCAGACTTTTGTTTTTCACTCAAGCCGTTTCTGGATCCCAGCTTTCGTCAGGTGTAGTGTTGAACTAACTACGTCAAACAGCTCAATATTCCCCTTGAAGAAGGCTCAGGGAGGTACATAGTAACAACGCGATTTGTCCAAAAGACCCGACCTCGGTAAAAACAATCCACCCATCCTTCCATCTGTGTATATGTCCAGCCAGCCATCACTTTATCATTTATATCCATGAATAATCGCTACTTTAGTCAATCAATCAAATAATCGATTTATTTTTAAAATTGTTATTAAAATGCGTGTACACAGAGAAACACAGAAAGGAGTCAGTCAGTTTGCAGACGATACGTCCTTTTTCCTTGAAGGCGACAACAAATCATATTAAACTTTATTCTCAGATCTTTCAGAGTTTGAAAACATGTCAGGACTTAAACTTAATCATGGGAAGACAAATAATGTTTGGTTGGGAAGCAGAAAAAATAATCAACGAACATTTTTACAGCACTTAAACATGGAATGGAACCCGTCACAATTCAAACTCCTTGGTATATGGTTCACAAATGATCTTACTGATATGGCAGAAATAAATATGAAAGATAAATGTCAGGAAACTAAGACATTATTTAATATTTGGTCTAAAAGATCCAGCACACCACTAGGTAGAGTAGCCATTCTAAAATCACTCATTTTGTCTAAGCTGGTGTATTTGTGGATTTTACTCCCTAACCCTCCAGACAATGTTGTCCAACAACTCCAGAGGATGACCATTGATTTCATATGGGATAAGAAAAGGGATAAGATTAAAAGATCTATTGCAATTCATCCAATTGAAGAAGGGGGCATCAATATGCCTTATATTAAAGCCTACATTTATTCACTTAAATTAAATTGGCTCAATAAATTGTTAGGTGACAAACAACCGAAATGGGCAAAAATATTACATAATGAATTCTCAGAAGTTAGTACGATTCACAAATTTGGACCTGGAAAACTGAAAAAAGCCAATGTTAATCCATTTTGGAAAGACGTGTTTTGATGCCTACCACATTCTGTTTGACAAAACTGAAACATCCGAGCCAGAAGATCTTTTGATGGAATCCATTTTTGTCAACGAAACATTCAAGATTGATGATAAAATATTATATTTTCCAGATTGGGCAGACAAAAACATAATTTATGTTAAAGATCTTTTAAAAGATAATGGATCATTCTTAAATATGAATGAACTTAATCAAAAGTACGGCTTGAATGCTCGTCCTCTGGATGCTTTGGGATCTATTGATACGATTAAAATGTATATGAGAAAAAATGGTATACATGTCATAAATAACACCTGTCGCGAAAGAGTAAAAGCCCTGGATTTAGTCATTACAAACCAAAAAGGATCTAAAATATTTTACAAAGTAATCATATATAAAGTAAAACTACCAGTTGCATCAACAAACTGGGAACATATTTTAAGAAGTCAAATTAATTAGTCAAAAGTATTTCATAATGTTAAAACTATCCCAGAAGTAAAACTACGGTGGTTTCAAATCAAAATAAACAACAGAATTATTGTTACAAACTCTATCTTAAACAAAATGGGAATAAAAGAAAATAACTTGTGCAATTTTTGTAATGCAGAAAAAGACACCGTTTTTAATTATTTATGGGCATGTGTACATACCAGAACCTTTTGGGAAGAATTAGAAAATTTTATAAAAAATAAGTGTGTGCATTGTGACAGATTATCATTCACTACTTGTATTGTATTATTTGGTTGTGATGAAAATTACAGAATGGACGAAGGTTTATCTTTTAATTTGTTACAAGCAAAATACTTTGTTTATATATGTCGTATCAATGAAATAAAACCTACATTGCCTGTGTTTTTACAATTGATACACTTAAAGAAGGTTGATAGATATGTACACCAGCTGGACATGCTTCAGGATAAATTTAATGCAAAGTGGTTACCCTATAACTCACTCTTAGCATAACGCTGTCATTACTATTAGTGTTTGAGGAATGGCTGTTACAATAAGGAAGTGGGCTGTGCTGGATCTGTATCCAAATCGTTACCGCTATCATTTTTTGAAAAAAAATCATTTCAGCGCTTATTTGACAGCTTTTAAAATATAAAAAATTATGTCAAATCTGTAAACATATTTATTTTAAGAAAAGTTAATTGCATAACAATAATGAACATACTATTATTATATCACAACCTGTTCTGTTGATCTGACAGCGAAAATAATTACTTGTATGAATAGAGAGAGTGTGAGAATGATGGGGGTGGGGGGGGGGCAATGGGTGAGTGGGTATATAAATGTAAAATAAACCCCTATTAGCATGTAATGTATCCTTGTAGACTTTGATTTGTAGGTATTATGTTTGTATATGAAAAAGATGAAGTTGTATGCATATGTAAACACTATGCCTATTTGCTCAATTTTCGATGCTATGGTATAATTGGATTGTTAATAAGCTATTCATACTTATTGATGATGTTTGCATTAATTTTTGTTTGTATGTGCAAATCATTGGAGAAAAGAGAACCTTCTTTGCAAGGGGCAAAAAAAACAAATAAAAACAAAAATGCGTGTACAATTGAATAGACGATTTTCGAAAAAAACCTAGGGGAGATCACTTCGTGAAAATTAAAGTTTCTTTACCTCCATTACTCGGTCAAATGCCATAGCAACAATGCAACAATGGCGTCGAAGCTTGAAACCGCAGGATGCGAGTCAGCGACTTGCAAGCTTGTTTTTTAATAGAAACATTAGGGGTGGCCAGTAGCCACAAACTGATAAGACTTGCAAAATGTGACGTAAAAATATAAATGACATATTTTTTTAGAAAGACGCACGGTGTTCTAAGTGCTGTATGTCTGCTCAAACACACGAGTCGATAGGCTACGAGAGTTGAATGTAGAGTGACTTCCCCTGTTTGACCGATTGAATTAGGCAAGATCACTCCCACACACCATGAAATTACTCCCCTTAATTATTTCAGAACAATTCCTATTGAAAATGAACGTCTCACTATCAACAGACGGTTCGAGTTGCCCAATGTGTTCATGATTTTGGACGGCCTTAAAGGCAATGCCATTAAATTAAATTAAAAACAAACCACTGCTCACCGTGTATGCCTATGACTCACGCAACATAACAGTACTCAACCATACACAAACACACACACATAAGCACATACTCATACAGACGCTTAGCGCATCCACATGCACTCACACAACTACACATACACGCACACTCACAAACACAAACACGCACACAAACAGTCATGCAAACACACAAGCACCCACCCACCCACAGAGTTTGGGCGAAAGCTCAGATTCGGACTCATAGAGTCGGAACACTAAACACTGGCGTCAAATAACATAGGCCTATACACACAGACACGTGACCACTCGACGAATCATTATATAATCATGTATTCTATTGTATGGCTATATTGATTGCATATAACTATCGAAGCAAACGCGTGGCTGTGTTTATTTGCTGAGGAACAACTGGCCCTGTATGATGAGCAAATACCTGAACACCAGAAGCAGGCGTATCGGATTCTTTGACCAACATGAAAGGCCAATTTTCCTGTTAATAAATGATGAGATCGACATTGAACCGAAGTAGGCTACTGTGTGAACAGGACATGGGGCTGAGGGGGTGATGGAACATGAAGACAGGCAAGAACAGTGTGTGTGTGTGTGTGTGCGTGTGCGTGTGCGTGTGCGTGCGTGTGCGTGTGTGTGTGTGCGTGTGTGTGCGTGTGTGTGTGTGTGTGTGTGTGTGTGTGTGTGCATCTGTGTGTGTGTGTGTGTGTGTGTGTGTGTGTGTGTGTGTGTGTGTGTGTGTGTGTGTGTGTGTGTGTGTGTGTCTGTGTGTGTGTGTGTGTGTGTGTGTGTGTGTGTGTGTGTGTGTGTGTGTGTGCGTGTGTGTGTGCGTGCGTGTGTGCGTGCGTGCGCGTGCGTGTGCGTGTGCGTGTGTGTGTGCGTGTGCGTGTGTGTGTGTGTGCGTGTGTGTGTGTGTGTACGTGTGCGTGCGCGTATGTGTGTGCGTGTGTGTGTGTGTGCTGTATGTGTGTGTGTGCATCTGTGTGTGTGTGTGCGTGCGTGTGTGTGTGTGTGTGTGTGTGTGTGTGTGTGTGTGTGTGTGTGTGTGTGTGTGTGTGCGCGTGTGTGCGTGCGTGCGTGCGTGCGTGTGTGTGTGTATGTGTGCGTGCGTGCGTGTGTCTCTGTGTGTGTGTATTTGCTGTGTGTGTGTCTGTGTGTGTGTGTGTGTGTGTGTGTGTGTGTGTGTGCTTGTTTGCATGCGTGCGTGCGTGCGTGTGTGTGTGTGTGTATGTGTATGTGTGCGTGCGTGTGTGTCTCTGTGTGTGTGTATGTGCGTGTGTGTGTGTCTGTGTGTGTGTGTGTGTGTGTGTGTGTGTGCGTGTGTGCTTGTTTGCGTGCGTGCGTGCGTGTGTGTGTGTGTGCAAAGGAAGAACGCTTGTACTACGCCGTAGATTCTTTCCTTATATCAACATATCAATTTTTTTCAAAGCAATGTTGCATCATATCCATTAAAGAAATAATTAAACAATACGTCGCAATGTTGTCCTTCACTATAATAAATAGGGGCGTACCAATAAAACCAAATAGCATGTAGGCCTGCAAAAGAAGGGGGGGGGGGAGACCTTCGTTCTACTAAATCTTTCCAATTTTTCAAAACCGCTCTTAAAACTCACCTCTTCCGGCAATACCTCTGATTTCTTCCTTGTTCTGTTTTCTGCCTTAAAAATATGTTTCCTCACATTGTGTGTGTGTGTGTGTCTGTGTGTGTGTGTGTGTGTGTGTGTGTGTGTGTGTGCGTGCGTGTGCGTGTGTGTGTGCGTGCGCGCGGACGTGTGCGTGCGTGTGTGTGTGCGCGCGTGCGCATTGTGGCTGTGTGCATGTTTGTGATCGTCAATATTGTAGTAGCTTATTGATGATCTATGTATTTATTTGAATAATTGTGAAGCGCTGTGAGCTCAAGAGAGAAAGGGCGCTCTATAAATATTGGTATTATTATTATTATTATTATTATTATTATTAATATTATTATTATTTAAAAAACCAGTAACAAAATGGTGAACGGTGGAGTCTGTCCGGTTTTGGATCCTTTTGCGCTGGTTGATAATGAATAACTGCGGAGGATGAAACGGGTAGGCCCTACTTAAACGGGAACAAAGGATCCTTCCGTTTTGATTCTTAGCTACTCATCAGCAAAGCTATCTGTATTGTTAACCCTTTCACAGCCACGCAGATTGATATAGTCTATTCACTTATGAAAGACGATCTCTCATAGTAGAGAGGTGGTTTCATCTTTGCATTTAAGTGACACGCCCACAAAAACCAACGCAGCACTTGATTGAAATAGAAATATTAAAAATATGTTGTAGAATAATGATTAATGAACACTAGCGCAACGCCGAGTACCAGTAACGCCTAGTAACGGTAACGCCTAGTAACGGTAATGCCAAGTACTGGTAACGCTGAGTACAGCAAATTAGAAGCGATTTGGTTAAGAAACGGTGGAGTTATAAGGCCCCGTTTCCCATTGACGCTGCTCTGAGAGTGACGCGCTCTCCCTAGTATGGTAACGTCTAGTAACGGTAACGCCAAGTACTGATAACACTGAGTACAGCAAATTTGAAACGATTTGGATAAGAAAAGGCGGAGTTATAAGGCCCCGTTTCGTGTTGGCGCTGCTCTGAGAGTGATGCGCTCTCCCTAGTAATGGTAACGCCTAGTAACGGTAACACCAAGTACTGGTAACACTGAGTACAGCAAATTTGAAGCGATTCCGTTAAGAAACAGCAGAGTTATAAGGCCCCGTTTCCCGTTGGCGCTGCTCTGAGAGTGACGCACTCTCCCGATTTTCTTCAACTTTGCTGCCAGGATTTGCCCCGGCAACAGCAAGTCTGACAGCCAATTTGAAGCGATTCGGTTAAAAACCAGCGGAGTTATAAGGCCCGTTTTGCATCATGCTGCTGTTATGCGCCTAAGTAATCGATTCGCTTCCGGTTTTACACATCGATAGGCACCGTCCCCGGTGATCTATCTGCCAAATTCGAAGGCAATCGGTCCATAAATACCGGATATACGGGCGCTGAAAGGCCGGCGGATGCGCGTTTCGCGCATTTGCAAAACCGCGCAAATGACACGGCCGCCTCGGTTGCCGTTGCCATCGCCCCGTTAAGGCTCACAGCAAATTTGAAGCGATTCGGTCGAAAAACGGCAGAGTTATAAGACCCGTTTCGTGTTTCAGACACACACACACACACACACACACACACACACACACACACACACACACACACACACACACACACACACACACGCGCGCGCGCGCGCGCGCGCGGACACGTGCTAAATTACTATATGATGATGATGATGATGACAATGTTCTGAAATTTTAAATATAGAAGAATAAAAGGCACGAGGGCGGCAATTGAGATAGTATCCAAACATTGGATAGAAAAGTTATGAATGATAAATCTCGAACATTTGCTGGCACCGTTCTACTGGTCTTAAGGATTTAAAAGTTAATGCATTAGAAATGCAGAATACTTGAGTGGTTTTTATTTTTATTTTTTAAAGAAGCTCAAAATAAAGAACACTGAATATTTTGAATAAAATGAAACATATTTTTATGTTGTAGAAGAAAGTATGTGTGCGGCTTTCACACACGCATCCACACATACACAAGCATGCACGCCTGCACACATACACCCACAAGCATGCATGCCCGCACATATACACCACATACAAATAATTATGCACACGCGCGCACGCACACACATACACACACGCGGGCGCAGGCGCGCGCAGGCGCGCGCACACACACACACACACACACATACACACAGAGGTCATCAAGATAATAAATATGTTGCATCACTCATGACCCTGAGACCGTCTACCAACCTACCAAATTTGAAGCCTGTAACTGCAAAATGTGCAAAATATAGGTGAAGCGTATACTACTCCCAAAATGTTACGGTTCACTTAATATTAAGCCTAGGGTATATCTTCCTACTCTTACACTGCTTACTCGGACAACCATCACTGGGTTTTATGTACGGCTTTTTTAAAATTAAACAACCGGTGATGAGCGTTGATGGAAGTTTTGTTTCTGCACATGCATCTTATTGCTTTAGGCCAAAGGCCGAACTGGAACTCCAAGGCCTTGTATTTTTAGAGAAAATTAGAGAAAACGACAATGTTAAAGTTTGGAGATTGCAAGGTTAAATGTTGCACAACAGTAATCTCTGCAACAAATGATAGTCTTTCTTGTGTTCTTTATTGATGCATCTGACTACTTTGATCATCGTGACTTGAAGGCTCACGTCAAAATCAAATATCCTGCGAAGTGGAAAGGGTTATGATTGTGTCCTGATGTCAGAAGAATGTCAGTTGAATGGACAGCAACATTTGTAAAGCAAGCTCATTAGTGACGATTGATGTTTGAATGAATAATAGACACAGTTTTGTTCACTCGTGTATATCCGTTAGTCCTCAGTTAGCTGTTTGTAAAGACACGCAACGTGTCAGGTGACCCGGAACGCTTTTAGTGCAGGTTGCTATGTAGTGAAAATAGGGATTCGCTCAATATGTTTACTAAAATTGATTTTTTTTTTGGTGTGTGGTTTTGTTACATTGGTAATGGCACCCCAAACCTAAAACAAACATAGGGTTCAAATTGTCCGAGCCCCCTGCCCTCTTTGCGGGGAGGGGGAAAATCCGGCCTATGAAAACCTTATTCAGAACGGAATCAATTTTAATAACAGCGTCATAAGAACTGACGACACCCCCTCCCTCCCTCCCCCCTCCCCCAACTCACCAGAGTTAATCTTAGATTGTAGGCTTATAAGTCTGTTAAAACAAAGAAACAAAAGCTAATAATGATAACATTGTACCATTTGCCGTTTTCACAGAGAGGATGTTAGACTCCGACATAAACCCATTGTTGGCTCACGTCGGGGTTTTTTTAACCAAAGTGAGTCTATAGTATCGTACGTGTTCGTTCGGTTGTGTGTCTGTGTGTGTGTGTGTCTGTGTGTTGCGTCCGTGGTCCGACCTTTAACCTTGCACTCTCCAAACTTTAACGTTGTCGTTTTCTCTATAAAAATATAAGGTGTTGGAGGGTTAAAGTTAGCAGGATATTTGATTTTGACGTGAGCCTTCAAGTCACGATGATCAAAGTAGTCAGATGCATCAATAAAGGACACAAGAAAGACTATCATTTGTTGCAGAGATTACTGTTGTGCAACCTTTAACCTTGCAATCTCCAAACTTTAACATTGTCGTTTTCTCTAATTTTCTCTAAAAATACAAGGCGTTGGAGGGTTAAAGTTAGCAGGATACTTGATTTTGATATGAGCCTTCAACTCACAACGATCAAAGCAGTCAGATGCATCTACAAAGAGCATAAGAAATACAATCATTTGTTGCAGAGATTACTGTTGTGCTGTACAGATCTGCTGGAAAGAAGACTCCATTAGATATACAAAAACGCTGTTTAAAAAGAAACACAAGACTTCAGGTGTGTATAAATAGGTACATTTTAACGTCGTTAACTTATATTTTCTGTAACAAATGGATGTACCGAGTGTGTGCGTTGACGGCCCGGTTGTTTCGTTTTATTTGCGCCTTTGACAACGGTTGTTCGTGTTCATTCGCGCATCATCTCTGCGCATGCAATAATTTTCCACTTCCGGCGATTGCACACACAACAAGGCCTAGGCCTAAAGATCACGCCTTACCTCATAATCAAGACGACGTACCTAACATTTAGCCCACATTCATTTCAGTCTTGAAAAAATTTACGGAAAATCCAGTGTTCGTCGATTTCACTGCCTTCGACGTACGAATCCAGATCAGAATCCTATGTTAGGCTTAAACGATTGATCACCATATGACCATGGATGAGCGTGCAAGCTGGGACCTTGACCTTTGCTTTGTGGCAGAGGGGGGGGGGGGGAGTAAATTAACGAAACGAAAATTAAATATTAGGACTAAAGTATCTTAACAGAAATGTAGATGATGTGGAACAAGTTTTTATCGCATGAACAATCAGTTTAAAACAGTAACAGATCAGGAGTATGGCCTTACGAATTCCGCAACTTCAATTATTAATTTTCTAAGAGGCTTAGACCTACAGGTGTCCGTAGACCCCCCCCCCCCCTTACCCCGGGGGGGGGGGGGGGGGGGGGTAGGGAGGGGATTGGTCACTATGTTTTTCTGAAAGCTTGGTCAATATGCTTTTCAATTTTGCTTGTTTGCCAAAAATAAAAATAGGGCTCCACTATGTTACATGCGCATATATAAACATACATATAATTAAATTTTAAAGAAAGAGGGAAAGGGGTAGGGGTAATTTAATGCACAGAAATAATTTAATTTACACAGTAAAATAAAAATTCATTCTGGTTTCAGATGTACAAGTGTCTACATAACAGTATTATAGTAATAAAAATCAGACGTGAGCCTTGAAGGCTTTGCCTCTTGAATAGTTCTTAAGATAAAACAATGCCACCAAAATCATATCCTATCGATTATTGAACAGTAAGAAAAGTCATGACCTGGGCGTGGGCAGGCCCCCACAAAGTGTAAGGAGTTCAGGGCACAAACAGTGGGTCGTGGATTGAGGGTGACCTTTACTCTGAAGACCCGCGGTTGTCCAGCTCTTCATAGAGTGTCTTTGTATTAGTAACTACTGAGCAGTACGAAAGCATCAAAATGTCACCCAGAATCATTCAAAACCTGAATTTGTTCTACGTGTGGCAAACAGTATGTGAAATTACAGAAAGAATAAAACTGAACTCTGCCTGATATAGGGGTTTTATAGGCCAGGTTCACCCTCCTCCCCCAAAGGGGGTAGAAGGCTGTGGAAAATTTGAACTCTATGCGTTTTAGGTTTGGGGTACCCTAAGCAATTCAACAAAACCAAAAAATCAATGTTAGCAAACATATTGAGCGAGACGACATAACATCCCAGACTATTTGTCACTAGCTTACTTAATAGAAGCCATGGGTTAACCGACTTATTTTTGTCACAATAAGTTATGCATCTGTATTGTTACTCATTCGGGACGTTCATGGTGTTGCACTGCCTCCGGGCATTGCCTCCAGGATCCTCCAGGATCTTTGTATTTTTATCTACTAATGTCCCATATGTGCTCCAGACCGGAGGACGTTAAACTGATTTTCATTCATTCATCCAACTTTTTTTGTTTAAAACAAAAAGACGGACATTAGTCAGGCCTTCGTGGTGCAGTTTGAAGCCTTTTCAGTATTTTGATTTTGAAAGGCCGCAAAAGAAATATCAATGAAACATGACTAAGCTAGAACAAAATGTGTTCCCGTTCATGAACATATTATTCTCCGGAACAGTGAATACGTTTATCATATTGCAACAACAGAACAACATACCACTAAATAAAACAAAAACATTCACCAATTGTGTCATTATCAAACTTGTCGTTCTTATGTACAAGGTTTTCAACTTTTGTTTAAGGCTGGATACCTCCTTCCATACAGGTCGGGTATGAGTAAGTTTAAGGGCTTGAAAAATCGGTTCTATATTTTCATCCTCCAGTTGAGCTTGCCTCAAAGAATCATGGTCAAATCCTTCCAGTATTAGAGGAGCTGAAGTTGTAGTGAACTTTTCGCCAAGAGGGTTTGTGGTTGTGTTCACTGGTGAGTCAGGTGCGTGGCTTGGACCCGGTTGAGGTTCTGGCGGATGCGGTGCATGGCTTGGACCTGGTTGGGGATCTGGTGGACTCGGAGCCTGGTTCAGACTTGGCTGGGAATCCGGTGGACAGGGCACATGGCTCGGACCCGGTTGGGGATCCTGCGGACCCGGTTGAGGCTTTGACGGCTGTTTAGTGCCTGATCGTGTGCTTACTGTGTACATCAAGTTCCCAATTGTTGAATCTTGGTTGGACAATTGTTCTTTGCTCACACAGCCACTGCTGATGGTTTCTTCCACATTTCCTTTTTCCCATTCTTCCTCACTTCTCTGAGTTCTAGTGCAAACTTTGCAGGGCAAGCGAGAGAGTGCGTCCGCGTTCCTGTGTTGGGTACCCGGGCGATGGATGATCGTGAAATCATAATTCCCCAGCTCTTGCAGCCATCTGGCTATTTGTCCATTGGGGTTCTTTAGAGTCTGCACCCAACTGACTGCTGAGTTATCTGTCCTTATCAAGATCTTCTGCCCGTACAGATATGAACCAAACTTCCTCAGGGAGCTGATAACAGCAAGAAGTTCTTTCCTTGTCACGCAATAGTCTGTCTCTTCTTTTGTCATTGCCCGGCTGAAGTAGGAAATAACTCTCTCTTTTCTATCTTGAATTTGAGACAAAACTGCTCCCACAGCTGTGTCACAAGCATCCGTATCAAGGATGAAAGTCTGTCCAAATGCAGGATAGCCCAAGATTGGGGTGGTGGTCAGCCTCTGTTTTAGTGTATCGAAAGCTTCTGTACACTCATCAGTCCAATGAAACTTCACTCCTTTCTTACAGAGATGATGAAGAGGACTGGCAATGCTGGCAAAGCCCTCTACAAACTTTCTGTAGTAAGAACAGAGTCCCAAAAAGCTGCGCACTTCTTTGGTGTTTTTAGGAATCGGTGCTTTTTCAACTGCTTCTATTTTCTCTGGGTTTGTCCGCACACCATCCTTGCTGACTACATGTCCAAGAAATTTTATTTCTTTTTGGAAGAATAGACACTTGGAAGGTTTCAGCTTTAGTCTTGCATCTTCGAAGCGCTGCCACACCTGTTCCAGTCTTTCAAGACCTTCATCAACAGTAGACGAGGGGACTATGACATCATCCATAAATAAAACACAGATCTCCCACTGTAAGTTGTGTAGGACCTCTTCCATGAGCCGCTGAAAACAGGCAGGAGCGTTGGTCAACCCAAAACTGAGGATTGTAAATTGGTACAATCCCATGCCTGTTACAAATGCTGTTTTCTTTCTGTCCTCCTGATCCTCTGAATCCAAGGGAACTTGCCAATAACCACTTTGCAAATCCATTGTTCCAAACCAAGTTGCATCTCCAAGAGCATCCAAACAATCATCGATCCTTGGTAACGGGAAGGCATCTTTAATGGTGACCTCGTTCAATTTTCTGTAATCAATGCAAAAGCGAATCGAATTATCGGGTTTGTAGACGAGGACTGTTGGTGACGCCCAACTGCTACTTGAAGGCTCAATAATGTTTCTTTCCAGCATTTTCTTGATTTCCTCTTTTTCAGCTTCCCTTTTTCCGAATGGTTGTCTTCTCGCTCTTTGACGAATTGGAGCAGCTGTTCCTGTGTTGATTTTGAATGTAACTTTGTTGGTTCTTCCCAAGTCTTCAGGGGATTTGGCGAAAATATGTTCATATCTAATCAGCAAGTTTCTGAGTTTCTCCGATTCCTCCTCAGTCAAATTTGTTTTGCTTCTCTCAAACAGATCCGTCAAGTGTTCCGGTAGACTATTGCATTGTTCCATGTTCACTGATGTATAAGCACACCTATCCCTTGTTGCTGCTTTCTTTCCTTCATATGCAGAATACCCTGGCCCCAGGTAAGTATTTGGGTAGACATTTACTTCTTCTTCAGACAAATTGACCACTGTGGCTATTGTATTGGCTTTATCTTTTGTAATCATGGGAGCCAACAGTAGTTTTTTCTTGTGCACTACTTCAGCTGAAGGTTCAAAGAGCATTATATCTGAGAGGTGTTCTTTTCCGGAAACATCTACTGGAATGTTCATGATGGATTTTGCTGGTATTGTGAGGAAACGTTTGCATGTTACTCGGCACACCATAGCAGCTTTTCCGCCTGTGAAGAGAGGTATGTTGTTTTGCTTCATCACAAGTTGCATCTTGTCTAAGTCAATGCAACGGACGTGTTGAAGGATGAAATCCTGTCCCAAAATTGCGTCCATATTCATGTCGCATACAATGACAGGTACCCTGATCGTTTGTCCTTTGAAAGAGATATCCATGTTAGCAATACCTTGACAGTTTATTTTTCCTCCGTTTACGCCTTGCAACATTGTATTGATGGATTCAAGCGTTGGTTTCTCTTCTTCTGATAGACTGTCAAAGATATGGCTGCTCAAAAGTGTTGCTGAAGAACCACTGTCAACTAGGAAATCCACTGCTATGCCATTAATCTGCGTCTCCACAAATAATCCATTGTCATTTTCAGATTTGCAGCTCCTTGCGGTTCCTACTCTACAGTCCTTTTCAGTTTCAGATTCTTTCTGCTCCGGACAAGGGTTTGATGTATCGACTGGTACCTTCAGGACAGTTTCTTCTGGGATAGTTTCAGGCCTTTTCTCCTCTACCTCCTTCCGGCCTGCCCAAGGGGTAGATTCTCGTTTCCCTCATTGTGTGGGCTCCTGACATAAAACTTTTCTTCCAGTTGTTTCACTTTCGTGAAAGTCGGGCAGTCCTTGAAGTAGTGGTTGGGACTACTACAGATGTAGCATGTTGGTTTCTTTTCGGGTTGGGAGTTCCTCCCCTGTCCATTTGACCTTCCCTGATAATGTGATGACCTGAAATTTGTTTGATCTCCTCTATGTCCGTAGTTCTGCTCGTTGTTTCCTAGGAAGTTCCCCCCCTGTCAATTTGACCTTTCATGGTAATGTGATGACCTGAAACCTGTTTGATATTGCCTTGGTCCGTAGTTCTGCTCGTTGTGACCTTGGTTACTGCTCATACGTTCTTGTGTCTGTTGATTTTCAAGTCGTTTGATTCTGTTAAGAACTGAATGTAGAGTCATGAGAAGTTCTGGATTTTCATCCTGCTGCTGCACGTTCCTCACTGACTGTTTAGGTGGGCCACGCGGTAGACGGGTCAGGCTCTCGGCTGTATCTACAATTTCAACTGCCTGATGAACATTCCGACAGTTACGTTCGATGCATCGCCATTTTATCTCAGGCTCCAGATTCTTGTAAAACTGCTGGAGAGCTAACTGATCAAGGTTGGCCTGAGTCATACCGTAGGGGTAGGCACGCCTGGCCAACAGCAGTAGGTCGTCAGCCAGCGAGGCAGGCGTTTCCCCTGCATGCCTGTAGCGATTTTCAAATTGACTTGCCCAGTACTGCTGATGTTTGGACTGGCACCCAAATCTTCTTCTAAGCTGCGTCACCAGGTTTTCATAACAATATTTGTCCTCTCTCCCAAGCCCCATGTAAAAACGTCTGGCGGGTCCTTTCAACATGGCGGCCAAGCTAAGAGCTTTCTGTGCCTGGCTCCAGTTTCCGAGTAAGGCACAGCACTCGAAATGTTCCTCATAACTGTCCCAATCCTCACTCGCATCAAAGGGATCTGGTCGTAGTTTCATGTGTGACGAAGCTGACGTAGGATGTTTGGCGTAGAAGTCCAGAGTGATTGGCTCCTGTCGAGCGTTATTTGTATGATTCCGGAATTCAAAATCGCTCGGTTGATTTCTCCGCTCAGCTTGATCTCTTTCCCTCATTCCCCGCGTGTCCTCCATTCTCATTTGGTTGTTTCTTTCCTGCATTCTTTGTATGTTTTCCATTGTTATTTGTTGGTCTCTATCCTGCATTCTCTGCATGTCCTCCATTCTCGTTTGGTGATCCCGTGGCGTTGATGTCCACTTGCTGCTTGCTGCTTGCTGCTTTGCCTCATTTCTCTCCATTTCCATGAGTTGTTCGTCCCTTTCTTTTTCCAGCCGCTGGAAGAATTCCTCTTCTTCTTGACGATAGTCTACTTGGGAATGAAGGCGGTGGCGTTCTGGAATACTTTCTCTCCCTTCTCTTTCGTCCACTTCATGACTAGTTCCTTCCCTCGCCGCCATAATACTTCTGGCGCCTAACTTGTATTTATTTGTTCATATTTTTATTTTTATTTTATTTTAAAGAACACCTATTTCTTTCTATACTCTCTCAACTATGGTACAAGCTAGTTAAAACTTTGCAAAGTTAAGATTATGTGTTAACTACTCATTAACTGATTTATTATCAAGTTAAACAGTACCCCACTTCTTCTTCTCTTCTTCTTCTTTTATTTTTTTATTTTATTTTTTTAACAACTGTAAGTTAGTATTTCACATTAGAACACAATTAAGAAAAACAAACCATCCTTATCAAGTCCCTGTAATAGAAGTAATTGTACGCTATGAAAAATTGTCAAACTCTTGTTTACATTTACACTTGTCCAGTATGAGTATAAAAAATGGTCTTGTTCAAAGAACTTGTAAAGCTTTTCCACACACAAAAAATGTGTTGACTCTCAATCCTAGTAAAAAGCTGTCTAAAAAAAAAACCCACGTTAAATAATTCTTAAGTTCTCCTTTGGTTTCAAATTTATAATCGAACCTCTCCCCTAACCAACAATCACTTACTTTTACCAACGTTGCTGTATCACTGAAGAAGAAAATAAATCGATTTCGCTTTCACGGCCGTTTGTAGTGTAAGAAGGGAGGCTAATCAGATTGAACCGTGCGTTGTTTTCTTAGACAGAGTTAGGTCCCTTTTACTAGTCTCCAAAACGAAGTAGTTGTTGGGTGGGTTTTTTTTTTTTTTCCTCAAACAAAATCGTTTAGTTTATTTAGCTTAGTGGGTTATTGCCAAAAAAAAAAGGCAAAAATCCCACTTCTGACACCATTGTAAGCTTCACATCCTCACGACCGACGGATTCCGTCCCGTAGACAGCATGCTCAACAAACGGCAGAGCCTAAGTTGTCAGGATAGGGCCACGTTAGACATGCCGTCCACAAGACCCGGAACAGTCAATCCGAGGAAGGGAAACCCACGAGTAAAGAAAATGAACTAAGTTAACTTAAAGCACAATCGCTCTAAGGATGAAAACAAAAACGGTTGACAATTTCAACTGATATTTTATTTATGGTATTTCGCATCTATGAACAGAAGAACAGAACCATAGTATTCCAAGCTATTATCAGCACAGTAACTGAGCCTAAGAATCTAACGAACTCGTAACACGATTTAATTTCTTAATCCCTAACGCTTTCCTCGCTAGGTGTAGACTACTGGTAGGATGTTTACAAGAGAGAGATTATTACGCTTAAAGATTTATGCCAGAGTATCAGAGGTTTGGGAAGAACAGTTAAGTTTCGGAGATTAGGATGGAATACTTTGCCTGCGAAAAGCTGCTTGTTTTATAACCTTCCCTTAGTGACCGATTTGGGCGCTTCCAATCAAAACATTGTATCTAACATGGCAGCCTCCGTGCACAAGATTATAGATCTCCTGAACATAGTACTACAGTCTTTGGACATTAAACAGACTGGAAAGAATGAACGATTAAATTCTAAATACTCGAGCATGCCAAGGGAACGTTTACCCACTTGAACAAACAAGTATGGCTCCAGGTAAGGAGATCTATATTTCTTCTTCATGCGTTAATAAAGTAGGCCTACACCCCAATGAAAACGGCTTTGCAAACTATGGAGATCGTGCACTAACATTTTATCAATCGCTGGCCTGCAACCCTCTAAAACAATACTACCAGACACTACACTGACAATAACATTAACAACGAACACCTAATCAAATAGAAACTAGCTTTAACCCTACCAACTTCTGAAACTTTAAACTCTAGGGTGTAGAATAGTCAAAAAGACTTGTAATAGCCAGAACACTAATAGTAATACTAACATTTAACACAACTCAGGCACAGTAAGCCTGTGGCTTACAATATATAACATATCGTCCGTGACATTCACAAACCTCGTATCTCGATTTTTTTTTTTGGGGGGGGGTTGAGTTAGATACATAGTCAGTTATTTTCATTTTTCCCGCCACCTTCCACCAAAAGCTCGTATCTCTAACGACTTTCTATCTGGGGTAAACGAGATTGTGAACATAGAAGAAAAACTCTTAAGTCCCAAATTCAGATCTAGTTAAGGACAAAACCTCGTATCTTCGTTCTTTTCAAGTCTAAAAAAACCGTTTTCAGTAAATTTTAACAGAATGCAGGACTTAACTCGCAATATCTCAAACAACATATTCATCATAGTTAATCAATTGTGGCCAGCGCAGTTACTTTTTAAAACAGTTAAATTCGTTTTTCTCAAAACTACCAACATTGAGATATGAGGTTTGTGAATGTCACCGACGATATTTACCTAAACAAATACAACGGATACGTCCTTTTTGCGAGCGCCATTACGATTATGATTTCTAGATGGATGATACAACTGATATTTCAAAGGCTGGGTTAAAAGTAGTTGAGTTTAAAGATACACTGACCCACCACGATTAAGTCCCTTGGGTTTTTTCTGGGTAGCTGTGACCCATATACATACGCCCCCAACTTGAAATTGAGGCTGCTCTTTAAAATGATGTTTCGTTTTCAATTTGGGGGCGTTTGTATGGGAGCTAAACCTGGTCAAAACCAGATTTCTTGGCAGCTATAAGAGGGAAAGCACGTGAAACCCGTGGTTTTGACACGTGATCTGGTGGGTCTTTAATGAGGAGTTAGGGCAGATGATCTTCCGCAAACATTTCAAAGACCAAGGTGTATAATTATACAATGATTTTGCGGTCACTGATCATTGTACAACGTTGTCGTTGTTAGCGTTCTTGCCTCTCAGGGATAGCTGGGCCTAGGGGACCAACATCAAATTTCCTAAAGTCCTCTAGGTCGAAACAGTCTTCTGGGCAATGTCTTCCGTAGAACGTGAGAACGCATAGCGAAGCTGGAAGTCGCCATATTATTCTGCATACTTAACCTTTTCAACACCAGCCATTTTTCCAGCTAAAGCTTTCCATTTCACTTACCTGGGCATAGAAAAGATTATGTCTGCAAAATTGGGGATTCCTCTGTGACATGCATTTAAAATAGGAAATATCCTTACTTCCCAAAATTAAGAACATAAGGTCACTGGATACCAGACCCTCTTTTGATGCCTTTCAGTAACATGGGTGTTAAATCATTGTGGTGCCAAGAGGCGACAGTGGCGATGGAATGGTTTTTAAGGGAAAACACGTGCTCACAACTAAAACAATAAACATATATATAAACACATCCTTCAATAGGAATTGTTCGGAAATAGTTAAGGGGAGTAATGTTATGGTGTGTGGGAGTGATCTTGCCTAATTCAGTCCGTCAAACAGGGGGAGTTAGGCCTACTCTACCTACAGGTAGATCCCCAGCTCTCGGCTCGTGTGTTTGATTAGACTTGCATCACTTAGAACGCCGTGCGTCATTTTAAAATTGATGTCATTTATATTTTTACGTCACATTTTGCAAGCTCTCTCAGTTTGTGGATACCGGACGCCCATGCAGTTTCAAGCTTCGACGCCATTGTTGCATTGTTGCTATGGTATTTGACCGAGTAATGGAGGTAAGCAATTCTAATTTTGGCGTTGTGCTCTCCCCTAGTTTTTTTTCTCTCCAAAAATCGTCTATTAAGTGATCATTTATTAAAACATACCACATCCTTGTCGAAGTTTTTAAAAAATGTTCAAGCTGTATTGGCTTGTTTTAGAACTAAAGCAATCCTACCAAACAAGCAACAAACAAGTTACTGGAAATAGTGAGCGAGCAATAGGGCATTTGCCACGAGTGTTCTTTCTCTATGCTAGACGACTAATTTGCCCGCACTCGTTCTGCCCGAGTTACGCTGACCTTTCTAATTCAACTCTCTAAATTCAACTCAGTGAAGTTCAAGGTCGTCCTCACGTGGCAAATGCCCTATTCCTCAAACAAGTTAAGCTGTATTTTGTGAAGTTCAAGGTCGTCCTCACGTGGCAAATGCCCTATTCCTCAAACAAGTTAAGCTGTATTTTGTGAAGTTCAAGGTCGTCCTCACGTGGCAAATGCCCTATTCCTCAAACAAGTTAAGCTGTATTTTGTGAAGTTCAAGGTCGTCCTCACGTGGCAAATGCCCTATTCCTCAAACAAGTTAAGCTGTATTTTGTGAAGTTCAAGGTCGTCCTCACGTGGCAAATGCCCTATTCCTCAAACAAGTTAAGCTGTATTTTGTGAAGTTCAAGGTCGTCCTCACGTGGCAAATGCCCTATTCCTCAAACAAGTTAAGCTGTATTTTGTGAAGTTCAAGGTCGTCCTCACGTGGCAAATGCCCTATTCCTCAAACAAGTTAAGCTGTATTTTGTGAAGTTCAAGGTCGTCCTCACGTGGCAAATGCCCTATTCCTCAAACAAGTTAAGCTGTATTTTGTGAAGTTCAAGGTCGTCCTCACTTGGCAAATGCCCTATTCCACAAACTATAACTGTATTTTTGTGTCCGAAATCCCGACATGCAAGTCATGGTTTGTGAGGCTCAAGTCGGTCTGTCGGTCTGTCTGTCTGTCTGTCTGTCTGTCGGTCAGTTGATCCAAAATTGTCGCACATTTCACAAAATTGTCGCACTTCAAATCGAGGCTACGCTTCAAATTGAGGTCGCTCTTTAAAATGATGTATTTTAAAAGCGTACAAAATAATAAACATACGTAATACAGACACTACAACAGACACGACGAGTATGCGGTGCTTCTTTCGATGAGTATAAGTAGGATAAATAGTTTTAAATGTTTTCCAAAAGATATAAAAAGTTACGAAATGGTGCAGAGATAACATTCTGGTTTACAGATTAAAATTATTGAAAAGCCAGGGGAGGTGACTCATGGTTGGAGTGGTAAAAATAGACCGCGTGCCACAAACTATTGCGATTTCGCCTTTGTTCAGTTACGGGGAACTTTTGCACAAAATGATGTGTACATGTACATTTCTTTAACATGACTTTAATCCTAACATCAAAATTTGCCCAATGTTCTTGTTATATGCTTGGGTGTTGGTTTGTTTTAATGACGGTGTTCCTCCGAAGTCGGAGTGTGGCTGCCCACGTGGCGGGGTAATCCAAAACGGTCATATACGTCATGTTCTCATCCTTAGTCGAGGCATTTGTACCGTAGTGCTAAATTGCTTCGGCTGTTGGGATGATCCCTGGAGTCTTTAAGCCAGGGAACGACACCAGCCAACCAACCAGTGACAGTGTTTCCTGATAGAGGTATGGCAACATGACAGGAACCATAAACTGGTTTATTACATCCTTGTATACTTTAGAATGCATGAGCTGTCTGGGTAGTTAATTAGCTCTTGCAGAAAAAAGTTGTGTGTTCTTTGTTTTGTTGTAAAGGGGCACCCTGACGGAATGTTTTTTGAAAAAAACACGTCGAGATCACCAGAAAAAACACCCTTTACACAGATTGCAACACTCACTTTGCTCTGGTTTCCTATAAGTCAAACAGTCAAATCGGCGATTCCTCCTTGGCGGAGGTGCTGCAAGTCAAATTATTTTACCCAAAGAGAAGGCGTGTGCCGTCTCTTTTCTAATGGCCGCCAAATTGTTTGCACGAAATGTTCGCAATACAAACCTTTTTTTAATTTTATGCAGTTTATTTAAAGGAATTTCGCTCACAACAAAGGAAATACCTCCTTTTTGTTTTACTGCACTACAAAAAAAGAAAACATTTCAACCACAACCACCCACCCCATCCAAAATGGCTACTCTCTCCGGCATCTCCGCCAAGGAGGAATCGCCGTGTTGACGGTTTAATTTCTAGGAAGCCAGAGCAAAGTGAGTGTTCCGATCCTTCAAAAGGCTGTCTTTCTGGTGATCTCGACGTGTTTCTTGCAAAAACTCATCCGTCAGGGTCCACCTTTAAAAATCGATCTATTATGCTCTGCGTACAGTAGCTACGCTCAGAACATAACGTCAGAGGACTCGGTGTAGTAGTCAGACAGTTCAGTGTAGCTGAGATCGTCAGACCTCATGATGATGGCCAGTGGATCCGCTCTGTCACCACGCTACCCCCGCTCCATCCTCACTGCAGCAGCCTGCCTTCTGACGGCCGCCATTATCAATGACGTCATCACGCCATCGTCAGCTACATCGTCGTCGTCGTCGTCTTCATCATCGCTGTGGGAATCGGAGAAACATCAAACCGTCGTTGATTCCGAGGCGACGTTGACATCAGCATCCTCGGAGTCTCGCTGCCTTTTGGAATGCCTGATGACGGAGAGCTGTGTTTCTGCAGCCTTTGCCTCCGCGTCCAACGAATGTCACCTCCAACCATATTTCAGGCCTTTCGTTGAGGGAGACATTGGGTCGCCTTTGAATGTCTTCGCGAAAGGTGACTTGCATCACCGGGTTATTTCCGTCTGTCTCTGTGTCTGTCTCATTGTCTATCTGCCCGTCCCTGTCATACTTGTCTGTTTTATGGTTTCGTCCGTTTTGTTGTTGTTTTTATTGTTGTTGCGGTAGTGGGTTTTTTTTTGCTGATTTTGTTTTGGCTATTTTTTTTTTTATATCTTCTTTGCTTGTTTCTTTATTTTTGACTATTAATATTTGGGGCTAGCCGTTTCCTCCATAGCTATATGGCAGGCACAATCGGAAACGACAGGGACTGCTTTATATATTATGGAAAAAGTATGTTCACAATACTGTGGTGAAAGCGACGGCTGTAGTAGTAGTAGTAGCAGCAGCACCAGCACTAGTAGTAGTAGCAGCAGCACCAGCAGCAGTAGTAGTAGTAGTAGTAGTAGTAGTAGTAGTAGTAGTAGTAGTAGTAGTAGTAGTAGTAGTAGCAGTAGCAGCTGCCGCAGGAGTAGGGCCTAGTAGTAGTGGTAGAAGTAGTAGTGGTAGTAGTAGTAGTAGTAGTAGTAGTAGTAGTAGTAGTAGTAGTAGTAGTAGTAGTAGTAGTAGTAGTAGTAGTAGTAGTAGTAGTAGCAGCAGCAGCAGCAGCAGTAGCAGTATAGTAGTAGTAGTAGTAGTAGTAGTAGTAGTAGTAGTAGTAGTAGTAGTAGTAGTAGTAGTAGTAGTAGTAGTAGTAGTAGTATTGGGCGATTCCATACGATTGCAATTTTGTTTAGTATACAAAGTAGTTGACAGCTTCGTGTTTGTTTCTTTTTTATTTAAAGAATATTGATGTGTTAGGTAGTACACTCCGTAGTTCGTTTATGGAAGTGTTTATCAATAGTTATTTGGAAATTAGCAGTACATACTAACAAAACATGTTTCAGAGTCTCACTGCAAACTTTCGGATGCGCCTCAACCTCTAAACGCCACGGTCGAGTACTGGCGAGTGACGTCATCATCACTGGATGGTGACAACGCGTGTGCCTGGGACCACGTGTTGACCACGGACAACTCTCCACTGGTCAGCTGTCAGCTGGACACTGGAAACTGGACCACACTGCCGCCTGACCCATGTGCTCAGTATGTGTGGATTGACAACACGGTTAGACTTTCTTTTCTTCTTCTTCTTCTTCTTCTTCTTCTTATTTTACGTACGTGACCTGTCACCAAAATATGAGTCGTGGTGTCCCTGGGGTCAATATTGAGTTATTAACAAAACATTAGTCTGCATTGAAAGAGCTCTCCAAAAACCAAACATTTTGTAAATCGAAGTATTTGTTCCAAAGTTATAGAAGATTTGAAGTCGTATACTGAGGGAATCCGCGAAATGAGAAACTGTAACCAGAAAGTTTTAAAATGTGTACAAAACCACCAAATGTTTCTGATTGTTGGTTTGTAAACACTTTTAAGGCAGAAAGGATTGTTCGTACACTTCGATACTTCTGTAAGAGGTCGAGAAAGACCAGCTGTCAAATAATCAGTCACAATCTGAGAATTGATGATTTGATTTAAAACAACTTTTGATTAACACAATTTCATGCAGATACAAATATATATCAGCGCAAGAGTACAACAAGCTAAAGCTTATGGGCGTACTCAACACATTTACAAATTACAAAAGAACAGCTGCATAATTAATTAACAAGAATCATCATGGAAAAAAATATTTAACAAAGAAGGCAATAGATACTATGTAAAAAGTAAACGTACAAAGGTACAACATTTACAAACACACGTGTAAGAATAAACGTAAACGAAAAAGCGTAATCAAAAGAAAAAAAATGGGGCAAACAATTGTACGCGATTAGTCAAATCTTAAGGTCAAACATGTTTCATCATCATTAATAATCAGGGTCAAGTTTATTTACGTAGAATAGAACATTTAATCAGTCATAGACAAAAATGCATTTATTCGTATGAAAACGGGTTGGTATCACATATGAACTTTCCAACCATCTGAAAATTTGAACATTTTCATGGAAATGTTTGTCGGCTCTCCCAAGACAGAAGTGTCTGGGCATTGTTCTTTACATCATCAGGAAGAAGATCAATTGTCTGGGCACGCCAGTTTGGAAAGAGTGGACAGTTAGTCAGAAAGTGGGCAGCATATTTATTCTCTTTCGAATCCACATTCACATTCAGAGTTATTAGTAATATGCCTGGTGATTTAGGTCACTCATTCCCAATCTAAGTCGACACAGAAGCATTTCAGATGTCCTGTCAGTCAGGTAATAATACTTTGGTACAGCACTATCATTTCTACTCAGAAAGCGTTTAAGAAGACTAAGAGAGTCAGACTGCTTAATATTTTCAGGTAAGTTATTCCAGAGAAGAGAAGTTAGGGAAAGTAAGAAGTTTTGTATAGCTCTGTTCTACCAGAGGGGACATATCTCTCCAAAGGATGACGACGGTGATATTGATTTACAGAGGAGGTAAGTGGAGGTAAGCGATCAGCTAGATGGGGCGGAACAAGATTGTTAACCAGTTTAAAATACAGAATGATCTTATGCCTACGGCGCCTCTCCCTTAGAGAAGTAAATCCAGACTCTGTGTACAGCTTTTCATGACTCGTTCCTCTAACTGTGCTACAATGGTTCTCAAAGCATCTAAATGTAACTTTTCCAAATCATCAAACTGTTTGCAACTACAATTATCCCATACAACATCAGAAAAGTCCAAATGTGGCATAATGAAATATTTGTACATGATTTCAAGAGATTTACGACTAAGTCTGTATTTAAAAGAGCGTAGACATGAAATAAGAATCCGACATTTAGATATAATAGACTGAACATGAGAATCCCATTTACAGTTGTTTTGGATTGCGACACCTAAGTGCTTATGATTGTCTTTTTCTACCAATATAACATCTTCGAATTTTAGTATGGGGCATAGTTCGATTACAAATAGTCATGAGTTCAGTTTTAGATTGGTTGAATTTAACTTTCCAGATTCTGGCCCACGTGGATATCTTTTCAAGATCAGAGTTTAAGATATATGTCCTTATACGACAATTTTCTAAGCTCATATACATACTTGTATCGTCTGCAAATAGTTTAATAACAGATTCAATATCATTAACAATATCGTTGATGAAAATTGAAAATAACAGTGGACCAAGGACAGAACTCTGGGGGACACCAGCAGACAATGGTAGGTACAGTGACTTGTATCCTTTTAATACCACAACTGGAGCACAGTTATGTAAATAGTCACGAAGCCAGTTTTATAAATTTCCTCTGATGCCAATTGCTGAGAGCTTATATGTATTAAATCCTGGTGCCAGACCTTTTCAAATACCTTGGAAACGTCAAAAAAGATAACCTGAGTAGTTGTTCGTGAGTCTAGAGACTTACATAGATCATCATATATACTAAGAAGCTGAAAATCTGTCGAATCTTTAGGAACTAAACCCAGACTGGGCATTGGTCCGAAGACTATTTTCTTGTAGGAGAATTGATGATTTGACCCCTTCCACATAACATTGCCCCTATAGGGGGGTAAGCGAGCTAGGGACAACACGACTCATTTTGTGGCAACGGGTCACATATTATGCGAGTTTTCGTCGACAAATGCTTGCGCCTATCATCTGCTGTTCTATATGACTGCGAAAAGGGGAACAACGTTACGCTAAAATGCTTCCTTGCGTTCAAATCAGTGTCCATCGACCCAGCACCAGAACAATTTGTCCCTAACTTAATTGGTCTATGTGAATAACATGTGCTTTTATGCATGTATTTTATGTCTTAGTTTATAATATAATGTCTCGTCAGTTTTATATTTACGTGCACGCTGAGAAAAAAGATTTTCTTCATTTGAAGACAATAAAGAAATTTGAATTGAATTTGATTAAGGGCTTTCCGCCATGAGGATGTAAAACCTCCACTCAACAACAACAAATCAGTGCTTCACATTCGACGTCCATCCTTTAGAACAAAAATGCAGATGGTGTGACCCAAAAGCCTGATAATACGGGTGTGGCCGGAGGGGCCAACCCACACGTCCAATTTCAGTCACACGACTATCCAACTGTGACGACCGTCTGTGAAGCATGATTCTGGTGAAATAGGCATACTACTGTCTAAATGAGTCTGATGAAATTCCACCAGTTTCGTAATTCACTATATTCACGTAGGCTCTAACTACACAACAATATTATACAAATACAGTGGAACCTCCATTAGAAGACCTTCAAACCCATCCAAAATGAGGTCTTATCAGGGAGGGGTCTTATAAGGGAGGTAATTTTAATACTTACAAAGAAGGGCAATGTCTCAGAGAAGTAGGTCTTATGTTGGAGGGAGTCTATAATGGGAGGTCTTATCAGGGAGGTTCCATTGTACAGAATATTTCATCAGATTCGTGCATAGGGTGACTACAAACAGTGTGAACAAAACTAGAAGGATGCTGTCAGAATATCTTAGACAGTAGTATTTTACGAGAATCATCCCTCACAAATATCACAGTTGGATAATCGTGTGATTACAGTTGCACGTAAGGGAATAATCCCTCACAAATATGACAGTTGGGTAGTCGTGTGATTACAGTTGCACGTAAGGGAATCATCCCTCACAAATATCACAGTTGGATAATCGTGTGATTACAGTTGCACGTAAGAGAATAATCCCTCACAAATATCACAGTTGGATAATCGTGTGATTACAGTTGCACGTAAGGGAATAATCCCTCACAAATATCACAGTTGGGTAGTCGTGTGATTACAGTTGCACGTAAGGGAATCATCCCTCACAAATATCACAGTTGGGTAATCGTGTGATTACAGTTGCACGTAAGAGAATAATCCCTCACAAATATCACAGTTGGGTAGTCGTGTGATTACAGTTGCACGTAAGAGAATAATCCCTCACAAATATCACAGTTGGATAATCGTGTGATTACAGTTGCACGTAAGAGAATAATCCCTCACAAATATCACAGTTGGGTAGTCGTGTGATTACAGTTGCACGTAAGAGAATAATCCCTCACAAATATCACAGTTGGGTAGTCGTGTGATTACAGTTGCACGTAAGGGAATCATCCCTCACAAATATCACAGTTGGATAATCGTGTGATTACAGTTGCACGTAAGAGAATAATCCCTCACAAATATCACAGTTGGGTAGTCGTGTGATTACAGTTGCACGTAAGGGAATAATCCCTCACAAATATCACAGTCGGGTAGTCGTGTGATTACAGTTGCACGTAAGGGAATAATCCCTCACAAATATGACAGTTGGGTAGTCGTGTGATTACAGTTGCACGTAAGAGAATAATCCCTCACAAATATCACAGTTGGGTAGTCGTGTGATTACAGTTGCACGTAAGAGAATAATCCCTCACAAATATCACACTCACACTCGGGTTGGATGTCGTGTGATTGCAGTTGCACGTAAGAGAATAATCCCTCACAAATATCACAGTCGGGTAGTCGTGTGATTACAGTTGCACGTAAGAGAATAATCCCTCACAAATATCACAGTTGGATAATCGTGTGATTGCAGTTGCACGTAAGAGAATAATCCCTCACAAATATCACAGTCGGGTAGTCGTGTGATTACAGTTGCACGTAGGAGTCGGGGCCACTTAAGCGAACCGGCCCAGAATAAGGCCTCTTACCCCCAGTACGCGCGCGCGTGTTTGCGTATTTGTGGTGTGTGTGTGTGTGTGTGTGTGTGTGTGTGTGTGTGTGTGTGTGTGTGTGTGCGTGTGCGTGCGTGTGCGTGCGTGTGCGTGCGTGCTGCGTGCGTGTGTGTGTACGTGTGCGTGTGTGTGCGTGTGCGTGTGCGTGTGTGTGTGTGTGTGTGTGTATGTATGTGTGTGTGTGTCTTTGAATTCTTTCAATCACTGTTCAAACTGGTGTATTTGCCCTGCAGTATTCTGTTACTTTGTATATTATTTTTACATTATTGCTGTCTGTTGCTTATTCCTGTTCATCACGTTGTTGTTGTTGTTGTTGGTTGCTGTTTATTTCGTTTGAGGACAACGGTGTACAAGATATATTAAGCTTATCCGTTTGCCTTCATTAAAACAAAATATTCTCTCTCACTCACTCACACTCGCCAGGGTCTGGCATGTCACTGACAGGGTATTTACATGGCTTACCATCTTGATATTTTGTTGAACAGGTGAACACAACATATGGAGAGTACCTGCTACCCGTAATTCCCTACGTCGGGTGGGGGGGGTGTCTGGTAGCCACCCCGACCCAGAACACTGTGTGAGCAGAATCATTGTAATGCATTGCATTTTATTATATTATATTGTATTGTATTCGTATTCCTATTACTATTCCTACTCGTATTCTTCTTCTGCGTTCACAGGCTATGCGGCCATAATGGATAAGGATTGCATGTGTCCGGTTTTCAGTTTTCACCGGTCTCGCCGCTGCATACAGCCGACACTTTCTGAGGTCAAAAAAGAAGATAATATTTGGAGGAATTAGAAGGGGGGAGAAAAAAAAAAGGCAGGAGAATGGGCCAATAAGTCAGAAAGATAGTTCATGACAAAGAAAAGGAAAAGGCAGGAGAATGGGCCAATAAGTCAGAAAAATAGTTCATGACAAAGAAAAGGAAAAGGCAAGAGAATGGGCCAATAAGTCAGAAAGATAGTTCATGACAAAGAAAAGGAAAAGGCAGGAGTCGAAGAGAGTGACAGATTAGAAGAAGGAACATGCTCAGAACTTCCAGAAGGTGGGTGAACTATTTGTACGAAAGACCCTCATTTACCCTACGTGGAGAGATTGCCCCGGTTTTGTATTGCATTGTATTGCATTGTTTGCATCGTGCTGTATTGCATTGCATTACCTTTATACACTCACTTCCAAAAGAAAAGCGAATTGATTACACGTTTCTTCAAATGGATATAGGGGGAGGGGGGGGGGGGGGGTGTTCATTTAAAGGAAACGCTGCATTCTTATTAATATTATGTTTCTACGAATGTGCGAGCTTTTACAGGGGAATCTTAAATGGGGCACCCTGACGGATGAGTTTTTATAAGAAACACGTCGAGATCACCAGGAAAACACCCTTTACAGAGATTGCAACATTCACTTTGCTCTGATTTCCTAGAAATCAAACCGTCAAATCGGCGATTCCTCCTTGGCGGAGGTGCTGGAAGTCAAATTATTTCACCCAAAGAGAAGGCGTGTTCTGTTTCTTTTCTAATGGCCTCCAAATCGTTTGCACGAAATTTTCGCAATACAAGCCTTTTTTTTTTTTTTTTGTTTAATTGTATACAGTTTATCTAAAGGAGTTTCGCTCACAACAGGAGATAGCTCCTTTTTTGTTTAATGCACTACAAAAAAAGAAAACGCTTCAACCACAATGAGTGACCTCCACCCACCCCATCCAAAATGGCTACTCTCCACGGCATCTTCGCCAAGGAGGAATCGCTGTTTTGACGATTTAATTTCTAGGAAACCAGAGCAAAGCGAGTGTTCCGATCTTTGAAAAGGCTGTCTTTCTGGTGATCTCGACGTGTTCCTTGCAAAACCTCATCCGTCAGGGTCCACCTTTAAGGAAAGAGCAGTATGTGTTCTAGAACGAGCGTTCTTTGTTTACGTGATCTCGTGCAAATACATTGTGATTATCCCTTTCACCGCCAACGTCGCATTTGTGCACCACAATGATTTAACACCCATGTTACTAAAAGGCATCAAATCAGGCTCTGTTATCCAAAGACCCTATTCCCTTAAGTTTGGGAGGCAAGGATAGGCCTTACTTTAAATATGTCACAGAGGAATCCCCAATATTACAGACAGATTTTTTTCTCTACCAAGGTAAGTTTAATGGAAATTTGTTTGCTGAAAAATGGCTGGCGGCGAAAGGGTTAATGTACACAAAATCTATAAACTAGAATGCAGTTTCTGTTTCGTTTCTCAAAATAGTGGGACAAAACCTGCACTGAATGTTGCGGCTCTTCAGAAGCTGCACAGCTGCATTCGTGTTAAACCTGCCATAAATCACGTGACCGCCCAATATGGCGGGTGTGCCTCGTTTTGATGCCATGGTTTGCAAAACCCCGTGTGAAGTTAACACTTCGTTTGAGCTCACGTATGGTGGAGACTATCATAATCTTTCATCAGCAATCCAAGCTTCTCTGATCAGCCGGAAAATGACCAAGGGTCAGATTTCGCTCTTTTAGACTAAGGCAGGGTTCACATTAGACGCGTAAGTTCCGTACGGATAACCCTAAATAAGTGGAAGAAAGAAGGATAAAAGTTGACGCAAATAGGGGAAATTCGGACACGTGCGCAAATCTTTTTCCTTCTTTGTTTCACTTATTTATGGATTGGGCACGGGTTTCCGCATGGAACATCCGCTTATGTGTGTACACGGCCTACGGCTGTGTACAGAATGATATACGCGGAAGTTCCGCGCGAAAACCCATACGCAATCCGTACTCAAAAATCTGGAAGTACGAAATTTGAAAGAGTGTGCACATTACACACAGAAAAAAAGAAAAACGTTTACAATATCTGTGTCCATAGTAAAATCCTCTTTTCTGTTCGGAGCTTTATAATTTCAAAAGCCCCATATGGCCATTTGGCCAAGAAGGCGTAAAACCCCTATTTGTCTCTCTTACATCGGCGTGGTGGGTCATTAAAAAGGTTTGTTGACGAACCCCCCCCCCCCCCCCCCCACACCCCCCACACCTTGGCCCCTTCCCCTTTTCTTCTTTATTTTGTCTGTTTGGCTTTTCGGGGAGCTATTGTTTTTGTCTGGTCCGTCCGTCCGGTGTCCGTCCGTCCGTCCGGCGTGCCTCCGTCCGTCCGGCTATTCGTCCGTTTTTCTCAAAAACTATTCAGTCTATCATCATCAAATTTGGTATACTAGTTGGCCAAGATGCAAGCTATCCACTGATGTATTTAGTTTTACATTAAGGTCAAGGTCGCGCCAGTTACGGGGTTCAAACCCCGAAACACATAATCGCTAATATCTCGCGAAGTTTTGCATGTATTTTAATGCAGTTTTTTTCACAACGTTTCTTGATGAATGGTCTATAACACAGTTGTCATGAATGTTTCTGTGCGCGCGTGTGCGCATGATCGCGCGCGCTCAAATCACGGGTCCGAACCCCAAGGCTATATATAAAAAAACTATTCACTTACGTGCTGTTTTTATGCGTTTTTATGTAGTTACGTGCTGATTTGATGCTGCGTTTGTATGTATGTGTACAGCCGACACATTCCGATTTCGGAGTAGCTCGGCGATGCTGCGAGGGGACTTTGCAGCCGCTCGGGGTTGCACTTGTTTTCTTTTTTTCTTTTTTTCTCCCCTTCTTTCCTACTCTCTTGTGATTTGTTTTCATTGTTGCTTTTTTTCCACTTTTGTAATCCCCCTTCCCTCTGACATGGGCAGAAGGCCTGGATCAGTAAAACAAATTTGGTGAATTGTGATTTTCTTCTTCTCTTAAAGGGGCACACTGACGGACGAATTTTTGCAAGAAACACGTCGAGATCACCAGGACAACACCCTTTACAGAGATCGCAAAACTCACTTTGCTCTGGTTTCCTACAAATCAAACCGTCAAATCGGCGATTCCTCCTTGGCGGAGGTGCTGGAAGTCAGATTATTTCATTGAAAGAGAAGCCTTCTCTTTTCTAATGGCCGCTTGGGTCGCTTAGACCAAATCACAAAATGTGGAAGTTCAGTTTAACGTCGCGTATCGGCTTTCGCCATGTACGACGGGCTGAACAAACCAACCAGGGTATAAACAAAAATGTATGTTCCTGAATCACTGTCTTAGCCAAAAGGCCGAGAAGCGATCAGGAAGTTTTTTTATGCACAAAATGTCCACAACACAAGCCTTTTTATTTACAGTTTACCAAAAGAGGTTTCGCTCACAACAAAGGAAACAGCTCCAATTTTTGTTTTACTGCAGCACTAAAAAGAAAAAGCTTCAACCACTCTTGAGTGGCCTCCACGCACCCCGTACAAAATGGCTTCTCTCTCCGGAGGAATCGCCGTTTTGACGGTTTGATTTATAAGAAACCAGAGCAAAGTGAGTGTTCCGATCCTTGGAAAGGCTGTCTTTCTGGTGATCTCGACGTGTTTCTTGCAAAATCTCATCCGTGAGGGTGCCCCTTTAATCAAAGAGTTTTCTTTGGGGTTTTTTAACCCTCCACTGCCCCCGCCTTTCTTTTCATTTTCTTTTCTTCTTTTTTAATGATTTTTTTTTGTTTTGAGGCGGCTCATCTTTTTTTTTCTCAACATATTCTCTCTCTCTGTCCCCCTCCCTCTCTTTCTCTCTCCCTCTCTCTCTTACATTTTTATGTGTGTGAACTATTACAATGGACATTATTTTGTGGCGAACGTTTAGTGTCATTTTTTATACAAAAATGTCAGGGTTTCTGTCTGACCTAGTGTGTGGTGTATTGACTCATTCATTCCGTTTGGTGTGCTGTTTATGAATGTGAGTGCGTGTGTCGACGTGTTCCGAGTAAGTATGACAATATGTACCGACAAAGACCCAAAAATTGTATACTTTAAATAAATACTGCTCGTCCTTCCATTTTACCCCCCCCCCCCCCCCCCCCCCTTGTCCCGAAAATCGAAAATGACATGGACAAGGCCAAGTAGAGAAGGAAATAAAACAAACAAGGGGGGAAAAACACTCATAACAACAACAAGGAAAAAAAAAGAATCCTATACGAATCTTAATCAGAGTTTATTTTATTTGTTTATAGATTATTTTTTTTACTCTTTTTTTTTTACAAACATAGTTGAAGCTCACGAAGCCTTTAATACACACGAGAGTTTATTTTATTGTTGGTTTGTTTCTTTGTTTTGATTATTTTTGTTTGTTTGATTATTTGTTTATTTGATTGTTTGTTTGTTTGTTTATTTGATGCCCATTTAATTAAAGAGTTTATTTTATTTGTTTATAGATTGGGCTTTTTACACTTTTTTTGGGGGGGCAAGCATAGTAACTGAAACTCACGAAACCTTTAATACACACAAGAGTTGATTGTCCTTTGCCGATCTACGATCGCAAAGGAGTATGCTTTCGTTCGTGTATGTTTCTTTGTTGTTGTTGTTTTTTTCTGTCCCGTCCCAAGGATATCTCCCGAACCGCTTGACAGAATCGCTCCACATTTTGTGTGGGGGTTTCTCACCATCAAAGGAAGGCATCCGCGCATAAATTATTGCCGTCGTGACCTTGACCTTGGCGTGTGACCTTGAAAACCGAAACTCTTTAAGGGGCTATAACCTTCCACACCGTTGGTCTTAGATACTTCAAACCTGGCATGTAGGTACTTTGGCTTATGGCCGCTCTGATGATGGCATACCGATCAAGGTCAAGGTCAATGTCAGGGAGATCGGTAGGCCTTGAAAGTGGTAAGGGTCTACAAATTGGGTTTTAAGCCATATTTTCCACATTTTTTACTTGTTGTTTATTTGTTCGTGTATTTATTTGTTTGTTTGTTTGTTTGTTTCGGCTCACGCCACAATATAGTTTTAGCGTGAATCTCATGGCCGGTGACGGGGACGTGCTCCTGCACGTCACTGCGAGGTTTGAGTTTGGCAGCTACCTTAGAACCACCGTGCTTACCTACAGGACCGACGGCGTCTGGAGCGGTCAGCCCGTGGAACTGGGAGACCCTGACCCTCCATTCCCCTTCGATGTGGGCCAACGGTTCAACATGACTATCCGTGTTGTGGCAGCTAACGATTTTGAGGTGAGCATGGGTTGTTGTTTTTTATGAGCAGGGGTGGGGCGGTGGTGGTGGTTGTGGGGCGTGGTGGTGGGGAGGTGAAATGTGTGTGTGTGTGTGTGTGCGTGTGCGTGTGCATGCGTGCGCGCGCGCGTGCGTGTGCGTGTGTTTCTCCCTTTCTTCTCTCTCTCTCTCTCTCTCTTTCTCTCCCTCTTTCTCTCCCTCTTTCTCACCCTCTCTCTCTCTCCCTCTCTCTCTCTCCTCTCTCTCTCTCTCTCCCCTCTCTCTCTCTCTCTCTCTCTCTCTCTCTCTCTCTCTCTCTCTCTCTCTCTCTCTCTCTCTCTCTCTGTCTCTCTCCTCTCTCTCTCTCTCCCTCTCTCTCTCTCCGTCCTCTGTCTCTGTGACATACTATTGTGTATGAAATCCTAAATAATTATCCTTGCAGAATTATGACGTCTTGACAAGTATGTTGATATACTTTTATGTGTACACTTTTTGTTGTGAATACCCAATATCCTTGTGATGTACTTTTGTTTGTGAAATCCTAAATAATTACTCACCTTGTCAGAATTATGACGTCTTGACAAGTTGTTGCATATACTGACAAATGTGTCGCACTTCAAATCGAGGCTACACCAATGGCCGCTCTTTAAAATGATGTATTTTAAAAGCGTACAAAATAATAAACATACGTAATACAGACACTACAACAGACACGACGAGTATGCGGTGCTTCTTTCGATGAGTATAAGTAGGATACATTGTTTTAAATGTTTTCCAAAAGATATAAAAAGTGACGAAATGGTGCAGAGATAACATTCTGGTTTACAGATTAAAATTATTGAAAAGCCGTCCGAGGTAACTCATGATTGGAGTGGTAAAAATAGACCGCGTGCCACAAACTATTGCGATTTCGCGCTTGTTTTCACTAAAGCTACCCGCTTCCACCAAACCCTTGGCAAGCTATCCACTGATGTATTTAGTTTTACATTAAGGTCAAGGTCGCGCCAGTTACGGGGTTCAAACCCCGAAACACATAATCGCTAATATCTCGCGAAGTCGCGCATGTATTTTAATGCAGGTTTTTTTCCACAATATTTCTTGATGAATGGTCTATAACACAGTTGTCATGAATTTTTCTGTGCGCGCGTGTGCGCATGATCGCGCGCGCTCAAATCACGGGTCCGAACCCCAAGGCTATATATAAAAAAAAAAAAATATTCAGTTACGTGCTGTTTTGATGCGTTTTTAGGTAGTTACGTGCTGTTTTGATGCGTTTTTATGTATGTGTACAGCCGACACATTCCGATTTCGGAGTAGCTCGGCAATGCTGCGAGGGGACTTTGCAGCCGCTCGGAGTTGCACTTGTTTTATTTCATTTCTCCCCGGTGTATTGGTGACGTGTGTGCGTGTACCCAGTCACACAAGCGATCACACAACCAAACTATACGCTAAAAACACTGCAGAAACAAAATTAAATTTTCTTCCCTAATGAATACTGGATAAGCATGCTTCACAATTATGGAAAGTACATATGGACTGCCTTGTCTTTCAGTTAACACCCACTCCCTCCCTCCCTCCCCCACCCCACCACCACCACAACCACCACCACTACCACCCCTGCCAACCACAAAAGAGACCAGACACCCACTTACCCGTCTCTATACCCTTCTCTCGTTTCATTACAAATTACGTTTCAGAATAAATGTAAGAGAGGAAAACTTAGGCCGTGTACACACATAAGCGGATATTCCGTGCGGAAACCCGTGCGCAATCCATAAATAAGTGAAACAAAGAAGGAAAAAGATTTGCGCACGATTTTCCCCATATGCGTAAACTGTTATCCTTCTTTCTTCCACTTATTTAGGGTTTTCCGTACGGAACTTACGCGTCTAATGTGAACCCAGCGTTGGCATGCCCATTCTGGGAGTCCCACACAGAAACAGAGGTCCATTTTGTGCTACGATGTCCCACGTGTGGTAACCTAAGGCAACACCATATTATCCCTGAGCTAAATATTATAATAGTCCACCTCTCTTTAGACTGACTTTATATGGTTGGCATGCAAAAACAAATCTGTGGTTTTACGGTTTGGCTGTGTATTTAGATAAGGCAATCAGAGTACGTTATTTGAATATTCTTCAGTGAATCATGGTTCCGTGTGTATCAAATGCGCGAGCCTGTTTGAGTAATTGTTTGAATACGTTATTTGTGCACGTGCATGTAATTTGAAACCAATGATAATTAACCCACATTTTTGTAACCATCCCCAGTGACATGGGCCAAAGGCCAATTCGTTCAACTCGTTCAGTGTTCAGTGTCCAGTGTTCTCTTTTCATTGCAGCTAGAAAACGAATCAAAGTTCAGCGAGGCAAGTAAATTACAAGGGCTAATGAAGTCGTCCATAATTCAAAGCACTGCAAAGACTGTATATAGTTATCTCCCACCATTATGGTGAGAACCACTGGCATCCTTTATGGATCCTCCACTATTAACCCCTTGACTGCCACCAACGTATCACGTACTGACCTGATGACATCACTGATGGCGTCATCAGATGAAGAGGAATAACCCTGATATGCTGGCTAGTGCTCTAACACACTCAAGAGAGTAACATCCCCAGACCATTTTGCCAGATTGGCTCTATCAGTTGTCTTTTTCATGGCATGATTTGCCCAATGATTTTTTCTTTTGTTTTCTCTGGCAGTCAAGGGGTTAACAGTGGCATTTTAAGCTATAAAGCCATTTCAAGCTATAAGCTATAAAGCCCATTTGTACAGTGCATGGAGGGTTGGTAGTGTTTTGTGGTATAATTTGTTCATAATTATATCCCACTTCGGTGTGTGCCACAGGCATCCAATATTGGATCCACTGCCAACTCTTTATGCACTGACTTTCCAGCTCTTTACATGTTGGGTTCAGGGAGTAGCTACACTACAAGGTTTACTTGCATCCCTTTAATTAGAGGATCACCTCAGTGGTTGGATCTTTCTACCCACATGTATTCAATTTTTCAAATCGCAATTTCCGCATGTTAATAACTTATCTATTTTACCTAAAATGTTCTTCATTTTTCTTTTCAACTTGTGCTGGTTTGCTTAAATTAGTTTTCGGCCTAGCGCAGAGAAGACACCATTCTTTTATTAGAAATGTCTTCCTGTTAGGGTTGATCCACAAGATAGTACATGTTAGCAGATATACATACTGACGAGAATTCCATAATTCGAAAGAGATCTCTCTATGTACCATGCTCATATACACTGTCTGCTCACCCACACCCACCCTAACCCGCCCCCCCCCCCCCCCCCCCCCCCCACCCCTCTCCCCCCCCCCCCCCCACCCCCCCCCCCCCCCCCCCCCCCCCCCCCCATTGGGACAAAAAGTAAACCGGCACAATCTTTTACTTTTATTTTATTTTATTCTTTTCACAACACAGAGCTTAAATTTCAAAAAGTGTACTTATATCCTAGTGGTGTTTGTGGTTTCTTACACAAAATATATTATCTCCCACCATTATGGGTAGAACCACTGGCATCCTTTATGGATCCACCACTAACTATTAGCAGTGGCATTTTAAGCTATAAAGCCATTTCAAGCCACATTTGTACAGTGCATGGAGGGTTGGTAGTGTTTTGTGGTATAATTTGTTCATAAGACTGTATATAGGGGAAGACAAGCATCCGGTCTCTTTTCCCTATATGAGTAGTGAGGACAGAAACACTGGTTATGTCCCTTTTAAACGTGACACATTTGACACGTCGATAGGCCAGTTGAATTCTCCGTTCAAATTCCAGTCTGCGTTTTTGGATAGCCGCCGTTGTGAATGGTGTACTACCCCACTAACGATAACTCTATCAGCCCGGTTCGCTGTAACTCTTAAGTAGTCCATCTTACCCTTTTAGAATCTTTGAGCACTGTCCCACCACAGATAGGTAGGCACAGATCTGTTTGTACAACCAGACAAGGCGTGCGCGCGCGCGTACGTGTGTGTGTGTGTGTGTATGTGTGTGTGTGTAAATATATATATGTGTGTGTGTGTGTGTGTGTGTGTATGTGTGTGTGTGTGCGTCAGTATGTGTGTGTGTGCGTCAATATGTGAGTGTGTGTGTGTGTGTGTGTGTGTGCGTGCGTGCGTGCGTGCGTGTGTGTGTGTGTGTGTGCGCGTTAATATGTGTGTGTGTGTGTGTGTTTCAATGTGTGTGTGTGTGTGTGTGTGTATGTATGTGTGTGTGTGTGCGCGTGCGTGTCAATGTGTGTGTGTGTGTGTGTGCTCGCGCGTCAATATGTGTGTGTTGGGGTGTGTTTCAATGTGTATGTGTGTGTGCGTGTGTGTATTTGTGCGCGCGAGTGTTGTGTGAGTGTGTGTGTGTGTGCGTGCGTGCGTGCGTGCGTGCGTGTGTTTGTCTCTGTCTGTGTGTTTCTGCCTGCGTCTGTCTGTCCGCATGTGAAACGTATTATGCCCCACGTTCTAGCGCCTAAACTGCTGGACCAATAACAATGAAGTGTAGATTAGTACAGCAAGGTTGTGTGTGTTTTCTCTAAATCATTTCCCAGTGTAAGAGCCCCAAATGTCAGGAAGCGACATAATTCTGCCAAACGCTCCAACATAAATAACGTGACACAAATGTCAAAGACTACACTGAATAGAGAAGACAATGTTCTGTATTCCTGCTAATTGTGGTCTCATAATCTCCAAACGAGAAAAAAGTTAGTCGACATTAAAAAACAAAATCTAAACTGTCCGACATTAGGTCCCCTGGAGTCCAAAGTCCGGACAGTGACACCTTCCCCTGGAAAGCTTAACATTAAAGCAAATCAAGGACTAGTTGATATCAACCAATAGCACTAAGAAATGAAGAAGACATTAAATCACCGCACTGTCATATTTTTCTTAATCAGAAAAGCATTCTTATTCTTTGGAAACAAAAGACTCAAAATAGAACCAAAATTACGTAAATTTCATTTGAGTCATTTAGAATTAGAAGCTTTCATTTGGAAAATGATTAATACTTTTCACTAGAAGCCTTTCTAATTCATGAACTCATATTATATAGCTGCATTATTAGAAGGCATCATTTGGCCACAGTACTTCGTTGTCTAATTAATAAAAAAAATAAAAAATACCGTCCGCGCTTAGGAGCCGTCCGACATTTGGGTCCCTTCCTCTACAGAAGCTGAAATAGAGTTGTGTGCCTTGGCAGATGTTTGTGCTTTGTCCAAATCACAGGATATCACAGGAACTCTTCCGACAATAGGCCTTCCTCAGCCTCTGACGTCGGCTCCCAGTTGAAAACTCGCGTTGGGTGATCTTCTTCTGTATTATATTTGAAAGGCTCAGGCTCGTTGGGCCATAGTTTGTCCAATCGTGTCTCAAATGATTTAACTGTCCTGGGCCTGTATTCACGTTGAGATAGCATGAGACTTAGCATCATGCTAACTTAGAAGCTCTTCCAAAAGTCATATTAAATCCTATAGGACATTGGAAGAGCTTCAAAGTTAGCATCATGCTAAGTCTCATGCTATCTCAACGTGAATACAGGCTCAGGTTTGATTGAATGGGCCTTTTATTTCAGGTGGGTGGTGTGGGTTTTTGTTTGTGGCTCAAGCCACAAACCTATAACTCACTTTGTCGGTCGGTCGGTCGGTCTGTCTGTCGGTCCAAAATTGTCGCACATTTTGACAAAATTGTCGCACTTCAAATCGAGGCTACACTTCAAAATTAATTGAGGCCGCTCTTTAAAATGATGTATTTTAAAAGCGTACAAAATAATAAACATACGTAATACAGACACTACAACAGACACGACGAGTATGCGGTGCTTCTTTCGATGAGTATAAGTAGGATACATAGTTTTAAATGTTTTCCGAAAGATATAAAAAGTTACGAAATGGTGCAGAGATAACATTCTGGTTTACAGATTAAAATTATTGAAAAGCCAGGGGAGGTGACTCATGATTGGAGTGGTAAAAATAGACCGCGTGCCACAAACTATTGCGATTTCGCACTTGTTTAACACGAAAAGTAGCTAAAAGTTATGCTTGTCAAATAAAACGTGTAGAAAGAAGATCGCTTTGCAGAACAATTAATGACCAAACGGAGTACACTTTCGGTTTACTTTCATTTCCCCAGGGAGAAATACAGTTGTTTGAATTTGAAAACAAAAATCAAACAAATTACTTTAATGTGGCGGTACCATAGCCGATGAGGTTTAACCGAGGCGTGGTTACTGCTACACGTATCTGTATTGTTACAAAATCGGGACTTTACTGGTGTTGTACTGCCTCCGGGCATTGCCTCCAGTATCGTTCCCACCATCTTTGTATCTACAAATGTCCCATATATGTGTCTGTTCCGGACCGAGAGGACGTAAAACACCATTTTTCATTCTTTTTTCATTCAAAACAAAAATCAAAGTTATACTAACTCCAGTTAGTAAAAGCATACTATATGTGGCATGTACATCTGTATCGTTCAAAATTCGGGACTTTCCTGGAGTTGCACTGCTTCCGGGCATTGCCTCCAGGATCGTTCCCAACATCTTTATATCTACTAATGTCCCATATGACTGTGTCTGTTTCAGACCGGAGGACGTTAACCCTTTCGCCGCCAAAGTCGCATTTTAGCACCACAGTGATTTAACTTATATGTCACTAAAAGGCATCAAATTGGGGTCTGTTATCCAAAGACCCTATTGTCTTAGTTTCGGGAAGTAAGGGTAGAACTTATTTTATATATGTCACAGGAGAATCCCCAATACTGCAGATGGATTTTGTTCTCTACCCAGATACATTTAGTGGAAATCTTTGGCTGAAATATGGCTGGCGGTGAAAGGGTTAAACGGATTTTCATTCAAAACAAAAATCACATCCTATTACGCGGCTACCATGACGATGATATTCCAGGCTAGAATGTGAGGCTAGAAACTGCGTATAAGATGAAGAAGAAAAACAACACGTAGATAACGGTTTTGTTTTTGTTTGTGGCTCAAGCCACAAACCTATAACTCACTTTGTCGGTCTGTCTGTCGGTCGGTCGGTGTCCAAAATTGTCGCACATTTTGACAAAATTGTCGCACTTCAAATCGAGGCTACACTTCTGGCCGCTCTTTAAAATGATGTATTTTAAAAGCGTACAAAATAATAAACATATGTAATACAGACACTACAACAGACACGACGAGTATGAGTATAAGTAGGATACATAGTTTTAAATGTTTTCCAAAAGATATAAAAAGTTACGAAAGGGTGCAGAGATAACATTCTGGTTTACAGATTAAAATTATTGAAAAGCCAGGGGAGGTGACTCATGATTGGAGTGGTAAAAATAGACCGCGTGCCACAAACTATTGCGATTTCGCGCTTGTTTAAAATTATTTTAGAGGTTTCATTCCACGTGCTACCGTCTTCATTCTCATTGTCTTACAACGAGCTAAGGTTTGTCTCTCTCTCTGCTTGACACTGTTTCAGAAATTAGGGGGTTTGTCCTTCTTCACAATTTTAGAAACGATCTTAATATGATCAGATGTAAACAGCGCAAACGACAACGTTCATTATTTCCAACGTCACGCGAGAATTTGCGAATTTGCTATAAACGCAGATCTGACTGTCAGATCAGATTTTTCCGAGAGAAAAAAAGTAAATTCGTTGTAGATTAAAAACCCTTTCATCGCCACTGTCGCCTCTTGGCACCACAATGATTTAACACCCATGTCACTGAAAGGCATCAAATGAGAGTCTGGTATCCAGTGACCTTATAGTTCTTCAATTTTGGGAGGTAAGGACAGGCCCTATATGTTATGCACGGCACAGAGGAATCACCAATATTGCAGACAGAATCTTTTCTCTACCCAGGTAAGGTTAATGGAAATTTTTAGCTGAAAAATGGCTGGCGTTGAAAGGGTTAATCGAATCAAACTAGTTTCTTTGTCTCCCATGTTAGATTTTTTTTTCTTAAAAAATCAATTGTCATGGGGGTGTATTATTTTCCAAAAGTGTTTAGGACTATCTGTTGCCCTTTACTCAAATGGATTTTATCACTGGTTGACATTAGCCTGTAGAAGGGGCCAAGAGTAACATGAGAGCTGTACAATAAATGATTTTCTTCAGTCTTAGAAAATCATGGTACAGCTTAGTTTTTTGTGTGAAAAACTATGACTCTCTAACTAAGGGGGCATTTGCACCGGCTCTAGTGCTGCAGCCAAAGGGATTGGTTGGCCTTTGGGGACCTTCCCCAATGCCAGCTGTCCTCAAATCCCTTGGGCCAGAGAGAGAGAGAGAGAGAGAGAGTGGGGATTCACCCTGGTCTAGGCATCTCCACTATAAACATATTTTAGCCCAGCCCTCCGGAATAGTATCTGTCCCCCTCTGCTATCTGGCAGTCATTGTCGGAAACGACAGACAGGCACACGTAGGACTATCTGCTATAGCAGTCACTATGGTTTGCCTTCAGGTGTCCGTCTGCTATAGCAGTCACCATGGTTTGCTTTCAGGTGTTCTATATCAGTCACTATGGTTTGCTTTCAGGTGTTGTAGTCTGCTATAGCAGTCACCATGGTTTGCTTTCAGGTGTTGTAGTCTGCTATAGCAGTCACTATGGTTTGTGTTAGTCTGCTATAGCAGTCACTATGGTTTGCTTTCAGGTGTTATAGTCTGCTATAGCAGTCACTATGGTTTGCTTTCAGGTGTTGTAGTCTACTATAGCAGTCACTATGGTTTGTGTTAGTCTGCTATAGCAGTCACCATGGTTTGCTTTCAGGTGTTATTGTCTGCTATAGCAGTCACCATGGTTTGCTTTCAGGTGTTGTAGTCTGCTATAGCAGTCACAATGGTTTGCTTTCAGGTGTTGTAGTCAGTCACCATGGTTTGGTTTCTATAGCAGTCACTATGGTTTGCTTTCAGGTGTTGTAGTCTGCTATAGCAGTCACTATGGTTTGCTTTCAGGTGTTGTAGTCTGCTATAGCAGTCACAATGGTTTGCTTTCAGGTGTTGTAGTCTGCTATAGCAGTCACCATGGTTTGCTTTCAGGTGTTATAGTCTGCTATGGTTTGCAGTCACTATGGTTTGCTTTCATGGTGTTGTAGTCTTCTATAGCAGTCACTATGGTTTGTTATAGTCTGCTATAGCAGTCACTATGGTTTGCTTTCAGGTGTTCCATAGCAGTCACCATGGTTTGCTTTCAGGTGTTATAGTCTGCTATAGCAGTCACCATGGTTTGCTTTCAGGGTAGTCTGCTATAGCAGTCACTATGGTTTGCTTTCAGGTGTTCTATAGCAGTCACCATGGTTTGCTTTCAGGTGTTGTATTCTGCTATAGCAGTCACCATGGTTTGCTTTCAGGTGTTGTATTCTGCTATAGCAGTCACCATGGTTTGCTTTCAGGTGTTCGTGGGCGGGGACAGTTTGACGGAAATTGCTTCTGTGCTGGGGCTGCCAGTGGACGTTCACCATTGAT
>CM065692.1:43747749-43755628 GCA_017654935.2 Phymorhynchus buccinoides | reverse complement strand
ATGCTTCCTTGAGTTCAAATCAGTGTCCATTCGACCCAGCAACCAGAACAAACATTGTCCCTAACTTAATTGGGTCTATCGTGAAATCGCATGTGTTCATGCATGTATTTTATCGTCTTAGTGTAATATAATGTCTCGTCAGTGTTATATTTAAGTGCCCGCTGAGAAAAAGATTTTCTTCATTTGAGACAATAAAGAAATTGAATTGAATTTGATTAAGGGCTTTCCGCATGAGGCTCGAAAACCTCACTCACAACAACAAATCAATGCTTCACATTCGGACGTCCATCCTTTAGAAAAAAATACAGATGATGTGATCCAAAAGCCTGATAATAGGTGTTTTGGCCGGAGAGGCCAACCCACACGTCCAATTTCAATCAAACGACTATCCAAAACTTTGACGACTGTCTGTGAAGCATGATTCTGGTGAAATAGCAACTACTTGTCTAAATGAGTCTGATGAAATTCCACCAGTTTCGTAATTTCAATATATTCCCGTAGGCTCTCGAAATACACAATAATATTATACAAATACTAGGGAACCACTTGTAAAAACCTTCAAAAAACATTCCAACATGAGGTTTTATAAGGGAGGGGTCTTATTTTTTAAAAGGGGTGGGAGGAATTTTACTACTTACAAAGAGGGCAAGTCTACAGAGAAGTAGGTCTTATGTTGCGAGGGACGTCCTATAATGGGAGGTCTTATCAGGAGGTTCCATTGCTACAGATATTTCATCAGATTAGTGTATAGGAGTATGAAATACAAACAGTGGAACAAAACTAGAAGGCGCTGTCGAATCTCTTAGACTTAGTATTTTACAGAGAATCATCCCTCACAAATAATCACCGTCGGGTAGTCGTTGATTACAGTTGCACGTAGGGAATCATCCCTCAAAAATATCACAGTTGGATAATCGTGTGATTACAGTTGCACGTAAGGGAATCATCCCTCACAAATATCACAGTTGGGTAGTCGTGTGATTACAGTTGCACGTAAGAGAATAATCCCTCACAAATATCACAGTTGGATAATCGTGTGATTGCAGTTGCACGTAAGAGAATAATCCCTCACAAATATCACAGTTGGGTAGTCGTGTGATTACAGTTGCACGTAAGAGAATAATCCCTCACAAATATCACAGTTGGGTAGTCGTGTGATTACAGTTGCACGTAAGGGAATAATCCCTCACAAATATGACAGTTGGGTAGTCGTGTGATTACAGTTGCACGTAAGAGAATAATCCCTCACGCCGGCCGGTGTTTTTGCGTAATTTGGTGGGTGTGGGTGGTGTTTTGGGGTGTGGTTGGTGTTGTGGTGGGTGTTGTGTTTGTTTTTGTGTGGGTTGGCCGTGTTGGGGCGTGTGGCCACGTGCGTGTATGCGTGCGGGGTGGTGCGTGCGTTGTGGGCCGGTGGGTAACTGTGCGTGGGTGGTTGTGGCGTGTGGGCGTTGGGTGCCCGTTGTGGGTTGGTGTGTGGGGTGGGTGGTGTGGGGTGTGTGTGGTGGGTGTGTTGTTGGTGTGGTGTTGGTGTGTTTACTGTTTATGAATAGTTTGCTTATGTATGCCCTTAGTGTTGAGAGCCTATGCCCGGCGCCGGGGCACGTGGGCCGTGCAGTTTGCCCTGTTGGTGGTAATGTATTGGTGTTTGGTTGTTAGTGTGGTTGGTGTGGTTGTGTTATTGGTTGTGTTGTTGTGGGTGTTGGTGTGTTGTGGGGTTGTGGGGTGGTGCTGTTGGGTGGTGTGGGTTGTGGTGGAGTGTGGGGTTGTTGGTGTGGTTGTTGTTACTGGTTTATGAAAATATTGTGCTTTCATGTAAACAATGTGATGCCTAGTGGTGTGTAGCTATGCCCCCGGCACGCGCCCACCGTGCAATGCGTGCTTGTTGGTGTAATGTGTTTTGTTGTGAAGTGTTGGTGTAGTGTGTGTGGTGTGGGGGTGGTGTGTGTGGGGGGTGGGGTTGTTGTTGGTGTTGAGGGGTGGGGTGGTGTGGTTGGTGGGTGGGTGTGGGTTTTACTGGTTTTTATGATATTGGATAGCGTCTGTATGTTCTAGTGTGTAGCCTATTGCCCCCCGGGGGCGCGCCACGGTTGCGGTGGGCGTGCCCCCTTGTTTGGTGGGGTGTTTGAATGTGTGGGGGTGTGTGTGGTTGGGGTTGGGGGGTGTGTGGTTGGTGGGGTTGTGGGTGGTGGTTGTGTTTGTATTGTGTGTGGTGTTTTGTTACTGGTTATGAGTATGTTGCTATAATAATGCTAGTGTGGTAAGCCTTAATGGGCCCGGGCCCTGCGGGCAAAGGATGGTAGATGTGGGCCGTGCCTTGGTTGGGGTGTAAAATTGGTGTCGTGGTTGCATACAGCCGACACTTTCTGGGGTCAAAAAAGAAGATGTGGTTTGTTGGAATTAGAAGGGGGGTAAAAAGGCAAGAGAATGGGCCAATAAGTCCGAAAGATAGTTCATGAAAGAAAAGAAAAGGCAGGAGAATGGGCCAAGTAAGTCAACAAAGATAGTTTCCTGACAAAAAAAGGCAAAGGCAGGACATGGGCCAGATTAAGTCAGAAAGATATTTCATGACAAGAAAAGGAAAAGGCTAGGAGAATGGGCCATAAGTTCAGATAGTAGATTATAGAAAATAAAGGGGAAAGGCAGGATAATGGGCCAATAAGTGAGAAAGATAGTTCATGACAAAGAAAAGGAAAAGGCCGGAGAATGGGCCCAATACGTCAGAAAGATAGTTCATGACAAAGAAAAGGAAAAGGCAGGAGAATGGGCCAATAAGTCAGAAAGATGTTCGATGATAGAAGGCAAAGGGAAAAGGCAAGTAAGGTGCCATACGTCAGAAAGATATTCATGACAAGCAAAGGGAAAAGGCAGGAAAATGGGCCAATAAGTGAGAAAGATAGTTCATGACAAAGAAAAGGAAAAGGCAGGAGAATGGGCCAACAGTCAGAAAGATAGTCTCATGACAAAGAAAAGGAAAAGGCAGGAGACACTGGGCCAACAATAAGTCAGAAAGATAGTAGATGATGGTAAGAAAAGGAAAAGGCAGGAGAATGGGCCATAAGTCGGTTGAGATAGTAGATGACAAGCAAAGCAAAAAGAAAAGGCAGGAGAATCGACGGGTGCAATAATATGAGATAAGTATAGTTCATGTACAAAGAAAAGGAAAAGTATAGGAGTAGATGGGCCATTAAAGACAAAAAGATAGTAGATGACATGAAAGCAAAAGTAAAAGCAGGATAATGGGCCAAGTAAGTCAGAAAGATCAGTAGATGATGGTAAGATTAAAGGAAAAGGCAGGAGAATGGGCCAATAAGTGCCCAAAGACAGTTCATGACAAAGAAAAGGAAAAGGCAGGAGAATGGGCCCAATAAGTCAGAAAAGATAGTTTTCATGACAAAGAAAAAGGAAAAAGGACAGGAGAATGCGGCCAATAAGTCAGAAAGATAGTAGATGATAGAAAATAAAGGGGAAAAAGGCAGGATAATGGGCCAATAAGTCAAAAAGATAGTGGATGACAGTGAGAAAAGGAAAAGGCAGGAGAATGGCCAATATCCCAGAAAGATAGTTCATGACAAAGAAAAGGAAAAGGCAGGAGAATGGGCCAATAAGTCATAAAGATAGTTCTGACAGAAGAAAAGGAAATGCCAAGGAGAATGGGCCACTAATGAGAAAAGATATTTCATGACAAAGAAAAGGAAAAAGGCTAGGAGAATGGGCTCAATAAGTGAGAAAGATAGTTTCATGACAAAGAAAAGGAAAAGGCAGGAGAATGGGGCCCAATAAGTCAGAAAGATAGTAGATGACACAGAAAAGGGAAAAGGCAAGGAGAATGGGCCAATAAGTTGAGAAAAGATAGTGTCGATGACAAAGACAAAGGAAAAGGCAGGAGAATGGGCCAATAAGTCAGAAAGTATAGTTCATGACAAAGAAAAGGAAAAGCAGAGAAATGGGCCAATAAGTCAGAAGATAGTAGACGATAGAAAGCAAAGGAAAAAGGCAAGAGAATGGGCCAATAAGGTCAGAAAGATAGTAGATGACAGTTAAGCAAAGGGAAAAGGCAGGAGAATGGGCCAATAAGTCCAGAAAGATAAGTTTCATGACAAGAAGAAAAGGGAAAAGGCAGGAGAATGGGCCAATAAGTGAGAAAGTATTAAGTTCATGACAAAGAAAAGGAAAAGGCAGGAGAATGGGCCAATAAGTCAGAAAGATAGTTCATGACAAAGAAAAGGAAAAGGCAGGAGAATGGGCCAATAAGTCAGAAAGATAGTAGATGATAAAGAAAAGGAAAAGGCAAGAGAAACGGGCCAATAAGTGAGAAAGATAGTTCATGACAAAGAAAAGGAAAAGGCAGGAGAATGGGCCAATAAGTGGGGAGGAAAAGATAGTTCATGACAAAGAAAAAGGAAAGGCAGGAGAATGGGCCAATAAGTCAGAAATCGATAGTTCATGACACAAGAAAAGGAAAAAAGGCAAGAGTCGAAGAGAGTGACAAACTAGAAGAAGGGAACATGCTCAGAACTCTCCAGGAACAGGTGGGTGAACTATTTGTACGAAAGACCCTCATTTACCCTACGTGGAGGGGGGGGGAGATTGCCCCGGTTTTGTATTGCATTGTATTGCATTGTTTGCATCGTGCTGTATTGCATTGCATTACCTTTATACACTCACTTCCAAAAGAAAAGCGAATTGATTACACGTTTCTTCAAATGGATATAGGGGGAGGGGGGGGGGGGGGGGGGGTGTTCATTTAAAGAAACGCTGAATTCTTATTAATATTATGTTTCTACGAATGTGCGAGCTTTTACAGGGGAATCTTAAATGGGGCACCCTGACGGATGAGTTTTTATACAGAAACACGTCGAGATCACCAGAAAACACCCTTTACAGAGATTGCAACATTTCACTTTGCTCTGATTTCCTAGAAATCAAACCGTCAAATCGGCGATTCCTCCTTGGCGGAGGTGCTGGAAGTCAAATTATTTCACCCAAAGAGAAGGCGTGTGCCGTCTCTTTTTTAATGGCCGCCAAATCGTTTTTGCACGAAATTTTCGCAATACAAGCCTTTTTATTTTATTTTTTTTTAAATTTTATACAGTTTATCTAAAGGAGTTTCGCTCACAACAAAGGAAATAGCTCCTTTTTTTTTTGTTACTGCACTACAAAAAAAAAAAAAGCTTCAACCACAATGAGTGACCGCCACCCACCCCATCCAAAATGGCTACTCTCCACGGCATCTTCGCCAAGGAGGAATCGCTGTTTTGACGATTTAATTTCTAGGAAACCAGAGCAAAGCGAGTGTTCCGATCTTTGGAAAAGGCTGTCTTTCTGGTGATCTCGACGTGTTCCTTGCAAAACCTTCATCCGTCAGGGTCCACCTTTAAGGGAAAGAGCCAGTATGTGTTCTAGAACGAGCGTTCTTTGTTTACGTGATCTCGTGCAAATACATTGTGATTATCCCTTTCACCGCCAACGTCGCATTTTTGCACGCACAATGATTTAACACCCATGTTACTAAAAGGCATCAAATCAGGGTCTGTTATCCAAAGACCCTATTTGTTTTAGTTTTGGGAAGTAAGGATAGTCCTTATTTTATGTATGTCACAGAGGAATCATCAATATTACAAACAGATTTTTTTCTCTACCAAGGTAAGTTTAATGGAAATTTGTTTGCTGAAGAATGGCTGGCGGCGAAAGGGTTAATGTACACAAAATCTATAAACTAGAATGCAGTTTCTATTTCGTTTCTCAAAATAGTGGGACAAAACCTGCACTGAATGTTGCGGCTCTTCAGAAGCTGCACAGCTGCATTCGTGTTAAGCCTGCCATAAATCACGTGACCGCCCAATATGGCGGGTGTGCCTCGTTTTGATGCCATGGTTTGCAAAACCCCGTGTGAAGTTAACACTTCGTTAGAGCTCAAGTATGGTGGAGACTATCATAATCTTTCATCAGCAATCCAAGCTTCTCTGATCAGCCGGAAAATGACCAAGGGTCATATTTCGCTCTTTTAGACGCGTAAGTTCCGTACGGATAACCCTAAATAAGTGGAAGAAAGAAGGATAAAAGTTGACGCAAATAGGGGAAATTCGGACACGTGCGCAAATCTTTTTCCTTCTTTGTTTCACTTATTTATGGATTGCGCACGGGTTTCCGCATGGAACATCCGCTTATTGTGTGTACACGGCCTAAGGCTGTGTACAGAATGATATACGCGGAAGTTCCGCGCGAAAACCCATACGCAATCCGTACTCAAAAATCTGGAAGTACGAAATTTGAAAGAGTGTGCACATTACACACAGAAAAAAAGAAAAACGTTTACAATATCTGTGTCCATAGTAAAATCCTCTTTTCTGTTCGGAGCTTTATAATTTCAAAAGCCCCATATGGCCATTTGGCCAAGAAGGCGTAAAACCCCTATTTGTCTCTCTTACATCGGCGTGGTGAGATCATTAAAAAGGTTTGTTGACGAACCCCCCCCCCCCCCCCCCCACCCCCCACCACCCCCCACACCTTGGCACCCTTCCCATTTTTTCTTCTTTATTTTGTCTGTTTGGCTTTTCGGGGAGCTATTGTTTTTGTCTGATCCGTCCGTCCGGTGTCCGTCCGTCCGTCCGGCGTGCCTCCGTCCGTCTGTCCGTCTGGCTATTCGTCCGTTTTTTCTCAAAAAACTATTCAGTCTATCATCATCAAATTTGGTATTACTAGTTTGCCAAGATGCAAGCTATCCACTGATGTATTTAGTTTTACATTAAGGTCAAGGTCGCGCCAGTTACGGGGTTCAAACCCCGAAACACATAATCGCTAATATCTCGCGAAGTTTTGCATGTATTTTTAATGCAGTTTTTTTCACAACGTTTTTTGATGAATGGTCTATAACACAGTTGTCATGAATTTTTCTGTGCGCGCGTGTGCGCATGATCGCGCGCAGCTCAAATCACGGGTCCGAACCCCAAGGCTATATATATAAAAAAAAGCTATTCACTTACGTGCTGTTTTTATGCGTTTTTATGTAGTTACGTGCTGATTTGATGCGTTTTTGTATGTATGTATGTAACTAGCCGACACATTCCGATTTCGGAGTAGCTCGGCGATGCTGCGAGGGGACTTTGCAGCCGCTAGCGGGGTTGGCACTTTTTTTCTTTTTTTCTTTTTTTCTCCCCTTCTTTCCTACTCTCTTGTGATTTGTTTTCATTGTTGATTTTTTTCCCCTTTTGTAATCCCCCTTCCCTCTGACATGGGCAGAACTCGGGCCTGGATCAGTAAAACAAATTTGGTGAATTGTGATTTTCTTCTTCTCTTAAAGGGGCACACTGACGGACGAATTTTTGCAAGAAACACGTCGAGGATCACCAGGATGGGAAACAACCTTTACAGAGATCGCAAAACTCACTTTGCTCTGATTTCCTAGAAATCAAACACGTCAAATCGGCGATTCCTCCTTGGCGGAGGTGCTGGAAGTCAGATTATTTCATTGAAAGAGAAGGCATGCCTTCTCTTTTCTAATGGCCGCTTGAGTCGCTTAGACCAAATCACAAAATGTCCACAATACAAGCCTTTTTATTTACAGTTTACCCAAAGAGTTTCGCTCACAACAAAGGAAACAGCTCTTTTTTTTTTTTTACTGCACTACAAAAAAAAAAAAGCTTCAACCACTCTTGAGTGGCCTCCATGCACCCCGTACAAAATGGCTTCTCTCTCCGGAGGAATCACCGTTTTGACGGTTTGATTTATAAGAAACCAGAGCAAAGTGAGTGTTCCGATCCTTCAAAAGGCTGTCTTTCTGGTGATCTCGACGTGTTTCTTGCAAAAACACTCAACCGTGAGGGTGCCCACAGTTTAATCAAAGAGTTTATTTTATTTGTTTATAGATTTTTTTTTTATA
>CM065692.1:43735249-43742749 GCA_017654935.2 Phymorhynchus buccinoides | reverse complement strand
GATAACTCTATCAGCCCGGTTCGCCGTAACTCTTAAGTAGTCCATCTTACCCTTTTAGAATCTTTGAGCACTGTCCCACCACAGATAGGTAGGCACAGATCTGTTTGTACAACCAGACAAGGCTGTGCGCGCGCGCGTACGTGTGTGTGTGTGTGTGTATGTGTGTGCGTCAATATATATATGTGTGTGTGTGTGTGTGTGTGTGTGTGGTATGTGTGTGTGTGCGTCTAGTATGTGTGTGTGTGCGTCAATATGTGAGTGTGTGTGTGTGTGTGTGGTGTGTCTATGTGCGTGCGTGCGTTGCGTGCGTGGTGTGTGTGTGTGTGTGCGTCGTTAATATGTGTGTGTGTGTGTGTGTTTTTCAATGTGTGTGTGTGTGTGTGTGTGTATGTATGTGTGTGTGTGCGCGTGCGTGTCAATGTGTGTGTGTGTGTGTGTGCTCGCGCGTCAATATGTGTGTGTTGGGGTGTGTTTCAATGTGTATGTGTGTGTGCGTGTGTCTTGTGTGTGTATTTGTGCGCGCGAGTGTTGTGTGAGTGTGTGTGTGTGTGCGTGCGTGCGTGCGTGCGTGCGTGTGTTTGTCTCTGTCTGTGTGTTTCTGCCTGCGTCTGTCTGTCCGCATGTGAAACGTATTATGCCCCACGTTCTAGCGCCTAAACTGCTGGACCAATAACAATGAAGTGTAGATTAGTACAGCAAGGTTGTGTGTGTTTTCTCTAAATCATTTCCCAGTGTAAGAGCCCCAAATGTCAGGAAGCGACATAATTCTGCCAAACGCTCCAACATAAATAACGTGACACAAATGTCAAAGACTACACTGAATAGAGAAGACAATGTTCTGTATTCCTGCTAATTGTGGTCTCATAATCTCCAAACGAGAAAAAAGTTAGTCGACATTAAAAAACAAAATCTAAACTGTCCGACATTAGGTCCCCTGGGGTCCAAAGTCCGGACAGTGACACCTTCCCCTGGAAAGCTTAACATTAAAGCAAATCAAGGACTAGTTGATATCAACCAATAGTACTAAGAAATGAAGAAGACATTAAATCACCGCACTGTCATATTTTTCTTAATCAGAAAAGCATTCTTATTCTTTGGAAACAAGACTCAACATATAACCAAAATTACGTAAATTTCATTTGAGTCATTTAGAATTAGAAGCTTTCATTTGGAAAATGATTAATACTTTTCACTAGAAGCCTTTCTAATTCATGAACTCATATTATATAGCTGCATTATTAGAAGGCATCATTTGGCCACAGTACTTCGTTGTCTAATTAATAAAAAAAATAAAAAATACCGTCCGCGCTTAGGAGCCGTCCGACATTTGGGTCCCTTCCTCTACAGAAGCTGAAATAGAGTTGTGTGCCTTGGCAGATGTTTGTGCTTTGTCCAAATCACAGGATATCACAGGAACTCTTCCGACAATAGGCCTTCCTCAGCCTCTGACTTCAGCTCCCAGTTGAAAACTCGCGTTGGGTTATCTTCTTCTGTATTATATTTGAAAGGCTCAGGCTCGTTGGGCCATAGTTTGTCCAATCGTGTCTCAAATGATTTAACTGTCCTGGGCCTGTATTCACGTTGATATAGCATGAGACTTAGCATCATCCTAACTTAGAAGCTCTTCCAAAAGTCATATTAAATCCTATAGGACATTGGAAGAGCTTCAAAGTTAGCATCATGCTAAGTCTCATGCTATCTCAACGTGAATACAGGCTCAGGTTTGATTGAATGGGCCTTTTATTTCAGGTGGGTGGTGTGGGTTTTTGTTTGTGGCTCAAGCCACAAACCTATAACTCACTTTGTCGGTCGGTCGGTCTGTCTGTCGGTCCAAAATTGTCGCACATTTTGACAAAATTGTCGCACTTCAAATCGAGGCTACACTTCAAAATTAATTGAGGCCGCTCTTTAAAATGATGTATTTTAAAAGCGTACAAAATAATAAACATACGTAATACAGACACTACAACAGACACGACGAGTATGCGGTGCTTCTTTCGATGAGTATAAGTAGGATACATAGTTTTAAATGTTTTCCGAAAGATATAAAAAGTTACGAAATGGTGCAGAGATAACATTCTGGTTTACAGATTAAAATTATTGAAAAGCCAGGGGAGGTGACTCATGATTGGAGTGGTAAAAATAGACTGCGTGCCACAAACTATTGCGATTTCGCACTTGTTTAACACGAAAAGTAGCTAAAAGTTATGCTTGTCAAATAAAACGTGTAGAAAGAAGATCGCTTTGCAGAACAATTAATGACCAAACGGAGTACACTTTCGGTTTACTTTCATTTCCCCAGGGAGAAATACAGTTGTTTGAATTTGAAAACAAAAATCAAACAAATTACTTTAATGTGGCGGTACCATAGCCGATGAGGTTTAACCGAGGCGTGGTTACCGCTACACGTATCTGTATTGTTACAAAATCGGGACTTTACTGGTGTTGTACTGCCTCCGGGCATTGCCTCCAGTATCGTTCCCCACCATCTTTGTATCTACTACAAATGTCCCATATTATGTGTCTGTTACAGACCAAGAGGACGTAAAACACAATTTTTCATTCTTTTTTCATTCAAAACAAAAATCAAAGTTATACTAACTCCAGTTAGTAAAAGCATACTATATGTGGCATGTACGATCTGTATCGTTCAAAATTCGGGACTTTCCTGGAGTTGCACTGCCTCCGGGCATTGCCTCCAGGATCGTTCCCACCATCTTTATATCTACTAATGTCCCATATGGACTGTGTCTGTTTCAGACCGGAGGACGTTAACCCTTTCACCGCCAAAGTCGCATTTTAGCACCACAGTGATTTAACTTATATGTCACTAAAAGGCATCAAATTGGGGTCTGTTATCCAAAAGACCCTATTGTCTTAGTTTTGGGAAGTAAGGGTAGACCTTATTTTATATATGTCACAGAAGAATCCCCAATACTGCAGATGGATTTTGTTCTCTACCCAGATACATTTAGTGGAAATCTTTGGCTGAAATATGGCTGGCGGTGAAAGGGTTAAACGGATTTTCATTCAAAACAAAAATCACATCCTATTACGCGGCTACCATGACGATGATATTCCAGGCTAGAATGTGAGGCTAGAAACTGCGTATAAGATGAAGAAGAAAAACAACACGTAGATAACGGTTTTGTTTTTGTTTTGTGGCTCAAGCCACAAACCTATAACTCACTTTGTCGGTCGTCGGTCCAAAATTGTCGCACATTTTGACAAAATTGTCGCACTTCAAATCGAGGCTACACTTCTGGCCGCTCTTTAAAATGATGTATTTTAAAAGCGTACAAAATAATAAACATACGTAATACAGACACTACAACAGACACGACGAGTATGATGAGTATAAGTAGGATACATAGTTTTAAATGTTTTCCAAAAGATATAAAAAGTTACGAAATGGTGCAGAGATAACATTCTGGTTTACAGATTAAAATTATTGAAAAGCCAGGGGAGGTGACTCATGATTGGAGTGGTAAAAATAGACCGCGTGCCACAAACTATTGCGATTTCGCGCTTGTTTAAAATTATTTTAGAGGTTTCATTCCACGTGCTACCGTCTTCATTCTCATTGTCTTACAACGAGCTAAGGTTTGTCTCTCTCTCTGCTTGACACTGTTTCAGAAATTAGGGGGTTTGTCCTTCTTCACAATTTTAGAAACGATCTTAATATGATCAGATGTAAACAGCGCAAACGACAACGTTCATTATTTCCAACGTCACGCGAGAATTTGCGAATTTGCTATAAACGCAGATCTGACTGTCAGATCAGATTTTTCCGAGAGAAAAAAAGTAAATTCGTTGTAGATTAAAAACCCTTTCATCGCCACTGTCGCCCTCTTGGCACCACAATGATTTAACACCCATGTCACTGAAAGGCATCAAATGAGAGTCTGGTATCCAGTGACCTTATAGTCTCTTCATTTTTGGGAGGTAAGGACAGGCCCTATATGTTATGCACGGCACAGAGGAATCACCAATATTGCAGACAGAATCTTTTCTCTACCCTAAGGTAAGGTTAATGGTAAATTTTGGCTGAAACATGGCTGGCGTTGAAAGGGTTAATCGAATCAAACTAGTTTCTTTGTCTCCCATGTTAGATTTTTTTTTCTTAAAAAATCAATTGTCATGGGGGTGTATTATTTTCCAAAAGTGTTTAGGACTATCTGTTGCCCTTTACTCAAATGGATTTTATCACTGGTTGACATTAGCCTGTAGTAGGGGCCAACAGTAACATGAGAGCTGTACAATAAATGATTTTCTTCAGTCTTAGAAAATCATGGTACAGCTTAGTCTTTTTGTGGAAGACTATGACTCTCTAACTAAGGGGGCATTTGCACCGGCTCTAGTGCTGCAGCCAAAGGGATTGGTTGGCCTTTGAGGGCCTTCCCCAATGCCAGCTGTCCTCAAATCCCTTGGGCCAAGAGAGAGAGAGAGAGAGAGAGAGTGGGGATTCACCCTGGTCTAGGCATCTCCACTATAAACATATTTTAGCCCAGCCCTCCGGAATAGTATCTGTCCCCTCTGCTATCTAGCAGTCATAGTCGGAAACGACAGACAGGCACACGTAGGACTATCTGCTATAGCAGTCACTATGGTTTGCCTTCAGGTGTCCGTCTGCTATAGCAGTCACCATGGTTTGCTTTCAGGTGTTCTATATCAGTCACTATGGTTTGCTTTCAGGTGTTGTAGTCTGCTATAGCAGTCACCATGGTTTGCTTTCAGGTGTTGTAGTCTGCTATAGCAGTCACTATGGTTTGTGTTAGTCTGCTATAGCAGTCACTATTGTTTGCTTTCAGGTGTTATTGTCTGCTATAGCAGTCACCATGGTTTGCTTTCAGGTGTTGTAGTCTGCTATAGCAGTCACTATGGTTTGTGGGGGGGGGGGTTAGTCTGCTATAGCAGTCACCATGGTTTGCTTTCAGGTGTTATTGTCTGCTATAGCAGTCACCATGGTTTGCTTTCAGGTGTTGTAGTCTGCTATAGCAGTCACAATGGTTTGCTTTCAGGTGTTGTAGTCTGCTATAGCAGTCACCATGGTTTGGTTTCAGGTGTTGTAGTCTGCTATGACAGTCACTATGGTTTGCTTTCAGGTGTTGTAGTCTGCTATAGCAGTCACCATGGTTTGCTTTCAGGTGTTGTAGTCTGCTATAGCAGTCACCATGGTTTGATTTCAGGAGTTATAGTCTGCTATGGCAGTCACTATGGTTTGCTTTCAGGTGTTGTAGTCTGCTATAGCAGTCACTATGGTTTGCTTTCAGGTGTTGTAGTCTGCTATAGCAGTCACTATGGTTTGCTTTCAGGTGTTCCATAGCAGTCACCATGGTTTGCTTTCAGGTGTTATAGTCTGCTATAGCAGTCACCATGGTTTGCTTTCAGGTGTTCTATAGCAGTCACTATGGTTTGCTTTCAGGTGTTGTAGTCTGCTATAGCAGTCACTATGGTTTGTTATAGTCTGCTATAGCAGTCACTATGGTTTGCTTTCAGGTGTTCTATAGCAGTCACCATGGTTTGCTTTCAGGTGTTGTATTCTGCTATAGCAGTCACCATGGTTTGCTTTCAGGTGTTGTATTCTGCTATAGCAGTCACCATGGTTTGCTTTCAGGTGTTCGTGGGCGGGGAGTTGTACGGAAATTGCTCTGTGCTGCGGGCTGCCAGTGACGTCACCATGATCACCTTCAGTGGGGATGTCCAGGTGCACTACCTCAACGTGTGGTGTTAACTCAGGGGCGGACCAAATGATTCGTAAGGGTGGGGTGGCGGTGGAGGTTTCCCGGGAAGTCCAGGGAGCTGCATAGGTCCTTGGTTAAGGTGTAGTGGCCTTGTGGGGGCCCATTGGGCAACACCGCCGGATAATGTTGTAATTTAGTGATTAGTAAAAGCAAAACTTGAGCCATTTTCTTACTGTTTACCCTTGTATAACTAAGGTACATGCTTAGGGGCAGAAGGGAGGGGGGGGGGGGGGTCCTGAAACCCTGGATCCCCTAAAAGAAAAAAAAAAAAAAGAAAAAAAGACCCCACCCCCCCAACCCCAGATCCGCCCATGTAGCTACAAAACAAATATTGTCGAATAGGTTAAAAGAAGAAGAAGTAGAAGATGAAAACGTAGAAGAAGCAAGAAGAGAAGAAGAAGAAGAAGAAGAAGAAGAAGAAGAAGAAGAAGAAGAAGAACAACAACAACAACAACAACAACAACAACAACAACAAACAACAACAACAACAACAACAACACACACACCACAACAGCAAGAAATGTCCGATGAAACTAGAAAATTCTTGTTTCTGCGTCTTTAACAGGAATGATAACACTATCTTTTGAAATAAAAAATATATCCCCAGTATTATGCACACACAAAACAAACCGTATGTAATTGTATCCTTTTTTTCTCACTCACCATCATTTATCTTCACTGGACGCAGTCGATGACTACAACTGGCTCAACTGACTCAGACGCAATCGAGATGAACAGGGCTGGGGCTCAGTTTCAGGATCAGGATCAGGATCAATACATCGCAGGTGCCAATACTGGCAATAGTCGCGACGGAACTAGGAGGGCGCATGTACCAATAGAAAACATAGAAAGAAAAAGACTCCAACGCTTGCACTGGGTTAAGAACCATTAACCCCCCTTCTCCCCCCCCCCCCTCACCCAGTCACATCCGCGAAGGGAACAAGGCCTCCACTTTCCGGCAACAAGCGGGGGATGGAGGAGGAGGAGGGGGAGGCGGAGGGGGGAGGAGGAGAGGGGAGGAGGATGGAGGAGGAGAGGGTGAGAGGAGGGTGGGATCTAATTTTAGTGGTAAGTTGGCGCAAGCTCAGATGGAGATCCGAATTCAGCGGCTAATAGAGCCTGCATTGACGGTGGCCTCGCTTAAACTTGTTGTTCCACTCCGCAGCAGTCCGCACTAAGAAAGAGCTACGATATTGATCTGTTCGACATTCTTGGACACGAAATCCACGCGAGTGGTTGATGACCTGTTGTTCGAGGATGTTTGTGGACTGGAAGCCTTCATACTTTTGGTGGGTTTGATCCGGCGACGCCTCGTGTTTGCTGGAGTGGGAAACTTTTCCGCTGGGAGTGCAGGAGTGTGGCCCTCAGCTATGGGCTGGTATGGGGTGGGTTTTGAGGAATAGGGGGGGGGGTGTTTAAACATTGTTTTCCCGCTCACACCGGGGATGTCAATGACGTTTTCGAAAATTAGAGTTGTTTACATTCTCGACTTACTCGTTCCAATACTATAGACAAACATGGCGTGCGATGAGTCAACGATTTGCAAACATTTTAAATAGAAAGAAATTTTTACACAACTGTCTAACTTGCAAAAAAAACGGTCGAGAAAAATCGCAAAAAATAAACACATCGGAGATTACCTCCAGAGGCTTGGATGAGACAAATTCGAGAAGCACGAAACGGTGTGTTGTCTACTCAAAAAAAACGCGGCAGCATGTTTCGGCGGGGTGATTGCTACCCATCTAAGGTGGAAGGA
>CM065692.1:43726628-43734749 GCA_017654935.2 Phymorhynchus buccinoides | reverse complement strand
GTCCTCTCAGAAAAATCGGGCCGCTCTTCACGGGCAATAACTTAAATGCTCCCGTTATGGTAGGTGTTTTCAAGAGTAGGCAATAATAGTGATAAGCTCTATTGACTATTTTGTCGTCTGCTGCTTCTTCTCTCTTCTTCTTCGTCTTCTGTTTTGCCCCTTGAACATTTTGCCAGATACAGTGGTTAGTGAAATGTGTTTGATGTTCTACCCCATCGCCGATACCATACATAGGAAATAATGAAATTGAACAAAGGTGGAGAACTCTCTTTTTAATTAGCTCCCCTTCACCAAAGTTGATTATGATACCAGTCATCTAGCAATGTGTGGATCAGAGCCGAAGGGAGGCAAAACAAAGCATCATTCTCAACACACAACAAAAAGAATGTGCCAAGTTCCCGCCTTCATGACTCTTCACCTACACAACAGCACACATCAACAATGGTGGAGAAGACGACATACAAACGAATCAACATCTATCCAAGAGTGGAGTAGCCTTCTAAGAAATTATTGTTTTTCTTATTACACAATTTTAAAAGAGACCCGTTCGACTCAACCTGAGAAAATGGTCAAGAGATATATCTTTCCTTCCTATCCACCGCGGTTATTTAATTGTGGCGGTACCATAGCCGATGAGGTTTTTTAAACTTATGCTTGGTTACCGCTAAGCACCTATTTATAATTGTGTTAAAAAATCGGGACTTCACTCGTTTGGCACTGCCTCAGGGCATTGCCTCCAGGATCGTTCAAACCATGTTTGTATTTATTTACAAATGTTCCATATGTGTCTCTGACCGCGAGGACGTAAAACATCATTTTCACCCATCACCTTAATCCACCGCGTGATACCGGAAGGCGGGTGGAGGGTGGGGGTGGTGGTGGTGGGGGTGTGTGTGTGTGTGTGTCTTTCGTACAAATAGTTCCCCCGCCTTCCAACGTTTGTCACCATGTTTTTAAGTGTCTGTGTGTGGTGACATTGAAACAAGGTTGAATATGTGTTGTGGGGACAAACTCTTTAGATTATTCCCCCCCCCCCACCCCCCCCCCACCCCCACACACTCAAAAAAAAAGAAAGAAAAAAAAGAGAAAGAAAGTTCGCTGTGTTGCATTCGTAAGTGCGGGATTGTTTACGAATATAATGAACAACAACGACAGACGCGTATATGTTACACACTGGAGAAGACAGAGCTGACAAGCAATAAATTAATGTGACCATGATCACGAAAGCGGGACATTAAGTGTCAAAAGGACCATTCTTGAGAAAATGGTACGGTTAGAAACTTCAGTCAATCTCTTTCAAATGGTCATTAAGAAGAACATCATATAGTAAAAAAAGGGCAAAGAAGTTGTGTCTGTCTGTGGGTGTGTGTTGTGTGATGAAACACAAAACGAGCGCCTTATAACTCCGCCGTTTTATGACCAGAAATAATCGCTTCACATTTGCATGAGCCCTAACGGGGCGATGGCACCGGCCAACAAGGCGGAGGTTTGGAAAAGCGAAGAAGAAAGCGTATATCCGCCGGGCCCTCGGCGCCCGTATCTTTTTCCCCCCCCGGTATTTCTGACGGATTGCCTTCAATATTGGCATAGATGATCCAGGGGGACAGTGTGGGACTATCCCTGTGCCAAACCGGAAAGCGAATCGATTCATAAAACGCGCACGATATGCGCACCGCTTCACCTTTAACAAACCGTGGGCGAAAACAAGACCCGACATCGATCGAAATTTGGAGCGTGGCTGACCAAGGGATAGTGACTATCTGGTGTTTTGCAAAAATGTCAACGAGTCATGAGCCCAATTTACATTTGTGTGGACCCCCAAACAGACGTTTTAAGTTCAATCAACACGTTACCCACAAAAACAGCTCGCTGATGCTCCCTAGGTGCGATAATGCGGCCCAACAGGACGGTTGTGAAAAGCGGAGATTACTTACCGAGGGTACCAAACATCCCGCTATTCACGGCATTGGCTTCCAACCTACTGCCATTTCACATGCAGGGAATCACTGTGTGCTGTGCTCTTCAGTATGAGGTTATTATGAGTATGAGTCCTCAGTAGAGGTTAACTCATGTGGTGTGCGCTGCGTGTGTGTATAGGGTGGAAGATTCTAGGTGGGAGTAGGGGGGTTGCAGGGTCCTAAACATCTCCTATTACGTGGGTTATTGGGTGATAAGTGGGATGGTTGGGGTGTGCGTTTCTGTGTTGTGTGTGTGGGTGGGGAGTATTAGAACGGGATATGAGACGAAAAAAAAAAAAAATAGGAAAGGGAAGACAAAAGTAATAATATTAATATTTGCTGGGGGACCCAAGCAAAACCGGGACTCAGCCATCAATACATTACCGGTACGGTACTACTTCTTGACCATTCGGTACGGGACCCATATTTACGGGAACTGGGCTATCTAACCTGGTTATGGGCAATTACCGGTTACTCGGCTGTCTACCGGTACCTAGGCGTTTGCGCTCGAGGTTCTTATAATTTTTGTCCGTTGTTTTAGAGCTATGAGCATTTACAGTTGGGTTAGGGGTTAGGAGTGGACTGTTCAGCCATTTTTGAAAAATCAGTCTGAAGCTTAAGCCTATCTTGTAGGAAATGCATTGACTACCTCATGTTAGAGCACTTTCGGGAAGTGTAGTTTAGGACCCTGACAAGGAGTATCCTGTATCAATATGAAGATGGGGGGTGTCGCTGCCTGAGAGGCAGGAAAATAACTTCAGAACTCAAAACTCATCCAAAAAAGAGATTTTTGACTTTGCTGTGTTGTGAGAAACTAGCCCAGCAGCGAATTAACTTGTACCTTTCGTGGTGCTGTGTGGGTCACGTGTGAAAAGTACCATCGACATACTGAAGCTTGAATGTTTGGTTTGCATCGGAAGTTAGTAAAGGTGGCAAATGGGTATGGTGTGTTGTAGTTTTTCAGGGTTAAATAATATATTTTAAAAATGAACCAACAATCTAACAAGACAACAACAACAAACAACCAACATCAGTATTATACGCCACCTCTAAACTAAATCTCGATAGAAATCAACTCGAAAAGCGGCCCGCACACCCGCACACGGCTCTCGCACACACACTACCACACACCACACACGCACACGTAAAAAACGAGCTGCGCACAAATACCTTAAACATTCATAAGGCATTTCCATTTTAAACAGACGAACTAGAATAGATAACACAGACAGACACAACACACCAACTACACACACACACACACACACACGTTTTGACGAAAATGGTCCTAAAGGCAAGAAAAAGCAAGAAGAAACAAAGGACACGAAAAAGACGAGAACGAGCTCAATGACGGGGAAAGAGGGGGTTTTGAGGGTTTCTTTGCGTGACCCACGCACATAGTATAAAAGTGTAACAGCCAAATGGGAAAACACAAACTCTTGGTTTAAATGGGCAACTAGGACATGGAAACAAGTGAAGATTTAAATGAACGCAATAATAAGCATTGTATGATGGAGCAATAAGGAACAATGGTAACGTGATTATGAGTTTTGTTTACTTTGGTGACTTAGGCGTGGTGGGTACAATGTTCTTGCTGGTTATATTTCCTACTTCATTGAACTCTGTGTAGCCGCGGCAGTTCTCGATTGCCTCTCGGTCCGAGCTCTATTTCCTCTCGACCCTGCCTCAAACGTCCGCTCACTTTTAGCACCACAGTGACTGTTTACCCTCACCTATGTCACTATCAAAGGCGTCAAATTGGGGTCTTATCCAAAAGACCCTGATTGTCTTTGTTTTGGGCAGTAAAATAGACCCTTTAGCTTTTATATAGTTCACGCATAGTGAAGATAAATTCCGCCAATACTGCCAGAGCGGTTTTTGTCTCTAACCCAGGTCAATGTGCAATGTACATTTTTTGGCGTGTGTGAATCTTAGGTTGGCGGTCGAAGCGTGCTTAATCAATAGGTAGTCTGCTACTCTAGTGTACCTATAAACTGAAAAAAAAAAAAAAAAAAAAAAAAAAAAAAAATGTATAAAATAAAAAAAAAAAAACAAAAATTACCACCACTTTCTAGTACAGACACACAGTCTTTAGAATAAGTCGGTTTACCGCATGTAGTGTCATCCCGTTGTTTCGCTTATTTTCCTACGTGCTACCGGGGGGCATCCTCACCACGACGGTTGCGGGTCTAATAATCTGCCCCTGAAACTTAGTGTACGAGATCACCGTGAATTTGATGGAACACCCTGAATAGATCTTATATCTTACATTTTTTCTCATACTATTGTCGTTCCTTGAAATCATACCTCTCCCCCCCCCCCTCTCCTCTTATCCCCCCCCCCCCCCTAACTCCCCTTACAACTCGGCAACAATCAGTGAAATACAATTTCATTCTCTTTATCGACATTTTTCTTCACAAGAGAGAGCTTCGTATCTAGAATAGACTTCGTTGTCTGGCTGTTAAGGTATTTCTACGCAAGTTGGCCGCAAAGTTTCGCTATTTCTGGAAGAACGACCACGAATATGGGTGAGCCTATCATTTAATTATTTTACGCATCCGTAAGTTTGCTCGAAAAAATAATGAGCGCTCGTCTTTTTTAACAAAACCGCGGATAAAAACAATCTCCTGTAGTCGATAATTCGTCATTCTATAGGAAGTGAATTTTTCTAGACAGATATAGGGGAATACTTTGTGCTTTTACTTTGGTTGTACGATCCTCCAGTGTCATTTTACGTGATTTCGACGTGTTTGTTTAAACCCGACCTCTCCCCCTAGTTGATCGAATATGGTGGAATTTTTTAGCAGTCCGTTTTTTTTTATTTTTTTTTTTTTTTGAAAACCTGTACAGCCTTAACAATATAGCCGCTACATACCCTTCGTATCGAACTCAGAGTGATAGAACTTTGTTGTAGCGACCGCTACGCGATCTTGTTGTTGTAACTACCGTTACGCTATACAGGTTGGACAGTCCTTTGCGCGTCTTTTTTTTAGAGATCCGCGGATGTTTGCACCAATATCAGCTCTACTTCATCTCTCTCTCTCTCTCTTCTCTTCTCTCTATAGCTGTGTTTTTGTCAGGCCTGTTGTTTTTGTCTCGATTGTTCGATAAGCTCGTTCAGGTTTGTAAACGGACGTTACCCCTTGTACAATACGTTAGTGCGTTGTAAACACTCACAGCCATAACAATTATAGCGTCGGAATTCGTTCGGTCTCTCTCTCTCCTCTATTCCTCCCTTCTGTCTTATGACCTAGAATACGTTGTCTGTTTGTATGACTCGTTACCGCTCATATGTTGCTTCACCCACCAGAGAGAGAGACGATTTGAGATCAGGAAGAAGAGTATCCCAATAAGAGATGAAGAATTTTCAGAGAGAGAGAGAGAGAGAGAGAGGGGGGGGGGGGAGATGATTATGAGAAGGGGGGGGGAGAGAGAGGGAGAGAGAAAGAGCGAGAGGAGACAGGAGCTAGAGAAGCGAGCGGGGGGGGAGAGAAGGAGAGAGGACCCGAGAGAACCCACGACGTGAGGAAGGAGACAACAAGATCCCTCACTTCTCCCGGAGATGCGAGAGAGAGAGAGAGATGACCACCATAAGAGAAGAGAGAGAAATCTGAGAGAGAAGGAGAGAGAGAGAGGGGAGGAGACGGAGAGATTCGTAGGATGGAGATGGAGAGAGGGAGACGAGGCGGGAGAGGGAAGAGAGAGAGAAGAGAAGAGAGGAGAAGAGAGAGATAGAGAGAGATCGGAGAAGAGAGGGAGACGATTTTTTTGTTAGCAGTGAGAGGGAGCCGGAGAGAGAGAGAGGAGGAGCCTCCACCAAGATCCCGTTTTAAGAGAGAGGGGAGAGCGAGGGGGTGATAGACCTAGAGAGAGAGAGAGAGATTGATGGAGGGAGAGAGAGAGAGAGAGGAGGAAAGAGTGGGGAAGGGAGAGAGAAGAGAGAGGAGAGAGAGAGAGAGAGAGAGGGACAGAGAGAGAGAGAGAGGGAGAGAGAGAGAGAGAGGGACATGAGAGAGAGAGAGAGAGAGGGGCTGCTCTTAAAGGGGAGTTTCGTTTTCAGAGAGAGATAAGAGAGACAGAACGATTGAGAGAGATCTGAGTTATAGCTAGAGAGAGAGAGAGAGGGAAGAGAGAGAGACAGAGAGAGAGAGAGAGAGAGAGGGAGACTCTCCTCTCTGTCTCTCAATCTTTCTTCTCTATCTCTGTCTTCTCTCTCGAGAGGGAGGGAGCACCGAGAGAGAGAGACTCTCTTCTCTCTCTCTCCATCTCTCATCTCTCTCTCGAGATCTATCTCTGCAGAGACAGACACACAGAGAGAGAGAGAGGGGGAGATGAGAGCTTCATAAGAGAGAGAGAGGGAGAGAGAGAGCAAAGAGAGAGAGAGAGAGGGAGAGAGAGCTTTTTGAGGGGGAGAGAGAGAGATAAGAGAACTCTTTTTAGAGAGAGAGAGAGGAGAGCGAGAGGGAGATCTTTGAGGAGAGAGAGAGGGGGGTTCGCTTCAGAGAGGAGACTCTTTAGCGAGAGGGAGAAGGAGAATTAGAGATCTTTGATGTAGTACGAATGTAAAATAGTGCGTTTCAAAGTTTTACAGCGGAACAGTCATGGCACGAACTCTGTAATTGATATCTTTAATTCACCCACATTATGTTAGCTTCATCATTAAAGCTTTGCTAACTCATGGACAGGCCATTGTTGTTAATAACTTGATTTGAATTGTCATAAAATTATGCTTGTCAGCATTATTTTTCTGTTTGCATATAATGTATGTCTTCTCTTTATTTCATGCCTAAATGATTTTGTATTTCACCTCCAGTGATATGGGCCAAAGGTCTAATCATTAAACAATTTGTTCATTGGTCATTGTTCTCTCTCTCTCTGTCTCTCTCTCCCAATCTCTCTATCGTGAGATCTTGTTGACTCCGTCTCACTCTGTGATTATCTCTCTCCTCTCTCTCCTCGCGCTCTCTCTCCTCTCTTCTCGCTCTCTCTCTACTCCCTCTTCTTAGGTGCGATCTCCATCACCTCTCCGTATCTCTCTCTCTCGCTCTCTCCCTCTCCCCTGCTGATCTCGCTATATATCTATTCCTCTCTCGCTCTCTCTTACCTCTCTCCCTCTCGCCCTCCTCCTAAAATCGTCTTCTCTAACTCTCAAGATTACATCACAATAAACGTTTGACTCTCTTACAGACAAACTTCAATACAACATTCATCTCTCTCTCTCTCTCTCCTCTCTGGCTCTGCCTCTCAAACATTAATTAAAAAGTTTCCAATCAACAAATCTAGATATACTAACTCTATTGTTATTCCAAAACCTAGAACCTGATCTTTTCAAAACAAGCTTAACATACTCAGGTGGTACTCTTTGGAATTCCTTAACAACTAATCTTAAGCAGAAAAGCAGCATTACTTCCTTCAAAAACGCGTATCAAAATATTCTATTTCAGAGATTAAAAGAAAACATGTGAATGATGATATTTATGATTGCTGATTTTGTTATAAAATGTGATAACATATATGTGTTTGATATTTTTGTATGATATAACTTGATTTGTTCATTATTATTTTACTATTACTGATAATGATGAGGAGTGTTATCCTTTGCTGTTTTTATGTTTGCATGATGTGACTTTTTTTCTTTTTTTTCCTGTACTTTAAATTCCAAAATTTCCCCATCCTTATCCCCCTCTGTGCCTCTTCCCCCCATCCTCCCTCCCTTTTATTCTCATTTCTGCATGTACATAATTATATTATTTAGCTTTTTTGTTTGATTTATTTTATTTTTCCCCAGGGCTGGGTGGAAAAAAGCATGTAACTTGCTTATCTCATGTTCCCTGGTTAAATAAAATTTCGTTTTCGTTTTTCGTGTTCGTCTCTCTCTCTCTCTCTCTCTCTCACTCTCCTCTCTCTCTCTCATCTCTCTCTCCTCTCTCTCTCTCTCTCTCTCTCTCCTCTCTCTCTCTCTCTCTCTCTCTCTCTCCTCTCTTCTCTCTCTCTCCTCTCTCATCTCTCTCTCTCTCTCTCTCCCTCTTCTCTCCTCTCTCTCTCTCTCTCTGTGTCTCTCTGTGATAACTTTTGAAAATGAATTTTTGAACGTATGTTTTATTAGACATTTGTGCATGCTACTAGTGTTGTAGTTAGGAATGATGCTCGTTTTTCAGTGTAT
>CM065692.1:43714128-43721628 GCA_017654935.2 Phymorhynchus buccinoides | reverse complement strand
TATTCCTTCAATTATTCTTCCACCACCTCCTCCTCCTCGTCCTGCTCTTTCTCTCTCTCTCTCTCCCCCCCCCCCCCCATTTCCATCTTCTTCTTCTCCGTCTCGTTCTGTGTGGTGTGTCGTGGTCTCGTGTCGAACGTGAAGGTCGTGAAACCCACCCCTATTTCCGGTTCCTGTCTCGTGTTTCCTGGTTCCTGTCCAAGGTCATTATTACAAGCCCTGTAACGCGCGTGTCCCTTAGTGGATGGTTTCCTGTTTTCTCGGAAGAAGTTGTCGTTAAGCTTGTTATTTCCTCTCGTGGTGAAGCGAAGCCGATCAAGAGAGAACAAAAGCAATTCTGTTTCCCCGTGTCTGTTTCTGTCTCTGTCTGTGAGTCTATCTGATTTGGTGTGTTCGTTTATCTGCCTGGTCTGTCTGCCTCTCTCTCTGTGTCTGTCTATCTGTCTGTTTATCTGCCCCCACCCCTCTCTCTCTCTCTAATACACGTGTCACTTTCCATCCTCTGTTTTACGTTTAATTAAATCATATTTTAGAAGTGTTTAAAAAAAATAAAAATATATTGTTCATAATGCATTCAGTCCAACGTTTTAAAATCAATGCCCGTAATGCCCGTAAGTGCATTGAGCGTTAAAGACCCACCAGATCACCTGTCAAAATCACGGGTTTCACGTGTTTTCCCTCGTATAGCTGGTAGGAAATCTTGTTTTGACCGGGTTTGACTCCCGTACAAATGCCCCCAAATTGAAAAGGAAACATCCTTTTAAAGAGCAGCCTCAATTTCAAGTATGGGGCATTTACATAAGGGTCACAGCTACCCAGAAAAACACACCAAGGGACTTAATCGTGGTGGGTCAGTGTATCTTTAACCCTTTCAGCGCCAAAGTCGCATTTTAGCACCACAGTGATTTAACACCTATGTCACTAAAAGGCATCAAATTGGGGTCTATTACCCAAAGACCCTATTGTCTTAGTTTGGGAAAGTAAGGGTAGACCTTATTTGAGAGATGGTCTTAGTTTTGGGAAGTAAGGGTAGACCTTATTTGAGATATGGCACAGAAGAATCCCCAATACTGCAGATGGATTTTGTTCTCTACCCAGGTAAATTGAATGGCAGTTTATTTGATGAAATCTCGCTGGCGGTGAAAAGGTTAAGGTACTGCGCTATAGAAATGTCCTAAATAAATAAATAAATGAAGTGTTTTCCCTATTGTGTTGCCGTTGCTCTTATGTCTGGCTATTAGTTCGAATTAATAAACCGTGTTTGGCACTGTCATAGTTTTCTTCTTTTATATTATATCATTTTCTCTCTCTATTTCTCTCTGTCACACACACACACACACACACACACACACACACACACACACACACACACACACACACACACACACACACACACACACACACACACACACACACGCACGACACACACACCTACACACACACACACACACACACACACACATCACACCACACACACACACAACACAACACACAACACAAACACACACACAACAACACACAACAACAACACCACACACACACACACACAACACCACACAACACAACACACACACACACACACCACCACCACACACCACACCACACACACCACCACACCACACCACACCACACCACACCACCCACACACACCACACCACACCACACAACACCACACAACACAACACAACACAACACAACACAACACACACACACACACACACACACACACACACACACACACACACACACACAGGGCAGGATGAAAAAAAGCTTTGTTAGCTTATTCTTTAACCCTCAATAAAGATGATTTTGACTTGACTTGACTTGACACACACACACACACACACACACACTCTCTCTCTCCCCTCTCTCTCTCTCTCTCTCTCTCTCCTCTCTCTCTCGTCTCTCTCTCTCTCTCTCTCTCTCTCCTCTCTCTCTCTCTCTTTATCTCTTATAAACCCATATTTCAGCCTATCTTTGTTTCATGTATCAACTGTTTTGCTACCTTTGTGTTCAGCTCTGTATGTGTAATAGTATACCTTGCCATGTTTGTGTTCTGTGTTAGTATATATTATTTATCAAGGACAGATTGGAAGAATAGGCGTTGCCTAAAATATCTTTTTTTTTAATATCCTTGCAAAAATAAAGTTTAAGTTTTCTAGTTTTCAAGTTCTCTCTCTCTCTCTCTCTCTCTCTCTCTCTCTCTCTCTCTCTCACCTCTCTCTCTCTCTCTCTATCCCCCTCTCTCCCTCTCTCTCCCCCTCTCTCTCTCTCTCTCTCTCTCCCTCCGTCCCCCCCCCTCTCTCTCTCTCTATCTCTCTCTCTATCTCGCCCTCTCTCTCTCTCTCTCTCTCTCTCCCCCTCTCTCTCCTCTTTCTTTCTCCCTCCGTCCCCCCCCCCCTCTCTCACAGTGTTTAGTTCTCTTTCTGTATATGTATATATCTCTCTCTCTGTCTCTCTCACTGTCTCTCTCTCTGCCTCTCTCTGTCTATGTTTCACTCTGTCAGTCTCTCTCTCCCTCACTCTCTCTGCGTATTGGCCACTGCAACTAGGGTTATCAACGCCCTTGATGGCAAGAGTTAAGCCCTTGTTGGTCAGTATCCAAAAGGGCATTCACTCTCGCAAACGGCAACCATTCAGTGGCCTCAAATAGGGTTATTGGCGAGAGTTATACCCCTTGTTTGGTCAGTACTCAACCATCTTCCCCCACCCACCAAGGGCATTCACTCTTGCAAAAGGTGGTCGTTGCAGTGGCCAATACTTACGCGCGTTTCTTTCCATTCATTAACCCTTTCACCGCCAGTGTCGCACTTTAGCACCACAATTGTTTAACACCCATGTCACTAAAAGGCATCAAATCAGGGTCTGTTATCCAAAGACCCTATTTTCATAATTTTGGGAGGTAAGGATAGGCCTGATGTTATATGTCACAGAGGAATTCGCAATATTGCAACTATTTTAATTTTCTCTGCCCAGCTAAATGTAATGGTATGTTTTGGCTGAAAAATGGCTGGCAGCGAAAGGGTTAATATTCTCCGATCTAAAGTCAGTATATAGGGGAAGACGGGGTAAAATGCGCATGGGCGGGTAAGAAGCCCACCCCAATTATCTCATGAAATAAAGAAAATTTCAGTCATATTTGCCCATGAGACGAATGCTAGACATTAACGCTCGTATCATGGGCAAAATGAGGCTGAAATTTGCTTCATTTCATGAGATAATTGGGGTGGGCTTCTTACCCGCCCATGCGCTTTTTACCCCGTCTTCCCCTATGCGGTCCTCCAAATTCTGTGGAGGGCAATTCAGTGGAATCTGCAATGTAACGAGTCCCATTTCTCTTTCCCACGAGTGTATAGTCCATGTTTCTGTTAGTTTCGCCCTCGGGGTGTGCTGCGTTCACTCCACAAGAGGTCAGAAATCGCTTGATGTCACTTTTTGTGGACACGAGAGACGCAAGGTCCTATACATTTCTGCACGAGTTTTGTGATCAAAAAGCGTTGGAAACTTTGAAGTGTCTCCCAGAATAGCACTGTGCTTGTTTTCTCTCAGGGAAATCTATTCTTCTTGTTCTTGTTCTTGTTTTTCTTGTTCTTCTTCCTGTTCTTCTTCTTTTTCCTCCTTCTCCTCCCATCCCCTCTCTCTCTCTCTCTCTCTCTCTCTCTCTCTCTCTCTCTCTCTCTCTCTCTCTCTCTCTCCTCTCTCTCTCTCTCTCTCTCTCTCTCTCTCTCTCTCTCTCTCTCTCTCTCTCTCTCTCTCTCTCTCTCTCTCTCTCTCTCTCTCTCTCCACTCTCTCTCTCTCATTTTGTTCTCTCCCATTTGTATGCGCGAGCGCGCGTGCACGTATATATATCGATGGCTTGGAGTCAAAACGGACTATCTTTAGATAGTCCATCTACATATTATTGAACTTTTTCCAAAAACTAAGAACTTATATTAAAAAAAAATACAAATAATATAAAAAAGGGGTTATGCTTTTTTTATATTTCTGAAGTCTTTTTTGTATGCAAGTTATTAGTCTTCGTAATAAGTTCAATAATACGTTCATGGACTATCTAAAGATAGTCCGCTTTGACTCCAAGCCATCGATATATAATATATATATATATATTATGAAAGAAGGTTCACAAATACAGACATTGGACACAGAAAAGTTTTATCAAAGCAAACTATAATATATATATATATGTATATGTGGGGGGGCGGTGTGTGTGTGTGTGTGTGTGCGTGTGCGTGTGCGTGTGTGTGTGTGTGTGCGTGTGTGTGTGTGTGTGTGTGTGTGTGCGCGTGTGTGCGTGTGCGTGCGTGCGCGCGCACACGCGCGTTTGTGAATCTATTTGCGCGCGTATATGTGTGTGCACACGATAGCATGTGTAACATAAGTTTGTGTTTAAAGCAAATATGTTGACGTAAGGGTTATGTGTTGTTGGGCGTTTGTAAAAAAACACAAAACCCCCCAAAACTGACAACATTGTACTGCTGTGAAGAGACCAGAATCGGGTTATTGAACAACAAATGGATTCTTTGTGTGGCTTTGCCCTAAGCTAACAAAGCATAAGACAGGTCCTAATATCAGTTAGCAACCACTTTGCTCTTAGTACGTATAAGTTTAACAACGTAATATATTAAAGCCTCTCAGAGTGCATCACCACCCTTCTGTGTATATCATTTCTTGATGCAAAGCTTTTAATTCGTTTTTAATTTTTAAAGGGGCACCCTGACGGATGAGTGTTTGTAAACAACACCTCGAGATCACCAGGAAAACACCCTTTAAATAGATTGCAACACTCACTTTGCTCTGGTTTCCTAGAAATCAAACCGTCAAATCGGCGATTCCTCCTTGGCGGAGTAGCTGGAGGTCAACTTCTTTCACCCAAAGAGAAGGCGTGTGCCGTCTCTTTCTTAATGGCCGCCAAATCGTTTGCACGAAGTTTATCTAAAGGAGTTTCGCTCATAACAAAGGAAATAGCTCCAATGTTTTTTTTTTTTTTTACTGCATTGCAAAAAAAGAAAACGCTTCAATCACAATGAGTGACCTCCACCCACCCCATCCAAAATGGCTACTCTCTCCGGCATCTCCGCGAAGGAGGAATCGCCGTTTTACGGTTTAATTTCTAGGAAACCAGAGCAAAGTGAGAGTTCCGATCCTTGAAAAGGCTGTCGTTCTGGTGATCTCGACGTGTTTCTTGCAAAAACTCATCCGTCAGTGTCCACCTTTAATGTTTGAACAAAATGCAAAGCTAAGTGTTAAAAATGTCTCTTTATCAATTGAGGGCCAGCCACACGTGCAGTAAAGTCGCTCGACAGTACGATACGATTCGATCACGTGGTTTCGATGCGCCAATCACATTTGTTTGTTCTCGGAGATCACGTGATCGAATCGTATCGTACAGTCGTGCGATTTTATTGGACGTGTGGCAGGCCCTTCAGAAAACTGATTACCAGAAAACTGTAGATGTCTGTTTGTTTGTTTTTCTATGTTTTAGGTGTGTGTCCGTCTGTCTCCCTTTTGACTGCCTGTCCCGTTGTCCGTCTGGCATGTCAGAACCCTAAATATCCATTCGTAGATGTATGGACAAAGAGACACAGACAGAGTCTCTCATGCACGGTAAGCATTCTTAATATGCATTCGAGCTTTATCCGCTTTTAACGGATGTGATTCTGAGAGTGTTGCACTATGTTTATGATCAACACTGCAGGTGTCTGTAGTTCTTGGGCCTGGTTAACGCCTGGATATAATTATGAAAGGAAGCGTAGAATACAGCTAGCCCTGTCACGTAGTCTCAGACCGATACGGAACTCCATAGCATCATCATCATCATGGTCATCCGCCTCATTTCCATCAATCATCAAAAATAAAACAAAAGTCTCAAATTATGTAGTTGTGCATGCCCTGCTCTCATGGTGACCTCACTTTCTGTTTCTGATCCTGTCTATGCCTTGGTTCGTTCGGGTCAAAGTCATGGGGATCAGTATGTTCTGGTGAGTTGTCGGTGGACGGTCGTGGTACGTGGCGCCCTCGGAGGAAGACCTCACTCACGCTGTCCTGCGTATGATAGCTCAGAATAGGCTCCACTGAACTCCACCGAAGTGACTCAGCAGAAGTGCACTGTCTCCTCGGTCGGTTGCCACCTGACGGCCTAACATAGACTCGCTCCCCTTGGAATGCTGATCTCGGATTCTGCGACCTGACGGTTGGGATTCGGAATGAGCATCCTCCGTTCAAAAGTTATCGTGTTAACACACATAGTCAGCCAGTCGCAAACAAACAGATACACTACACTGAAAACATTACCAGCTTCGCGGTTTCTTTCCAAACAGAGGTTCCCTCTAATCATGCAAATAACGGTTCCCCGCTGTCCACTCGCATTGTGTCCACCACTGTCCATACTTCAGAGGGGATTGTTCAGACCATCAACAAATTCATCCATCCAGCCATGAACTCCAATGCATGACCTCCATGGAGGCCGCGTGCACTAACTCTCTCCAGCCACTCGTGTGCATACATGATGCAGGTGGAGTGCTTAATAGAGAGTGGAAAGCTAGAAGTCTAGTCGATTTATTTATAATAGACTTTCTTTATATGTCTCTAGCTCTGTCTGTACTGACTCTCGCTCTCTCTCTCTCTCTCTCTCTCTCTCTCTCTCTCTCTCTCTCTCTCTCTCTCTCTCTCTCTCTCTCTCTCTCTCTCTCTCTCTCTCTCTCTCTCTCTCTCTCTCTCTCTCTCTCTCTCGTTCCCTACCTCTCTCATTAATGCTCTAACACACAAACTCTCTCTCTCTCTGTCTCCTGTCTCTCTCTGTGTGTGTCTCTCTCTCTCTCTCTCTCTCTCTCTCTCTCTCTCTCTCCTCTCTCTCTCTCTCTCTCGCATCTCTCTGTCTCTCTCTCTGTGTCTCTCTCTGTGCCTCTCTCTGTCTCTCTGTCTCGTTCTCTCTTCTCTCTCTCTCTCTCTCTCTCTCTCTCTCTCTCTCTCTCTCTCTCTCTCTCTCTCTCGTTCCCTACCTCTCTCATTAATGCTCTAACACACAAACTCTCTCTCTCTCTCTCTCTCTCTGTCTCTCTCTGTCTCTCTCTCTCCTCTCTCTCTCTCTCTCTCTTCTCTCTCTCTCTCTCTCTCTCTCTCTCTCTCTCTCTCTCTCTCTCTCTGTCTCTCTCTCTCTCTCTCTTCTCTCTCTGTGTTTGTGTGTTTGTGTTTTGCTACACAGCAGTAAGAAGGTAATGATATAGGGAAAAGTTGTACACTGTTACTCAGCGTTAGCTTACTTACACTGTTAACAGTTTTACCACGCGCTAAAATATGTCTTTCAGAATATAACGTATCCTGTTCCATCAGAAAAAACAAACACCATTGTATTACGCTTTCGTTTTTCTTCTCGCCTTATTATTGAGAAGTTTCAACTTTTGTTCGCTTCGCGAGAGGTCTGGCAATCTGCGGAACAACCACCCGGGTCATTGTTTATGCTTACTGCTTCTGCCGTTGTTTTGAAAACTCCCTTGACACCG
>CM065692.1:43699128-43709128 GCA_017654935.2 Phymorhynchus buccinoides | reverse complement strand
AGGGATAAACACTGTTAAAATGCATGTCTTTTTCTTTTTACTGAGTATGGGTCGTGGAACACCCGCGCGATCGTGTCTGTGTAGTCAAAAGCCTGATCCGGTAAAGGTTAACATGTGGTTCATAATGGTACCCCTTATTGTGAAGCATTTTTGGTAAGGGGGACCCTACAGATGTTAAGATTGTATGATATCAATCCCCCCCCCCCCCCCCCGCCCCCCTCCCCTTAGATGGTAGCAATCACCCTCCGAACATGCTGCGTTTGAGTAGACACACTCGGTTTGTGCTTCTCGCATTTGTTCTCTATCAAGCCATCTGGGTCAATCTCGATGTTTATTTCTTTGCGAGTTCTCGACGTTTTGCAAGTTAGATCAGTTTGTAACCCCTCTTTCTATTTAAAATGTTTGCAAATCGTTGACTCATCGACGCCATTGTTGCTATAGTATTTGAACGAGTAAGTCGAGGTAAACAACTCTAATTTTCCGAAAATCGTCTATTGACATGGTGTGAGCGGCACAATGTTAAACCCCCCCCCCCCTACTTCCCTCAAACCCCCACCCCCTACCCAGCCCATAGCTGAGGGCCACATTCCTGCACTCCCAGCGGAAAAGTTTCTCGCTCCAGCAAAATACAAAGCGTCGCAGGATCAAACCCACCAAAAATATGAAGGCTTCCAGTCCACAAACATCCTCGAACAACAGGTCATCAACCACTCGCGTGGATTTCGTGTCCAAGAATGTCGAACAGATCAATATCGTAGCTCTTTCTTAGTGCGGACTGCTGCGGAGTGGAACAAGTTAAGCGAGGCCACCGTCAATGCAGGCTCTATTAGCGCTGATCGGATCTCCATCTGAGCTTGCGCCAACTTACCACTAAAATTAGATCCCCCCTCCTCCTCCCCTCTCCTCCTCCCTCCTCCTCCCCTCTCCTCCTCCCCCCTCCTCCTCCCCCTCCTCCTCCTCCCTCCCCCGCTTGTTGCCGGAAGTGGGGCCTGTTCCTTCGCGGATGAACTGGGGAGGGGGGGGGGGAAGAAGGGGGGTTAATGGTCTTAACCCAGTGCAAGCGTTGGGTCTTTTTCTTTCTATGTTTTCTATCTATACATGCGCCCTCCTAGTTCCGTCGCGACTCAAGCCAGTATTGGCACCTGCGACGTATTGATCCTGATCCTGATCCTGAAACTGAGCCCCAGCCCTGTTCATCTCGATTGCGTCTGAGTCAGTTGAGCCAGTTGTAGTCATCGACTGCGTCCAGTGAAGATAAATGATGGTGAGTGAGAAAAAAAGGATACAATTACATACGGTTTGTTTTGTGTGTGCATAATACTGGGGATATATTTTTTATTTCAAAAGATAGTGTTATCATTCCTGTTAAAGACGCAGAAACAAGAATTTTCTAGTTTCATCGGACATTTCTTGCTGTTGTTGTTGTTGTTGTTGTTGTTGTTGTTGTTGTTGTTGTTGTTGTTGTTGTTGTTGTTGTTGTTGTTGTTCTTCTTCTTCTTCTTCTTCTTCTTCTTCTTCTTCTTCTTCTTCTTCTTCTTCTTCTTCTTCTTCTTCTTCTTCTTCTACGTTTTCATCTTCTACTTCTTCTTCTTTTAACCTATTCGACAATATTTGTTTTGTAGCTACATGGGCGGATCTGGGGTTGGGGGCTGGGGGATCCAGGGTTTCAGGACCCCCCCCCCCCTCCCTTTGCCCCAAACATGCACATTATACAAGGGTAAACAGTAAGAAAATGGCTCAAGTTTTGCTTTTACTAATCACTAAATTACAACATTATCCGGCGGTGTTGCCCAATGGGCCCCCACAAGGCCACTACACCTTAACCAAGGACCTATGCAGCTCCCTGGACTTCCCGGGAAACCTCCACCGCCACCCCACCCTTACGAATCATTTGGTCCGCCCCTGAGTTAACACCACACGTTGAGGTAGTGCACCTGGACATCCCCACTGAAGGTGATCATGGTGACGTCACTGGCAGCCCGCAGCACAGAGCAATTTCCGTACAACTCCCCGCCCACGAACACCTGAAAGCAAACCATGGTGACTGCTATAGCAGAATACAACACCTGAAAGCAAACCATGGTGACTGCTATAGCAGAATACAACACCTGAAAGCAAACCATGGTGACTGCTATAGAACACCTGAAAGCAAACCATAGTGACTGCTATAGCAGACTATAACAAACCATAGTGACTGCTATAGCAGACTACAACACCTGAAAGCAAACCATAGTGACTGCTATAGAACACCTGAAAGCAAACCATGGTGACTGCTATAGCAGACTATAACACCTGAAAGCAAACCATGGTGACTGCTATGGAACACCTGAAAGCAAACCATAGTGACTGCTATAGCAGACTATAACAAACCATAGTGACTGCTATAGCAGACTACAACACCTGAAAGCAAACCATAGTGACTGCCATAGCAGACTATAACTCCTGAAATCAAACCATGGTGACTGCTATAGCAGACTACAACACCTGAAAGCAAACCATAGTGACTGCTATAGCAGACTACAACACCTGAAAGCAAACCATAGTGACTGTCATAGCAGACTACAACACCTGAAACCAAACCATGGTGACTGCTATAGCAGACTACAACACCTGAAAGCAAACCATTGTGACTGCTATAGCAGACTACAACACCTGAAAGCAAACCATGGTGACTGCTATAGCAGACAATAACACCTGAAAGCAAACCATGGTGACTGCTATAGCAGACTAACACAAACCATAGTGACTGCTATAGTAGACTACAACACCTGAAAGCAAACCATGGTGACTGCTATAGCAGACAATAACACCTGAAAGCAAACAATAGTGACTGCTATAGCAGACTAACACAAACCATAGTGACTGCTATAGCAGACTACAACACCTGAAAGCAAACCATGGTGACTGCTATAGCAGACTACAACACCTGAAAGCAAACCATAGTGACTGATATAGAACACCTGAAAGCAAACCATGGTGACTGCTATAGCAGACGGACACCTGAAGGCAAACCATAGTGACTGCTATAGCAGATAGTCCTACGTGTGCCTGTCTGTCGTTTCCGACAATGACTGCCAGATAGCAGAGGGGACAGATACTATTCCGGAGGGCTGGGCTAAAATATGTTTATAGTGGAGATGCCTAGACCAGGGTGAATCCCCACTCTCTCTCTCTCTCTCTCTCTCTCTTGGCCCAAGGGATTTGAGGACAGCTGGCATTGGGGAAGGCCCTCAAAGGCCAACCAATCCCTTTGGCTGCAGCACTAGAGCCGGTGCAAATGCCCCCTTAGTTAGAGAGTCATAGTTTTTCACACAAAAAACTAAGCTGTACCATGATTTTCTAAGACTGAAGAAAATCATTTATTGTACAGCTCTCATGTTACTCTTGGCCCCTTCTACAGGCTAATGTCAACCAGTGATAAAATCCATTTGAGTAAAGGGCAACAGATAGTCCTAAACACTTTTGGAAAATAATACACCCCCATGACAATTGATTTTTTAAGAAAAAAAAATCTAACATGGGAGACAAAGAAACTAGTTTGATTCGATTAACCCTTTCAACGCCAGCCATGTTTCAGCTAAGCATTTCCATTAACCTTACCTGGGTAGAGAAAAGATTCTGTCTGCAATATTGGTGATTCCTCTGTGCCGTGCATAACATATAGGGCCTGTCCTTACCTCCCAAAATGAAGACTATAAGGTCACTGGATACCAGACTCTCATTTGAAGCCTTTCAGTGACATGGGTGTTAAATCATTGTGGTGCCAAGAGGCGACAGTGGCGATGAAAGGGTTTTTAATCTACAACGAATTTACTTTTTTTCTCTCGGAAAAATCTGATCTGACAGTCAGATCTGCGTTTATAGCAAATTCGCAAATTCTCGCGTGACGTTGGAAATAATGAACGTTGTCGTTTGCGCTGTTTACATCTGATCATATTAAGATCGTTTCTAAAATTGTGAAGAAGGACAAACCCCCTAATTTCTGAAACAGTGTCAAGCAGAGAGAGAGACAAACCTTAGCTCGTTGTAAGACAATGAGAATGAAGACGGTAGCACGTGGAATGAAACCTCTAAAATAATTTTAAACAAGCGCGAAATCGCAATAGTTTGTGGCACGCGGTCTATTTTTACCACTCCAATCATGAGTCACCTCCCCTGGCTTTTCAATAATTTTAATCTGTAAACCAGAATGTTATCTCTGCACCCTTTCGTAACTTTTTATATCTTTTGGAAAACATTTAAAACTATGTATCCTATCGCATACTCGTCGTGTCTGTTGTAGTGTCTGTATTACATATGTTTATTATTTTGTACGCTTTTAAAATACATCATTTTAAAGAGCGGCCAGAAGTGTAGCCTCGATTTGAAGTGCGACAATTTTGTCAAAATGTGCGACAATTTTGGACAGACCGACCGACCGACAGACCGACAAAGTGAGTTATAGGTTTGTGGCTTGAGCCACAAACAAAAACAAAACCGTTATCTACGTGTTGTTTTTCTTCTTCATCTTATACGCAGTTTCTAGCCTCACATTCTAGCCTGGAATATCATCGTCATGGTAGCCGCGTAATAGGATGTGATTTTTGTTTTGAATGAAAATCCGTTTAACCCTTTCACCGCCAGCCATATTTCAGCCAAAGATTTCCACTAAATGTATCTGGGTAGAGAACAAAATCCATCTGCAGTATTGGGGATTCTTCTGTGACATATATAAAATAAGTTCTACCCTTACTTCCCGAAACTAAGACAATAGGGTCTTTGGATAACAGACCCCAATTTGATGCCTTTTAGTGACATATAAGTTAAATCACTGTGGTGCTAAAATGCGACTTTGGCGGCGAAAGGGTTAACGTCCTCCGGTCTGAAACAGACACACATATGGGACATTAGTAGATATAAAGATGTTGGGAACGATCCTGGAGGCAATGCCCGGAAGCAGTGCAACTCCAGGAAAGTCCCGAATTTTGAACGATACAGATGTACATGCCACATATAGTATGCTTTTACTAACTGGAGTTAGTATAACTTTGATTTTTGTTTTGAATGAAAAAAGAATGAAAAATGGTGTTTTACGTCCTCTCTCGGTCTGGAACAGACACATATATGGGACATTTGTAGATACAAAGATGGTGGGAACGATACTGGAGGCAATGCCCGGAGGCAGTACAACACCAGTAAAGTCCCGATTTTGTAACAATACAGATACGTGTAGCAGTAACCACGCCTCGGTTAAACCTCATCGGCTATGGTACCGCCACATTAAAGTAATTTGTTTGATTTTTGTTTTCAAATTCAAACAACTGTATTTCTCCCTGGGGAAATGAAAGTAAACCGAAAGTGTACTCCGTTTGGTCATTAATTGTTCTGCAAAGCGATCTTCTTTCTACACGTTTTATTTGACAAGCATAACTTTTAGCTACTTTTCGTGTTAAACAAGTGCGAAATCGCAATAGTTTGTGGCACGCGGTCTATTTTTACCACTCCAATCATGAGTCACCTCCCCTGGCTTTTCAATAATTTTAATCTGTAAACCAGAATGTTATCTCTGCACCATTTCGTAACTTTTTATATCTTTCGGAAAACATTTAAAACTATGTATCCTACTTATACTCATCGAAAGAAGCACCGCATACTCGTCGTGTCTGTTGTAGTGTCTGTATTACGTATGTTTATTATTTTGTACGCTTTTAAAATACATCATTTTAAAGAGCGGCCTCAATTAATTTTGAAGTGTAGCCTCGATTTGAAGTGCGACAATTTTGTCAAAATGTGCGACAATTTTGGACCGACAGACAGACCGACCGACCGACAAAGTGAGTTATAGGTTTGTGGCTTGAGCCACAAACAAAAACCCACACCACCCACCTGAAATAAAAGGCCCATTCAATCAAACCTGAGCCTGTATTCACGTTGAGATAGCATGAGACTTAGCATGATGCTAACTTTGAAGCTCTTCCAATGTCCTATAGGATTTAATATGACTTTTGGAAGAGCTTCTAAGTTAGGATGATGCTAAGTCTCATGCTATCTCAACGTGAATACAGGCCCAGGACAGTTAAATCATTTGAGACACGATTGGACAAACTATGGCCCAACGAGCCTGAGCCTTTCAAATATAATACAGAAGAAGATCACCCAACGCGAGTTTTCAACTGGGAGCCGACGTCAGAGGCCGAGGAAGGCCTATTGTCGGAAGAGTTCCTGTGATATCCTGTGATTTGGACAAAGCACAAACATCTGCCAAGGCACACAACTCTATTTCAGCTTCTGTAGAGGAAGGGACCCAAATGTCGGACGGCTCCTAAGCGCGGACGGTATTTTTTATTTTTTTTATTAATTAGACAACGAAGTACTGTGGCCAAATGATGCCTTCTAATAATGCAGCTATATAATATGAGTTCATGAATTAGAAAGGCTTCTAGTGAAAAGTATTAATCATTTTCCAAATGAAAGCTTCTAATTCTAAATGACTCAAATGAAATTTACGTAATTTTGGTTATATGTTGAGTCTTGTTTCCAAAGAATAAGAATGCTTTTCTGATTAAGAAAAATATGACAGTGCGGTGATTTAATGTCTTCTTCATTTCTTAGTACTATTGGTTGATATCAACTAGTCCTTGATTTGCTTTAATGTTAAGCTTTCCAGGGGTAGGTGTCACTGTCCGGACTTTGGACTCCAGGGGACCTAATGTCGGACAGTTTAGATTTTGTTTTTTAATGTCGACTAACTTTTTTCTCGTTTGGAGATTATGAGACCACAATTAGCAGGAATACAGAACATTGTCTTCTCTATTCAGTGTAGTCTTTGACATTTGTGTCACGTTATTTATGTTGGAGCGTTTGGCAGAATTATGTCGCTTCCTGACATTTGGGGCTCTTACACTGGGAAATGATTTAGAGAAAACACACACAACCTTGCTGTACTAATCTACACTTCATTGTTATTGGTCCAGCAGTTTAGGCGCTAGAACGTGGGGCATAATACGTTTCACATGCGGACAGACAGACGCAGGCAGAAACACACAGACAGAGACAAAACACACGCACGCACGCACGCACGCACGCACACACACACACACTCACACAACACTCGCGCGCACAAATACACACACGCACACACACATACACATTGAAACACACCCCAACACACACATATTGACGCGCGAGCACACACACACACACACACATTGACACGCACGCGCACACACACACATACATACACACACACACACACACACACATTGAAACACACACACACACACATATTAACGCGCACACACACACACACACACGCACACACGCACGCACGCACACACACACACACACACACACACTCACATATTGACGCACACACACACATACTGACGCACACACACACATACACACACACACACACACACACACATATATATATTGACGCACACACATACACACACACACACACGTACGCGCGCGCGCACGCCTTGTCTGGTTGTACAAACAGATCTGTGCCTACCTATCTGTGGTGGGACAGTGCTCAAAGATTCTAAAAGGGTAAGATGGACTACTTAAGAGTTACAGCGAACCGGGCTGATAGAGTTATCGTTAGTGGGGTACAACCATTCACAACGGCGGCTATCCAAAAACGCAGACTGGAATTTGAACGGAGAATTCAACTGGCCTATCGACGTGTCAATGTGTCACGTTTAAAAGGGACATAACCAGTGTTTCTGTCCTGACTACTCATATAGGGAAAAGAGACCGGATGCTTGTCTTCCCCTATATACAGTCTTATGAACAAATTATACCACAAAACACTACCAACCCTCCATGCACTGTACAAATGTGGCTTGAAATGGCTTTATAGCTTAAAATGCCACTGTTAATAGTGGTGGATCCATAAAGGATGCCAGTGGTTCTACCCATAATGGTGGGAGATAATATATTTTGTGTAAGAAACCACAAACACCACTAGGATATAAGTACACTTTTTGAAATTTAAGCTCTGTGTTGTGAAAAGAATAAAATAAAATAAAAGTAAAAGATTGTGCCGGTTTACTTTTTGTCCCAATGGGGGGGGGGGGGGGGGGGGGGGGGGGGGGGGGGGGGGGGGGCAGACAGTGTATGAGCATGGTACATAGAGAGATCTCTTTCGAATTATGGAATTCTCGTCAGTATGTATATCTGCTAACATGTACTATCTTGTGGATCAACCCTAACAGAAAAACATTTCTAATAAAAGAATGGTGTCTTCTCTGCGCTAGGCCGAAAAGTCCACAATTTAAGCAAACCAGCACAAGGTGAAAAGAAAAATGAAGAACATTTTAGGTAAAATAGATAAGTTATTAAAATGCGGAAATTGCGATTTGAAAAATTGAATACATGTGGGTAGAAAGAGCCAACCACTGAGGTGATCCTCTAATTAAAGGGATGCAAGTAAACCTTGTAGTGTAGCTACTCCCTGAACCCAACATGTAAAGAGCTGGAAAGTCAGTGCATAAAGAGTTGGCAGTGGATCCAATATTGGATGCCTGTGGCACACACCGAAGTGGGATATAATTATGAACAAATTATACCACAAAACACTACCAACCCTCCATGCACCGTACAAATGGCTTTATAGCTTATAGCTTGAAATGGCTTTATAGCTTAAAATGCCACTGTTAACCCCTTGACTGCCAGAGAAAACAAAAGAAAAAATCATTGGGCAAATCATGCCATGAAAAAAGACAACTGATAGAGCCAATCTGGCAAAATGGTCTGGGGATGTTACTCTCTTGACTGTGTTAGAGCAAAGCCAGCATATCAGGGTTATTCCTCTTCATCTGATGACGCCATCAGTGATGTCATCAGGTCAGTACGTGATACGTTGGTGGCAGTCAAGGGGTTAATAGTGGAGGATCCATAAAGGATGCCAGTGGTTCTCACCATAATGGTGGGAGATAACTATATACAGTCTTTGCAGTGCTTTGAATTATGGACGACTTCATTAGCCCTTGTAATTTACTTGCCTCGCTGAACTTTGATTCGTTTTCTAGCTGCAATGAAAAGAGAACACTGGACACTGAACACTGAACGAGTTGAACGAATTGGCCTTTGGCCCATGTCACTGGGGATGGTTACAAAAATGTGGGTTAATTATCATTGGTTTCAAATTACATGCACGTGCACAAATAACGTATTCAAACAATTACTCAAACAGGCTCGCGCATTTGATACACACGGAACCATGATTCACTGAAGAATATTCAAATAACGTACTCTGATTGCCTTATCTAAATACACAGCCAAACCGTAAAACCACAGATTTGTTTTTGCATGCCAACCATATAAAGTCAGTCTAAAGAGAGGTGGACTATTATAATATTTAGCTCAGGGATAATATGGTGTTGCCTTAGGTTACCACACGTGGGACATCGTAGCACAAAATGGACCTCTGTTTCTGTGTGGGACTCCCAGAATGGGCATGCCAACGCTGGGTTCACATTAGACGCGTAAGTTCCGTACGGAAAACCCTAAATAAGTGGAAGAAAGAAGGATAACAGTTTACGCATATAGGGGAAATTCGGACACGTGCGCAAATCTTTTTCCTTCTTTGTTTCACTTATTTATGGATTGCGCACGGGTTTCCGCACGGAATATCCGCTTATGTGTGTACACGGCCTAAGTTTTCCTCTCTTACATTTATTCTGAAACGTAATTTGTAATGAAACGAGAGAAGGGTATAGAGACGGGTAAGTGGGTGTCTGGTCTCTTTTGTGGTTGGCAGGGGTGGTAGTGGTGGTGGTTGTGGTGGTGGTGGGGTGGGGGGAGGGACGGGAGGGAGTGGGTGTTAACTGAAAGACAAGGCAGTCCATATGTACTTTCCATAATTGTGAAGCATGCTTATCCAGTATTCATTAGGGAAGAAAATTTAATTTTGTTTCTGCAGTGTTTTTAGCGTATAGTTTGGTTGTGTGATCGCTTGTGTGACTGGGTACACGCACACACGTCACCAATACACCGGGGAGAAATGAAATAA
>CM065692.1:43694128-43696628 GCA_017654935.2 Phymorhynchus buccinoides | reverse complement strand
CGAGTTTCGCTTGGACAAGGTGGGGGGGGGGGTGGGGGGGGGGGGGGGGGTGTAAAAATGGAAGGACGAGCAGTATTGATTTAAAGTATAAATTTTTGGGTCTTTGTCGGTACAATTGTCATACTTACTCGGAAAACACACGCATCAATTCATAAACAGCTCTTTAATTAAATGGGAGTCAATACACCAACACTAGGTCAGACAGAAACCCTGACATTTTTGTATAAAAAATGACACTAAACGTTCGCCACAAAATAATGTCCATTGTAATAGTTCACACACAAACAAATGTAATCAGAAACAAAGAAACAAACCAACAATAAAATAAACTCTTGTGTGTATTAAGAGGCTTCGTGAGCTTCAACTATGTTTGTAAAAAAAAAAGAGTGAAAAAAAAGTAATCTATAAACAAATAAAAAAAACTCTTTGATTAAAGGGGCACCCTGACGGATGAGTTTTTGCAAGAAACACGTCGAGATCACCAGAAAGACAGCCTTTTCAAGGATCGGAACACTCACTTTGCTCTGGTTTCTTATAAATCAAACCGTCAAAACGGCGATTCCTCCGGAGAGAAGCCATTTTGTACGGGGTGCATGGAGGCCACTCAAGAGTGGTTGAAGCTTTTTCTTTTTAGTGCTGCAGTAAAACAAAAAAAAGAGCTGTTTCCTTTGTTGTGAGCGAAACCTCTTTTGGTAAACTGTAAATAAAAAGGCTTGTGTTGTGGACACATTTTGTGATTTGGTCTATTCAGGAACATACATTTTTGTTTATACCCTGGTTGGTTTGTTCAGCCCGTCGTACAGGGCGAAAGCCGATACGCGACGTGAAAACTGAACTTCCACATGATTTGGTCTAAGCGACCCAAGCGGCCATTAGAAAAGAGAAGGCTTCTCTTTCAATGAAATAATCTGACTTCCAGCACCTCCGCCAAGGAGGAATCGCCGATTTGACGGTTTGATTTGTAGGAAACCAGAGCAAAGTGAGTTTTGCGATCTCTGTAAAGGGTGTTGTCCTGGTGATCTCGACGTGTTTCTTGCAAAAATTCGTCCGTCAGTGTGCCCCTTTAAGAGAAGAAGAAAATCACAATTCACCAAATTTGTTTTACTGATCCAGGCCTTCTGCCCATGTCAGAGGGAAGGGGGATTACAAAAGGGGAAAAAAATTCAACAATGAAAACAAATCACAAGAGAGTAGGAAAGAAGGGGAGAAAAAAAGAAAAAAAAAGAAAACAAGTGCAACCCCGAGCGGCTGCAAAGTCCCCTCGCAGCATCGCCGAGCTACTCCGAAATCGGAATGTGTCGGCTGTACACATACATACAAACGCATCAAATCAGCACGTAACTACATAAAAACGCATAAAAACAGCACGTAAGTGAATAGTTTTTTTATATATAGCCTTGGGGTTCGGACCCGTGATTTGAGCGCGCGCGATCATGCGCACACGCGCGCACAAAACATTCATGACAACTGTGTTATAGACCATTCATCAAGAAAACGTTGTGAAAAAAACTGCATTAAAATACATGCAAAACTTCGCGAGATATTAGCGATTATGTGTGTTTCGGGGTTTGAACCCCGTAACTGGCGCGACCTTGACCTTAATGTAAAAAACTAAATACATCAGTGGATAGCTTGCATCTTGGCAAACTAGTATACCAAATTTGATGATGATAGACTGAATAGTTTTTGAGAAAAACGGACGAATAGCCGGACGGACGGAGGCACGCCGGACGGACGGACGGACACCGGACGGACGGACCAGACAAAAACAATAGCTCCCCGAAAAGCCAAACAGACAAAATAAAGAAGAAAAATTGGGAAGGGGCCAAGGTTGTGGGGGGGGGGGGGGGGGGGGGGGGGGGGTTCGTCAACAAACCTTTTTAATGACCCACCACGCCGATGTAAGAGAGACAAATAGGGGTTTTACGCCTTCTTGGCCAAATGGCCATATGGGGCTTTTGAAATTATAAAGCTCCGAACAGAAAAGAGGATTTTACTATGGACACAGATATTGTAAACGTTTTTCTTTTTTTCTGTGTGTAATGTGCACACTCTTTCAAATTTCGTACTTCCAGATTTTTGAGTACGGATTGCGTATGGGTTTTCGCGCGGAACTTCCGCGTATATCATTCTGTACACAGCCGTAGGCCGTGTACACACATAAGCGGATGTTCCATGCGGAAACCCGTGCCCAATCCATAAATAAGTGAAACAAAGAAGGGAAAAGATTTGCGCACGTGTCCGAATTTCCCCTATATGCGTAAACTTTTATCCTTCTTTCTTCCACTTATTTAGGGTTTTCCGTACGGAACTTACGAGGAACTAATGTGAACCCGCTTAGTCTAAAAGAGCGAAATATGACCCTTGGTCATTTTCCGGCTGATCAGAGAAGCTTGGATTGCTGATGAAAGATTATGATAGTCTCCACCATACGTGAGCTCTAACGAAGTGTTAACTTCACACGGGGTTTTGCAAACCATGGCATCAAAACGAGGCACAC
>CM065692.1:43669128-43686628 GCA_017654935.2 Phymorhynchus buccinoides | reverse complement strand
CTGGGTCGATGGACACTGATTTGAACGCAAGGAAGCATTTTAACGTAACGTTGTTCCCCTTTTCTCAGTCATATAGAACAGCAGATGATAGGCGCAAGCATTTGTCGACGAAAACTCGCATAATATGTGACCCGTTGCCACAAAATGAGTCGTGTTGTCCCTAGCTCACTTACCCCCCTATAGGGGCAATTTTATGTGGAAGGGGTCAAATCATCAATTCTCCTACAAGAAAATAGTCTTCTGACCAATGCCCAGTCTGGGTTTAGTTCCTAAAGATTCGACAGATTTTCAGCTTCTTAGTATATATGATGATCTATGTAAGTCTCTAGACTCACGAACAACTACTCAGGTTATCTTTTTTGACGTTTCCAAGGCATTTGAAAAGGTCTGGCACCAGGATTTAATACATATAAGCTCTCAGCAATTGGCATCAGAGGAAATTTATAAAACTGGCTTCGTGACTATTTACATAACTGTGCTCCAGTTGTGGTATTAAAAGGATACAAGTCACTGTACCTACCATTGTCTGCTGGTGTCCCCCAGAGTTCTGTCCTTGGTCCACTGTTATTTTCAATTTTGCATCAACGATATTGTTAATGATATTGAATCTGTTATTAAACTATTTGCAGACGATACAAGTATGTATCTGAGCTTAGAAAATTGTCGTATAAGGACATATATCTTAAACTCTGATCTTGAAAAGATATCCACGTGGGCCAGAATCTGGAAAGTTAAATTCAACCAATCTAAAACTGAACTCATGACTATTTGTAATCGAACTATGCCCCATACACTCCCACTAAAATTCGAAGATGTTATATTGGTAGAAAAAGACAATCATAAACACTTAGGTGTCACAATCCAAAACAACTGTAAATGGGATTCTCATGTTCAGTCTATTATATCTAAATGTCGGATTCTTATTTCATGTCTACGCTCTTTTAAATACAGACTTAGTCGTAAATCTCTTGAAATCATGTACAAATATTTGATTATGCCACATTTTGATTTTTCTGATATTGTATGGGATAATTGTAGTTGCAAACAGTTTGATGATTTGGAAAAGTGACATTTAGATGCTTTGAGAACCATTGTAGGTACAGTTAGAGGAACGAGTCATGAAAAGCTGTACACCGAGTCTGGATTTACTTCTCTAAGGGAGAGGCGCCGTAGGCATAAGATCATTCTGTATTTTAAACTGGTTAGCAATCTTGTTCCGCCACATCTAGCTGATCGCTTACCTCCACTTACCTCCTCTGTAAATCCATACCACCGTCGTCATCCTTTAGAGAGATATATACCCTCTTGTAGAACAGAGCTATACAAAACTTCTTACTTTCCCTCAACTTCTGTTCTCTGGAATAACTTACCTGAAGATATTAAGCAGTCTGACTCTCTTAGTCTTCTTAAACGCTTTCTGAGTAGAAATGATAGTGCTGTACCAGGACAGGACAGGACATCTGAAATGCTTCTGTGTCGACTTAGATTGGGAATGAGTGACCTAAATCACCAGGCATATTACTAATAACTCTGAATGTGAATGTGGATTCGAAAGAGAATAAAGATGCTGCCCACTTTCTGACTAACTGTCCACTCTTTCCAAACTGGCGTGCCCAGACAATTGATCTTCTTCCTGATGATGTAAAGAGCAATACCCAGACACTTCTGTCTTGGGAGAGCCGACAAACATTTCCATGAAAATGTTCAAATTCTTCAGATGGTTGGAAAGTTCATATGTGATACCAACCCGTTTTCATACGAATAAATGCATTTTTGTCTATGACTGATTAAATGTTCTATTCTACGTAAATAAACTTGACCCTGATTATTAATGATGATGAAACACGTTTGACCTTAAGATTTGACTAATCGCGTACAATTGTTTGCCCCATTTTTTTTCTTTTGATTACGCTTTTTCGTTTACGTTTATTCTTACACGTGTGTTTGTAAATGTTGTACCTTTGTACGTTTACTTTTTACATAGTATCTATTGCCTTCTTTGTTAAATATTTTTTCCATGATGATTCTTGTTAATTAATTATGCAGCTGTTCTTTTGTAATTTGTAAATGTGTTGAGTACGCCCATAAGCTTTAGCTTGTTGTACTCTTGCGCTGAGATATATTTGTATCTGCATGAAATTGTGTTAATCAAAAGTTGTTTTAAATCAAATCATCAATTCTCAGATTGTGACAGATTATTTGACAGCTGGTCTTTCTCGACCTCTTACAGAAGTATCGAAGTGTACGAACAATCCTTTCTGCCTTAAAAGTGTTTACAAACCAACAATCAGAAACATTTGGTGGTTTTGTACACATTTTAAAACTTTCTGGTTACAGTTTCTCATTTCGCGGATTCCCTCAGTATACGACTTCAAATCTTCTATAACTTTGGAACAAATAGTTCGATTTACAAAATGTTTGGTTTTTGGAGAGCTCTTTCAATGCAGACTAATGTTTTGTTAATAACTCAATATTGACCCCAGGGACACCACGACTCATATTTTGGTGACAGGTCACGTACGTAAAATAAGAAGAAGAAGAAGAAGAAGAAGAAAAGAAAGTCTAACCGTGTTGTCAATCCACACATACTGAGCACATGGGTCAGGCGGCAGTGTGGTCCAGTTTCCAGTGTCCAGCTGACAGCTGACCAGTGGAGAGTTGTCCGTGGTCAACACGTGGTCCCAGGCACACGCGTTGTCACCATCCAGTGATGATGACGTCACTCGCCAGTACTCGACCGTGGCGTTTAGAGGTTGAGGCGCATCCGAAAGTTTGCAGTGAGACTCTGAAACATGTTTTGTTAGTATGTACTGCTAATTTCCAAATAACTATTGATAAACACTTCCATAAACGAACTACGGAGTGTTTTACCTAACACATCAATATTCTTTAAATCAAAAAGAAACAAGCACGAAGCTGTCAACTACTTTGTATACTAAACAAAATTACAATCGTATGGAATCGCCCAATACTACTACTACTACTACTACTACTACTACTACTACTACTACTACTACTACTACTACTACTACTACTACTACTACTACTACTACTACTGCTACTGCTGCTGCTGCTGCTGCTGCTACTACTACTACTACTACTACTACTACTACTACTACTACTACTACTACTACTACTACTACTACTACTACTACTACTACTACTACTACCACTACTACTTCTACCACTACTACTAGGCCCTACTCCTGCGGCAGCTGCTACTGCTACTACTACTACTACTACTACTACTACTACTACTACTACTACTACTACTACTACTACTACTACTACTACTACTGCTGGTGCTGCTGCTACTACTACTAGTGCTGGTGCTGCTGCTACTACTACTACTACAGCCGTCGCTTTCACCACAGTATTGTGAACATACTTTTTCCATAATATATAAAGCAGTCCCTGTCGTTTCCGATTGTGCCTGCCATATAGCTATGGAGGAAACGGCTAGCCCCAAATATTAATAGTCAAAAATAAAGAAACAAGCAAAGAAGATATTAAAAAAAAATAGCCAAAACAAAATCAGCAAAAAAAAACCCACTACCGCAACAACAATAAAAACAACAACAAAACGGACGAAACCATAAAACAGACAAGTATGACAGGGACGGGCAGATAGACAATGAGACAGACACAGAGACAGACGGAAATAACCCGGTGATGCAAGTCACCTTTCGCGAAGACATTCAAAGGCGATCCAATGTCTCCCTCAACGAAAGGCCTGAAATATGGTTGGAGGTGACATTCGTTGGACGCGGAGGCAAAGGCTGCAGAAACACAGCTCTCCGTCATCAGGCATTCCAAAAGGCAGCGAGACTCCGAGGATGCTGATGTCAACGTCGCCTCGGAATCAACGACGGTTTGATGTTTCTCCGATTCCCACAGCGATGATGACGACGACGACGCAGCTGACGATGGCGTGATGGCGTCATTGATAATGGCGGCCGTCAGAAGGCAGGCTGCTGCAGTGAGGATGGAGCGGGGGTAGCGTGGTGACAGAGCGGATCCACTGGCCATCATCATGAGGTCTGACGATCTCAGCTACACTGAACTGTCTGGCTACTACACCGAGTCCTCTGACGTTATGTTCTGAGCGTAGCTACTGTACGCAGAGCATAATAGATCGATTTTTAAAGGTGGACCCTGACGGGTGAGTTTTTGCAAGAAACACGCCGAGATCACCAGAAAGACAGCCTTTTCAAGGATCGGAACACTCACTTTGCTCTGGCCACCTAGAAATTAAACCGTCAACACGGCGATTGCTCCTTGGCGGAGATGCCGGAGAGAGTAGCCATTTTGGAATGTGGTTGAAATGTTTTCTTTTTTTTTGTAGTGCAGTAAAAACAAAAGGAGCTATTTCCTTTGTTGTGAGCGAAATTCCTTTAAATAAACTGCATAAAATTAAAAAAAGGTTTGTATTGCGAACATTTCGTGCAAACAATTTGGCGGCCATTAGAAAAGAGACAGCACACGCCTTCTCTTTGGGTAAAATAATTTGACTTGCAGCACCTCCGTCAAGGAGGAATAGCCGATTTGACTGTTTGATTTATCGGAAACCAGAGCAAAGTGAGTGTTGCAATCTGTGTAAAGGGTGTTTTTTCTGGTGATCTCGACGTGTTTTTTTCCAAAAAACATTCCGTCAGGGTGCCCCTTTACAACAAAACAAAAAACACACAACTTTTTCTGCAAGAGCTAATTAACTACCCAGACAGCTCATGCATTCTAAAGTATGCAAGGATGTAATAAACCAGTTTATGGTTCCTGTCATGTTGCCATACCTCTATCAGGAAACACTGTCACTGGTTGGTTGGCTGGTGTCGTTCCTTGGCTTAAAGACTCCAGGGATCATCCCAACAGCCGAAGCAATTCAGCACTACGGTACAAATGCCTCAACTATGGATGAGAACATTACGTAAGTGACCGTTTTGGATTACCCCGCCACGTGGGCAGCCACACTCCGACTTCGGAGGAACACCGTCATTAAAACAAACCAACACCCAGGCATATAACAAGAACATTGGGCAAATTTTGATGTTAGGATTAAAGTCATGTTAAAGAAATGTACATGTACACATCATTTTGTGCAAAAGTTCCCTGTAACTGAACAAGCGCGAAATCGCAATAGTTTGTGGCACGCGGTCTATTTTTACCACTCCAATCATGAGTTACCTTCCCTGGCTTTTCAATAATTTTAATCTGTAAACCAGAATGTTATCTCTGCACCATTTCGTAACTTTTTATATCTTTTGGAAAACATTTAAAACTATTTATCCTACTTATGCTCATCGAAAGAAGCACCGCATACTCGTCGTGTCTGTTGTAGTGTCTGTATTACGTATGTTTATTATTTTGTACGCTTTTAAAATACATCATTTTAAAGAGCGACCTCAATTTGAAGCGTAGCCTCGATTTGAAGTGCGACAATTTTGTCAAAATGTGCGACAATTTTGGACCGACGACCGACAGACAGACAGACAGACAGACAGACCGACCGACCGACCGACCAAGTGAGTTATAGGTTTGTGGCTTGAGCCACAAACAAAAACAAACATGACTTGCATGTCGGGATTTCGGACACAAAAATACAGCTTAACTTGTTTGAGGAATAGGGCATTTGCCACGTGAGGACGACCTTGAACTTCACAAAATACAGCTTAACTTGTTTGAAGAATAGGGCATTTGCCACGTGAGGACGACCTTGAACTTCACAAAATACAGCTTAACTTGTTTGAGGAATAGGGCATTTGCCACGTGAGGACGACCTTGAACTTCACAAAATACAGCTTAACTTGTTTGAGGAATAGGGCATTTGCCACGTGAGGACGACCTTGAACTTCACAAAATACAGCTTAACTTGTTTGAGGAATAGGGCATTTGCCACGTGAGGACGACCTTGAACTTCACAAAATACAGCTTAACTTGTTTGAGGAATAGGGCATTTGCCACGTGAGGACGACCTTGAACTTCACAAGATACAGCTTAACTTGTTTGAGGAATAGGGCATTTGCCACGTGAGGACGACCTTGAACTTCACAAAATACAGCTTAACTTGTTTGAGGAATAGGGCATTTGCCACGTGAGGACGACCTTGAACTTCACAAAATACAGCTTAACTTGTTTGAGGAATAGGGCATTTGCCACGTGAGGACGACCTTGAACTTCACTGAGTTGAATTTAGAGAGTTGAATTAGAAAGGTCAGCGTAACTCGGGCAGAACGAGTGCGGGCAAATTAGTAGTTTAGCATAGAGAAAGAACACTCGTGGCAAATGCCCTATTGCTCGCTCACTATTTCCAGTAACTTGTTTGTTGCTTGTTTGGTAGGATTGCTTTAGTTCTAAAACAAGCCAATACAGCTTGAACATTTTTTAAAAACTTCGACAAGGATGTGGTATGTTTTAATAAATGATGACTTAATAGACGATTTTTGGAGAGAAAAAAAACTAGGGGAGAGCACAACGCCAAATTAGAATTGCTTACCTCCATTACTCGGTCAAATACCATAGCAACAATGCAACAATGGCGTCGAAGCTTGAAACTGCATGGGCGTCCGGTATCCACAAACTGAGAGAGCTTGCAAAATGTGACGTAAAAATATAAATGACATCAATTTTAAAATGACGCACGGCGTTCTAAGTGATGCAAGTCTAATCAAACACACGAGCCGAGAGCTGGGGATCTACCTGTAGGTAGAGTAGGCCTAACTCCCCCTGTTTGACGGATAGAATTAGGCAAGATCACTCCCACACACCATGACATAACTCCCCTTAATTATTTCTGAACAATTACTATTGAAGGATGTGTTTATATATATGTTTGTTGTTTTAGTTTTGAGGACGTGTTTTCTCTTAAAAACCCTTTCATCGCCACTGTCGCCTCTTGGCACCACAATGATTTAACACCCATGTCACTGAAAGGCATCAAAAGAGGGTCTGGTATCCAGTGACCTTATGTTCTTAATTTTGGGAAGTAAGGATATTTCCTATTTTAAATGCATGTCACAGAGGAATCCCCAATTTTGCAGACATAATCTTTTCTATGCCCAGGTAAGTGAAATGGAAAGTTTTAGCTGAAAAATGGCTGGTGTTGAAAAGGTTAAGTTTGTAGAATAATATGGCGACTTCCAGCTTCGCTATGCGTTCTCACGTTCTACGGAAGACATTGCCCAGAAGACTGTTTCGACCTAGAGGACTTTAGGAAAGTTGATGTTGGTCCCCTTGGGCCAGCTATCCCTGCGAGGCAAGAACGCTAACAACGACAACGTTGTACAATGATCAGTGACCGCAAAATCATTGTATAATTATACACCTTGGTCTTTGAAATGTTTGCGGAAGATCATCTGCCACACGGTACTCACACCTTACTCTTGGCCCTAACTCCTCATTAAAGACCCACCAGATCACGTGTCAAAACCACGGGTTTCACGTGCTTTCCCTCTTATAGCTGCCAAGAAATCTGGTTTTGGCCAGGTTTAGCTCCCATACAAACGCCACCAAATTGAAAACGAAACATCATTTTAAAGAGCAGCCTCAATTTCAAGTTGGGGGCATTTGTATATGGGTCACAGCTACCCAGAAGAAAACCCAAGGGACTTAATCGTGGTGGGTCAGTGTATCTTTAAACTCAACTACTTTTAACCCAGCCTTTGAAATATCAGTTGTATCATCCATCTAGAAATCATAATCGTAATGGCGCTCGCAAAAAGGACGTATCCGTTGTATTTGTTTAGGTAAATATCGTCGGTGACATTCACAAACCTCATATCTCAATGTTGGTAGTTTTGAGAAAAACGAATTTAACTGTTTTAAAAAGTAACTGCGCTGGCCACAATTGATTAACTATGATGAATATGTTGTTTGAGATATTGCAAGTTAAGTCCTGCATTCTGTTAAAATTTACTGAAAACGGTTTTTTTAGACTTGAAAAGAACGAAGATACGAGGTTTTGTCCTTAACTAGATCTGAATTTGGGACTTACGAGTTTTTCTTCTATGTTCACAATATCGTTTACCCCAGATAGAAAGTCGTTAGAGATACGAGCTTTTGGTGGAAGGTGGCGGGGAAAAATGAAAAGAACTGACTATGTATCTAACTCAACCCCCCCAAAATCGAGATACGAGGTTTGTGAATGTCACCGACGATATGTTATATATGTTACATAAGAACGACAAGTTTGTAATGACACAATTGGTGAATGTTTTTGTTTTATTTAGTTGTATGTTGTTCTGTTGTTGCAATATGATAAACGTATTCACTGTTCCGGAGAATAATATGTTCATGAACGGGAACACATTTTGTTCTAGCTTAGTCATGTTTCATTGTTATTCCTTTTGCGGCCTTTCAAAATCAAAATACTGAAAAGGCTTCAAACTGCACCACGAAGGCCTGACTAATGTTCGTCTTTTTGTTTTAAACAAACAAAGTTGGATGAATGAATGAAAATCAGCTTAACGTCCTCCGGTCTGGAACACACAAAAAAGTCATATTGGACATTAGTAGATACAAATATAAAGATGGTGGGAACGATCCTGGAGGCAATGCCCGAGGCAGTGCAACACCAGGAACGTCCCGAATGAGTAACAATACAGATGCATAACTTATTGTGACAAAAATAAGTCCCACCAGGCTTCTATTAAGTAAGCTAGTGACAAATAGTCTGGGATGTTATGTCGTCTCGTTCAATATGTTTGCTAAAATTGATTTTTTGGTTTTGTTGAATTGCTTAGGGTACCCCAAACCTAAAACGCATAGGGTTCAAATTTTCCCCAGCCCTCTACCCCCTTTGGGGGAGGAGGGTGAACCTGGCCTATAAAACTCCTATATCAGGCAGAGTTCAGTTTTATTCTTTCTGTAATTTCACATACTGTTTGCCACACGTAGAACAAATTCAGGTTTTGAATGATTCTGGGTGACATTTTGATGCTTTCGTACTGCTCAGTAGTTACTAATACAAAGAAACTCTATGAAGAGCTGGACAACCGCGGGTCTTCAGAGTAAAGGTCACCCTCAATCCACGACCCACTGTTTGTGCCCTGAACTCCTTACACTTTGTGGGGGCCTGCCCACGCCCAGGTCATGACTCTTCTTACTGTTCAATAATCGATAGGATATGATTTTGGTGGCATTGTTTTATCTTAAGAACTATTCAAGAGGCAAAGCCTTCAAGGCTCACGTCTGATTTTTATTACTATAATACTGTTATGTAGACACTTGTGCATCTGAAAACAGAATGAATTTTTATTTTACTGTGTAAATTAAATTATTTCTGTGCATTAAATTACCCCTACCCCTTTCCCTCTTTCTTTAAAATTTAATTATATGTATGTTTATATATGCGCATGTAACATAGTGGAGCCCTATTTTTATTTTTGGCAAACAAGTAAAATTGAAAAGCATATTGACCAAGCTTTCAGAAAAACATAGTGACCAATCCCCTCCCTACCCCCCCCCCCCCCGCCGGGGTAAGGGGGGTCTACGGACACCTGTAGGTCTAAGCCTCTTAGAAAATTAATAATTGAAGTTGCGGAATTCGTAAGGCCATACTCCTGATCTGTTACTGTTTTAAACTGATTGTTCATGCGATAAAAACTTGTTCCACATCATCTACATTTCTGTTAAGATACTTTAGTCCTAATATTTAATTTTCGTTTCGTTAATTTACTCCCCCCCTCCTCTGCCACAAAGCAAAGGTCAAGGTCCCAGCTTGCACGCTCATCCATGGTCATATGGTGATCAATCGTCTAAGCCTAACATAGGATTCTGATCTGGATTCGTACGTCGAAGGCAGTGAAATCGACGAACACTGGATTTTCCGTAAATTTTTTCAAGACTGAAATGAATGTGGGCTAAATGTTAGGTACGTCGTCTTGATTATGAGGTAAGGCGTGATCTTTAGGCCTAGGCCTTGTTGTGTGTGCAATCGCCGGAAGTGGAAAAGTATTGCATGCGCAGAGATGATGCGCGAATGAACACGAACAACCGTTGTCAAAGGCGCAAATAAAACGAAACAACCGGGCCGTCAACGCCCAGACTCGGTACATCCATTTGTTACAGAAAATATAAGTTAACGACGTTAAAATGTACCTATGTATACACACCTGAAGTCTTGTGTTTCTTTTTAAACAGCGTTTTTGTATATCTAATGGAGAGTCTTCTTTCCAGTATCAGATCTGTACAGCACAACAGTAATCTCTGCAACAAATGATTGTATTTCTTATGCTCTTTGTAGATGCATCTGACTGCTTTGATCGTTGTGAGTTGAAGGCTCATAACAAATTATCAAAATCAAGTATCCTGCTAACTTTAACCCTCCAACGCCTTGTATTTTTAGAGAAAATTAGAGAAAACGACAATGTCAAAGTTTGGAGATTGCAAGGTTAAAGGTTGCACAACAGTAATCTCTGCAACAAATGATAGTCTTTCTTGTGTCCTTTATTGATGCATCTGACTACTTTGATCATCGTGACTTGAAGGCTCACGTCAAAATCAAATATCCTGCTAACTTTAACCCTCCAACACCTTATATTTTTATAGAGAAAACGACAACGTTAAAGTTAATGTTTGGAGAGTGCAAGGTTAAAGGTCGGACCACGGACGCAACACACACACACACACACACACACACATACACACAACCGAACACGTACAATACTATAGACTCACTGTGTTTTAAAAAACCCCGACGTGAGCCAACAATGGGTTTATGTCAGAGTCTAACATCCTCTCTGTGAAAACGGCAAATGGTACAATGTTATCATTATTAGCTTTTGTTTGTTCGTTTTAACAGACTTATAAGCCTACAATCTAAGATTAACTCTGGTGAGTTGGGGGAGGGGGGAGGGAGGGAGGGGGTGTCGTCAGTTCTTATGACGCTGTTATTAAAATTGATTCCGTTCTGAATAAGGTTTTCATAGGCCGGATTTTCCCCCTCCCCGCAAAGAGGGCAGGGGGCTCGGACAATTTGAACCCTATGTTTGTTTTAGGTTTGGGGTGCCATTACCAATGTAACAAAACCACACACACACAAAAAATCAATTTTAGTAAACATATTGAGCGAATCCCTATTTTCACTACATAGCAACCTGCACTAAAAGCGTTCCGGGTCACCTGACACGTTGCGTGTCTTTACAAACAGCTAACTGAGGACTAACGGATATACACGAGTGAACAAAACTGTGTCTATTATTCATTCAAACATCAATCGTCACTAATGAACTTGCTTTACAAATGTTGCTGTCCATTCAACTGACATTCTTCTGACATCAGGACACAATCATAACCCTTTCCACTTCGCAGGATATTTGATTTGGACGTGAGCCTTCAAGTCACGATGATCAAAGTAGTCAGATGTATCAATAAAGAACACAAGAAAGACTATCATTTGTTGCAGAGATTACTGTTGTGCAACATTTAACCTTGCAATCTCCAAACTTTAACATTGTCGTTTTCTCTAATTTTCTCTAAAAATACAAAGCCTTGGAGTTCCAGTTCGGCCTTTGGCCGAAAACAATAAAATGCATGTGCAGAAACAAGAGTTCCATCAACGCTCATCACCGGTTGTTTAATTAAAAAAAAGCCGTACATAAAGCCCAGTGATGGTTGTCCGAGTAAGCAGTGTAAGAGTAGGAAGATATACCCTAGGCTTAATATTAAGTGAACCGTAACGTTTTGGGAGTAGTATACGCTTCACCTATATTTTGCACATTTTGCAGTTACAGGCTTCAAATTTGGTAGGTTGGTAGACGGTCTCAGGGTCATGAGTGATGCAACATATTTATTATCTTGATGACCTCTGTCTGTGTGTGTGTGTGTGTGTGTGTGTGTGTGTGTGTGTGTGTGTGTGTGTGTGTGTGTGTGTGTGTGTGTGTGTGTGTGTGTGTGTGTGTGTGTGTGTGTGTGTGTGTGTGTGTGTGTGTGTGTGTGTGTGTGTGTGTGTGCGTGTGTGTGCGTGTGCGTGCGTGTGCGTGTGCGCGCGCCTGCGCCCGCGTGTGTGCATGTGTGTGCGTGCGCGCGTGTGCATAATTATTTGTATGTGGTGTATATGTGCGGGCATGCATGCTTGTGGGTGTATGTGTGCAGGCGTGCATGCTTGTGTATGTGTGGATGCGTGTGTGAAAGCCGCACACATCCTTTCTTTTACAACATAAAAATATGTTTCATTTTACTCAAAATATTCAGTGTTCTTTATTTTGAGCTTCTTTAAAAAACACAAAAAAACCACTCAAGTATTCTGTATTTCTAATGCATTAACTTTTAAATCCTTAAGACCAGTAGAACGGTGCCAGCAAATGTTCGAGATTTATCATTCATAACTTTTTTATCCAATGTTTGGATACTATCTCAATTGCCGGCCCTCATTGGCCGTGCCTGTTTTTCTTCTATGTTAAAATTTCAGAACAATAGTATCATGTTCATTATTCTACAACATATTTTTAATATTTCTATTTCAATCAAGTGCTGCTTTGGTTTTTGAGGGCGCTTAACTTAAATGCAAAGATGAAACCTCTCTACTATGAGAGATCGTCTTTCATAAGTGAATAGACTATATCAATCTGCAGTGGATCTATTACCTTATGAAAGACGGCCATCCATGTGATTTGTTTTTGCATGCGATTTGTGTGTGACTGATGAGGAAGGAAGGGGGCGGGGAGGGGGGTACATTTTGACCAAATGACAACTTTTTCGTAGCCACTGGGTTTAACGTGTACTAAGTGCATGGGCATACGGGACCTCGGTTTATCGTCTCATCCGAAAGACTCCACGTTCAGACCGTAAAGCCTAGTGTAAAGTGAGAGGAAAAAATCCCCTGTACCCAGGTTCGAACTCGGGTTTACTTGACATGAGGCGAACGCGATACCTCTACTCTACACCATGCGATGATTCCTCCAAGAAAAGATTGTGTATCATCTCCAAATCATTTGCACATAACCACATTGACTGTGACTGGGCCTTATAACGTGAGGAATGGTATATTTGTTTAAAAAACCCAACAACTATAAGTATAATATAAAACGTATATAAATATATTAAATAGGTATTTTCATATAATTTCGCCTTTTGTTTAAATAAAAACAACCACACACACATACGTGCATGTTGTTTAAACATCATCATAAAATAAATGGTTAGAATCCATGTAAACAAACAAATGGTTTGGTTTAGGCTTTTATTATGGAAGTCAGTATAAATATCGACACAGAATAAGCCAATATAAACTTAAATAAGATTTAAAATAACCAAACTAATATACTTTGGTAAAAACTTCTAAATATGGTTCATATTAAACCCCATGGACAAGATTTGAAACATAACTCAAACAAGTTTCCAAAGATACAGGTTATAGGTTCATATACCTATAGCTAAAGTTAAATTATAAACATTTAATCAAACTAAATTCTAATCACAACAAATTAAAACAAAGTCGAAATTAAAACCCAGAAGAAACGGTTTAATGATAAAAAAAAACACAGAGCAAAACAAAACACGAAATATAATTTCGACTTTGTTTTAATTTGTTGTGAATTTAATTGAACCCAGCAGTCATCTTCGTTTCTTCACATTCTTTAAATTCTAATCGTAACTTTAAAAACACCCCACTTTTTCACTACAAGTGAAATGGAAATTATAAAAAATATTGTTTTATTACTATAATAATAAATTTGGTTTAAATAGATGCTAATAACGTCTATAGGTCAGTATAAATATAAGACCAGACATTAAATAAACCTTATAATGTAGGACTTGACATAATTTTATTAATAAGTTATTATATTTACCCATGACTAAAATTAAGACTCAAATGGAACTGTATAGTCCTGTACATAGTGGTATTATTTCAATGTACATAATTATGTTATGTACATACAAATTATTTAATCTTTTTTTAAAAATGTATGACCATTCAGCAGTCTAGCACTGCTCTGTTATGGGTTATAGGTTTAATTTTGTAACAAGAAAACATTGTTTTTAAAACATTAAGTCCTAAGACCATTTGGTCACTAATTTTACAAAGTGGACTTAGATGTAAATATTGTAAAAAATCATCCAAAGAAGGCCTTTGCCTCTTTTTAAAATGATTTTAATAATAAAGCTCTTTTGGAGCACAAAACATTTTTAACTGTAGCCCTGGTTTTTTGTTTAAACTATAGGCTCCCTCTAAGCTGCCAGACATATAAAAGCTAATATCTTTTAAAATATAAACATTTTATCACAAACATAAAAAACTAAGACTTCTTCACAAATTTTTTTCAACATTTTTCTATACATTTGTTTTCTAAAAAGAAACTTATAAAATGTGAAAAAAACCTAACACAAAAACCCCCAAATCTTTTATTTAAAAATTCTTTTTTTTTTCGGGATCTGCATAATTTTAAATGTCCCAAATGGCCAGTTGGCCCAGAAGGCGTGAAAACTCTAAATTATCTCTCTCTCTCGCCAATCGAAACAAAACAAGGCAACACAAAAGAAAGCAAAAACGAAGCACAGGGCACACAAACACCTTCCCTTTGAAAACCAATGAATCAAACTCTTTTATCCAAGGAATGAATCGATGACAAAAAGAACCATTTTTCTCTGCTTCTGTTCTTCGATTTGTAGCCACTTTGGATCAAATATTTTGTATAGTGTGGGTGTAATTGGATGTGTGAGAGATAATATATTTCCTGTAATATTGCTATTGATTTATCAATGTTGATGACTGTTATCTCTCTCTCTCTCTCTCTCTCTCTCTCTCTCTCTCTCTCTCTCTCTCTCTCTCTCTCTCTCTCTCTCTCTCTCTCTCTCTCTCTCTCTCTCTCTCTCTCTCTCTCTCTTTGTGTGGTTGTGAATGTAATATTTTGTAATTGCCTTGAAAACAATCATTATTTGTTGAATGTTTGTAATTCTCTAATTTATGTATAATTATCAAATTATGTACATAGTGTGTGTGTGTCTGTGTGTGTGTGTGTGTGTGTGTGTGTGTGTGTGTGTGTGTGTGTGTGTGTGTGTGTGTGTGTATGTGTGTGTGTGTGTGTGTGTGTGTGTGTGTGTGTGTGTGTGTGTGTGTGTGTGTCTTCTTAATAATTGATTTAATGTACTTGTTTTAGTTCAATCTGCTGCACATGTTGTGGAAGAAAATTGTCCATTTTAAACTTGTTTTTTAATGGATAATAAAGATTTTTGAATTGAATTGAATTGATTTAAAAGAGGAGGAAGATTGTGTACTTTGCTTTGAACGGAAGGAGTAAAATCTGTTTAACATCCTCCGGCCTGGAACAGACACATAATTATGGGACATTAGTAGACGTAAAGATGGTGGGAACGATAGGCCTACTGGAGGCAATGCGCGAAGGCAGTGCAACACCAGTAAAGTCCCGACGTTTTTTTACCCTTTCACAGCCAGCCACAGTTCAGACAAACATTTCCATTAAATTTACCTGGGTAGAGAACAAACTCCATCTGCAGTATTGGGGATTCTTTTGTGACAAAAAAAGAATGAAAACTAACAAGAAAGAATGTAGACTATTCCCAATATTTCGGCTTTTGTCCTTGGACGCGGGACAGACAGATATATATATCTATATATATATAGACTATATATAGATATGCAGACTGAAGAGTCTTTCTCAAAGACGAAACAGCTGTCTTTGCATAGGCATTGTCTATCTCCCCCATTGGGAGAAAAAGTAAATCAGCACATTATTTTCTTTTCAGAACACAGAATAAATTGTAAAGTTAAAATTAAAGTTATTCAGTTTCTTTCGTAGGCTCACAAACTTAAATATTGGACACAAAACAAGTTTTTTTCAAGCAAACTATATATATAAGAGGAAAGTTTAATGGTGTGGTTGTTTTTTCTTCTTCAATTCTTGTACGTTTATATTATACTTGGAAGAAGGAAAGCGCATCAGTCTACCTAATCCAGGCACACCTCTCTACATTCCTCCTCACTGGGAGTATGTTGGTGTTTACTACGATTTCTATGACCTCCCTTATTGAATCCTTCACTGGATCCACCAACATGGCATCCCATCTCTTCTACTCTCTTCGAGGGATTGTAACTTTAGAACATTATTATTTTTGTTATTTTACACAAGATTGTTACCATTTCTTTTTAATTAAGTGCTGGTTTGCTTTTATTGTGGACTTTCAATCTGGTGCAAAGAGGACAACCTTTCTCTTGTAGAAAGTCTTCTAGCTCAGTTTGAATGTTCACTGTGGACATACTTTGCAGGCCGATATGCAGACTGAAGAGTCTTTCTCAAAGACGAAACAGCTGTCTTTGCATAGGCATTGTCTATCTCCCCCATTGGGAGAAAAAGTAAATCAGCACATTATTTTCTTTTCAGAACACAGAATAAATTGTAAAGTTAAAATTAAAGTTATTCAGTTTCTTTCTTAGGCTCACAAACTTAAATATTGGACACAAAACAAGTTTTTTTCAAGCAAACTATATATATATAAGAGGAAAGTTTAATGGTGTGGTTGTTTTTTCTTCTTCAATTCTTGTACGTTTATATTATACTTGGAAGAAGGAAAGCGCATCAGTCTACCTGATCCAGGCACACCTCTCTACATTCCTCCTCACTGGGAGTATGTTGGTGTTTACTACGATTTCTATGACCTCCCTTATTGAATCCTTCACTGGATCCACCAACATGGCATCCCATCTCTTCTACTCTCTTCGAGGGATTGTAACTTTAGAACATTATTATTTTTGTTATTTTACACAAGATTTTTACCATTTCTTTTTAATTAAGTGCTGGTTTGCTTTTATTGTGGACTTTCAATCTGGTGCAAAGAGGACAACCTTTCTCTTGTAGAAAGTCTTCTAGCTCAGTTTGAATGTTCACTGTGGACATACTTTGCAGGCCGATATGCAAACTGAAGAGTCTTTCTCAAAGACGAAACAGCTGTCTTTGCATAGGCATTGTCTATCTCCCCCATTGGGAGAAAAAGTAAATCAGCACATTATTTTCTTTTCAGAACACAGAATAAATTGTAAAGTTAAAATTAAAGTTATTCAGTTTCTTTCTTAGGCTCACAAACTTAAATATTGGACACAAAACAAGTTTTTTTCAAGCAAACTATATATATAAGAGGAAAGTTTAATGGTGTGGTTGTTTTTTCTTCTTCAATTCTTGTACGTTCTATATATATATATATATATATAAAATAAGGTCTACCCTTACTTCCCAAAACTAAGACAATAGGCTCTTTGGATACTAGACCCCAATGTGATGCCTTTTAGTGACATAGGTGTTAAATCATTATATACCCATGTACAAGTAGTGCAAAGAGGCCTGCCAGCCGTGAGATATAAAACAATATCCAGAGATATCATTTGCATATATTAACCCATAGGCTTAGTGTAAACGCGCGTGAGAAAAGGTGTAAGAATACACTGTTGCTATTAGAAACTTGACGTCACAGTTATATACCTCACGGCTTGCAAACACGAGCTGTTCATACCAAACCCAAGCTGTGCAATGTTACCTCTAGGATTCATTCAGCG
>CM065692.1:43659128-43664128 GCA_017654935.2 Phymorhynchus buccinoides | reverse complement strand
CCCAGTTTGTTGATGCAATTGGTAGTTTTACTTTATATATGATTACTTTGTAAAATATTTTACATCCTTTTTGGTTTGTAATGACTAAATCCAGGGCTTTTACTCTTTCGCGACAGGTGTTATTTATGACATGTATACCATTTTTTCTCATATACATTTTAATCGTATCAATAGATCCCAAAGCATCCAGAGGACGAGCATTCAAGCCGTACTTTTGATTAAGTTCATTCATATTTAAGAATGATCCATTATCTTTTAAAAGATCTTTAACATAAATTATGTTTTTGTCTGCCCAATCTGGAAAATATAATATTTTATCATCAATCTTGAATGTTTCGTTGAAAAAAATGGATTCCATCAAAAGATCTTCTGGCTCGGATGTTTCAGTTTTGTCAAACAGAATGTGGTAGGCATCAAAAAACGTCTTTCCAAAATGGATTAACATTGGCTTTTTTCAGTTTTCCAGGTCCAAATTTGTGAATCGTACTAACTTCTGAGAATTCATTATGTAATATTTTTGCCCATTTCGGTTGTTTGTCACCTAGCAATTTATTGAGCCAATTTAATTTAAGTGAATAAATGTAGGCTTTAATATAAGGCATATTGATGCCCCCTTCTTCAATTGGATGAATTGCAATAGATCTTTTAATCTTATCCCTTTTCTTATCCCATATGAAATCAATGGTCATCCTCTGGAGTTGTTGGACAACATTGTCTGGAGGGTTAGGGGGTAAAATCCACAAATACACCAGCTTAGACAAAATCAGTGATTTTAGAATGGCTACTCTACCTAGTGGTGTGCTGGATCTTTTAGACCAAATATTAAATAATGTCTTAGTTTCCTGAAATTTATCTTTCATATTTATTTCTGCCATATCAGTAAGATCATTTGTGAACCATATACCAAGGAGTTTGAATTGCGACGGGTTCCATTTCATGTTTAAGTGCTGTAAAAATGTTCGTTGATTATTTTTTCTGCTTCCCAACCAAACATTATTTGTCTTCCCATGATTAAGTTTAAGTCCTGACATGTTTTCAAACTCTGAAAGATCTAAGGATAAAGTTTCATATGATTTGTTGTCGCCTTCAAGGAAAAAGGACGTATCGTCTGCAAACTGACTGACTCATTTCTGTGTCTCTCTGTGTACACGCATTTTAATAACAATTTTAAAAATAAATTGATTATTTGATTGATTGACTAAAGTAGCGATTATTCATGGATATAAATGATAAAGTGATGGCTGGCTGGACATATACACAGATGGAAGGATGGGTGGATTGTTTTTACCGAGGTCGGGTCTTTTGGACAAATCGCGTTGTTACTATGTACCTCCCTGAGCCTTCTTCAAGGGGAATATTGAGCTGTTTGACGTAGTTAGTTCAACACTACACCTGACGAAAGCTGGGATCCAGAAACGGCTTGAGTGAAAAACAAAAGTCTGGGCAGTCCCGAAGCAGGGCATTGTAGCTAAGATCGTCAGACCTGATGATGGCCAGTGGATCCGCTCTGTCACCACGCTACCCCCGCTCCATCCTCACTGCAGCAGCCTGTCTTCTGGCTGTCATAGTTCTTACGTTTTCTGACACCGCAATAGCGTTGACATATTCATCATCGTCTTCATCGCTATGGGAATCCCGGAACAACCAAACCGTAACGCACTCCGCGATGGTAACCACTGCAGAATCTAAACTGCACTGTGTGATGTTGTGCCAGAGGACGGGCACCTGTATCTCTGCAGCCTTCGATTCTGCGTCCAGGCTTTGTTACTTCCAGCCAGTTTACCAGCCTCGCACTGGAGCGGAGATGGGATCGCCAGCGGACGTCTTCTTAATGGGTAACCTTCTTAGTTATAGTGTAATTTCCAAAAGAGTTTTCTTCTTCTTCTTCTTCGAAGTACGTAGCCATAATCAACACACTGATTATTATGCCACGGAACCGGGGAGGTTAAAGAAAGAGGAGCGAGGACGGACAAAAGGAAAACGCCTAGCTTGATGGGAATCTGCAGGGGAGGGGGGGAGAGGGGGCAATAGAGAAAGGGGGAAGGGAGGTGGGGCTTTTGCTTGGTTGGTAGGCTGATGACCCCTTAGTGGGGCCACCAGCCGCAGCAGGTGCAGCAGGCGGGTGTCCTTTGAGGAACTTCCAGACTCCGACTGCGAAGCTCTCTGGAGTTCTGGCCTCCACTGCGGGTGTTGGCAGGTCGTTCCACTCCTTGATTGTTCGTGGAAAAAGGAGCTTTGAGCTTTGACGGTACTGCGTCCGACACTGGGGGCTGAGTATTATGAGACTGCTTCGTGAGGCAAAGATAAAAAGGTGGTGAACTTTTCACATTAGAAGAACATGTTCAGTGAAAGTTTAGATAACAAAACTCACAATCTGTCGTCCTGACTAAGATTAATTGAAAAAAAAATTGAAAATGCAACACAGACTAAAAATAAGTAAATAAATAAATAAATGGATGTTTTAAAAGCCGATGATGTCTGCAATGGAAACATCCAATCGTTATTTTCAGATACTGGTATTATTATTAAGCCTACACAAAAAAGGAGAGATAAGCCTATGTACATTCAGAAAAGCATAACCAAAAGTGGGCCTAGGGTTTGCATCTGACACCTTTTGAAAAAAACAATGCGAATTCTTACTCTAACACGACCGTGCTATTGTTCTATTCCTATATATTTCAGAGGGGAGCCTTCAATGTGACATTTCCGATGGCCCTTACATTCCCAACGGCACTCTCTACAACTGGCGAGTGACGTCATCATGGCTGGAAGGTGACGTCATGTGTGACACAGACTACATGCTGGTCACAGACTACTCTCCACTGGTCAGATGTGAGTTGGACACTGGACTGTGGAGCGAACACGTGCCGGATCCTTGCAGTCAGTTTTTGTGGACTGGCTACACCGTAAGGATGTCCCTGTAGTTCTTGACAATAGTAATTAGTATAGACATCACTCTGCATTGATGTTTGAGTGTTTAAATATGTGTGTGCTTTGTTTCATATGGCAGCGATTTAATGCTCCAAAAAAATAGATGATTTTGACCAAAAAAACAGATGCTTGTGGCAAAAGTAAAAGACCATCTAACCCTAACCCTAACCCTATCCCTAACCACGGAAAGAACCAAGAAATTGAGCAGGAGGGTATAAATCTACATATTTGCCGAGAAATCGATGTACAAAGCCATGCACTTATACTATTTTTGTGCCCCAAATTTATTTCACATTTACCCATGGATACATGTATAAACACTTAATTACACTCACTCTCTCTCTCTCTCTCTCTCTCTCTCTCTCTCTCTCTCTCTCTCTCTCTCTCTCTCTCTCTCTCTCTCTCTCTCTCTCTCTCTCTCTCTCTCTCTCTCTCTCTCCACACATACTCACACTCACTCTCTCTCAGGAACCCCTCTCTCTCTCTCTCTCTCTCTCTCTCTCTCTCTCTCTCTCTCTCTCTCTCTCTCTCTCTCTCTCTCTCTCTCTCTCTCTCTCTCTCTCTCTCTCTCTCTCTCTCTCTCACTGCTACATCGAAAACACTTATCGATCACATTTACACCACTTCAGTCAACACCATAATAGAAACATGCTCACCCTCGTATTGCTATAGTGATCACTTTCCTGTCTGCTTTACATGGTCAAAGCGCGGTGTTAAAATTCCTAGGAATTCTCATAGGCTAATAACTCGCAGATCCTTTACTCATTTTGACATAGACTCTTTTTCTTCTTGAACTAGTAAATTCTCCTTGGTTACTTTCTGTTTATCAGTTCAATAATCCAGATGAAGCTTTTGAAATCTGGTACCATAGTTTCCTTAATATTTATGACAAACACGCTCCTTTTAAAACAGTACGTATCAGAAATAACCCTAATAAACCTTGGATATCAAAGGACATAGACGCTGCCATTAATGAAAGAGAGAGGCTTTTGATGTCAGGGAATGACTATGATTTTAAAAAAACAAAGAAACTTAGTTAATTCTTTAAAACGATCTGCACAAAGAGCTTACTTTAAAAATCTTATTTCTTCTAGATCAGATAGCAAATCCATTTGGAAAGCAATAAATCTATTAACCAATAAAACTGTAAATGCCAGCATCTCATCCCCAAAAGACCTATCCACCGAAGACATGAATGTACACTTTTGTAACATTGCAAATTCAATTATAACGTCAGATAGATCGTCCGAAAACAATTTAGATATTCTGCAGATTTTTGTGTGAATCCAAGCATGCTAATGATTGCCCTAACATTCCGGTTTTTTTAGTGTACATGAAGTTTTCAATTATCTTAATCACTTAAAACAGACCAATACTCGAGGCGTTGATGGAATTGATTCTAAAATATTGAAATGGTCAGCTCCTGCAATAACTGAAACTTTGACCTATGTTTACAATTTATGTATTGCTAAAAATCGTTTTCCTAAAGCATTTAAAGTAGACAAAATTATACCTATCCACAAATCGGGTGACTATGAAAATCCTTCTAATTACAGGCCCATTTCTATTCTGTCGGTGCTGTCTAAACCGTTGGAACACCACATAAATAAACATATTCTTAATCACTTTAACTCTTTTGGTCTGTTTCATCCAAATCAATCGGGCTTTAGAGCTAACCATTCATGTCATACGGCCCTAACCAACCTAGTAGACCAATGGTTTATTAACATAAACGATGACAAAATCACGGGTGTTCTTGCTGTTGACTTTATGAAAGCCTTTGATGTTGTCGATCGTAATCTTTTACTAACAAAACTGAAGATATATGGCATTACTAACAATACCATAGAACTCCTAACATCATTTTTATCAGACCGAAAGCAGCGAGTTTCTTTAAATGAATGCGAATCTTCTACTATGCCTGTCAACTATTGTATTCCCCAAGGCTCCATCCTTGGTCCTATATTATTCTCAATATATATTAACGACTTACCATTATATCTAACGACTATATGTGAAATGTTTGCAGACGATACTACAGTACACTCCTGTGACAGTAAAGTGGAAAA
>CM065692.1:43644128-43656628 GCA_017654935.2 Phymorhynchus buccinoides | reverse complement strand
TCTCTCTCTCTCTCTCTCTCTCTCTCTCTCTCTCTCTCCTCTCTCTCTCTCTCTCTCTCTCTCTCTCTCTCTCTCTCTCTCTCTCTCTCTCTCTCTCTCTCTCTCTCTGAATCACTCTCTCTTTCTCTCTGTCTCTGTTTCTCTCTCTCTATCTGAATCTCTCTCTGATAATATTAACCAGCCGCGGGGTGAAAGCTGGCTAATGTTTTCGGTGGTGTTTGTCTATTTGCTTTGTGGCTGGCTAGCTATGCTACCACAATAACGCTTAAACGAAGGTACGTAGGTGGCAGAAATTGTGCACGCGGGTTAGGTAGTTAGGATATCTAGGCCAGGCCATGTTCGAACATGCAGGTCACGTTCATGACCTTAATTTTTGCCAAAGCTCAAGGTCACTGAAGCGGGGAAATGCTGCCGTTCGGCTGGTTGATCCAGCGTTTTCACGCTCCAGTTACATATGTGGGCAAATGTTAAGAGTAGCCCCCTCCTCTGCCCCTTCCATTCATTTCAGACGGTTTCAGCTTAGGGTTAGGGTTAGGAATAGGGTTTGGGATAGGGTTAGGGATAGGGTTAGGGATAGGGTTAGGGATAGGGTTAGGGTCAGTTAAGTGTCAATATCATAACATACCATCAGTTTTTCTTTATGGATTTAACGGTTTCAGGTTAGGGTTAGTGTGACGTAAGTGTCCCGCGCGACCCACTTTCTTTATTTCTTATCTACCCCCCCCCCCCCCCTTCTCCCCTCCCCCCCCCTCGCCTTTACATTTCTCTGTCCAGCCGCCACGTTAATTGCCCCGCTGCTTCAAACGAACGCCGCGGAAGGGCGTTATCTCTTTCTCCCTGGTCAGCACGTACCATCTACCGAGGTTATCTCCCTTTCACCCCCCCCCCCCCTTTCTACCGGCTCATCACAAGAAAGTGACAACCGAGGTTATTTCCCTTTGAAGATGGTTTTGCTTTTGAATCACAAGGTTAGGAATGTCAGGAATGTGCTAAGGATGGAATAGGCGCGTGATTGTTCGGTACATTTAGAACAGCAATCTTGTGACGTGTGGACTGTAATACACCAATAGCAGGCTTTCATTGTTTGAAAGTGAAGGCTATAATTGGAGTGGTGAGAAAAAGTTGTCACACAAGATGCTGAAACGTAGCTAGAGCAACACTCACAACCAGTCATCATAAGCCCACTAGTAAGTATTATTGATGGCAGGTGATTGAGATCTTGTGTGTTTGACTCTAGTTTTGATCTAGATCCTATGTTCAATGATGAATAAGGAGTAGATAGATATGTTATAGAAAAGAAGTGGTAAACATTCTATTCTATTTATGTGCACTGATTATTTGTGTGTGTGTGTTTTTGACTTGAACACTTTTGGTACCAGAACCGGAGTTTATGCCTACTAACCCTTTTGTCTATTTTTAGTAGGAAACCTATGGGCCGCAATCTTGCACTATTTTTAGTAGGAAACCTATGGGCCGCAATCTTGCACTTTATGATACCATTCCTTTCCAGGTGTTGGATGGAGAGTGATGATGGATTGATCACCTTTTATGTTTTACTGATCTCAGTTTGTTAACTGAAATTCAGTTTATTTATTAACTACATGTAGTGCTATTGTACAAGGGAAGCCTTCAAGCCGGTTGGGATTCACTAATTCCCTGCCGACTGAAGCCCCTTGTCTCTAAGCCATAGAGATCTACATCCACCTTCTCCTGTGATTATCAGCAGGGCATCGTGGGCCGGACGATCATCCCGGACTCCACCAAGCACCAAGACGGGTCCGTCGCCAAGACAACCTGCACCCAGAATCCGCGAGGAGACCACGCCTGAACCGTGCCATCCCGCGAAGCCGTAATAGGAACGACTGGGAGCTACTCTCACCTGACGAGCAAGCCCAGAACTTCAAACAGCTAAGTCTACCTGACTGCGCCAATCATTTGAACTTTCCTACGGACAACCGAAGATAATTAGTAACCCTTCCGGCATGGGGCGAACCTTATAGAAAGACAAAAGTCTTGTGAATCCTTTCGGATTTCATTGTGTTTTAACCATATTTTGTTTTGGCGCCATTGAGCTGCTTTATTATTATTGTTGCATAATCTTATGCAGATTTTGGGAGTAAATAAAATACAAGTGTCAAATAATCCTGAACCCTTTGGTCAGACTGATGAGAGTGGGAGTCTTGTAATTTCATGTAAAACCCTACTTCTCTCTGTCTGCCATTTAGAGCAATTCAACCACTTGTATTTCTTACAACCATCTGACGAGCCAGAACCCGGGCACAAATATAAATTTATTAGATGAAAAGGGGCCGGGAAAGTTGCTCATCTCCCATACCCTAGAGAAGTGGGCTAAAGGCAAATTATCTAAAGTCTTCCCTAGAGACTTAGCCTTTTAACCCATTACCTCGTCACATCTAATTGGGGGCTCGCGTCCGGGATATTTTTTTTCATAAAGTCTAACAAATTTCAATTCAAACTGTAGTTCCTTTTCAAAACTTATCTTGTGTCCACTGGGAAAGTTATTGTGATTTGGTTCACTGTGTTTTGATTTGATTTGTTTGAATGCTATTTATGACTTTATTTTGATGTGCATGCTATTTCTGTTTATGCTGAAATAGTTAAGTGTTGTTTGATACATTCAACTCAGCAGCTTTGTTTTTATTTTGAATAGTTGTATTTACAACCATGGCTGAGATTGTTAAACTTAGGAGGGAACTTAAAGAATGGGGAGAATCTCTAGGATTGTCAGGCCAAGAGTTAGCAAATTTTGTCATATCTGAATATGACAAAGAGAAAGCTCGCGAGACTCAAGAGGCTGACAAAGCTCGGGAGGCTCAAGAGGCTGACAAAGCTCGGGAGGCTCAAGAGGCTGATAAAGTCCGCGAGGAGGCTCAGAAAGACAAACAGAGAGCCCATGAGGCTCAAGAGGCTGATAAAGCTCGCGAGGCTCAACAAGCAGATAAAGATCGCGAGGCTCAACAAGCAGATAAAGATCGCGACGCTCAAGAGCAAATCCGTACTCATGAGTTAAGGCAGAGACAACTAGTGCAGGATGCCAAAAATAAAGAACTCGAACTTGAGGCCACTGAGCGAGAAAAAGCGCGAGACCATGAGCTAGCTATGAAGCAGCTTGAAAACTCAGCAGACTCTGAGACTGCTGCCCCTCAAAATTTTCCCCCTCCCATTCATACCTCAGCCATGACCTTCACATTGGAGGCATTCAATGAGGCAACAGAGTCTATCGATGCATTCCTCGATAGATTTGAAAGACTGGCCCAGGAATTTGAGCTTGCTCCGGAAAAGTACAACCTCAAGCTTGCCCAAAGTCTCAGGGGTGTGGCTTATGAGGTATACAGTAAACTTCCGTCAAGCCAAATTACCGACTACCCAGCTTTGAAAGAAGCCCTGCTCAACAGATACGAGTTGACAGCTGATGCCTACCGGAAAAAGTTCCGGTCAACCAGAAAAGGTAGGGGAGAGTCCTATGCCCAATTTTCAGATAGACTGGGGAACTATCTGACTAAATGGGTGTCCCTTTCTGCCAAATCAGAGTCCTATGAGGATTTACGGGAACTGATGGTTGGCGAGCAACTGCGCGAAACCATGTCCCCAGAGTTACGCACCTTTACTGCCGAACAAGGTGCCACAACTCTGGCTGACCTCATCCAGCTAAGTGATAGGTACACTCTAGCCCATGATGAACCTAGCGCCCCTAAAAGGCCAAAACTACAGCAAGTAGTTGGGTCCACTGCTTCACAGCAGAGCAGGTTTAACCCCAACTCCAAAAGTGGGTCAAACGGTTCTACCCATGAACGACAACCACTGGGGCAACCCTTATTCTGCTCATACTGCAAGTCGAACACCCACAATCGGGATGACTGCAGGAAACTTGCTTACAAGCGGCAAAATGTTGCAACTATGCAAGTCGTCTCGACTTCGCAGAATTGCACAAACCCCTCCCCAGTACAGTGTCCAGGCACACCGTCAGTCGTTGGACAGGCGACTGTCAACAACATCCCTGTTCAGTGTCTCTATGACACTGGACTGTCATGCGACGCCATCGTCTGCGGATCTTTAGTCCCCGCGTCAGCATACACGGGAGACTTCATCTCTCTGCAAGGCCCTGATGCTGCAATCCCCCCTTCCACTTTGCCAGTCGCCATAATCAATGTCGACACCAGATATGTTAAGGGACCCATCAAGGCAGTGCTCATGGACAGTCCTGTCTATGACCTCATACTGGGATCACAGTATGTGTTTTTAGGGCACCCCTCTCAACCTGCCCTAGTTTCAGCAGGATTCCCTTCTCCCCAAACCACAAACCAACTCCCTCCCTCCTTCCCAAAGAGCAAATCTCCCTCAGCAGGGAAGAAACCTCTCAACGCGGCAAACCAAATTGCCGCGCGAGCCAATCCAGATTGTCCCAAGTCCCCAAGTCCGCCACAACTTGGAAAATCCTTCCCAAGGAATGTCCGCCTAACGACCCAAGACCACTCGCCACAGGTACCTCAGGTGAAAGGCAGCACTGTACCCGCAAACACCCACCGAAGGTACTATCGGGACAGGCCGCCGCACGTACAGCCGTCACCTACCCCTCCCTTTCAGCGAGTGGCAGTCGACTTGGTCGGGCCTCTACCTAAACGGAAGAAGAAATTCCGGTACATAGTCACCGTGGTCGACATATGTACCATGCAGTGCGATGCCGCCCCAATCTCCTCACTTGATGCTAGTCAGATAGCTGCGGCACTCAAAGCCATTTTCGCCCGAATCGGCCTACCAAACCACATCATCAGCAATGATGAATCCAGGCTAAAGGGGACACTCAGGCAAGAGGTGTTTGCTATTCTGCAATCAACCTTGGGACAACTCAACACAGGATTGCCGCACCAACCTCAGTCGGAATCCATTCCACTGATCTCTAACCCACCTGCTCCTTTGAACTCTGTGTTGCGACCAGATGTTCCACCATTCCAGCCGACCCAGTCTCCCCACTAATTTGTCCCTGTCGCCCAAGTCGAAAGTGGAGTCGGCGTTCCACAGGAAGATTCCGGTACCAGAATCTTTTCTTCGGGGGGCCTCTGTGACGTAAGTGTCCCGCGCGACCCACTTTCTTTATTTCTTATCTACACCCCCCCCCCCCCTTCTCCCCTCCCCCCCCCCTCGCCTTTACATTTCTCTGTCCAGCCGCCACGTTAATTGCCCCGCTGCTTCAAACGAACGCCGCGGAAGGGCGTTATCTCTTTCTCCCTGGTCAGCACGTACCATCTACCGAGGTTATCTCCCTTCACCCCCCCCCCCCCCCCTTTCTACCGGCTCATCACAAGAAAGTGACAACCGAGGTTATTTCCCTTTGAAGATGGTTTTGCTGTTTGAATCACAAGGTTAGGAATGTCAGGAATGTGCTAAGGATGGAATAGGCGCGTGATTGTTCGGTACATTTAGAACAGCAATCTTGTGACGTGTGGACTGTAATACACCAATAGCAGGCTTTCATTGTTTGAAAGTGAAGGCTATAATTGGAGTGGTGAGAAAAAGTTGTCACACAAGATGCTGAAACGTAGCTAGAGCAACACTCACAACCAGTCATCATAAGCCCACTAGTAAGTATTATTGATGGCAGGTGATTGAGATCTTGTGTGTTTGACTCTAGTTTTGATCTAGATCCTATGTTCAATGATGAATAAGGAGTAGATAGATATGCTATAGAAAAGAAGTGGTAAACATTCTATTCTATTTATGTGCACTGATTATTTGTGTGTGTGTGTTTTTGACTTGAACACTTTTGGTACCAGAACCGGAGTTTATGCCTACTAACCCTTTTGTCTATTTTTAGTAGGAAACCTATGGGCCGCAATCTTGCACTATTTTTAGTAGGAAACCTATGGGCCGCAATCTTGCACTTTATGATACCATTCCTTTCCAGGTGTTGGATGGAGAGTGATGATGGATTGATCACCTTTTATGTTTTACTGATCTCAGTTTGTTAACTGAAATTCAGTTTATTTATTAACTACATGTAGTGCTATTGTACAAGGGAAGCCTTCAAGCCGGTTGGGATTCACTAATTCCCTGCCGACTGAAGCCCCTTGTCTCTAAGCCATAGAGATCTACATCCACCTTCTCCTGTGATTATCAGCAGGGCATCGTGGGCCGGACGATCATCCCGGACTCCACCAAGCACCAAGACGGGTCCGTCGCCAAGACAACCTGCACCCAGAATCCGCGAGGAGACCACGCTTGAACCGTGCCATCCCGCGAAGCCATAATAGGAACGACTGGGAGCTACTCTCACCTGACGAGCAAGCCCAGAACTTCAAACAGCTAAGTCTACCTGACTGCGCCAATCATTTGAACTTTCCTACGGACACCGAACATAATTAGTAACCCTTCCGGCATGGGGCGAACCTTATAGAAAGACAAAAGTCTTGTGAATCCTTTCGGATTTCATTGTGTTTTAACCATATTTTGTTTTGGCGCCATTGAGCTGCTTTATTATTATTGTTGCATAATCTTATGCAGATTTTGGGAGTAAATAAAATACAAGTGTCAAATAATCCTGAACCCTTTGGTCAGACTGATGAGAGTGGGAGTCTTGTAATTTCATGTAAAACCCTACTTCTCTCTGTCTGCCATTTAGAGCAATTCAACCACTTGTATTTCTTACAACCATCTGACGAGCCAGAACCCGGGCACAAATATAAATTTATTAGATGAAAAGGGGCCGGGAAAGTTGCTCATCTCCCATACCCTAGAGAAGTGGGCTAAAGGCAAATTATCTAAAGTCTTCCCTAGAGACTTAGCCTTTTAACCCATTACCTCGTCACAGTTAGGGTTAGGAATAGGGTTTGGGATAGGGGTAGGGGTAGGTTTAGTGTCAAATACGAAAACAAAAACAAAGTTGATGACAAATATGAACCTAACCCTATCCCTCCCCCTACCCCTACCCCTATCCCTATTCCTAACCCTTACCCTAACCTGAAACCGTCAGAAATGAATGGAAGGGGCGAAGATGAAAATCCGTTTAACGTCCTCCGGTCTGAAACAGACACATTAGTAGATAATTATAAAGATGGTGAGAGCGATCCTGGAGGCAATGCCCGGAGGCAGTGCAACTCCAGGAAAGTCCCGAATTTTTAACGACACAGATGTATGAGTATGTATGGAAGGGGCAAGGGAGAGGGCTAGTCTTAACATTCGCCCATTTTGTGCTGTTGCAGGTTCGCGGTGAATCTGAAGGACGTCCTCGGGAACCTGCCCTTCCATGCTTCAGTCCGGCTGGACTACACCGGGTTTGTGAACACCACCCTCCTCACTTACTCCCAAGACGGGTCGTGGGGCAACTACGTGTACGTGACAGAGCCCTTCCCTTTCCTCGAAGGACAGGAATTCAACATGTCCGTCATTGCGACCACATCAGAAACGTTCGACGTGAGTATCATCAAAGACTGTATAGGGGAAGACAAGCATCCGGTCTCTTTTCCCTATATGAGTAGTGAGGACAGAAACACTGGTTATGTCCCTTTTTAAACGTGCCACATTTACACGTCGATAGGCCAGTTGAATTCTCCGTTCAAATTCCAGTCTGAGTTTTTGGATAGCCGCCGCTGTGAATGGTGTATAACTACCCCACTAACGATAACTCTATCAGCCCGGTTCGCTGTAGCTCTTAAGTAGTCCATCTTACCCTTTTAGAATCTTTGGTATCATGCCTGCCCGTTTGCTTGTCGCTCTATGGTCATTGGAACTAGGGTTATTAACGCCCTTGATGGCAAGAGTTAATCCCTTGTTGGTCGGTATCCAAAAGGGCTTTCACTCTTGCAAAAAGGCAGCCATTCAGCGGCCTCAAATAGGGTTATTGGCGAGAGTTATGCCCTTGTTTGGTCAGTACACAAGCATTTTCTCCCACCCACCAAGGGCATTCACTCTTGCAAAATAAGGTGGTCTTTGCAGTGTTCTTGCGGCATTTGCAACGTGAAGACGACCTTGACATTCACTGAGTTGAATTTAGAGAGCTGAATTAGAAAGGTCAGCGTAACTCTGGCAGAAAAAGTGCGGGCAAGTTAGTAGACTAGTTATGTATAGAGAACGAACACTCGTGGCAAATGCCCCATTGTCTCTGAGTCACCGCATGCCTTTCTGTATTGGCCTTCGTAGAAAGTTTATCATTGTGACCCAGCACCACGAAAGGGACATTAAGGTGTCAAACTGACCATTCTGAGACAATTATACATTTGAAAACGTCAGACAAACAACTCTCTTTCTAATGATGCAAGAACCATTCTTGTGTCTTTTCCCGTTCCATAGTTATGAGCCTTTAAAGTTAGTAGGGTGAGTGTCTGCCATGCATTGTCGTCAGTGTGCCTTTGGTCTATGTCCCATAGATCTGATGATCAGTCTTTTTGAACAGCATTTATTCAATAGACGATTTTCGGAAAAAACCCACTAGGGGAGAGCACTGTGAAAATTAGAGTTGCTTACCTCCGTTACTTGGTCAAATACCACAGCAACAATGCAACAATGGCGTCGAAGCTTGAAACCGCAGGATGCGAGTCAGCGACTTTGGCAAAACATTTTTTAAAGAAAATTTAGGGGGGACCAGTTGCTACAAAGTGATAGAACTTGTAAACTGTGAGGTAAAAAATATAAATGACATATTTTTAGAATGACGCAAGGTGTTCTAAGTGCTGTATGTCTGCTCAAACACACGAGTCGATAGGCTACGAGAGCTGATGGGTAGAGTGACTTCCCCTGTTTGACCGATTGAATTAGGCAAGACCACTCCCACACACCATGAAATCACTCCCCTTAATTATTTCCGAACAATTCCTATTTAAAATGTAAGGTTGCTCAGAACCATGGTTTGGGACTATTTTCGTGTCATATTGAGTGATATTCTTCTACCAAAAAATCGTAAGAACAGGTTTTTGTTTTTTTAATGTGATTTGGCAAAAGTATGAAAAAACCTTACCCTCTCATGCCCACTGCCCCCCCCCACACTGGGACTGTCACGTTTTGTCTTTTAAGTCACAAAATGTACAGATTTACTCAAAAAATGACTGTTAAATATGTTAATTATGGATAAAATACCATATACACGCGCAACGTTTATTTGAAATATCAATGTTGGCATAAATGGGTTTTAATAGCGAGTTGTATTCGGTGTGTTTGTTTAAAACTCTTCAATTCTGTGTACTGTTAGTATTTTGCGTGAATAATGCTTCTTCTGACTCATATTCATGCCTTATTCGTCTGTCTGAATGAAAGATTGATTTTTCCTGAAAGCAGTCCTGTCTTACCTCAGCTGACTTCTAGAGAATAAAGGGGCACCCGGACGGATGAGATTTTGCAAGAAACACACCGAGATCACCAGGAAAACACGCTTTACAGAGATCGCAGCACTCATTTTGCTCTGGTTTCCTAGAAATCAAACCGTCAAATCGGCGATTCCTCCTTGGCGGAGGTACTGGAAGTCAAATTCTTTCAGTGAAAGAGAAGGCATGTGCCTTCTCTTTTCTAATGGCCGCCTGAGTCGCTTTGACCAAATCACGATATTTCCACAATACAAGCCTTTTTATTTACAGTTTACCAAAAGTAGTTTTGCTCACAACAAAGGAAACAGCTCCATTTTTGTTTTACAGCACTACAAAGAAGAAAAAAGCTTCAACCGCTCGAGTGGCCTCCACCCACCCCGTCCAAAATGGCTTCTCTATCCGGTATCTCCGCCAAGGAGGAATCGCCGTTTTGACGGTTTGACTTATAGGAAACCAGAGAAAAGTGAGTGTTCCGATCATTGAAAAGGCTGTCTTTCTGGTGATCTCAACGTGTTTCTTGCAAAAAAATCTCATCCGTCGGGGTGCCTCTTTAAGAGGAAATATGCATGATGTGGATAGAAGTGGTATAGATAGATACCACCCTTGAATACAATAAATTGTACGTAGCCGTCATAATTGTTTTTGGTTTTTTTGTTTGTGGCACAAGCCACAAAACTATAACTCACTTTGTCGGTCTGTCTGTCTGTCGGTCGGTCGGTCGGTCCAACATTGTCGCACGCCACAAACGATTGCGAATCCGCGTTTGTTAATAATCAAAATTTAGCATGATGATGATGTTGACGATTTCGTTTCTGAAAATACTTTTGGCAATAATGTTGTAGCTGCTGTTACTAGGGGAAGACGGGGTAAAAAGCGCATGGACGGGTAAGAAGCCCACCCCAATTATCTCATGAAATAAAGAAAATGTCAGTCAAATTTGCCCATGAGACGAATGCTAGACATTAACGCTCGTCTCATGGGCAAAATGAGACTGAAATTTGCTTAATTTCATGAGATAATTGGGGTGGGCTTCTTACCCGCCCATGCGCTTTTTACCCCGTCTTCCCCTATAACGATGATGACGATGATGATGATGAAGATGATGATGATGGTGATGATGACGACGATGATGATGACGATGATGATGACGATGATGATGATGATGATGATGACGACGATGATGATGATGATGATGATGATGTTTCTTCAGGTCTACGTTGATGGATCGCTGTATGGGTCGATGACGTCATCCTTGTCAGTCAGTGACGTCATATGGGTTACTTTCGTCCAGGACATCCAAGTCCGCTACCTGAACCTGTGGTGTTGATTTCAGGACAACTCTTTACGTCCTTTCTCGTTTCTTCCCTTTCCGTATTGTCCTGGATTTTTGTGTGTGCATCATGCTGTCCCATTTCATCTTTTCCTGATGTGTCCTGTTGCATAGTATCAATTTGAACGATGCTGTTTCAGCCTCGATCTCGATCTTTCATAAAAAAAAATAAAAGGAGAAACTATTCCCCTGTGTTCGGTTCATGGCTTGAATGTCTTTCCTTTGCTTCAAATGTATTGTCCCCCCCCCCCCCCCCCCCCGGTGGGGATACGGGGGGTCTTTCTTAAAAAAATAGTTATCCCACCTGGAAGTTCTGTGCTTGTAACTTCCTCTAATCTGCCACTCTCTTTGACTCTGCCTTTTCCCTTCGCTTTCTGTCATCTACTATCTTTCTGACTTATTGGCTCATTCTCCTGCCTTTTTTTTCTCAAAATAATCTTCCAAATTATGTTTCTCCTTTGAGCTCCTCCGACATCGGAATGTGTCGGTTGCGCGCAGCGGGGAGACCAGTGAAAACTGAAAACCGGACACATACGTAGCACCTAACTGCTGAAACGTTACTAGTGCACCTAACTGATCAAAACACTACTAAAATTTTCAGCAGTTAGGTGCAATGCCGGCATTGCTCCGCGCATTGCACCTAACTGCTGAAAATAATAGTAGTCTTTTCATCAGATAGGCGCACTAGTAACGTTTCAGCAGTTAGGTGCTTCGCAAACGTAGGCTAGCCTACAGACACAAAAAGCCGAGTCCAGCACTGCCACAAAGCAGCAAGAAATTTGCCCAAACAGAAGCAAGACAAGAAATTCAGTTGATAGATATCAACTAAAGGAGGCAAAACAGTGTTAACATTATGTAGAAGAGTGTATTGCACTTCAAAAGTGTATGAACATATATGTCTTTTCAAAATATCTTCAACGTGATGCAGTTGGCTACTTTAGAGAAGAAGAAAAAAAGTTACATAAAATATGAACGTGTCATAAAATACGTTCGTCATCGACCGCTCAGACAAGAACAAAAAAGAAGTTCAACACAGTAAAGTGAGATCATATTGCTGCAAATGAAAGTTTAGTTGTTGTGAAACAGAAAAGAATCAGACTTTGAGATCGGGAATCATAAACATGACAAGGATAGGATCAGCCTAGGGTTGTCATGAAATTGAAAGAAACCAGACTTTGAGATCGAGGTGATATAAACATGAAGAAGATATGGTTAGGATTAGCCTAGGGTTGTTGTGAAACTGAAAAGAACCAGACTTTGAGTGATCGAGAGCTATAAAATTGAATAGGATAGGGCTAGGGTCAGCCTAGGGTTGTTGTCGTGAAACTAAAAAGAACCAGACTTTGAGATCTAGAGTCGTAAACACGTAGGTGATATGGTTAGGATCAGCCTAAGTTTGTTGTCATGAAACTGAAGAGAACGAGACTTTGAGATCGACAGTCTTAAACATGAAGAGGATAGGGCTAGGATCAGCCTAAGGATGTTGTAATGAAACTGGAAAGAACCAGACTTTGAGATCGATAATCATAAACATGAAGAGGATAGGGTTAGGATCAGCGAGGGTTTATTGCCATGAAGCTGAAGGAAGCCAGAGTTTGAGATTGAGGGTCATAAACATGAAGAGAATAAGGGTAGTATCAGCCTTAAGTTGTTGACAGGGAGGGCTGTTGTAACGAAATTGAAGAGAACCAGACTTTGAGATCAAGTCATAAACACAAAGAAGATTGGGTTAGGATCAGCCTGGGGTTATTGCCATGAAACTAAAAGAAACCAGACTTTGACATCAATAACCATAAACACGAAGTGGATAGGGCTAGGATCAGCCTGGGTTTTTGTCATTAAACTGAAAAGAACCAGAT
>CM065692.1:43616628-43639128 GCA_017654935.2 Phymorhynchus buccinoides | reverse complement strand
CTCGTTCAGTGTTCAGTGTTCGGTGCTCTCTTTTCATTACAGCTAGTAAACAAACCAAAGTCGAAATAAGTTTTTGAAAGTCAGAAACAAAAATAGGTTCAGCGAGGCAAGTAAATTAGAAGAGCTAATGAAGTCATACATAATTCAAAGCACTGTCCCACCACGTATAGATAGGCACAGATCTGTTTGTGCAACCAGAGAAGGCGTATGCGCGCGCACGTGTGTGTGTGTATGTGTGCGTGCGTGTGCGTGCGTGTGTTTGTCTCTGTCTGTGTGTTTTTGCGTGTTTTGATCTTTGAAAGGCCGCAGAAGAAATATCAATCAAACATGCATAAGCTCGAACAAAATGTGTTCCCGGTCATAAACATATGGTTCTCCGGAACAGATTAGATTAGATTAGATTAGAAATAGGGACGAAATAATATAGCCGTTAGGCTTTCAAAGTCCCATCTTTGTGGGGTTTTTTAGTTTGTGGCTCAAGCCACAAACCTATAACTCACTTTGTCGGTCGGTCTGTCGGTCCAAAATTGTCGCACATTTTGACAAAATTGTCGCACTTCAAATCGAGGCTACACTTCTGGCCGCTCTTTAAAATGATGTATTTTAAAAGCGTACAAAATAATAAACATATGTAATACAGACACTACAACAGACACGACGAGTATGCGGTGCTTCTTTTGATGAGTATAAGTAGGATACATAGTTTTAAATGTTTTCCAAAAGATATAAAAAGTTACGAAATGGTGCAGAGATAACATTCTGGTTTACAGATTAAAATTATTGAAAAGCCAGGGGAGGTAACTCATGATTGGAGTGGCAACAATAGACCGCGTGCCACAAACTATTGCGATTTCGCGCTTGTTTTTACATACTCAAGGTATATCGTGCACTCAGGTTTTTGCGTTGAATTAATCATCGTATTCATACATTATGTCTTTATAAAATTTTAACTGGTCGAGCTCATTTTTAAAGCTGTTAGTATTACGTGCTCTGTTAATGTGAGGAACAGTGAATGCGTTTATCATAGTACAACAACAGAACAACATACAAACTAAATGAAGCAAAAACATTCACCAATTGTGTGTCAGTGTCAAACCTGTCGTTCTTCTGTCACATAAATAACATAATTTACCCAGACAAATACAAGGGATACGTCATTTTTTGCGAGCACCATTACTATTTTACATTTGCTAATATGTCGTGTCCGATTATGATTTCTAGATAGCAGATGCTACAACTGCTATTTTAAAGGCTGGGTTGAAAGTAGTTGAGTTTAAAGATGCACTGACCCACCACGATTAAGTCCCTTGGTGGTTTTTTCTGGGTCGCTGTGACCCATATACAAATGCCTCCAACTTGAAATTGAGGCTGCTCTTTAAAATGATGTTTCGTTTTGAATTTGGGGGCATTTGCATGGGAACTAAGCCTGGTCAAAACAAGATTTCTTGGCAGCTATAAGAGGGAAAGCACGTGAAACCCGTGGTTTTGACACGTGACCTGGTGGGTCTTTGATGAGGAGTTAGGGCCAAGAGTAAGGTGTGAGCACCGTGTGGCAGATGATCTTCCGCAAACATTTCAAAGACCAAGGTGTATAATTATACAATGATTTTGCGGTCACTGATCATTGTACAACGTTGTCGTTGTTAGCGTTCTTGCCTCTCAGGGATAGCTGGCCCTAGGGGACCAACATCAACTTTCCTAAAGTCCTCTAGGTCGAAACAGTCTTCTGGGCAATGTCTTCCGTAGAACGTGAGAACGCATAGCGAAGCTGGAAGTCGCCATATTATTCTGCATACTTAACCTTTTCAACACCAGCCATTTTTCCAGCTAAAACTTTCCATGTCACTTACCTGGGCATAGAAAAGATTATGTCTGCAAAATTGGGGATTCCTCTGTGACATGCATTTAAAATAGGAAATATCCTTACTTCCCAAAATTAAGAACATAGTTACGGTCACTGGATACCAGACCCTCTTTTGATGCCTTTCAGTGACATGGGTGTTAAATCATTGTGGTGCCAAAAGGCGACAGTGGCGATGAAAGGGCTAAGGGAAAACACGTCCTAACAACTAAAACAATAAACATATACATAAACACATCCTTCAATAGGAATTGTTCGGAAATAATTAAGGGGAGTAATGTCATGGTGTGTGGGAGTGATCTTGCCTAACTCAATCCGTCAACCAGGGGGAGTTACTCTACCTTCAGGTAGATCCCCAGCTCTCGGCTCGTGCGTTTGATTAGACTTACATCACTTAGAACACCGTGCGTCATTTTAAAATTGATGTCATTTATATTTTTACGTCACACTTTGCAAGTTCTCTCAGTTTGTGGATAATGGACGCCCCTCATTTACCCCCCCCAAAAATGTTTGCAAGTAGCTGACTCGCATCCTGCGGTTTCAAGCTTCGACGCCATTGTTGCATTGCTGCTATGGTATTTGACCGAATAATAGAGGTGAGCAATTATAATTTCCACGAAGTGCTCTCCCCTAGTTTTTTTCTCTCAAAAAATCGTCTATTAAGTGGTCATTTATTAAAACATACCACATCCTTGTCGAAGTTTTAAAAACATGTTCGAGCTGTATCCATATTGGCTTGTTTTAGAACTATAACACTGCTGTCAAACAAACAAACAAGTTACTAGAAATAGTGAGCGAGCAATGCCTCAAACAAGTTAAGCTGCATTTTGAGTCGAAATCCCGCCAGGCAAGTCATGTTTGTTTTTCAGTTACGGGAACTTTTACACAAAATGATGCGTACATGTGCATTTTTGGTTGTGGCTCAAGCCACAAACCTATAACTCACTTTCATGGGTGAAAGTTTTCCTTCTCAGTGAGGATTTCCTTAATTTCAAAATCAGAAAATAAGGAATTCCTTATTTTAAGAATTTGAAGGGAAAAAAAAACTAGAACTCGACCGATTTGAGCAACCTAAAGCCACAAAGTGTGGCTGCTCCTTAGAACTTTCACCTTAAATGTCATTTTAGAGTTCAAAGCATTTCATAAATGTGAATGAAAGACTTCAGGAGAGCTCACAAAATTGGCATTTATCTGTACATTTTTGTCAGCTTCCGGGATGTTTGCCCCAAAGATCCCCCAAGCAGGTGGCTGCCCCTACACCCCACCGAAGCCTAAGCGGCTCCTGAACACCCCCCACCCCACCGCCCCCGCCTTTTCCTTATTTTCAAAATCTGTCACCTTCACCCATGCACTTTGTCGGTCTGTCTGTCTGTCAGTCGGTCGGTCGGTCTGTCTGTCAGTCGGTCGGTCTGTCTGTCTGTCAGTCGGTCTGTCTGTCTGTCTGTCAGTCGGTCGGTCTGTCGGTCCAAAATTGTCGCACATATTGTAAAAGAGAACGAAAAGTACAGAAAAAAAATTCTTGGGCGTACACTAACATTTCAGTTGTCATATCTACAGTTCTTCGGTATGGAAAAAAAATTATATACTGAACAGAGCACATGAATCTTCATTTTAAAGCGTACAAAATAATAAACATACGTAATACAGACACTGCAACAGACACGACGAGTATGCGGTGCTTCTTTCGATGAGTATAAGTAGGATACATAGTTTTAAATGTTTTCCAAAAGATATAAAAAGTTACGAAATGGTGCAGAGATAACATTCTGGTTTACAGATTAAAATGATTGAAAAGCCAGGGGAAGCGACTCAGTGTATGTAATGATTGGAGTGGTAAAAATAGACCGCACTTCAAATCGAGGCTGCTCTTTAAAATAATGTTTCGTTTTCAATTGTCGCACGCCACAAACGATTGCGAATCCGCGCTTGTTTATGGCTTTAATCCTAACATACAAATTTGCCCAACGTTCTGTTATATGCCTGGTTTCTTTTTTAATGACAGTGTTCCTCCGAAATCGGAGTGTGGCTGCTCACGTGGCGGGGTAATCCAAAGCGGTCACATACGTAATGTTCTCATCCATAGTTGAGGCATTTGTACCGTAGTGCTGAATTGCTTCGGCTGTTGGGATGATCCCTGGAGTCTTTAAGCCAGGGAACGACACCAGCCAAGCAACCAGTGACAGTGTTTCCTGATAGAGGTATGGCAACATGACAGGAACCATAAACTTGTTTATTACATCCTTGCAGGGGAAGACGGGGTAAAAAGCGCATGGACGGGTAAGAAGCCCACCCCAATTATCTCATGAAATAAAGAAAAATTCAGTCAAATTTGCCCATGAGACGAATGCTAGACATTAACGCTCGTCTCATGGGCAAAATGAGGCTGAAATTTGCTTCATTTCATGAGATAATTGGGGTGGGCTTCTTACCCGCCCATGCGCTTTTTACCCCGTCTTCCCCTATACTTTAGAATGCATGAGCTGCCTGGGTCGATAATTAGCTCTTGCAGAAAAAGTTGTGGTTTTTAGTCCCCGAGCCGAAGGTTCGGGGAGCTATTGTTTCTGTCTGGTCCGTCCGGTGTCCGTCCGTCCGGTGTCTGTCCGTCCGTCTGGTGTCCGTCCGGCTATTCGTCCGTTTTTCTCAAAAACTATTCAGTCTATCATCATCAAATTTGGCATACTAGTTTGCCAAGATGCAAGCTACCCACTGATGTATTTAGTCTAAGCATGGGATAAGCCCGCTGTGCCCTAGGCCCTTTGTGTCACAGGCCCGATATGTCATACGTCAAAACTATTCAGTCTATCATCATCAAATTTGGCATACTAGTTTGCCAAGATGCAAGCTATCCACTGATGTATTTAGTCTAAACATGGGATAAGCCCGCTGTGCCCTAGGCCCTTTGTGTCACAGTCCCGATATGTCCCACTTCTTTCCGGCCGTCCATCCGTCCGTGCGTGTGTCCTGTTTTCAGTTCTCAATGGTCTCCCCGCTGTGTGTACAGCCGACACATTCCGATTTCGGAGTAGCCCGGCGATGCTGCGAGGGGACTTTGCAGCCGCTCGGCGTTGCACTTGTTGTGGTTTTTTGTTTGTTTTTTAAATCGATCTATTATGCTCTGCATTCCGTGGCTACGCTCAAAACATTGCGTCAGAAGACTCGCTATAGTTACCAGACAGTGCATTGTAGGCGAGATCGTCAGACCTGATGATGGCCAGTGGATCAGCTCTGTCACCACGCTACCGCTCCATCCTCACTGCAGCAGCCTACCTTCTGACGGCCGCCATTATCAATGACGCCATCACGCCATCGTCAGCTGCGTCGTCTTCATCGCTGTGGGAATCGGAGAAACAGCAAACCGTCATTTCTTCCGCTATCTCCATTTCGACATCGTCAGAATCTCGCTGTGTTTTGGAATGCCTGATGACGGAGGGCTGTGGCTCTGCTGCCTTTGATTCTGCATCCAGCATCTGCCACCTTCCAGCCGTTTTCCGGCGTTCCGTTGAGCAAGATGCGAGTCCGCCTCTCAGCGTCTTCACTAAAGGTATAATGTTTTGCATGCTGTCGTTTTCGACAATGACTGACATATAGCAGAGGGGACAGATACTATTCTGGCGGGCTGGGCGAGAATTTTGTTTATAGCGGAGATGCCTTGCCCAGGGTACATCCCCACTCTCTCGGCCAAAGGGATTTTGAGGGCACAGCTGGCGTTGAGGAAGGTCCCCATAGGCCAGCCCATCCCTTTGGCTGCAGCACCAGAGCCGGTGCATAATAGTGTGCACAGAATTATACATTTTGTCTATTACATCCTTGCATACTTTAGAATGCATGAGCTGTCTGGGTAGTTAATTAGCTCTTGCAGAAAAAGTTGTGGTTTTTAGTCCCCGAGTTCGGGGAGCTATTGTTTCTGTCTGGTCCGTCCGGTGTCCGTCCGTCCGGTGTCCGTCCGTCCGTCTGGTGTCCGTCCGGCTATTCGTCCGTTTTTCTAAAAAACTATTCAGTCTATCATCATCAAATTTGGTATACTAGTTTGCCAAGATGCAAGCTACCCACTGATGTATTTAGTCTAAGCATGGGATAAGCCCGCTGTGCCCTAGGCCCTTTGTGTCACAGGCCCGATATGTCCTACGTCAAAACTATTCAGTCTATCATCATCAAATGTGGCATACTAGTTTGCCAAGATGCAAGCTATCCACTGATGTATTTAGTCTAAGCATGGGATAAGCCCGCTGTGCCCTAGGCCCTTTGTGTCACAGTCCCGATATGTCCCACTTCTTTCCGATGGATTGTTTCTACAGGCAATAAGAGCATTACTGTTTTCTGTGCGACGAGTGTCCAGTGTACCGAAAGAAATGGTGTTTCTTCCGTATCCATATATATAATGTATACACCTTATCTAATACCTTCGGCTTTTGGTTTCGTTGTCGTTACGTCGCTTTCCTTGTTGGTTTGTTTTTGTTTGTTTATGAAAACCCGATTATCGTCCTCCGGCCCGGAACAATCACATGTGAGCCATTAATATCTATAAAGATGGTGGGACGATCCTGGAGGTACTGCAATACCAGGAAAGTCCCGAATTGTTAATCGATAAAGATAATGATGGGATTACCTTATATAACTTTTGTTTGTTTGTTTGTTTGTTCTGTTATCGGTTTTTTTTAATGAGTTTTGAACGAATAAAACATCATGTTTTGAACTAGTAAGATGTCACCCAAAAAGTAATTTAGGGGAGTCGTTTTGATATTGATCACATCATTCAGGCACGAGATTCTGTTTCTGTGCTTAACGCACAAATGTTGATTCTATACAAAATGAAGAGACATGCTCAAAATACCCCATTAAATATAAACATTCATCAGTGTGTATGACTTTATTTTAACGTCTATCTACCACGTGTGATATTAGACGGGAAAATAAATAAATAAATAAATAAATAAATTAATAAATAAATAAACAAATAAATAAATAAATAAAAGTGTTCGTTCTTTAGTTTTACGTCTGTTCACCCGCAAGTGATATTAGACCCCCCCCCCCCAAAAAAAAAGTGTGTGTGTGTGAAATTAATTAAGCGTACAGCAGATAGCTATTGAGGTGAGAGTGTGTGTGAGTACGTGAATGGTAGTGTTATTTATGTGTTTTTCCTACACATCTATTCATACAAATCTAACTGAGTGCATGTAAAAATTGCATTAGCAGATATATGCATACAGTACCATTTTAAACTGACTTAATGTAACATGAAGAGTTAAACAAGTGTGTCTTCATTTCTAAATGGCTAACAGCAAAATGATAATAACACAATTTAAACCAACAATTAATTAGTAACTCAAAGAAAAATACCAACAGGACTTTTGTACAGGATTTCTGAAAAAAACCCTTTTAAGGAGATCAAAGTTGCTTAATATTTGTTCAATGCTTAATGGCGTTTGATGGTTCAGCAATTCAAAATAAAAGTGTGAGAATACGTGTGTGTTCATGAGAGTGTACCTTGTGTACTATGTGTGTATGCATCTGAGTGCATATTTAAGTATGCATAATTATATATATATATGTGAGCGCATTATGAATATGTGAAATTTATCAGATGAGCCGATTCTTTGAAAAAAACCCAAACAAAGCAAAGCAAACAAGCAAACAAATAAAACTATAATATACTGGTCTCCAAAAGTTAAGGGCCGGCTTCTGTTTTCAGTAGCTTGATATCTATTTATTGTACACTAAGACAACAATGAAGAAAATGGCAAAACTTAGGCTACTCAATAACTTTCCTTCCTGTTGCACGTGCCTGAACCAGTTTTGCAGACATTGCAGTACAGTAACAGCGTTTTCAGGTACGCTTAAAATGTGGCAAATTCACGAGAATTTCACGAAAGTTTGGTCTCTTTTCGCTGAAGAATCAGGGCTGATGCAGGTTTCTTGCCTATTGCACGTGCAAGGCATGACTGTAGTGAACACTGCTGAGCAAAAGTTAGACACGAATGTGTATTTAAGGGCGGCAACCAGAGCTCTCAATAAGCATGCCTCCAAGACAGAAGAGAGAAGATAGTTCTTCCGGACCTTAAATTTTGGAGACCAGTATATATAAAAACAGCAATTCCACCCTTTCTCCCTAGCGAAAAACAAAGGATATTGCTTACACGTATTTACCTATCGGACTGCGTTTTAGATTAACGAACAAATCATAGTACGTTAATGCTGGTTATTTTTGCAACAAAACTGAAATAAATACTAGTCAGTGTGTGTGTGTGTGTGTGTGTGTGTGTGTGTGTGTGTGTGTGTGTGTGTGTGTGCGCGTGCGTGCGTGCGCGTGCGTGTGCGTGCGTGCGTGTGCGTGTGCGCGTGTGCGTGCGTGTGCGCGCGTGTGTGTGTGTATGTGCGCGTGCGTCTGTGTGTGTATGTGCGTGTGTGTGTATATGTGTGTGTGTGTGTGTGCGTGCGCGCGCGTGTGTGTACGTGCGTGCGTGCGTGTCTCCGTGCGTGCGTGCGTGTGTACGTGCGTGCGTGCGTGCGGGCGTGTGTGTGTGTATGTGTTTATGCGCGCTCGTGTGTGTTTATCTGTGTGTGTGTGTGTGTGTGTGTGTGTGTGTGTGTGTGTGTGTGTGTGTGTGTGTGTGTGTGTGTGTGTGTGTGTGTGTGTGTGTGTGTGTGTGTGTGTGTGTGTGTGTGTGTGTGTGTGTCTGTGTGTGTGTCTGTGTCTGTGTTGAATACGAGCATTGTATCAAAAGGCATGCGGAAACGTAACTGACCCTTGTTTATGCCATTTCGTTGTCGCATTTTTCCCCAGCCTCTCGGTGCCACACTTCAGACGCCCCTCAACTTCCGAACGCCACGTTCACTAACTGGCGAGTGACGTCATCATCGTTGGAAGGTGACGTCACGTGTGACGTGGACTACATGTTGACCACGGATAACTCTCCACTGGTCAGCTGTCAGCTGGACACTGGAACGTGGACCACACTGCTGACTGAGCCCTGTGCTCAGTATGTGTGGAGAGACAACACGGTAATTATGCAGATTCTGTTTTTCCATGGAAAATTAACCCTTTCGCCGCCAGCGAGTTTTCAGACAAAAAATACAATTGAACTTAACTGAGTAGAGAAAAACATTTATCTGCAATATTAGGAATTCCTCAGTGACATGTATCACATTAGGCCTATCCTTAACTCACAAAATTGATAACATAGGGTCTTTGGATAAGAGACCCTGATTTGATGCCTTTTAGTGACATGGGTGCTAAATCATTGTGGTGCAAAAATGTGACGTTGGCGGTGAAAGGGTTAAACATTTGGTTACTGGTAGCTGTTTGCAAATACATTTTTAGACCCGTTATATACTGTTCCAAAAATCCCCGTTAAGGACCACTTGTTGTGAAAAGCTTAGACACCGTTTTGAGTGCTTAAGCTGGCATTTATACATTTTGTGATGCAACCATATCATTGCAAACAGCCCACACTCTTATGCTATGTAAAATATATCCTGTTTGTTGCACCAAACGTTTGGAATTCTCTCCCTGACCATACCCGTAACTAGTCCACTCTTCCTTCCTTCAAGTCCCAACTAAAGACCCACTTCTTCAGGAAAGCTTTCTCTCTGCAAAGTCTATGATCCTTTCCCCACTCTTGTTTTCCAGCTCATTGAAGACGTTGAGTATGAGGTTAACGCGTGCGCGTGTGTGTGTATGGGGTGAGGGTGGGGAGTAGGGGGGGGCAGGGGTGGGGATGGGGGGGGGGGGGAGTGGGGGGATGGTTGGGGTGGTGGTGTTGAAGGGACGTGGGTGTTGGTGTGTTGTGCTATGATTATATGCAATGCATTCTCTAATATGTATTCATTTTGATAGATATGTATGGTGAGGATGCGTGGGCCAGTTTGTTAGAAATGTTTGTACGAATGGTGAGTGAAAAGCGCATTGAGTTGCTTTGCAAGATTATGCGCTATATAAGCATGATTAATTATTATTAATTATTTACAACGTTATAAATGTGACGATGGGAGACTGTTTAACGCATTCGCATCGCAACGATTTAATAGCGACAACGAGATACAGCTTGAAGAAGAAACATATAGCGCAAAGAAGGAAATTTCAGTTTTCAAGGTCACACTTCAAGGTCAAGATCAGCATGGTGATAATTTATGCTCGGATGTGTTCTTCTCTAGGGTATACAATACCACACCCAATCTGAAGCGCTTCTGTCAAGTACAAATGTGGAAAATATGGCGTAAAACCCCATTTGTAGACCTCTACCACTTTCAAGGCCTACCTATCTCCCTGACCTTGATCGGTATGCCACTAACAGAACGGGCATAAGCCAAAGTACCTACATGCCAAATTGGAAGACTCTAACACTAACGGTGTGGGAGTTATGGCCCCTTAAAGATTTTCGGTTTTCAAGGTCGTACGCCAAGGTCAAGGTGACGACGGCAAAATGTTTTGCGCAGATGCCTTTCTCTCATGGTGACACACCAGCACACAAAATTTCACGTGATTCGGTCAATCCGTTCGAAAAATATCCTTGGGACAGACAGAAGGAGAAAAAAATGACCCTCCGATTTTCAGGCTCCAGCGATCTTTTTGACCTTGACCTTGACCTTGATCGGTATGCCATCATCAGAACGGGCATAAGCCAAACCGTCTTCATAACAAGTTTCAACATCCTATGTCCATCGGTGCCCGAGTTATGGCTAAAAATATATTTTCGGTTTTCAAGGTCATACGTCAATGTCAAGGTCACGACGGCGAAATGGTTTGCGCGGATCTCTTCCTATTAAGGTGGCTCGCCTCCACACAAAATTTGAAGCGATTCTGCCAACCCGTTCGGAAGATATCCTTGGGACAGAGAGAAAAAAACAAGGGCGTCGCTGAGCGGCAGACATGTCCGTCACCAGCAATGCCACGCACTTGCGACACCCCGTAGAGTGTCACATCCTGACACCAAATTGGAAGGGATTATGTCTTCTAGTTCACGAGATACAGCTTGAAGAAGAAACATATAGCGCAAAGAAGGACATTTCGGTTTTCAAGGTCACACTTCAAGGTCAAGGTCAGCATGGTGATAATCTATGCTCGGATGTTTTCTTCTCTAGGGCATACAGTACCACACACAATTCGAAGCAAATCAAATCAAATCAAATCAACTTTATTTAAAACAAGTTCATACGTCAAGGTCAAGGTCACGACTGCAAAATGGTTTGCGCGGATCTCTTCCTATTAAGGTGGCACACCTCCACACAAAATGTGAAGTGATTCTGCCAACCTATTCGAAAGATATCCTTGGGACAGACAGAAGGAGAAAAAATGACCCTCCGATTTTCAGGCTCCAGCGATCTTTTTTACCTTGACCTTGACCTTGATCAGTATGTGCCATCATCAGAACGAGCATAAGCCAAACCGCCTTCATACCAAGTTTCAACATCCTATGTTGATCGGTGCCCGAGATATGGCTAAAAATAGATGTTCGGTTTTCAAGGTCGTACGTCACGGTCAAGGTCACGACGGCAAAATGGTTTGCGTGGATCTCTTCCTATTAAGGTGGCACACCTCCACACAAAATTTGACGCGATTCGGTCAAGCGGTTCGGGAGATATCCTTGGGACAGACAGAAAAAAACCATTAAAAAAAACCCCAAACCAAAACAAACATACAAACCAGCCCATCGCAATAGTCCGATCATCTTTGGTGACGGACTAACAAAACAAATACAAACCAGCCCATCGCAAAGCCTGATCACCTATGGTGACGGACAATAAAAGGTCAACTGGATTTGTTACGGGTGTCTAACTAACCCTACCCTGAACACGAAAGTACAGACACCAAAGTGGGGGAAATAGGCCCTGAAACCCTTTCTAGACGTATGTAGCCCTATAAACATACGTAATACAGACACTACAACAGACACGACGAGTATGCGGTGCTTCTTTTGATGAGCATAAGTAGGATACATAGTTTTAAATGTTCTCCAAAAGATATAAAAAGTTACGAAATGGTGCAGAGATAACATTCTGGTTTACAGATTAAAATTATTGAAAATCCAGGGGAGGTAACTCATGATTGGAGTGGTAAAAATAGACCGCGTGCCACAAACTATTGCGATTTCGCGCTTGTTATCATAACGCTTCAGAAAAACATAGTGGCCAGTCACCCTGCTCCCCCCCCCCCCCCCCCCCCCACCAACCACCCCCCCTCCTGGGTAAGGTTTCACTTCTGTGGCATGCTGCTCTATATCCATAGCTTCATGGAAGCCAGTCAGAAATCACGTGACTATCCAATATGGCGATTTAGTCCAACAGTAGTGATGCAAGACGTAACTGCTTCGACCTAAAAAAAACAACTTCCCCACTAATTTGCTTGAGACATTTTAGCGTTGAATATATTGACAGTTATGCTTTTCATTACATTTCTAATCTTTGTGACGTCATCATTGGCCTCTGAGAGGCCAAAGGGCAAATTACGCGTTTTTGACTATCTTTGGTTTCTTGTACGCGCAAATTACAAGAAAAAAAAGGGTGAAATGACAAATTAAGTTTCAGTTTTATCATATATATTAGTCATGTATGAACACTGCTAATGTGCCATGCTTTAAATGTTATCGTCACGGTGTGCAAACCCATCCCATGGGATCATTTGGGTAACCGTCTTAAGAGGTCTCCCATCGACTCATTTGTAATGTTGTGCAGGATACTTTTATATTGCATAAGAGTTCTGACCTTGGGCTACACTATTACAGCATCAGAAAGTGTATAAATACCAGTTTAAGCATTCACAACGGTATCTGAAATGGGACGAAAATGGTAGAATTGGGAAACTCACCAGGGTTTGGGTTGGGTGATCACAGTAGAAAAGGGTATCTGAAATGTTCACAACAAATAAATGTTCCTTAACCTTTTTTGAACATGTGTTATAGGTACAATTCCTTTTTAAAAAAATCCTTTGAAGGCAGACGTGAGACACCACCCTACCTCTGCACATTTTCTTGTTAAAAAATAAACATTTGTTTTATATTATTAAACATTCGTTACGCCTTTTTGTCTGATTTTAGGACTCATGCTCATGTGTGGCAGTCGTAGGCCTACTCACGAAAAAACGAAACCATTTTTATATGTCCAGCAGTTGTTCAGGCATATGCGTATTTCTTTTCACCCTCTTCTTCCTTTTTCATGATTAATCAATTATTAATAAGTCGCAGTAAAACAAGCGCGAAATCGCAATAGTTTGTGGCACGCGGTCTATTTTTACCACTCCAATCATGAGTTACCTCCCCTGGATTTTCAATAATTTTAATCTGTAAACCAGACCATTTCGTAACTTTTTATATCATTTGGAAAACATTTAAAACTATGTATCCTACTTATACTCATCAAAAGAAGCACGCATACTCGTCGTGTCTGTTGTAGTGTCTGTATTACGTATGTTTATTATTTTGTACGCTTTTAAAATACATCATTTTAAAGAGCGGCCTCAATTAATTTTGAAGTGTAGCCTCGATTTGAAGTGCGACAATTTTGTCAAAATGTGCGACAATTTTGGAACGACAGACCGACCGACCGACAAAGTGAGTTATAGGTTTGTGGCAACACGGCCAATATGGACATTGATGTACGTGGTCACTGTGTTTACTTTATGCCCCCGGACCCCCCTTGCGGTCACGGTGCTTTGCACCATCGATGAATGAATGAAAAATGGCGCTTTACGTCCTCTCGGTCTGGAACAGACACATATATGGGACATTTGTAAATACAAATATGGTGGCACATAAATCAATATTAAATACTTGTAGCGGTGCCATAGCCGATGAGGTTTAACCGAGGCATGGTCACCGCTACAGCTATCTGAAATAATTTTTAAAAAATCGGGACTTTACTGGTTTCGTACTGCCTCCGGGCATTGCCTCCAGTATTGTTCCCACCATATTTGTATTTACAAATGTCCCATATGTGTCTGATTCAGACCAAGAGGACGTAAAACACCATTTTCGTCGTCGTCGACAAATATGGTGGGAACGATACTGGAGGCAATGCCCGGAGGCAGTGCAACACCATTAAAGTCCCGATTTTGTTTTTAACAATATAGATTAGTGTAGCAGTAACCACGCCTCGGTTAAACCTCATCGGCTATGGTACCGCCGCAAGTAGTGATAGTATAAGGATGAGGTCCGGCCCTGTGGGCTTACATGTTTCATAGGCCTACTACGTGACTGTCTACGCCTTTCCAGGTCCAGACTGGTTCCGATTACCTCATTCCAAGAACTGTGCATGTTGGCTGGGCGGCCTGCCTGAGTGCCACCCTCACTCGGAACACTCTGTGCGTATACTGCCTGTGTGTTTGTCTGTATGTCTGTGTCTATCTAGCTGTTTTCTGGATGGTAATGTCTTTCTTTTCTCGCCTCTCTGTGTTGTCCTTCCCACACAGAGAGAGAGAGAGAGAGAGAGAGAGAGAGAGAGAGAGAGAGAGAGAGAGAGAGAGAGAGAGAGAGAGAGAGAGAGAGAGAGGGAGAGATAGAGAGATAGAGACAGAGAGGGAGAGAGAGAGAGAGAGAGAGAGAGAGAGAGAGAGAGAGAGAGAGAGAGAGAGAGAGAGAGAGAGAGAGAGAGAGAGAGAGAGAGATATATATATATAGAGAGAGATAGAGAGAGATAGAGAGAGATAGAGAGAGATAGATTAAACTATGATGGATGTTTTTGTGTGCTCAAAGTAAAAGGGAGAGAGAGAGAGAGAGAGAGAGAGAGAGAGAGAGAGAGAGAGAGAGAGAGAGAGAGAGAGAGAGAGAGAGAGAGAGAGAGAGAGAGAGAGAGAGAGAGAGAGAGAGAGAGAGAGAGAGAGAGAGAGAGAGAGAGAGAGAGAGAGAGAGAGAGAGAGAGAGAGAGAGAGAGAGCGAGCGATATATATATATATATATATATAGAGAGAGAGATAGGGAGAGAGGGAGACCAAATTGTGATGCGTTTCTTAGGTGTTCAAAGTAAAAGAGAGAGATATGTTAAAATGTGCTTATAATCATGCATGCTGACTGTCGATGTCTCTGTTATTCTGTCACCTGAACGAAATGTCTCATTGGGAGATAATAAAGTGATTTTGATTTTGATTTGGATTTGGATTTGATTGAGTGATAACAAAGAATTCTTCTCATTCTCACCGTTGCCTCCTCCTCCTCCTCCTCCTCCTACTCCTCAGTCCCCCTTCTCCTCCTCCTCCTCATTCTTCTCCTCCTCCTCCTCCTTTTTCTTTTCCTTCTCCTCCTCCTTTTTCTTCTTCTTATTCTTCTCCTTCTGTCCCTAGCTGCTCCTTCTTCTTTCCCTCCTCTTCCTTCCTACCACCCTCTCTCTCTCTCTCTCTCTCTCTCTCTCTCTCTCTCTCTCTCTCTCTCTCTCTCTCTCTCTCTCTCTCTCTCTCTCTCTCTCTCTCTCTCTCTCTCTCTCTTTCTCTCTCTCTCCTTCGCGTCATCTGATATTCAAATATCAAAAATAAGGGGGACGTCGATTTTGTCGTTTTTGCAATGCTACTACTCCTTTTAGAAATAAGGATGACTTTGTTTTTGATTTTGATTAAAGTATATTTAGCCATTGAATCATTTTGAACCCTAGCAAATACATCCCGTAATGAACTTCAAACGAATACCAGTGATCCCATGAAGGTATAATTTTCGATTTATTTCCAAAACAATGAAACAAAAAGTGTTCAGTAAGATCTATTTTGTCTCTACATACACTACATTTGGTGTTTTTTGTCTACTTCATTTTGTGTAGTAGAATGGTTGTAGGGTATACATTATATTGTGGATTATTTTCCACTGCAGTTCTCTCAATCGAATTTCTTATGTAGCCAATATGAGGCGATAGCCCGATTCTATGGTTAACATCTACCCCTAGTTTCCTTTGCCCAAACCCCAAAGCACATGGCTTCATAACTTCCGTATGTATTACATTGCTTGCCTATGTGTCAATGCTGTCCATTCATCTGGTCCTGCCTACCCTCTCTGATCTCATTCACGTGTACTCACCCTCCAGGTCTCTCCGTTCCTCTTCTGACAAACTTATCCTTTCTATTCCTCGTACAAACACTAAGACATTATGGTGAACGTTCATTTTCTTTCAGCGCCCCTTCTGTCTGGAACTCCCTACCATATGAACTTCGTTCTGCTAAATCTTTCCAATCTTTGAAAACCGCTCTTAAATTAATTTAAAAACTCACCTCTTCCGGCAACACCTCTGATGTCTTCCTTGTCCTGTTTCCTGCCTTAAAACTATGTTCCCCACATTGTGTGAGGGTGTGTGTGCGTGCGTGTGTGTGTGTGTGGATGTGTGCGGACGTGTGCGTGTGTGTGTACGTGCGTGTTGTGGCTATGTGCATGATTTTCATAGTTAATATTGTAGTAGCTTATGATCTATGTATTTATTTAAATACTTTTGAAGCGCCGTGAGCTCAAGAGAGAAAGGGCGCTCTATAAATGTTAGTTATTATCATTATTATTATTATGGTTTGCTTTATCACGTAAAATATGCATGAATTTCTTTGGTTTGGTACAATAGCTATTGGCTTCGCAATGCGATTCCGGCTCTGGATGTGACACAGCACTTTCCATTGTTCTAGAATGGAGTTGATAAGTGCATCGTATTCAAATATTGTGTGTGCAAAATTATCTGTTACTTTATTGTGTATTTCTTCGATCTTGAAGAGCCTGGATTCGTTTGTACTGATTACGTCTTTCATCCTTTCAATGCCGTTACGTTTCCAGGAATAGAAAAAACAACGTTTGCGTTTTGTACTTTATCAGCCTGTTGCTCCAAATAAGTTGGTTGCGACAGTTACTTTCATTAACATTTTCCATTGATTCTACGGATTTGTGCTCTACGCATGTGATTAGCACTTTTTTTTCTCCAAAGTAAATTTTTAACATGGGTGACAGCTGCAGTTTCTGTTGGTCTACAATTTATCTCAAACACGGAATTTCCATTTGCAATTTTCGCAAAATAAGACTTAGGCATAACATTCCAGTTTTCATTGTCAGATTTAGAAAGACAATCCATTGTAAATAGAAACATTTCTGCAGATCTATCACGTTAATCATTTTTGAACCGCCCTCTTCAAAGCCACTTCCCATGACCTTTCTCTTGACCTTTTCAAATGCTTTTTGTTCGCGTATTTCCTTTGCCAAATGAATTTATATAAGAGACTATTAATTTCTGCAAGGATTTTGTCTGGAAGTCCTATTGCTTGCATAACGAAAGTGAACTGTTTCATCAGAAAACATCAAACGATAATGATCTTACCTTGAATGTTTACATCTCTGGCTCTTCAACGTTTAGGCTAATAAGGCTGTGCATTTGACTTATTCGGTTTCTCCAGTTGTCTTCGATATGCTGGGTTCTGATGTTGTTTTGAAAGCAAATTCTCAGTATTTTGTATCTTATCTGTCAGCACAAAAGGAATGTGTTTTTTATGTCTATGCGACTGCCGATTTGCATTGCCTTTTGTTTGCTTTTGATTAAACATATCGTCGGTGAAATTCAAAAACCTCGTATCTCAATTTTGGTGTTTTTGAGAAAAAATAAAAATAAAACTGTTTTAAAAATTAACCGCGTTGATCTCAATTGATTAACTATGATAAATAATTATGTTGTTCAAGACATTGCGAGTTTAGTCCTAGATTTCGTTAAAATGACTTAAAAAAATTGTTAGACTTGAAAAGAACGAAGATACGAGGTTTTTGTCCTCTGCATTTGGGACTTACGAGTTTGTCTTCTATTTTTGCAACCTCATTTACCCCAGATAAAAAACGTCGTTAGAGATAGGAGCTTTTGGTGGAAGGTGGCGGGAAAAATTAGAGAGCTGACTATGTATCTAACTCAAAAAAATCGAGCTACGAGGTTTTATTATATAGACCTGAAAACTCAGAACATGCTTTGATAATGGAGGCGGCTCGTTTCATCTATCACGGAGAAAGACAGTGGTATCATCGGCACATTGTTTCATTTTTATGCTGTGCGATTGTTGGGGTAATTTGTGGTGACTTTATGCCACTTACGTCGCCATTCCTTATTTTGACTGCAAGCAGCTCTACAGAAACAGACCCGGTTACCCCCTAAACAGGTCTTGAGCAGTCTGGATAACTAAAATGAGTAGTTTTGGTGTGAAATATGTAGTCCTACTCATTAAAACATCAAACGCAGTTCCCTGAAAATGAGTAGGGGAAGACGGGGTAAAAAGCGCATGGGCGGGTAAGAAGCCCACCCCAATTATCTCATGAAATGAAGCAAATTTCAGTCTCATTTTGCCCATGAGACGAGCGTTAATGTCTAGCATTCGTCTCATGGGCAAATTTGACTGACATTTTCTTTATTTCATGAGATAATTGGGGTGGGCTTCTTACCCGCCCATGCGCTTTTTACCCCGTCTTCCCCTAGCAATCAAGATTTAAAGAGCAATATTATCAATTTTGAAGAGTAGTAGAGGTCCAAATTGAGTAGAAAACTACTCGAAAAGAGTAGAGTAAACAGGTCTGCAGAAAGTATGAAGGCTAAAGGTGAGAAAGGGCATCCTTGTCTGAGTTCCTACCATCCTTCTGTTCTTGGGTCTGAGCTAGGTTCGTGATCAACCTAATGGCCGGCGACGGCGATCTTCCCCTGCACTTCAGCTCCAGATGGGATGCCTTAGGAAAGATTAAGACAACCGTTGTCACCTGTATCCACGAGGGCAGCTGGTGCAGCAGAGCCTACAGCTCTACGTTAGCAGACCCCGACCCCGTGTACCCCTTTCAGCCCGGCCAGCAGTTCAGCATGACCATCACGGCGGAGTCCTCTAACACGTTCAAAGTAAGTTTTATAATTAACCCTTTCACCGCCAATGTCGCATTTATGCACCACAATGCTTTAACACCCATGTCACTAAAAGCCATCAAATCAGGACCTGTTATCCGAAGACCCTATTTTCTTAATTTTGGTAGGTAAGGATAGGCCTAATGTTAGACATGTCACAGAGGAATTCTCAATATTGCAGATAATTTTGTTTCTCCTCCCAGTTAGGTTTAATGGTATTTGTTTGCTAAAAAAATGGCTGGCGGCGAAAGGGTTAAATGCTTTGATATGTTAATGTAACCCCGTTTCTTGCCATGCACGCTTCACGCGTGTGCGTTACTTAAAGCCAAAACACCCGATCCGCAGAACCGGGTAGCGATAGTCCAACACTTGGTTTAAACAAGAATTTATTCAAGAATAGAAAATCATAACAAAGCAGCAATACATTTATGAACTTCGAGTACAACAAGCTAAGAGCTTATAAAGCGTACTCTAATATTTAAGTTGCACAGTAAGGACTGCACACGCAAAACTAATCTAATATTGAAAAAATAATAACATAAAAGCAACAACAGTAGTAAACACTTATATACAAAAAGAAAAAAACAAACAGAAAAAAAGAAAATACACAACAAAATTAAGTAAATCTAAACTACATGAATTTTAGGTGCAATATAAAACATAATGTCAGCTTGCATTGAATCGACACTTGCTGTCTCGCGCTACAGAGAAAAGGGTAGGGATAAAGAGTTGCGGCACGCGAGGAGAGAGGCAGACGCGACACATATGGGGATGGTGGGAACAATACTGGAGGCAATGCCCGGAGGCAGTGTAAAGTCCCGATTTTGTTTTATTAATACAGATACTGTAGCGGTGACCACGCCTCGGTTAAACCTCATCGGCTATGGCACCGCCACAATTTAATATGATTAAACTGTGGCGACGCGGCTCGACTTGGTCCTTTTATATCCCGGCTGTGCCTTTAAATCGAAGCTACAAGATTCCCACAAGCCAGAAATGGGTTTCTTTTAAAAAAAAATGTTTTACTCCCGGCGATAGTTAATTTATTTGTTTTTATTTTGATAGCAGTTCCGCGTTCCATTTGTAGTTTTGTTATACTCTTTTTTTGGGAGGGGGGGGGGGGGGGGGGGGGGGGGGGGGGGGGGGGGGGGGGGGGGGGGGGGGGGGGGGGGGGGGGGGGGGGGGGGGGGCTGTATTTCAAAATCCGGATCTAATCTAAAAAAATTGATGTCAGAATTGGCTGAATTATTTATTTGCAAATAATATTTGCATGCAATATTTTTTCAATCCATTTTGAGAAAGGTGTTAGTCTTCCTTTGTCGAAATTTGAAAAAAAGTTTCATTGAATTTTGGAGTGATGAAACCTAATAATCACCTCCAAGCGCGCAACAAACGTGGATAAGAACAAAATTAATGAACCCCGTTGTTTTTTTCTGAAGTATTAGGTATTAGGTACTTTATAGGTACTTTATTGTCACAGAGGCGTCTCTGTGAAATTCGGGTTGCTCCCACCTGGAGAGAGCGTCGCAGCCAGAGGCGCGCCACCCAATTTAAAAAAAAAAGAAGCTTGCATGCGAATGTTGTTGTCATGGTGGGGGTGGGGGGGGGGGGGGGGGGTAAATTTTTGACCAAATGACAACTTTTTCGTTGCCACTGGGTTTAGTCGTTGGGTCTTTTTATGCTAAGTTTTCTATGGGCACACGGGACCTCTAGGTTTATCAAGCCAGTCTCATCCGAAAGACTCCACGTTCAGACCGTGAAGGCCTAGTGTAGAATGAGAGGAAAAAATCCCCTGTACCCAGGTTCGAACTCGGGTTTACTTGACACGAAGCGAACGCGATACCACTGTGCCACTCTACACCACAAGTTCAGAGCCATGTAGGAAGAATCTGAGAACAACATGAAATACAGAGAAATCTGATAAAGAATGCTGAGAGTCTGACGTGTGGGAGAGAGGGAGAGGGAGGGGTGTGGGGAAACGAGAACAACAGGGCAGACTAGGCCACCCAGTCTTCGTGCTGCAGGTGGTGGGTGTGGAGGGGTACTATTAAAGACCCACCAGATCACGTGTCAAAATCACGAAGTAATTTATACTAATTACTTGTAGCGGTGCCATAGCCGATGAGGTTTAACCGAGGCGTGGTCACCGCTACAGCTATCTGTATTAATAAAAAGTCGGGACTTTACTGGTTTCGTACTGCCTCCGGGCATTGCCTCCAGTATTGTTCCCACCATATTTGTATTTACAAATGTCCCATATGTGTCTGATTCAGACCAAGAGGACGTAAAACTCCATTTTCTCTCTCGTGTCAAAATCACGGGTTTCACGTGTTTTCCCTCGTATAGCTGGAAATAAACCTTGTTTTGACCAGGTCTCACTACCATAGAAATGCCCCCAAATTCAAATCGATACATCATTTTAACCCTTTCACCGCCAGCCATATTTGACCCAAAAATGTCCATTACATTTACCTGGGTAGAGAACAAAATCCATCTGCAGTATTGGGGATTTTTCTGTGACATATATATATATATATAAAATAAGGTCTATCCTTACTTCCCAAAACTAAGACAATAGGAATTTGGATAATAGACCCCAATTTGATGCCTTTTAGTGACATAGGTGTTAAATCACTGTGGTGCTAAAATGCGACTTTGGCGGTGAAAGGGTTAAAGAGCAGCCTCAATTTGAACATGGGGACATTTCTATGTGGGTCACAGCTACCCAGAAAAAACCCAAGGGACTTAATCGTGGCGCGTCTGTGTATCTTTAAGTGGTTAGTTTTTAATTTGTTTATTATTTAGTTTGGCTGCTTTCTGGCTTCTATGTGACTGTACACACAAATAAAAACACGGTCATGTTCGCTACCGTGCACGCTTGAAGAGTGCGGTCTGAAAACAAGATCTACAAGATCAGAATATTGTTGTTTTCTTTAAACAAGTTTATTTTCGTGTTTATGTGTGTATGTCGAATAGAAAACAGCAGACAGTTCAAGACGATATCGAACAAAAATTGATAAGAAACGGGTTTAACATCTTGTTTGTTTATTTCTGTTTGTGGAATAGTTTATGGAGCGTAGAGCTGCCTAGAGTATATTGAAAATGCACGCACCGTGTTTAGTACATGCGCAGTATTTGGCTGCGCGTGTGTGTGTGTGTGTGTGCATGTGTGTGCGTGTGCGTGCGCGCGCGCGCGCGCCTTTTCCCTGCGTAAGTGTTTGTCTGTATGTCTGTATGTTTTATACGCTCATATGAAAGCATGTTGATTGAAGGGAGGAGTTTGTAGCAGTATGGCTAATGCAGGACAGATTAGGGGCTGTTCGGTGCTTTTCCCGATGGTTGTTTCCCGTCCTCTCATGGACATTACTGTCTTTGGCAGAAGTAATGGTCCCGATAACTTGGCGACAAACAGAGAAGGTAACCGGACATAACGAATAACCCTAACAGTGCCAGAAATACCACTGACAGTATCGCTGGTTTTGCTTTGTCCTAGGCATTAGCGGATGAACTGAAGAGGGTCGCTCGCTGAATTACCTTTCTCGAATGAGTTTGTCCTTAATTTTGCCTCTCTACAATATCGAATATCAATAACCCCCCGTGGGGATACCGGGGGGTCTTTTGTATAAATAGTTCCCCCACCTTCTGGAAGCTCTGTGCTTGTAACTTCCTCTAATCTGTCACTCTCTTTGACTCTTGTCTTTTCCCTTTGCTTACTCTCATCTACTATCTTTCTGCCTTGCCGATCCACACTCCTGCCTTTTTTCCTTAAAAAAAAGAAGAAGAAACGCTTTCAAAAAGATTTCCTCCAGCCGAAGTCGGACTTGCTGCGTGTCCTA
>CM065692.1:43606628-43611628 GCA_017654935.2 Phymorhynchus buccinoides | reverse complement strand
TGGCACATCTTTACCTTAGTAGGAACCAAAACTAACATGAACAATCCTGAGTCGGAAAGTATCTTTGCTCACGATTCCTTCAGTTAAAGGGACACCCTGGCGGATGAGTTTTGGCAAGAAACACGTCGAGATCACCAGGAAGACGGAACACTCCCTTTGCTCTGGTTGCCGGAGAGAGAAGCCATTTTTGGACGTTGTGGGTGGAGGACACTTGAGTGGTTGAAGCTTTTTCTTCTTTATAGTGCAGTAAAAACAACAACAACACAATTGGAGCTATTTCCTTTGTTGTGAGCGAAACTCCTTTTGGTAAACTAGGCTTGTATTGTGGAAATTTCGTGATTTGGTCTAAGCGACTGAGGCGGCCATCATTGGAGGCATTCAAAAGAGGCCTCCACAAACACCTCCACTGTAACTAAAACCAGGGAACTAGGGGCCATAGATCAAAGTAGTGGTAAATGAAGGGCAGGAGCTGTGCCGGTCGGGGTTCGCCCCCCGGGGACCGCTACGGTAGCCGGATTGGTCTTGCCCAGATACTACGAAATAAAGGCTATGGTTCACTTTTCTTTTTACATTTTATAAGACATATCCACACTAGGTTTTTTTTCTATGTTTACTTCTTTCCATTGGGCCACTTCTATCTCCTCAGCTTTCTAATTTCTTGTCTTCTTACTACCCCCCAAAGTGCAGCAGAATCTTCAGCCTGATGAAGTTGGCTGCCTGAGGCGACGAAAAAGAAAAGAGAAGGCACATTCTTCTCTTTCACTGAGAAAATCTGACTTCCAGCACCTCCGCCAAGGAGGAATCGCCAATTTGACGGTTTGGTTTCTAGGAAACCAGGGCAAAGTGAGTGTTGCGATCTCTGTAAAGGGCGTTTTCCTGGTGATCTCGACGTGTTTCTCATCCGTCATGGTGCCCCTTTAAGCTTGCATACAGCTTTGTCTTTAGAACCATCCCAGCGTGGAATTCTACTCCAGCTGCTGCAGCTGAGCTTCCTTCATGGGTATCTTGTAAGAGGGATCTCAGTGGCATCTTTAAAATCTGAGACTAGGGGCTATAGATCAAGGTATGTCTTAGTACTACATAAAGAGCAGGAGCTGTAGCAGGCGGGGGCTGTCCACGGTGAGCGCTACGCTAGCCGGATTGGTCCAGTCTGAATACCGCAAAATAAAGGTTATGACTCTCACTATATACACTACTCACAAAAAGTTAAGGATCACTATGAGAAAACAGGTGCGCAATAAACTCCGTTCGCTCCTGTTATTTATTTCTTAGTCAAGCCAAATTGTTATGAATTCTTGTTCAGCTGTAAGTGGGCGATGTTGTGTTAGTGGAAAAATTGCACGTGATTCTCTATTACTGAGCTTGGCAGCAAAAGAAAAAGCGGAAACTTGCGAAAAAGGACCTTGTTTTGGATCGTTCTGCATGAACACATTGCACAAGCCAGATGGAAAAACCATTATGCACGTGCAAGCACTGCTGTTTATGTGTGAGATGCTGTCTCTTGCTTGGCTTTATAAGAAGACATACCACCAGTATTAGGCCTGATTTGACAATGCCTCCACGACGAAAATTGAGCGAGTTGGATAGGGGACGAGCTGTTGCATGGTTCCAAGATGGTGTTCCCAAGCGAGAAGTGGCCAGGCGACTTCAGGTGTCCATCTCGGTCATTGTCAGACTGATTCAACGCTTCACAGCCACTGGGAGGGTCCATGAAAGACGCAGATCTGGTCGACCGAAGAAGACAACTCCACGTGAAGATCGTCTCATTGAACGACAAGCCCTGCAGACAAGAACAGCCTCTTCCAGCATCATTCGAAGGCAGCTGAGGGTGGCTACTAACATCAACATCAGCCAGCAGACCATACGGAACCGCCTTCATGGGTTTAACCTCCGTTCTCGTCGCCCAGCTGTACGGCCACGCTTAACTCCAGCCCATAGGGCAGCACGCCGCGCCTTCTGCAGACGTCACGTGAGGTGGACACGTCAGCAATGGTCCCAGGTCCTGTTCAGTGATGAATCACGCTTCACCCTGAACCACAACGACGGCCGACTGAGGGTCTGGAGGCGCCCAGGGGAACGCTTTATTGACGCCACTGTCCAAGAAAAGGTGGCCTTTGGTGGAGGTTCTGTAATGGTCTGGGGGGCCTTCAGCCTTCACCACAGAACACCCTTGTATCATGTACAGGGTAACCTGACTGGCCTCCGATACCGGGATGAGATCCTTCGACCGCTGGCTGTGCCTACACTGCAGCAGATGGGACCGCCGGCTGTCTACCAGGATGACAACGCTCGCCCCCACGGGTGGTCAACGACTTCCTGCAGCAGTCTGGAGTCAACAGAATGGAGTGGCCAGCATGCAGTCCCGATCTCAACCCGATTGAGAACCTCTGGGATGAGCTGGTCGCAAAGTGAGGAGCAACCACCCCCCTCCCAGGGATACCAGCACCTCTACCAGATAAAGGCTGAGTGGCAGGAGCTGGTACTCCATGAGGACTCGCTGCGTCGAGTGCCAGAACAGCCATGGCGGATACACGCATTACTGAACTTTTGGGAGCATCAGAATGCCCTGTCTTGTGATTTCAATGACTTTGGGAAATCAAATTTCGATACGTACCCACTTTGATCAAATGTACAGACCAAACGATTGCTCGAAATTGAAGGCAATTGTGTATCGTTATCACTAAAGCATTGAATTAAATGTTGGCCAAAATTCAACGCATTGGCTTTCTTATTTGGAAAGTTATGAATTAGTTTGCAAGTTATCCTTAACTTTTTGTGGATAGCTTAGTTTCAGGTCTACTACCGTTTACGCATCTCTCATTTGTGTTAACGGTCAAGTCAAGTCAAGTCAAAATCATGTTTATTGAGGGTTAAAGAATAAGCTGACAAACCTTTTTTCATCCTGCCCGGTAAAGATTTGTGTTACCGTAAACGCAAATCTTTACAGTTAACGCAAATCAGAGATGCGTAAGCGGTAGACCTGGAGCTCTCTAGTCTGTCTGTCTCTTGCGCTCTCTCCATCTGTCCCTCACTGTGTTTCTTATAATTGGTACAACATGCACATTTCTCTCTTACTGCACAACCTGACGTGACCTAAAGTCTGTAGGGGAGACGGCGTGACTGCCAATGTTCGAAATGTAACGATTATACTTGTCTCAATGCTTGCAGATTCCCCCCAGGAAAACATCTTCGCGACCAGGGACGGGGATACTCCCAAAAGCTGCAAGGCATGGATGGTACGGTCCCAAAACAGGTTGAGGGTCTGGATATATCTGGGCTTTGCATTGAAGGACATGCCTCTCCCACACATAGGCGAGGAGAAGAATCTATGGATGTGTCACAGTCTCGGTCTCCACAGCCCAAAGTAAAGTCCAGGGCTTCTTTGGCGACCAGCCGCGAAACACTTCCAACCAGTTCATTCTACGTGTCACGTAAAAAGCCTCGGATTCCCCCGCCACCACCACCACCTCCCCCTCCTAGCCCGCAGAATGAGGCAGATATGACGCTGCAGGATATGCCACCGTCTGATTCTCCCCCTGTACAGGAAAGGTCTCGTGTTCCTCCTCCACAACCGCCACCGCCACCAGTTCCTCCCCCGCAGAAATAGTCCGAGTCATCATCAAAGAATCGGCCGCTGTCTCGCATTTCTGAACAAACCACCCAACTTATAATTGTCTACTATTCCTACCACCCAAGGTCCGTCACAAGTCTCCTCGGAAGATACAATACCACTCCTTCACCTGCACATCACTGGGGAACTCCTATTTCACCTGACACATCTCCACTCCCTCACCCCTCCCACACCTCAGGAGCTATCTCTGCAACCATCTGCAGTCTATGTCTCCACCTCGGCTTTGCCGGGAAAGCCCTGTGTCGTCTTTCACTTCCTATTTCTCCAACATCACAAGAATCGCCACAGCTGCCGTCAGAAGGTCTACCTTCTCAGCCCCCGCGTCATTATCTTCGTCTGAACAGAATATTTCAATATCGTCTTTGTAAAAAACAATCATCCGTTGCACAAAACCTATTGTCCTCATCCTCCACTCAGTGTCTGTCCTCGTCTTCACAGATTGTATCAACGTCTTCACCAGGTCAAAAAATGCATCACCTACACTCTCGAGAGTTCTTCATTGCCATCATCATTACTTGCTTTTTCGTCATCTTAATTAAGAAAATGAATCCATGCAGGCTTCGCAACCTCAAGATGTTTTCCTGATCCCTCGGGCTTTTCAATGGCATCTGCAGCTCAGCCTCAGCTATTCCCCCAAATGCCATCTGACTTTTTAACCCAGAACACGACCCAATCTTCTCTTTCTCTCTGCAGACTCCCAATGCATAATGGCAGGCCACCCCTCCTTTCCTCTGCTGAGGTCTAAAACACGAGGCGCAGTGCACAGGGGTAGTGACTAAAATGGTTTGTAAATATTTATTCTATCTCCACTTGCATGTCACCATCACGTTTACAAGACCGAGGCCAACTGGTGTACTGACAGTCCAAGTTTGGACACATCCGAATGGTCTATATTTTCTACGTTGTAGAGTCCACTGGTGGTTTTTTTTAAACGTCAATGAATCATTTTTTTATACAGTTGTGAACTGGTCTTGATTGTTGGTCAAACCTGGCCTCCCGAAGAAAACACTAACCATGGTTTGGGTTAGCTTTTTTATTTGGGTGGTATGTTAATTACTGACTTTTTTTTAACGTGCATTTTTAGTTGAAAATGTGCAAAATCTTTAATTGATAATTATATATACATCTGCATTACTATTTTTTTTAATGTGACAACCAATTGTTTTAAGAATTCCAAGTTAAACTCTTAATTTAAAACAATCCAACTCTGACAAGCTTGTTAACAAGTGAAATAAAATTGTAAATATTTAATTATAAGACGGAGATGTTCGCCCATTTTGTTTCTTTGTGAACATAAGGCCCTGGCAAATCTTGACAAAGCTTTTTACTATCAATGTTTGTTACATAAGCAATTACAAATTTAACGGGG
>CM065692.1:43591628-43601628 GCA_017654935.2 Phymorhynchus buccinoides | reverse complement strand
GTGTATTACAGTTTACATTTCAGGGGAAAATAAACAAGTTTTGATTCCTTAATTAAATTAAGACTTTACAAAATATAAAATGCAATTTATTATTTTAAGTAACATAACACCCCAAGAGTAAAAAAATAAAATAAAATAAAAATAGTATTTTCATTTTTGAAATGGAATGCATTGAAAAATACTCACACATTTCACATTCACCATGGTATGCGATTATCAATAAAATCAGGGGTGTGGATGAATAACTTGTGAGAGAGAGAGAGAAAAACAACAACAACATCAAAATCTAGTCAGTGTATTTACAAAAAATGCATAACCTGGAAGTAGGGCCTAAATGTTTCTATATATTAATATGGAGCACAAATCACATTGATAAAGAACAAGGAAATACGTGTAAAAGATTCCAGGCACAAGAAAGACGACGAATCACATTCAAACGGACAACAATAATTGCAAAACGATTTACGTAAAAGGAGGTGGTGAGTCACAGTGTTAGATCTAATGGAGAGCACAAATGAATCGCATTAATAACAATGGTTTTGCATTCTTTTGAAACATTTGAGGTTAAAATCCGAGTTGCAAGCCTCCATCCATTGAGCACATCATATAAAACATATTATCTTGTTACCCTCTTCGCTAGGTGCTGAAATCAAAATCGACGCAATCTTTATGTCCAGTATTCGCACAACACAGTCAGTTGAAAAATGCCCCAAAATCAAGGTGGTTATTAAAAATAATATTCACCCAAACTGGTTTGATTAATTGACGTCTTCTTACAAACTGATTAATGTAACTCTTTGATACTTGGGGGGAAATGTTCCGAAGGATATTTAGAACATATACTGTTCTCGTAATCTTATTGATTTAAAAACAAAAAACAAAAAAACAGTCAACATTATAAACTTTGATAGAAAGCTGTAAACGTGATAGAGCCTAATATTCGATTCAACAAACTGATTAAATAATGTTCCATATGGGTTAACGTTTCTAACTCTTCAGAAGTTACATAATTATTCAAACTGGTCCCGTTCGCTACATGCAAATCTGCCAAACGGATCCTTTCAAATCAACATAATTATGTATGTCCAACACGCATGCGTCAAGTTTTGCTATGACATCATGCGTAGCTGGTGAAGCAACACGTTGTTCTGACTTCAATCTCCTACAGCCGCACAGACTCCGGGTTCTTGGTGTAGGCAGCGTTGTCGTAGCCTCCTCCTCCGTTCTGGGGTGGGGGCGCCCCGCCTTTCTCGCCGGGGGGCACAGTGTAGGGCAGACCCACGGGGGCGTACCGCCCAATGCGGTTCGCTGGATCCGCGGGACCCCACTCCGGCAGAGGCTTGAAACAGCGGGGCTGGAAATTACAATATTTTTTTGTTAACGAATTAACATTGTACTCAGGCGTGTGGAACAATTTATCTTTTAATTTAAAATCGTGTCCATCAAGAACGAAAAGCATTTAACAACAGAGAGAGAGAGGGAGAGAGGGAGAGAGAGAGAGAGAGAGAGAGAGAGAGAGAGAGAGAGAGAGAGAGAGAGAGAGAGAGAGAGAGAGAGAGAGAGAGAGAGAGAGAGAGAGAGCACTTATATATCAGATGTTAGAAACCCTATGCATTAGACTCTAACTTTAGAAAAAGGAGCACATATTCCGTCGGAACATGTCCTTTTAATTGATGCTTTACAATTTTTGTACTTTGATTGTTCTTTGCTTTGTTCCATTGTGTCTGACCTCCCATTTTTACCCATGTGCAGCCCCCCCCCCCCCCCCCCCCCCCCCCCCCCGGCTCCCATTTTCACTGATAAGAAATTAATTATTACGTCCTCCGACCTGTTTTAAGGCACAAATGGGACATTTGTTAATATGGGTGATGGGGGAGAAAAAGAAATGGGGAAGGGACAACCATTTTCACTTCAATCTCCCATTCATTTATACTCTCTCTCTCTCTCTCTCTCTCTCTCTCTCTCTCTCTCTCTCTCTCTCTATCTCTCTCTCTCTCTCTCTCTCTCTCTCTCTCTCTCTCTCTCTCTCTCTCTCTCTCTCTCTCTCTCTCTCTCTCTCTCTCTCTCTCTCTCTCTCTCTCTCTGCTGCAGCACCCAAAGCACCCCACCCCCCCTAGATCCTGCTCTCTCTGTCTCTCTGTCTACTCTCTCGGCTCTGTCTCTGTTCTCATCCTAGCGAAATGGAACGATGCTCAGGAGGAAGGTGAAAAAAAAGACAAATAATAAGGAGCAGACAAATAATAAGGAGCAGCGTACGGAAAAGATTAAAAGACGACCCAAGTTCCTTTTTGTTCACTTTTTTGGGTTATCTTTACATCTAATCCAAGCAAGGAGAGAACGTAATATACAAGAGTTAGGGGCCAGCCACACGTCCACTAAAATCGCACGACTGTACGATACGATACGATCACGTGGTCTCGAAGCGCCAATCACATTAATTTTGTTCTTAGGGACCACGTGATCGAATCGTATCGTACAGTCGTGCGGTTTTAATGGACGTGTGGCTGTCCCTTTAGACACGCACGGGGTGAACGGGCATGGCCATTTCACCCAACGTCTCGATGGCTTAGAGTCAAAGTGGACTACACGGAGTTGAACTTCGCTTTACCCTCATTGTGTTACTATAAATTCCTACCGTACAACTCTTCTCCCTCCCTCACTACCTCCCTCTCTCTCCCCCCCCCTCTCTCTCTCTCTCTCTCTCTCTCCCTCCCCTCCCCCCCCCCTCTCTCTCTCTCTCTCTCTCTCTCTCTCTCTCTCTCTCTCTCTCTCTCTCTCTCTCTCTCTCTCTCTCTTTCTCCCGTGAAACTGACCACTCCGTATCGGCACATCTGGACGAATCCCGTGATGAAGATGACCGCGATGGGCACAGTGACCATCATCCAGCCCAGACCCTGCGCCCAGTCCTCGAACTCATAACCCGAGTAGCTAGCGGGGTTCCACTCCACGGCACCGCTGATGATGATGAACTGCAACCATCACAGGCGTCAATCATTACCGTCAAATCCCTAGCAAACGCCACCTTTCTCTACTTTGGCTAACAGTTGAATAGAGGGGGTAGTACCTAGCAAAGCCCCCCCCTCCCCCCCCCCCCCCCCGCCACACACACACACACACTTTTGGCCACAAGTTATATAGAGGGAGTATTTAGTATTTATATAGAATTATGTCAGGCACAGTCTAAATAAGTATATATAATAAGTATATATAAAGTACTAAAGGGGGTTGCTTATCCATCAAAATGACGCATACAATGACGTAAGCATGACGTGATTTCTCTACAGTCTCAACGATTTCAAGGGGGGGGCGGGGGGGGGGGGGGGGGGGGGGGGGTACGCGCGTACCCGACCAACGCGCAGACCTTTTAGTACTCTATATATTTTGTTTTTTTCAAATTAATGAATAATCTCTACAATTTCGCACGAAGCAAACTCACAGCAATGGCGATGGGCGTGATGACCAACCAGTTAGCCAGCCAGTAGATGTTGGGCTTGAAGCCGATCATCATCTCGATGTCCAGGCAGAAGTTACGGAAACCTGCAACATTCACAATCGTAATAATTATAATCACATCCGCATGGATTCCTGTCAGTCAATCCTGCCCGGCCATGACTTCCAGATAGGCGACTGCTAGACTGCATGCTGTCTGGAGGGGCTGGGAAGGAGGTTGGTTACTGCGGAGAAGCCTTGCCCGGTGTACATCCTCACTCCCTTTGGCCTGCCTTGGCATGAGGCTGTGTCAGACCAGTTGACATAAGCTAGAACACCAAGGCTACATCAAAATGTTGTTATGCTCTGCATGGTTGTGCGGGGATTGTCTTAAGCCATGACAAGCTCCAGCCATCTAAAATCCCCCGAAGTCGGAGTGTGGCTGCCCACATGGCGGGGTAATCAAAAACGGTCACACACGTAATGTTCTCATCCCTATCTGGTGCATTTGTACCAAAGTGTTCAGGTGCTCTGGCAGTTGGGATGATCCCTGGAGTCGCTAAGCCAGGGAACAACAACAACAACAACTCTCTTTGGCCAAGAGGACTTGAGGACAGGTGATGATGTGAAAAAAGTCTCCAAGAGCCAACTAATCTCCTTGGCTGCAGCACGAAAAGCCAAAGCCAATGTCTCCTTGCCTGAGAGCCATGCCCAAAAGCCTAAATGTCACAAAGAGTGATTACTTCGCAGTCTACCAACCTTGAAAAAAATGAAGCCAACTTTGGCTTAAATAGCATTTTATTTCTGAAAATCACAAACGAAAATCAACAATGATCATTAGATAGGGCAACAAGAAAACTTATATAAAGCCCTATCTGAAATTAAAAAAAGTGCGCAGACAATAATAATGACGGACGGCCATGCAGAGTAATAATATATATATATATATATATATATATATATATATATATATATATATATATATACAGCAAATAAATAAATAAACAACATTACACAAAACTTCATGGCAGTCAATGTTTTATTAAAAACAACAAATTTTCGTTTGTCTAAAAGCAAACTTTCTCAAGTAACCAACTACTGTACACACACACACACGCACTCCATCTACACTGATTTTCCATTAGGGGAGAGTCACTGATATCGTACCTGCCAGGCGATTGATTCGTACCACCTGCTTTCCTACTAATATCTATATTTATGCATGATACAGAAGAGTCCCTTACCGTAGACATACATGAGGCAGATGCACTCCATCAGGGCCACAAACATGAGGTTGTAGCTGCCGCTGTACCAGTCCATCAGAGTCATCACCCAGATGCCGCCCTGATCACAGAACATCAATCAATCAATAAATCAATCGAGAAGAACACCGTAAATGAAAAACAAACAACCACACACCCACACCCACACACAAACAAACAACGAAAAAACAAACATAAAAAACAAGATGTTTTCTACAAGAACCTTTTCTTTGTACTGATCTTCCATATTCATTTGCATGACACTTTAACCCCTTCCACGCCAGCCATTCTTCAGACAAAATTTACCATTTACCTTACTCAGGTACAGAACAGATTTTGTCGTCAATATTTGGGATTCCTCTGTGACATGCATAAAATAGGTACCTGTTCGTACCTTCCCAAATTAAGAACATAAGGTCACTGGATACCAGACCCTCATTTGATGCCTTTTAGTGACATGGGTGTTGAATCATTGTGGTGCCAAGAGGCGACAGTGGCGATGAAATGGTTAACCCCTTTTGGTCTGCTTTCAGCTTTCTATTATTTTCCGTTACACACAAATGCCCTTTATAATTTATTTACTATTGGTGCCCATAGTTATTATTCTAATGAATATTTTGCTTACGAGTACTCAATAGATAACAAGTGAGCACAGAATAAGCTCTTATTTGTTGTTTCCCATAATATTTATGCCTGTATGCATCAAATAAACGATTTTCGGAAACAAATTATGGGAGAGCACTTCGTGAAAATTTGAATTGTTTACCTCCATTACTCGGTCAAATACCATAGCATCAATGCAACAATGGCGTCAAAGCTTGAAACCGCAGGATACGAGTCAGCGACTAGCAAACATGTTTTGTTTAGAAAAATGATTGGGGCGTCCAGTATCCACAAACTGAGAGAACTTGCAAAATGTGACGTACAAATGTAAATGACATCAATTTTAAAATGACGCACGGTGTTCTAAGAGATGCAAGTCTAATCAAACACACGAGCCGAGAGCTGGGGATCTATTTGAAGGTAGAGTAACTCCCCCTGTTTGACCGATTGAATTAGGTAAGATCACTCCCACGCACCATGAAATTATTCCCGTTAATTATTTCCGAACAATTCCTACTAAAAACTGTCTAAAACAGATCCAGGAAAAAAGGAGACAGAGAAGAAGAGGATCAGGAGGAGAAGGAGAGGGGGGGAAGAGCAAACACTATGATAATTATGATCTTACATAGCTACACCATGATTTATAGGAGGGATAAGGGAGAGAGAGAGAGAGAGAGAGAGAGAGAGAGAGAGAGAGAGAGAGAGAGAGAGAGAGAGAGAGAGAGAGAGAGACAGAGAGAGAGAGAGAGAGAGAGAGAGAGAGAGAGAGAGAGAGAGAGAGAGAGAGAGAGAGAGAGAGAGAGAGAGAGAGAACGAAATTTTATTTATACAGGGTGATGAGATAAGCATACATACTTTTTTACACCCAGCCCAGAGAGAGAGAGAGAGAGAGAGAGAGAGGGGGGGGAGAGAGAGAGAGAGAGAGAGAGAGAGAGAGAGAGAGAGAGAGAGAGAGAGAGAGAGAGAGAGAGAGAGAGAGAGAGAGAGAGAGAGAGAGAGAGCGCGAACGAAATTTTATTTATACAGGGTGATGAGATAAGTGTACATACCTTTTTACACCCAGCCAGAGAGAGAGAGAGAGAGAGAGAGAGAGAGAGAGAGAGAGAGAGAGAGAGAGAGAGAGACAGAGAGGGAGAGAGAGAGAGAGAGAGAGAGAGAGAGAGAGAGAGAGAGAGCGAACGAAATTGTATTTATACAGGGTGATGAGATAAGTATACATACTTTTTTACACCCAGCCCAGAGAGAGAGAGAGAGAGAGAGAGAGGGGAGAGAGAGAGAGAGAGAGAGAGAGAGAGAGAGAGAGAGAGAGAGAGAGAGAGAGAGAGAGAGAGAGAGAGAGAGAGAGAGAGAGAGCGAACGAAATTTTATTTATACAGGGTGATGAGATAAGTATACATACCTTTTTACACCCAGCCCAGAGAGAGAGAGAGAATACGAATACGAATACGAATACGATTTTTTTTTTTTATTGAGGGTAAAACAGATAAGCTGGGTAGCTTTTTTACACTATTGCCCTCAAGCAAATAAACAATTAATGAAGAAAATGATTAACAGAAACGTAAAAACAACAACAACAAAACTGGCAACAATAGTGACACAAATATACATGTAATATAATACAACAAGGCAAAAATGGCCACACAACAGCAATTCAAAATTAGAGACCCCCACCCCACCCCACAAAAACACACACCAAGAAACAACAACAAAAAACACCTCCCAGTCTGTACCCCCTCCCCCCCCCCCCCCCCCCCCCCACCCCACCCCCCCCCCGCACTCACTCCCACAAGCCCCCCCACATACCCCACCCCCACAAACCTATGCACACATACATACATGCATACAAATTCTTATGTTATGTACATGTACATGTATATCAGTTCACATAAAATCTTAAATGTTCTCTACACCTTGTAATATCATTTGAATGTATATATAAACATAATTAAACGTGTATTGTGAACATATGTATTGTAATTCGTAAGGTACAATAAGACTAAACATAATTATAATTGGTCCATCAAGTATTTATGATATGCCTTTCTGAAAGATGACAAGCTCGGTTTCTGTTTTATGTGGTTAGGCATATCGTTCCACAATTTTGCTCCTGAGTGGACTAATGAGGACATGAATAGATTTGTTCTAGGTCGAGGGGTACGAATAATCGACTTCCCACGAATGTTATATACTGGGAAATGTTTTTGCAGATAATATGGTGTTAATTTATTCATAATTTTAAACATAAACACAGCTTTGTTATGCTTACATTTGAGATGAAAAGGCAGAATATCTAATTTCTTATAGTCACATGAATCAAGGGAGGAGGATTTTAATAGAATAAGTTTAAGGGAACGTCTATAAATACTGTGAAGTGGTTTTAAACAATTTTCACTTGCTAAGTCCCAACATGTTGACACATAGTCCATGTCTGATTGAATATATGCATGAAAAAAGAGAGTCCGGGAATGCTGGTCTAGAAAGTGTTTAATTCGATTCAATTGAAATGTTTTTTGTGATAGTTTCTTGGACAGAAGTGAAACATGCTTTGACCAAGAGAGATTATTATCAATAGTAAGACCTAACAGCTTATAGAAATTTACTTCTTCTAATTCCTTATTTAATATATTTAACTTACATAAATTAGTCTTTATATTTTGGCGCTTTTGCCTAGTTGTAACCAACATAAATTTGGATTTCTGCGGATGAATAGCCATATGATTCAACTCCGTCCAAGAAACCAATTTATCAATATCTTGTTGTAAGGAAGCACATAAAACGTCATTATTTTTATTGTTGTTGTGTATACTTGTGTCGTCTGCGAAAAGTTCGCAGGAAGACTTAACATGCAGCGGTAGGTCGTTAATATATATTGAAAACAATATTGGGCCTAAAACAGAGCCTTGAGGAATACCATATTTGATTGGAGACAGAGAAGACCACGATGAATCTTGAGTAACTGCCTGTCTTCTGTCGCTAAGGAAAGACGTTATTAGCTTTACACCCTTATTACTTAAGCCATACATAAAAAGTTTTCTGGTGAGAAGTTTATGGTCTATTGTATCAAATGCTTTAGCAAAATCGATAAAAATTACGCCAGTAAACAAATCATTATTTATGTTAGAATGCCATTTCTCAGTGAGATTACTTAACATAGTATGACAAGAATGTTTTTGTCTAAAACCGTTTTGATTTGGGTGAAATAAATCATACTGACTAAAGTGGGATTGAATATTATTTTTAATGTATTTTTCTAGCGGCTTTGATAATATAGATAGAATGGATATTGGGCGATAATTTGAGGGATCAGATGTATCCCCTGACTTAAAAATTGGAATAACTTTAGAGTTCTTTAATGCTTGTGGGAAGGTACATTTATCAATACAAAGGTTATAAATATATGTTAAGGATTCGGAAATAATTGGAGCAGCTATTTTTAAGAGTTTACTATCAATTCCATCTAATCCTCGGCAAGTCGACTGCTTTAACGTACTGAGTTCTGCGAAAACCTCATGAACACTCATAAATGGGATGCTAAATGAGTTGTTTATTTGCTTCGAGTCACAGAAGCATTTAAGTTTGTTTAAATCATTTAAATGTGTTTTATCAGTTACTATTATCCTTTCAGCAACAGTTGTAAAATGTTGATTTAGGCTTTCAGCGGGTATTTTAGAACCCTGATTAGAAGATGACACTATTTTCCCCGACAATTGGTTTATAGCCTTCCAAATGCTTTTTGAATTTTGTTTAGAGGAAATCAAGTCACTGAAATATTTTTTCTTGGCCTTTCTTTTCATTGTTGTTATTTTATTCCGTTTTTGTCTAAACTGATCATCCTTTCCCTGTCGTTAGCAACAAATTTTCACGAATTTTTATTTCTGCTCCTATCTCTTCCTTTAACCAAGGAGGCTTTTCAGTTAATTTAACACGTTTAGTTGTGAGTGGTGCATGCTTATTTAAAACTGGAACAAAAATATTGTACCACTCTATAAGAGCATCATCAGGGTCAGTGAATTGATATATGCTTGAGAGAGAGAGAGAGAGAGAGAGAGAGAGAGAGAGAGAGAGAGAGAGAGAGAGAGAGAGAGAGAGAGAGAGAGAGAGAGAGAGAGCGAACGAAATTGTATTTATACAGGGTAATGAGATAAGTATACATACTTTTTTTACACCCAGCCCAGAGAGAGAGAGAGAGAGAGAGAGAGGAGAGAGAGAGAGAGAGAGAGAGAGAGAGAGAGAGAGAGAGAGAGAGAGAGAGAGAGGGAGGGAGAGAGAGAGAGAGAGAGAGAGAGAGAGAGAGAGAGAGAGAGAGAGAGAGAGAGAGAGAGAGAGAGAGAGAGAGAGAGGAGAGGAGAGGAGAGAGAGAGAGAGAGAGAGAGAGAGAGAGAGAGAGAGAGAAAGAGAGAGAGAAACCTGCTCACTTTAGTGGTCTGAGGAATGCCCAGGAGGAATCCCACCACACAGACGAAGAAGGTGAACAGGACCTTCCTCTTCCTCAGCAAGTTAGGGAAGATGTCTGACACACCGCTGATCACTGTCTCCATCATGGCAAACTATTCAACAACAACAACAACAAAAGACGTAAATAAGCTTGCCTGCAGACACAGTCGCAAAAAACGTGTGAGCATAATTATTAGGACTGCTACATTATTACATAGATGTGCACGTTTGTGTTGGTCTTCGGTCATTGACGGATTCAAATTTCAAATGTT
>CM065692.1:43571628-43586628 GCA_017654935.2 Phymorhynchus buccinoides | reverse complement strand
AAATGTATAAAATCAATTAAAGCAGTGTATTATCAAGCACGCAGAAATTCAGATTTCAATATATCCTTTTTATATGAAAAGGATACCAGTAAAAAGCACAGAATAGTAAATCACACACGTACAAAACACACTCTACACATCCACCGTATTATTGGATACAGTTACGGTTTGAATTGATGGAATGAACAGCACTGGAATAATCTGAAGCAGTTAGATGTAGTGTTTCCTTGCAAAATGAAAACAAAAAGATGCGTATGCCATGCACATACCAAGAGATGGGAGAGAGAGAGAGAGAGAGAGAGAGAGAGAGAGAGAGAGAGAGAGAGAGAGAGAGAGAGAGAGAGAGAGAGAGAGAGAGAGAGAGAGAGAGAGAGAGAGAGACAGACAGACAGACAGACAGACAGACAGACAGACAGACAGGGAGAAAGAAAGAAAGAGACACAGAAAGATGAAGAGAGATGGTGAGAGAGAGGGAGGTAGAGAAAGTAAGAAAGAACAAGAAAGACATAGATAAAGAATGAAAGAGAGAGACAAACACAAAGAGAAAGGAGGAAAACAAATGAGAGAGAGAAGGGAAGAGAAGGAAGGAGACGGGTAATTTGGGGACATCATCAAGGTTAACGTGACCTTAACCACTTGAGGTCTTGTGCTGGCCAGTGAGTGCCTCAGTGAGTGCCTATGTGAGATCCTGGCGAGACCCCTAAATTAGGGATCAGACATCGATGCTTCTACTACTGCCATCCATGTAGCAATTACCATTATTGTTTTTAATGAGGTTAACAGTACCAATATTGATACTATATTATCAATTATCAATAATGCTTGAACTTCGGGTTGAACAATTTGTCCCAGCTGGGGGTTATGTCGAATTCAGCACATCCACGTAGGCCTAGCCATTATGATTACCAATAATTACCCGGTATGTAATCAATATATTAATTTATATGATTATTATCATGGGTGTCTGACCTTGGCATTGAGGAGTTTGTCCCACATGGTGATGACATGCAACTCTATGCCGTGCATGTAGCTATTACCATTATTGTCATTATTAGAGCAATCATTATCAATGTCATAATGTCTGACCTTGGCATTGAGCAGCTTGTCCCACTTGATGATGACATAGAACTCATTGCCGTCCATGTAGCCATCATCATTATCTTCATCACTATCAAAGTCATTATCATAATATATCTGACCTTGGCGTTGAGCAGTTTGTCCCACTTGGGGATGACGTAGAACTCATTGCCGTCCATATAGCCATCATTATTGCTGTCATCATTATCAAAATAATTATCAATGTCTGACCTTGGCGTTGAGCAGTTTGTCTCACTTGGGGATGACGTAGAACTCAATTCCATCCATGTAGCCATCATCATGATCTTCATCACTATCAAAGTCATTATCATAATATATATCTGACCTTAGCGTTGAGCAGTTTGTCCCACTTGGGGATGACGAAGAACTCAATTCCGTCCATGTAGCCATCATCATTATCTTCATCACTATCAAAGTCATTATCATAATATATATCTGACCTTAGCGTTGAGCAGTTTGTCCCACTTGGGGATGACGTAGAACTCAATTCCGTCCATGTAGCCGTCCAGGGTGAGCCCTCGGACCAGCAGAACGATCAGGATCACATAGGGGAAAGTGGCTGTGAAGTAGACCACCTGAAAACATATGATTAAAACATGAACCAAATAACATCGCTAACCTACATACATCATAATAACATTTAGAACCAGCAGAACGACCAGCACCACGTAGGGGAAAGTAGCTATGAAGCAGACCACCTGAAAACATAATTATGATTAAGACATGAACCAACTAACAACGCTAACCTATGCACATCGTAGTGACATTTAGAACCAGCAGAATGATGAGCACCACGTAGGGGAAAGTAGCTGGGAAATAGACCAAACCACCTGCAACATACAGGAATACAACGATTTGTCCATTAACCAAGAGAACGCAACGATAAATGTACCACTAGGAAAACAAATTATACAAATATTTATAATTAGTCTAATGACTGCGAACCAACAGGATGATCAGTACCCACCGCTGTTCCACCCCATACAAAATCAAGCTATTTAGTTAAAAGACTGAATTTAGAAATCTTAGATAAAAACTGCACCAAACTTTTGCTTGTAAAAATATTTTGTCTGTGTGTTCTTCATTGTATTTTTAATATATTTCTTCCATCAGATTTATGGTAAAAACTTATTTTGTTGAGCAGTATCATACAACATATTTAGTAGAAAATGTTCTTGAATAATACACAAACATAAATAAAATTGCCCATGAGTGAACATCTAGCAATATCCACTGAATATAAGTAATTTAGTCACATACTACAACATATTCGTGATTGTAATTTATGAAAAACAACTTATGGTAAACTAAAGTTGGCTTGAAACAACTTCTGAAAATATAGATAAACTAAATGTTCCTCCCGAAACAGCTGTGTACCATGCAAGGGAAAACAGTTGTGAAATACACAACCAGGAAATTAGCATACGCATTCAATAGAACTGGAATGCCAAAAACACACCCACGCACACGTATAACGATACGACAACAGAATCAGTAAATTGTGGGGAACAATAGCAATAACACAAACATAGACACAGATTAATTTAGTCACAAATTGTCATGACAAGATGGCAATACGATGCTCTTTTGTCCCATCTTGATACAACGATAAAACATATTTTGCTGGAGATCTAGATTCTGATACAGATTGTGATGACCATTCATTGGTATTTCTAAGACGATTTATACACTAGATTATGTTCACACATCACAATGACGCTACACAAGCTTTGAAACGGTATTATAAATCAAGAGAACGATGAGCACCCAGCCAAATAATAATATGAAAGGTTTTCTTTTAGAATAGGTATAATATACTGGTCTCCAAAATTTAAGGGCCGGAAGAACGATCTTCTCTCTTCTGTCTTGGAGGCATGCTTATTGAGAGCTCTGGTTGCCGCCCTTAAATACACATTCGTGTCTAACTTTTGCTCAGCAGTGTTCACTACAGTCATGCCTTGCACGTGCAATAGGCAAGAAACCTGCATCAGCCCTGATTCTTCAGCGAAAAGAGACCAAACTTTCGTGAAATTCTCGTGAATTTGCCACATTTTAAGCGTACCTGAAAACGCTGTTGCTGTACTGCAATGTCTGCAAAACTGGTTCAGGCACGTGCAACAGGAAGGAAAGTTATTGAGTAGCCTAAGTTTTGCCATTTTCTTCATTGTTGTCTTAGTGTACAATAAATAGATATCAAGCTACTGAAAACAGAAGCCGGCCTTTAACTTTTGGAGACCAGTATATATCGAAAAATGTTTGTGACACACAATGTGCAGACTCCGAAGGCAAATAGTGATAACATTTTCTTCCTGTACACTCTTCATCTAAAACAATGTTAGCTACATATATCTTTCTTTTTTTTGTCCAAGAAAGACTAGTATAGACTGGACACTTTCGTGCCTCAATAACAAAGAGTGACGGGAAAGAAATGCAAATATTACGGTGGATATTACAAACAATCAATGATGGGGAATGACAACAGGTATTTACTAACAGCTGGCCTACCTTGCCCGAGGACTTGACACCCTTCATCAGACAAAAGAAGACGAGGAGCCAGGCCAGACCCAGAGTGAAGATCAGCTTGAGGGAGATGCCTCCAAGGTCACCGATGTCCGTTGCCTCCTGCACCCTCAGAACGTACTGGCTGCAACCAGGAAAACAGCGTCCAATAGGTTAGAACTGACATGTTTTCTTTAGATTATTTTTAAGAAAGCAAAAGAAAAGAAGTCATTGTATATTTACAGTCAAAGAAAAAACAACAGAAGCATATCATTCCCCTCGCAAATTAAAACAAAAAATCGATTTATGTTCCTCTTTTCTACATTCGTTACCACATGAGGCTATAATGTGTAAGATCTACCATTTCTGATGCAAAGAGGACAAGTGGTTTCGCTGAGGACAAGCCATCCATTCAAGCCGTTCATTGTCTTTCAGCGCCCCTTCTATATGAAACTCCCTACCCTATGAACTTCGTTCTGCTAAATCTTTCCAATCTTTCAAAACCACTCTTAAAACTCACCTCTTCCAGCAATACCTCTGATTTCTTCCCTGTCCTGTTTCCTGCCTTAAAAGTTTATTCCCCAGATTGTGTGAGAGGGCATGTGCGTGCATGTTTTTGTGTGTGTGTGGGTGTGTGGGTGTGGGTGTGCGTGCGCGTGCGTGTGTTGTGGCTGTGTGCATGTTTGTGATAGTCAATATTATGTTAGTAGTTTATTTATATATTTGTGATCTATTTATTCATTGAAATAATTTGCGAAGTGCCCTGAGCTCAAGAGAGAAAGAGCGCTCTATAAATATTAGTTATTATTATTATTATTATTATTATTATTATTATTATTATTACTATTAATAATATTATTATTATTATTATTATCCCCAGCAGCAAAAGTTCATGGACAGGACACATAAGCATTTTGTAAGGAATCAACTTAATCAATTTGAAGCGATTATATGTAGCATTGCACATGTTATTGTGCGGACAGACAAGCAAGAAAAGAAAAGACGATTCAGACACGAATGATCACAGTAAATGCTCTGCACAACAGGAGGGCAAAGAGCTGATAATTACGTCCTCTAATACGCTTCTGAAAATGTCCACACCGTTTGATTGGTGGAGGATGCGTGCATTGTTATTATCAATGCTTCTTTGTGTGCATGTTTCACCAGAAAATTTCCCCTCACCTGAAGTAGTCGTCGGGCGGACTGACGAAGTCCTTCTTGCATGAGAAGAACATGTACATGACACATACGTACCGGCCTTACCCATTATGGCCATATGACCTGGGGACGCAGAAGAAGAAGAAGAAGAAGGAGGACTTACGTGAAGTAGTCGTCGGGCGGACTGACGAAGTCCTTCTTGCAGGAGAAGAACATGTACATGACACATAAGTACCGGCCTTACCCATTATGGCCATATGACCTGGGAACGCAGAAGAAGAAGGAAGAGGAGTTCTTACGTGAAGTAGTCGTCTGGCGGACTGACGAAGTCCTTCTTGCAGGAGGAGAAGATGTCGGACAGGATGACGGTGGAGTTGAGGTCAGAGTAGGCCAACGTGCCGGGGTAGGAGCTGTTCACCCTGCCCACGAACTGCGCGTCCATCATTTTGTCCCGGATGCACACGTCATCGTACACGTCGTCTGCACATGCGCAAGAACAAAAGCACAGTTTATTTACTAGTAGTTGACATGTATAGACTTACCGTTCTATTACACTATTCTGTTTTAAGTAAATTTACAACATGTTCGCTCATCCAAACAGCAAAAGTTCCAATCCATAATGAGGTAATGAATTGAATTGTTAACCAGGGCCTGTATTCACGTTGAGATAGCATGAGACTTAGCATGATGCTAACTTAGAAGCTCTTCCAAAAGTCCTATTAAATCCTATAGGACATTGGAAGAGCTTCTAAGTTAGCATCATGCTAAGTCTCATGCTATCTCAACGTGAATACAGGCCCAGTGCACTATAATACAGTAGTCTTTTCCCACTCTCTGTAACCGTTTAAAGCATGTTAATCTTCGTGGTAATATCTTGCTTCCAAGTTTCACTTGCGTACCCTCTCTACATAGTCGTAAGCTTATAGTTTTGAACCTTCACTCAAACTGCTTCACCATCCTCCATATTTTATACGTGTATGCTCATAATGTATTCTATTGCGTGCAATGTTTTGGACCCAGCTAAAAGGGGGGGGGGGGGGGGGGGGGGGGGGGGGGGGGTGAGGGGGGGACATAATAGATATTTCGCTTTCTTGACACCTTTTCACTTTTAACATACTATGTCAAAATTGATGGCCTGCATGGCCAGGGGAAGACGGGGTAAAAAGCGCATGGGCGGGTAAGAAGCCCACCCCAATTATCTCATGAAATGAAGCAAATTTCAGTCTCATTTTGCCCATGAGACGAGCGTTAATGTCTAGCATTCGTCTCATGGGCAAATTTGACTGAAATTTTCTTTATTTCATGAGATAATTGGGGTGGGCTTCTTACCCGCCCATGCGCTTTTTACCCCGTCTTCCCCTACAACTTCTGCTCTTTTACCTATTGGAGCATTGTCGATGTCAGTGCGTCAGCGCTTTCTAACCTTCTATACTTTCTTCTTACATGTGTTTGTGTGCATTTCTCTGATCCACAAATTGAGGCCCATCACCTAGATCATTCTCTGTATTTCACCGTTTGGACATACACTGATGTTGACGTACAGTCACTTCTCCATTATGTAGAACTAAATACTCCACGGCAGCTAAAAGTCGATAAGAGCAGGGAGGAATCCCACTGCCTGGTATGAATCAAATAGATTTTTGTTTGCAAGTCCACCACCTTCTCTTCTTAACCCCTCCCCCCCCCCCAATAATAAGATGTAGTGTGATGCTGCGCCATCTCTTTCTCTCTCTCTCCGTATCTCCCTCTCTCTCTCTCTCTCTCTATATATATATATATACTAGCCGGTTACTACCCGCTTCGCGGATATAAGCGTAGTCAACTGTATTAAGAATCCACTGTATTATTATTTGCGTGTTGGGTTGATTGATAAAAAAAATAAAAAAAAAAAATTGACGGAGCCAGGTTCGAACCCAGAACGCCAGTTCGAACCCAGAACGTTTGTGTCAGTATGCGACGACTTAACCATTAGGCTATTGTATCTTGCTGCTGTCTGTTGAAAATGTTGCCTTGTAGTTGTAAAAAGCAGTGGGCAGAACCACTGACCTGGTCGATCGCTTTCTTGACTTTGACTAATTACGCTAATTACCGAGCGTGTTGCAAAATGTAATGTACCCTATGTTACCCCGGGATCATCCATCTGGATACTGTGAAAGTTTGGCGGCGATAAAACCACGCTAAATATGGTTTTATCCCGAAAACACACACACACACACACACACACACACACACACACACACACACACACACACACACACACACACACACACACACACACACACACACACAGCTCGGTTATATAATTTTATATAGATCCCTCTCTCTCTCTCTCTCTCTCTCCTCTCTCTCACCTCTCTCTCTTCTCTCCCTCTCTCTCTTTATCTCCCTCTCTCTCTCTCTTCTCTCTCTCTCTCTCTCTCTCTCTCTCTCTCTCTCTCTCTCTCTCTCTCTCTCTCTCTCTCTCTCTCTCTCCGTCTCTCTATCTCCACGTTCTACTCACACTTAATGGCGTGCATGGTCTGGGTCTCGTTGAGTTCGGAGAACTTGGGGTAGGGTTCGTTGCGGCACTTGGAGGTGGCCCACTGGGCTAGCCCCCCCTCTCTCTCTCTCTCTCTCTCTCTCTCTCTCTCTCTCTCTCTCTCTCTCTCTCTCTCTCTCTCTCTCTCTCCTCCCCACGTTCTACTCACACTTGATGGCGTGCATGGCCTGGGTCTCGTTCAGTTCGGAGAACTTGGGGTAGGGTTCGTTTGCGGCACTTGGAGGTGCCCCAACTGGGCTAGCCCCCCCCCTCTCTCCCCTCTCTCTCTCTCTCTCTCTCTCTCTCTCTCTCTCTCTCTCTCTCTCTCTCTCTCTCTCTCTCTCTCTCTCCCTCCCCACGTTCTACTCACACTTGATGGCGTGCATGGCCTGGGTCTCGTTCAGTTCGGAGAACTTGGGGTAGGGTTTCGTTGCGGCACTTGGAGGTGGCCCACTGGGCTAGCCCCCCCCCCCTCTTCTCTCTCTCTCTCTCTCTCTCTCTCTCTCTCTCTCTCTCTCTCCTCTCTCTCTCTCTCTCTCTCTCTCTCTCTTTCCCCACGTTCTACTCACACTTGATGGCGTGCATGGCCTGGGTCTCGTTGAGTTCGGAGAACTTGGGGTAGGGCTCGTTGCGGCACTTGGAGGTGGCCCACTCGGGGTCGCAGTCGTCCCAGGGCAGGTCGCTGTCCAGGTGGACGAAGGACACGAACATGTAGTAGATGGCGTACGTGATGATCACGTTGTAGTAGATGCCTACCACCGCGCTGATGATGCACATGGCGAAACCCGTGCCTGGGAGAGCAGAAACAAAATGTTACAGAACGCTTTAGGGGAGATCTAAGCAACTGAAATCTACTGTGAAAATGACCCAGAACTCCTTACTCTCTAAAGGGACCGACTGGGCCGCGAAGAGATGATGACTCTTGGATGCCACGAGGGTCTAGACTAAATGGTATTGTAGGGGGTTAAATGGTATTATTCGGATGGTTAAAACCCTGTCAACGCCAGCAATATTTCAGCTTAAAATATCTGTCAAACTTACCTGGGAGTAGATGATAAGACGTCTGCAATACTGAGGATTTCTGTAGAGCATGTTTAATTAGCATTAGGCCCATCCTTATCTTCCAAAGCGTAAGATCTCTGGATAACAGAGCCTACTGAAATTCCTTTTTAGAGAGATAGGTGTGGTGCCACTTAGCTACAGCTACTATTGCTACAACTGCTGCTGCACGTGTTGCTGTCTGTGGTTGCTATTTTGCCACAGCTACAACGTTTAATATAATATATGACATTTTGCAGGTTTACCGTTAATTTTGTTGCGAAATGCCATTAGTGGTAGCCTATGTACTTTTGAAGCTTGTGATTGGACTCGTGATGATGATGATGAGGAGGCCTATAACAATGACGGTAGTCCAGTGATAATGACGACAATGACCATGATGATGATGATGTTGACAATCACGGTTACCACAATGATGATAACGCCGCCACCGCCGCCGATGATGATGATGATGGTGATGATGGTGATGATGAAGACGACGTTGACAGCAACCATGAAGATGATGATGATGATGACAACGATGACGATGGTGATGACGATGATGATGATGATGGTGATGAAGAAGATGATGATGATTATTATTATGATGATCGTGATGATGATTACTGTGATGATGATGATGATGATGATGATGATGGTGGCGACGACGACAACGACGATGATGATGATTTTTATGATGACTCACTGACCAGCAAAGAAGGGGCTCATCTTCCACACAGTCACGGGGCCCTCAGAGGCAAACTGACCCACGGCCAGTTCCATGTAGAAGAGCGGTAGACCAGCGAACACCAACATGATGACGTAGGGGATGAGAAAGGAGGCTGGAAAGACAGAAGACAAGAAAAATACTTATGATACACATCATATAAAACATAATGGCATAGAAATATCACACACACACACACATTTTGTCTTTCACTTCTTTCGCTTCCTGGTGATTCTTTGACTGAGATGCGGCCATTGTTCAAATGGAGGCGATTTTGCTTCTTACTCTTATTATCTCCGGGGCCGGGGTTCGATTCTACGTCTCCGGTCTGCTGGAGGAAGTTGGCAACAATCATCAGCAAAGCAAGAGACAGTCTTATGCTACGAAGCACACACACACGCGTGCGCGCGCACGCACACGCACGCACGCACGCACACACACACACACACACACACACACACACACACACACACACACACACACACACACACACACACACACACCGATCTCCTGTCTCTTTTCTTATAAGAGAACTGTACGTTTTATTTGTGCCAAATCGTAACAGCTTAGTTAGTGCTTTTAGTTTGTAAGGCTCCCCTCACACACGATGAAGACCCTCCTCAAAGCGTGACGCCCACAGTTGAACAAAATTGTAGACTGAGCCTGAGTCACGCTTGTGGCACGGCCCTACGCTGTCCACTACGTTCCCAGTATAGGCCACTCTGCCATTTTGCTTCGGCTGTCCACGCACTCATCACGCTACCGCTACGTTCCCAGTATAGACCACTCTGCCATTTTGCTTCGGCTGTCCACGCACTCATCACGCTACCGCTACGTTCCCAGTATAGACCACTCTGCCATTTTGCTTCGGCTGTCCACGCACTCATCACGCTACCGCTACGTTCCCAGTATAGGCCACTCTGCCATTTTGCTTCGGCTGTCCACGCACTCATCACGCTACCGCTACGTTCCCAATATAGACCACTCTGCCATTTTGCTTCGGCTGTCCACGCACTCATCACGCTACCGCTACGTTCCCAGTATAGGCCACTCTGCCATTTTGCTTCGCTGTCCACGCACTCATCACGCTACCGCTACGTTCCCAGTATAGGCCACTCTGCCATTTTGCTTCGCTGTCCACGCACTCATCACGCTACCGCTACGTTCCCAGTATAGACCACTCTGCCATTTTGCTTCGCTGTCCACGCACTCATCACGCTACCGCTACGTTCCCAGTAAGGCCACTCTGCCATTTTGCTTCGGCTGTCCACGCACTCATCACGCTACCGCTACGTTCCCAGTATAGCCCACTCTGCCATTTTGCTTCGGCTGTCCACGCACTCATCACGCTACCGCTACGTTCCCAGTATAGGCCACTCTGCCATTTTGCTTCGGCTGTCCACGCACTCATCACGCTACCGCTACGTTCCCAGTATAGGCCACTCTGCCATTTTGCTTCGGCTGTCCACGCACTCATCACGCTACCGCTACGTTCCCAGTATAGGCCACTCTGCCATTTTGCTTCGGCTGTCCACGCACTCATCACGCTACCGCTACGTTCCCAGTATAGGCCACTCTGCCATTTTGCTTCGGCTGTCCACGCACTCATCACGCTACCGCTACGTTCTCAGCACTAAGCCTACTCTGCCATTGCTTGCGGCTGTCCACGCACTCATCACGCTACAGCTACAGTATAGGCCACTCTGCCATTTTGCTTCGGTTGTCCTCGTATTCACTAAATTCCCACCAGGTGTTCTTTTCCATCACGTCCTTGCTACGTGTATTTACGAGCATGTTCAAAATGCGCGCAGTACTAGTGGAGAGAACATGGCCTACCACCACGCGCTCCGGCCACGCACCCGCCAAGTCCCCGCTATATACGCTTACTATAATAGGCTAAAGCGGGGTAAAACGCCCATGGGCGGGTAAGAAGCCCATGCCAATTATCTCATGAAATAAAGAAACGTTCAGTCACATTTTGTATGAGACGAGTGTTGCCATTTAGCATTCGTCTCATGGGCAAAATGTGACTGAAATTTGCTTTATTTCATGAGATAATTGGCATGGGCTTCTTTACCCGCCCATGGGCTTTTTACCCCGTCTTCACCTACTACGTCACGCGCGTCACCAGTGCACGCTACGCCAAGTCCATGCTAGGTTCTGGCCCCGGGTTGTGGCAGAACGTGGGGCACGCGCGTAGCGGGAACGTGGCCTGTGCTCGTGGTACAGCATGCCACGCTCTCCACACTCCTAAACCAAGTTCCCCATCACGCTCTTACTATTTTAACCGGGCCCCCACGCAGTACCCCACCCTACCCCCCGTGGGGATACCGGGGGGGGGGGGTCTTTTGTATAAATAGTCCCCCTCACGTTCTGGAAGTTCTGTGCTTGTAACTTCCTCTAACTTGTCACTCTCTTTGAATCTGCCTTTTCCCTTTGCTTGCTGTCATCTACTATATTTCTGCCTTACCGGTCCATTCCATTCTCCTGCCTTTTTTCACGAAACACTTTCAAAAAACATTTCCTCCAGCCGAAGTCGGACTTGCTAGGCCTAACTATTTCTTAGTAAGGTGCATAACGGCAGCATGGCGCATCTGCGCTCATAATTGACAGGAAACTGTCTGAAACCCATGATACTGCTTCACTCAAATGGGAAGCCGTAAAAATGCGTTTTCAGTGGGTTCGATTATAGGCCATTATGCATAATGCTATTTTATACCTATACAGCCCCCCCACACCCCCCCGCAAAAAAAAAAAAAAAAAAGAAGAAGAAAAAAATTGGGTGGCGCTGCGCTTTGTAGCAACGCGCTCTCCAGATGGAAGCAACCCGAATCTTACACAGAGATAGGGGTCTGTGACTAGAATATACCACAATACGAAAACAATACCCAAATACGTCATTTCAAGAACTTCTGGAAGTAAGTTTGTATGGCGCGTCATGTTATTTCAGCATTTTTTACACAACTATGCTTTACTGTTACTAGAAGAGGTTCAAACAGTACGCACCAACATGAGTGGGCATATATCCTGAGGGTGTGTGTGTGTGTGTGTGTATGTGTGTCTGAATCAATGAGCAGTTCTGGTGGACCGACGGGAGATAACCCTCCTGGCTAATTGTACATTCCATTGATCAACTAGAAGCCTTCATCTCTTTTTAATTTTTTTTTTTTTTTTACTGCGCCCTGCGAGAGAAAGACACAAAGAGAGAGAAAAAAAAGACTGAGCTTGCCTTCGGCTTACCAAATACCTTCTATTGAGCCAGCAACACAGAGGGGAATACATCTATCTAAAGCGCACATTGAAGTTTGATCGAGTTACCCCTTTTCTAAGTGCTGTGTTAAACATTATCCTTAACGAACCCAAAACCTTCCTTTTATTTATACTCTCCTCAACCAACCCAAAACTTTCCCTTTATTTATACTATCCTCAACCAACCCAAAACCTTCCCTTTATTTATACTATCCTCAACCAACCCAAAACCTTCCCTTTATTTATACTATCCTCAACCAACCCAAACCTTCCCTTTATTTATACTATCCTCAACCAACCCAAAACCTTCCCTTTATTTATACTATCCTCAACCAACCCAAACCTTCCCTTTATTTATACTATCCTCAACCAACCCAAAACCTTCCTTTTATTTATACTATCCTCAACCAACCCAAAACCTTCCCTTTATTTATACTATCCTCAACCAACCCAAAACCTTCCATTTATTTATACTATCCTCAACCAACCCCAAACCTTCCCTTTATTTATACTATCCTCAACCAACCCAAAACCTTCCCTTTATTTATACTATCCTCAACCAACCCCAAAACCCTCCCTTTATCTATACTATCCTCAACCAACCCCAAACCTTCCCTTTATTTATACTATCCTCAACCAAACCCAAACCCTCCCTTTATCTATACTATCCTCAACCAACCCCAAAACCCTCCCTTTATTTATACTATCCTCAACCAACCCAAAACCTTCCCTTTATTTATACTATCCTCAACCAACCCAAAACCTTCCTTTTATTTATACTATCCTCAACCAACCCAAAACCTTCCCCTTTATTTATACTATCCTCAACCAACCCAAAACCTTCCCTTTATTTATACTATCCTCAACCAACCCAAACCTTCCATTTATTTATACTATCCTCAACCAACCCCAAACCCTCCCTTTATTTATACTATCCTCAACCAACCCAAAACCTTCCCTTTATTTATACTATCCTCAACCAACCCAAAACCTTCCCTTTATTTATACTATCCTCACCCAACCCAAAACCCTCCCTTTATTTATACTATCCTCAACCAACCCAAAACCTTCCTTTTATTTATACTATCCTCACCCAACCCAAATGCTTCCTTTTATTTATACTATCCTCACCCAACCCAAAACCTTCCTTTTATTTATACTATCCTCACCCAACCCAAAACCTTCCCTTTATTTATACTATCCTCAACCAACCCAATACCTTCCCTTTATTTATACTATCCTCAACCAACCCAAAACCTTCCCTTTATTTATACTATCCTCAACCAACCCAAAACCTTCCCTTTATTTATACTATCCTCAACCAACCCCAAAACCTTCCCTTTATCTATACTATCCTCACCCAAACCAAAACCTTCCCTTTATTTATACTATCCTCAACCAACCCAAAACCTTCCCTTTATTTATACTATCCTCAACCAACCCAAAACCTTCCCTTTATTTATACTATCCTCAACCAACCCAAGACCTTCCATTTATTTATACTATCCTCAACCAACCCCAAACCCTCCCTTTATTTATACTATCCTCAACCAACCCAAAACCTTCCCTTTATATATACTATCCTCAACCAACCCCAAACCCTCCCTTTATTTATACTATCCTCAACCAACCCAATACCTTCCCTTTATTTATACTATCCTCAACCAACCCAAACCTTCCTTTTATTTATACTATCCTCAACCAACCCCAAAACCTTCCCTTTATTTACCAACTATCCTCGACCAACCCCAAACCTTCCATTTATTTATACTATCCTCAACCAACCCAAAACCTTCCATTTATTTATACTATCCTCAACCAACCCAAAACCTTCTGTTTATTTATACTATCCTCAACCAACCCAAAACCTTCCATTTATTTATACTATCCTCAACCAACCCAAACCTTCCCTTTATTTATACTATCCTCAACCAACCCCAAACCTTCCATTTATTTATACTATCCTCAACCAACCCCAAACCTTCCCTTTATTTATACTATCCTCAACCAACCCAAAACCTTCCATTTATTTATACTATCCTCAACCAACCCAAAACCTTCCATTTATTTATACTATCCTCAACCAACCCAAAACCTTCCCTTTATTTATACTATCCTCAACCAACCCAAAACCTTCCCTTTATTTATACTATCCTCAACCAACCCCAAACCTTCCATTTATTTATACTATCCTCAACCAACCCAAAACCTTCCATTTATTTATACTATCCTCAACCAACCCAAAAACCTTCCCTTTATTTATACTATCCTCACCCAACCCAAAACCTTCCTTTTATTTATACTATCCTCAACCAACCCAAAACCTTCCCTTTATTTATACTATCCTCAACCAACCCAAAACCTTCCCTTTATTTATACTATCCTCAACCAACCCAAAACCTTCCCTTTATTTATACTATCCTCAACCAACCCAAAACCTTCCCTTTATTTATACTATCCTCACCCAACCCAAAACCTTCCTTTTATTTATACTATCCTCACCCAACCCAAAACCTTCCTTTTATTTATACTATCCTCACCCAACCCAAAACCTTCCCTTTATTTATACTATCCTCAACCAACCCCAAAACCTTCCCTTTATTTATACTATCCTCACCCAACCCAAAACCTTCCCTTTATTTATACTATCCTCACCCAACCCAAAACCTTCCCTTTATTTATACTATCCTCAACCAACCCAAAACCTTCCATT
>CM065692.1:43556628-43561628 GCA_017654935.2 Phymorhynchus buccinoides | reverse complement strand
GAGGCAACACACATAGACATAGAGAAGAGGCAACACATAGACATAGAGATTGAGGCAACACACATAGACATAGAGAAGAGACAACACATAGACATAGAGATTGAGGCAACACACATAGACATATAGATTGAGGCACACACATAGACATAGAGATTGAGGCAACACACATAGACATAGAGATTGAGGCAACACACATAGACATAGAGATTGAGGCAACACACATAGACATAGAGAAGAGGCAACACACATAGACATAGAGATGAGGCAGAGACATAGATTGAGGCAACACACATAGACATAGATAAGAGGCAACACACATAGACATAGAGATTGAGGCAACACACATAGACATAGAGATTGAGGCAACACACATAGACATAGAGATTGAGGCAACACACATAGACATAGAGATTGAGGCAACACACGTAGACATAGAGATTGAGGCAACACACATAGACATAGAGAAGAGGCAACACACATAGACATAGAGATTGAGGCAACACATGTAGACATAGAGAAGAGGCAACACACATAGACATAGAGATTGAGGCAACACATAGACATAGAGATTGAGGCAACACATAGACATAGAGATTAGACATAGAGATTGAGGCAACACATAGACATAGAGATTGAGGCAGCACACATAGACATAGATAGACATAGAGATTGAGGCAACACACATAGACATATAGATTGAGGCAACACATAGACATAGAGATTGAGGCAACACACTTAGACATAGAGATTAGACATAGAGATTGAGGCAGCACACATAGACATAGAGATTGAGGCAACACACATAGACATAGAGATGAGGACATAGACATAGAGATTGAGGCAACACACTTAGACATAGAGATTGAGGCAGCACACATAGACATAGAGAAGAGACAACACATAGACATAGAGATTGAGGCAACACACATAGACATAGAGAAGAGACAACACATAGACATAGAGATTGAGGCAACACACACAGATAGAGATTAATTGAGGTAACACACATAGACATAGAGAAGAAACAACGCATAGACATAGAGATTGAGGCAACACACATAGACATAGAGATTGAGGCAACACACATAGACATAGAGATTGAGGCAACATACATAGACATAGAGATTGAGGCAACACACATAGACATAGAGATTGAGGCAACACACATAGACATAGAGATTGAGGCAACATTCACAGACATAGAGAAGAAACAACACATAGACATAGAGATTGAGGCAACACACATAGACATAGAGATTGAGCCAACATTCACAGACATAGAGAAGAAACAACACATAGACATAGAGATTGAGGCAACACACATAGACATAGAGATTGAGCCAACATTCACAGACATAGAGAAGAGACAACACACGTAGACATAGAGATTGAGGCAACATACATAGACACAGAGACCATGGCAATAACGATAGGCCTAATGTTATGCTTTTCACAGAGAAATTCCCAAATCTGCAGATAATTGTTTTTCTACCCTGTTCCGCTTAATGGTATTTTTTGCCCCAAAAAAGGCTGGTGGGGAAAGGGCTAAAACAAATTATTTAGGCCTACATGCGTTCAATACTTTTTCTTTCAAACGTTCATAAAGATCTCTCATGTATTTGATTGGGTCCAGGAATGCAAGAATCTGAATTTCATGTCATTTTAACATGCCCTACATTATAAAACGTTTAGGCCTAAATGCGTTCAATGAAACAAATTCAAACGTTCATAATGATCTCTCCTGTATTTGTGTTGGTGCACGTTTACACGAATCTGAATTTCATTTCATTTTAACATGCCCTACGTATCAAACGTTTAGACCTACATGCGTTCAATGAAGCAAAGTCAAACGATCTCTCTTGTATGTTTAAAAGAATCTGAATTCCATTTCATTTTAACATGCCCTACATATCAAACGTTTAGACCTACATGCGTTCAATGAAGCAAAGTCAAACGATCTCTCTTGTATGTTTAAAAGAATCTGAATTCCATTTCATTTTAACATGCCCTACATATCAAACGTTTAGACCTACATGCGTTCAATGAAACAAAGTCAAACGATCTCTCTTGTATGTTTAAAAGAATCTGAATTCCATTTCATTTTAACATGCCCTACATATCAAACGCTTAGACTTACATGCGTTCAATGAAACAAAGTCAAACGATCTCTCTTGTATGCTTAAAAGAATCTGAATTCCATTTCATTTTAACATGCCCTACATATCAAACGTTTAGACCTACATGCGTTCAATGAAGCAAAGTCAAACGATCTCTCTTGTATGCTTAAAAGAATCTGAATTCCATTTCATTTTAACATGCCCTACATATCAAACGTTTAGACCTACATGCGTTCAATGAAGCAAAGTCAAACGATCTCTCTTGTATGCTTAAAGGAATCTGAATTCCATTTCATTTTGACATGCCCTACGTATCAAACGTTTAGACCTACATGCGTTCAATGAAACAAAGTCAAACGATCTCTCTTGTATGTTTAAAAGAATCTGAATTCCATTTCATTTTAACATGCCCTACATATCAAACGTTTAGACCTACATGCGTTCAATGAAGCAAAGTCAAACGATCTCTCTTGTATGCTTAAAGGAATCTGAATTCCATTTCATTTTGACATGCCCTACGTATCAAACATTTAGACCTACATGCGTTCAATGAAACAAAGTCAAACGATCTCTCTTGTATGTTTAAAAGAATCTGAATTCCATTTCATTTTAACATGCCCTACATATCAAACGTTTAGACCTACATGCGTTCAATGAAACAAAGTCAAACGATCTCTCTTGTATGTTTAAAAGAATCTGAATTCCATTTCATTTTAACATGCCCTACATATCAAACGTTTAGACCTACATGCGTTCAATGAAACAAAGTCAAACGATCTCTCTTGTATGTTTAAAAGAATCTGAATTCCATTTCATTTTAACATGCCCTACATATCAAACGTTTAGACCTACATGCGTTCAATGAAACAAAGTCAAACGATCTCTCTTGTATGTTTAAAAGAATCTGAATTCCATTTCATTTTAACATGCCCTACATATCAAACGTTTAGACCTACATGCGTTCAATGAAACAAAGTCAAACGATCTCTCTTGTATGCTTAAAGGAATCTGAATTCCATTTCATTTTGACATGCCCTACGTATCAAACGTTTAGACCTACATGCGTTCAATGAAGCAAAGTCAAACGATCTCTCTTGTATGTTTAAAAGAATCTGAATTCCATTTCATTTTAACATGCCCTACATATCAAACGCTTAGACTTACATGCGTTCAATGAAACAAAGTCAAACGATCTCTCTTGTATGTTTAAAAGAATCTGAATTCCATTTCATTTTAACATGCCCTACATATCAAACGTTTAGACCTACATGCGTTCAATGAAACAAAGTCAAACGATCTCTCTTGTATGTTTAAAAGAATCTGAATTTATTTCATTTTAATATGCCCTACATAATTATGAAACTTTTTTGAGAGTGACTCATTCCCAAAAGATACTGTAACCGCCCTAATGCATTTTAGATTGGTTTTATCGTTTACCGATATTAAAGACCCACCAGATCACGTTTCAAAAACATGGGTTTCACGTGTTTTCCCTCTTATAGCTGTTTTGACCAGGTTTGACTCCCATACAAATGCCCCCAAATTCAAAGCGAAACATTTTAAAGAGCAGCCTCAATTTGAAGTTGGAGGCATTTGTATGTGGGTCACAGCTACCCCCCCCCCCCACAAATACCAAGAGACTTAATCGTGGTGGGTCAGTGTATCTTTAAAGCATGTTCATCTCTTTCTCTTTTTCTATCTAAAGCGTTTGCTCTTAGAAGTCAATCACTTGTCTCGGCATAAACACTGTTTCTCAATTTATTTTCTCCTATTATTTTTTTTTAATGAATGATAATATGTATATGTATGTGCATGATTTGATTTGCATTAGTTTATATTTATTCATGCTGATAAAAAGTATCGATATGGGCAGAGAAAGAACACCTTCAGACTTCAGAATTCATACTAAGTTTCTATATCTCTGTTAGTGTCTCTCCCCCCTCCCCCCCCCCCCTCCCCCTTCTCCACCGTCTCCTCCTCCTCCTCCTCCTCCTCCTTCTCCAGTTTCACCCCCACACTCTCTCTACTTCACTAACTTGTCCTCTTTTTTTTTAATATAGCCATTGCCACCTTATCCGCCATGCTTACACAAGGGCTGGGTGGAAGGCTATTATTTTCGATTATCACGGTTGAACAAAACTATGTAGGACAAAGAGTAGCCTCCCCTTTCAAAACCACTTTTTCGAGCTTATTTGTTTGGGGAGAGAGAGAGAGAGAGAGAGAGAGAGAGAGAGAGAGAGAGAGAGAGAGAGAGAGAGAGAGAGAGAGAGAGAGAGAGAGAGAGAGAGAGAGAGAGAGAGAGAGAGAGAGAGAGAGAGGGAGAGAGAGAGAGAGAGAGAGATGACAGGGAGAGAGAGAGAGAGAGAGAGGAGAGAGAGAGAGAGAGAGAGAGAGAGGGAGAGAGAGAGAGAGAGAGAGAGGAGAGAGAGTAGAGAGAGAGAGAGAGAGAGAGAGAGACTGACACTGACTGACACTGACACTGGTTTATTGTTATTACCACCGGGAGGGGTCTATTGACAAGGGGGGATGGTAACAGTGTTTCACTAAGCAGAAAAATAAATCATATAAAAAACACACACAAGGAAACAAACAAACAAAAAAGCAATACATTCAAATAAAAATGATCCGTTTGCCATTAGATCCTTGAGCAAAAGAAAAAGAAAAAGGGAATCATATTATTATAATTAAACAAAACATATAATGACACAAAAGAAATTAGCTCGCGACCATCCACACTAGACAAGTAATATACATGAGCATTCCATCACACGACAGACATGGAATAGCAAGACATGGATTTAAACAACCGACTGTTGATGTATTATGTTATGTCTTATTCTTAGGACAGAGAGAGAGAGAGAGAGAGAGTGATAGATAGAGAGA
>CM065692.1:43526628-43529128 GCA_017654935.2 Phymorhynchus buccinoides | reverse complement strand
CTTCTGATGGCAGACAGATCACTGCTAATAAAATACTGAAAATTCTTACGATGATTACGCCCTGCAGAGGGTTGCCTATTCTTAAATATATATATATATATATTCTTGGATGCGTAATACCACCCACGTACTAGTAAATGTGGCCGCAAAAACAGTATAAATGCATTGAATATGATATTGGCAAGGTAGGTAAGCCATCAATACCAAACAAAACAAAACAAAACAATTCCGGCACAAATGGGTTAAGGGTTATAGCACCAACATCTCTCTCTCCCTCCCCCCCCCCCTCTCTCTCTCTCTCTCTCTTGCTTATTCTATTACCCTCTATAAATAAAATTCATTTAATTCAATTCAATTCAATTCTCTCTCCTCCCCCCCCCTCTCTCTCTCTCTCTCTCTCTCTTGCTTATTCTGTTACCCTCTATAAATAAAATTAATTCAATTCAATTCAATTATCTCTCTCTCTCTCTCTCTCTCTCTCTCTCTCTCTCTCTCTCTCTCTCTCTCTCTCTTCTCTCTCTCTGTCTCTCTCTCTCCTCTCTCTCTCTCTCTCTCTCTCTCTCTCTCTCTCTCTCTCTCTCTCTTGCTTATTCTATTACCCTCTATAAATAAAATTCATTCAATTCAATTCAATCTCTCTCTCTCTCTCTCTCTCTCTCTCTCTCTCTCTCTCTCTCTCTCTCTCTCTTCTCTCTCTCTCTCTCTCTCTCTCTCTCTCCTCTCTCTCTCTCTCTTCTCTCTCTCTCTCTCTCTTGCTTATTCTATTACCCTCTATAAATAAAATTCATTCAATTCAATTCAATTCTCTCTCTGTCTGTCTCTCTCTCTCTCTCTCTCTCTCTCTCTCTCTCTCTCTCTCTCTCTCTCTCTCTCTCTCTCTCTCTCTCTCTCTCTCTCTCTCTCTCTCTCTCTATCTGTGTATCTCTCTTCCTGTGTCTTCTCTCTCTCTCTCTCTCTCTCTCTCTCTCTCTCTCTCTCTCTCTCTCTCCTCTCTCTCTCTTTCTCCTCTCTCTCTCTCTCTCTACCCCTCTCTCTCTCTCCCTCCCCTCCCCCATCTCTCTCCACCAACACCACCACCCCGACTCCACTTGCAAAATACACGTTCCTGCCAAACTAAACACCACTCTTTTGTCGCTCGGAACTTGCCCGAAGTAAACTCATGCCTATTTCACACAAGGGTTGTTCTACTCGTCTACCTTTATTCTCTTTATTCTGTAGCCTATCACCCAAGGTGTTTTCTCCCTCTAGCCTCTATACAACCACATTTACGCACACCCCTTGTTGCAGCGCAAAATGCTACAACGCGGCAAAATGTTACAATTGTAACAAATTGCGCGAGGTGCCCGGGGCTCCTCGCGCAAAAAGTTACAATTGTAACATTTTGACGCAATGCAACATTTTGCACGGAAAGCCTGCGCCAAAATGTTACAATTTTGTTAGAATTGTAACATTTTGCGCGAGGCGCCCCGGGCAAAATGTTACAACGCGTCAAAATGTTACAATTGAAAACTTTCAATCGAAGGTGGGCGCCTCGCGCAAAATGTTGCAATTGTAACAAACTGCGCTTGGCGCCCCGGGCGCCTCGCGCAAAACGTTACAATTCTAACAAAATTGTAACATTTTGCCGCAGGCTTTCCGTGCAAAATGCTACAACGCGGCAAAATGTTATCAATTGTAACATTTTGCCGCAGGACTTTCCGCGCAAAATGTTACAAGGCGTCAAAATGTTACAACTGTAACATTTTGACGCGTTGTAACATTTTGCGCTGCCACACACCCCAACACCCCACACACCCTAGTCCTCTTTATGCGGTGTATGTAGCTGGCAAAAAGACTTCCCGGCCCAAAAAACACACACTCGGAGAAGTCTTTTTTATATTTGTACCTGAATAAAACCAAAAGAACAAAGATCCACTGTGCATTCATTTTCCCAGGGGGGGAAAAGACGGATACAACCCCGCTGAGGATTTAATCCTAACACGTGAAAAATAAAATCTAGTTAAAGGTCTCAATACACGTTAACATTTTTCACTCTTTCTTCATGGCAACACAGTGATATGCCATCCATAAATGTCTCTGTACACGTGAACATGTTTCACTCTTTCTCCATGGCAACACAGTGATATGCCATCCATAAATGTCTCTGTACACGTGAACATGTTTCACTCTCTCCCCATGGCAACACAGTGATATGCCATCCATAAATGACTCTGTACACGTGAACATGTTTCACTCTTTCCCCATGGCAACACAGTGATATGCCATCCATAAATGTCTCTGTACACGTGAACATGTTTCACTCTCTCCCCATGGCAACACAGTGATATGCCATCCATAAATGTCTCTGTACACGTGAACATGTTTCACTCTCTCCCCATGGCAACACAGTGATATGCCATCCATAAATGTCTCTGTACACGTGAACATGTTTTCACTCTCTCCCCATGGCAACACAGTGATATGCCATCCATAAATGTCTCTGTACGCGTGAACATGTTTC
>CM065692.1:43519128-43524128 GCA_017654935.2 Phymorhynchus buccinoides | reverse complement strand
CTCTCTCTCTCTCTCTCTCTCTCTCTCTGTCGGTACAGAGTAACAACAAAACAAAGGACACAATCCGTTAGTGGCCAGGGACGGTATTCATGTTGAGATAGCATGAGACTTAGCATGATGCTAACTTAGAAGCTCTTCCAATGTCCTATAGGATTTAATAGGACTTTTGGAAGAGCTTCTAAGTTAGCATCATGCTAAGTCTCATGCTATCTCGACATGAATACCGTCCCAGTGGTTCACATAAAGTTTTTTATGATGTGATAAATGTAACCTTTGATGCGCTCTCCATAGTGCTCATAACAGACGTCATGAGTGTTTCCTTCGTCATTTTACAACGTGGGCTTCCCCGAAACGTCACAGCATTAGTAAGGGCCGGCCACACGTCCATCGTACGGCTGTACCATACGATTCGCGCAACGGGATCGCGCGATCGAATCGCGTCGTACAGTCGTGCGATTCATAGCTGACGTGTGTCGGGCCCTTGAAAGTCTTGTGCGCAGAAATATGTGATTAATAAAATATGCTTGCATAGTTCAGGTTTTGCTTACTTTCACTTCACACGCCCAGTTTATATGTAGGGGAAGACGGGGTAAAAAGCGCATGGGCGGGTAAGAAGCCCACCCCAATTATCTCATGAAATGAAGCAAATTTCAGTCTCATTTTGCCCATGAGACGAGCGTTAATGTCTAGCATTCGTCTCATGGGCAAATTTGACTGAAAGTTTCTTTATTTCATGAGATAATTGGGGTGGGCTTCTTACCCGCCCATGCGCTTTTTACCCCGTCTTCCCCTATGTGATTCGCGCTTCGGGATCGCGTGGTCGAATCGCGTCGTACAGTTGTGCGATTTTAGCGGACGTGTGGCTGGCCCTTTAAAGTCTTGTGCGCAGGAATATGTGATTCGTAAAATCTGTTTGCATAGTTGGTCTGTCTTACCTTCACTTCACACGCCCAGTTTATATGTATGTCACCACAAAACACAATAACGACATATTGTTTTGTTTTTGACCATCTGTCTGATTTGTTTGACTGTCTGTCTCTCTGTCTGTCTGTCTGTCAATTGGGGTAGATGACATATCTAATTTAGACGCTCTTCTCTGTTTCTAAAGTTAATACAACTAGGAATTCCGAGGGGAAACTTTGTGTTAAAATTTGCCGAACTAACAAAATGCAAGTTTTCATTTTCTCACAGAGTTGTTAACGATCGGAATAACCTTCAAACTAACATGACATTTGCACAGGATATTGGCCAGTTCAAGAATCTTCTGGACGCAATTCCAAACTTCAGAGATCTTTTTATTTTAATGATGATGACGATATACGATGGGCTAGAGTCGAAATGGGCTATCTTTAGATAGTCCATTGACTTATTATTGATGTTATTGCAAAAACTAAGAACCTGTATTAAAAAGAAGACTGCAAATACTGTAAAATGGGGATAATGCTTTTTATGCCTCTGCAGTCGTTTTTTGAAACAAGTTATTAGTTTTCACAATATGTTCAATAATACGTCAATGGACTGTCTAAAGATAGTCCGTTTTGATTCCAAGCCATCGAGATTCATTCATTTCAAATTTTAAAGCATGCAATCACACCGCTTACAAAGATGTAGCAAAGAGGGGACGTTTAATAGGCCGCGAGGCCTAGGCTTTTTAACCTGTCCCTATCTACCTACCTACCAGGCTGGCTGTCTGCCTGTCAGTGTCTGTCTGTCTGTCTGTCTGCTGCATTCAAGCTTGGAATTGTATTCAGCAATTATCTTTTTTTCCCCTCTCTCACTCACCTGAAACGAAACAATAAACTAGAAAGGTTTTTTTTCAATTTATACATATACATTTGTTTTAAATTTAGCTGTGTATTTGTTTGTTGTTGTTTGTTCTTGGTCGAAGAATCAGACCACCGGATGGAGAGGAAAAAAAGAAAACGAAAAAGAAAAACAAACAAACGAACAAAAAGTAATTTTGGTATGCACACGCGTATTTCCTTGCCCGTTTGCATGCCTGTTCAGTTGCCTATCTTTTTGTCTGTCTGTCTGTCTGTCTGTCTGCCTGCCTGTCTGTCTGTCTGCCTGTCTGCCTGTCTGGTTGTTTGCCTACAGCCTTAGGAGGAGGGTGTCCACCCTTTTGTTGGCATTAGCGGGGTCCATGTGTGTTAACCACGGATCACTGCTTCCAGAAGACCCGCCAGTTGCGGTTCCACTCCACTGCATACAGAAACCTTTTCTTACATTACTGCTGTGTTCAGGTGGACACGCCGCTGCCCTAAACATTTCAACTGAAAATGCTACTCAAATCAGAAGAAAAAAGATATCACGACATCGTGCATGAACTCTTATTTGGAAGTAGGCCTATCCATATCGCAACTGGAAAGCATTTTTGATACTTTATTCTTAATTCTTGCCATTGCAAAGGCAGTTCATTGTCATTGTCATGATATAGGCCTACGTAAGCAACAACAACAACAACAACACACACACACACACGCGCGCACACACACGCACGCACGCACACGCACACACACACAGACACACACGCGCACACGCACACGCACACACACACACACGCGCGCACACACATACACACACACACACACACACACACACACACACACACACACACACACACTTGGGAAACCTCATGTTCGTTCCTTTGTTAAAGCTTACCTCAAAAGTTGTACTTTACTTACTTAAAAGCATTTGACCCAAATGCGCATAACTTTTGTTATGATATAGTCCACATACGAAGAATCAGGAAGATCTACTGAAAGCTTGCAATTAATTCGTGAACCGTAATCGGATATAAAAATACAAAACCTATAAAAAAAAAATTCACGTCTTTTAATAATCAGATGGAAATATGACAGTATTTTAAATTTACATATCCGACATAATATATTGCGATTTAACCGCAGAACTCAACACATTTTGACATTAGTCTTTTCAGTGGGTTTGTTTTAAAGAAAATTTACATGTCACAATTTTAAGCGAAATCCGCTGCAGATCGTGTTTTGATAATGTACTTGTGAATATTAGGGGAAGACGGGGTAAAAAGCGCATGGGCGGGTAAGAAACCCACCCCAATTATCTCATGAAATAAAGAAAATTTCAGTCAAATTTGCCCATGAGACGAATGCTAGACATTAACGCTCGTCTCATGAGCAAAATGAGACCGAAATTTGCTTCATTTCATGAGATAATTACCCCGTCTTCCCCTATGCGTTGTTGTTCTTGTTGACGTAATCTGGCTAAGAAACCTCCATTGAACGCAATGGTACAAATGCTTCAGCTAGGGATGAGAATATTACGTATGTGACCGTTTTTGATTACCCCGCCAAGTGGGCAGCCACACTCCGACTATACGTCAAAACGAGAAATTATTTTCGTAGGCCTATTTTGCGGTTTAGTTTTCATATGATCAGCACCCCCTGGGTTTGATGACAGCAAAGCACTTGGGAAGCCATCAAACTTGACACTTGCTGATATTGGATGGAGCTCGCCTTCAGTTATACAGCTATGAGCAAAAAGGACTGATATGTTGAAATATGACCTTCACAGAAATTGAATAAGCACTTTAACCACTTACACGTCGTTCCTGTTCTTACATTTACAAAGTTATTTTTCACTTCGAAATACACTTAATGCACACAAAACACTTTAAAATATTACATTCACACCCCTATGTTTTGATTTAAGGTAGGCCTACACGGTAAAAAAAAAAGAAAAAAAGGGGGGGGGGGGGGGGCAAGGTGACATTTTAAACGCCCACTTTATAATATTTATACTTATACTAAAAATTAATATCTTAAATTTCATTCTCGTTTGAAAATAAATACATTAAACTAGAAGGCACTTGGGCATTTTTTTTTATTAAACAACATTTTCGTAGGCTACTTGAAACACAAACATCTACTCTGTTTAATAACGATTTGCGATTAGAAATGCTGCACTCAATTGTTATTGCAAATACGTAGGCCTACGGTGTAACTGAAACACGCACACACATAAACACACACACACGCGCGCGCGCACGCACGCATACACGCACTCACACTCACACACACACACACACACACACACACACACACACACACACACACACACACACACACACACACACACACACACAAGAAACAACAACAACATACAGTATTTATACGGCGCTGAATCTTGATAGAAATCAAATCAAAGCGCACACACACGTTAGCATTCAAAGCGCATTCAAACAAAAACGCAATACAAAGCGAACACACACGGATAACATAAATGGAATATAGCAGAAACAGACCTAATGGCAAGAGAGAGAAGATAAAGAGAGAGGAGCTTTAATGACGGGGGAACAGGTGGGTTTTGAGGTTAGCTTTGAAAGCAGAGAGAGTCGGTCGCTGACGGAGGGAGAGAGGAAGTTTGTTCCAGGAGGTTGGTCCTGAGACAGCAAAAGAGCGCCGACCAGACAGCAAAACACACACACACACACACACACACACACACACACACACACACACACACACACACACACACACACACACACACCTGTATTATCCTGCTATTTTTTATATACTTGAATTATACAATGGTAAAACGTGCAACTACGACATACTGCTCTGGCTTAGGCCTGTGAGTTGAGTCGAGTATAGACCTATCAGTGATCTGAAATTGATCACTCTTATGTAACTGACCTAGTTAGTTAGTTAGTTAGTTAGATAGTTAGTCAGTCAGTTAGTTCTGTAGTTATTTAGTTAGTTAGTCAGTCAGTCAGTTAGTTCGGTAGTTATTTATTTAGTTAGTTAGTTAGTTAGGTAGTTAGGTTAGTTAGGTAGTTAGGTAGTTAGTTAGTTAGTTAGTTAGTTAGATAGTTAGTCAGTCAGTCAGTTAGTTCGGTAGTTATTTATTTATTCATTTAGTTAGTTAGTTAGTTAGTTAGTTAGTCAGTCAGTCAGTCAGTTAGTTCGGTAGTTATTTATTTATTTAGTTAGTTAGTTAGTTAGTTCGTTAGATAGTTAGTC
>CM065692.1:43506628-43514128 GCA_017654935.2 Phymorhynchus buccinoides | reverse complement strand
GTTCGCATAACAGGGCACGAGACAGGGGCCAGCGAGAATGCTCCGTAAAGAGCCTCATTGAACGTTATTCCACTTTCAACATTCACATTTCCTCAAAAGCCTCACCACAAAGAGAGCAATAACTAAGAGTAATAACAAAGTATTGTTTTTGTTTGTGGCTCAAGCCACAAAACCTATAACTCACTTTGTCGGTCGGTCGGTCTGTCTGTCTGTCTGTCGGGTCTGTCGGTCTGTCGGTTCCAAAATTGTCGCACATTTTGACAAAATTGTCGCACTTCAAATCGAGGCTACACTTCTGGCCGCTCTTTAAAATGATGTATTTTAAAAGCGTACAAAATAATAAACATACGTAATACAGACACTACAACAGACACGACGAGTATGCGGTGCTTCTTTCGATGAGCATAAGTAGGATACATAGTTTTAAATGTTTTCCAAAAGATATAAAAAGTTACGAAATGGTGCAGAGATAACATTCTGGTTTACAGATTAAAATTATTGAAAAGCCAGGGGAGGTAACTCATGATTGGAGTGGTAAAAATAGACCGCGTGCCACAAACTATTGCGATTTCGCGCTTGTTTTAATTTTTTGATCTTGTTGTATTTTTGCTCCTTTTGTTGCCTGCTTTTTGCTCCTTTTGCTATATTTGCTGTTTGCTGTTTTCTTGTGTGTCTGTGTTGATAAAGGCGCATTCGCCGAAATATCCAGTACAGTTTTGTGTTGTCTCTTGTGAATCAAATAACGTCACTTTGCACTTGTCGTGTAGTTGTTTGTTTGTTGTATGTTCCACTGACGTTGCAGTCTGTTTCAGTTTTGTTAACTAAGTGAATGAATAAATCAATCAATCAATCAATCAATCAATCAATCAATCAATAAATAAACCAATAAATAAATAAACCAATAAATAAATAAATAAATAGCTTACTATGCATCATCCCAGAGAGAGAGAGAGAGAGAGAGAGAGAGAGAGAGAGAGAGAGAGAGAGAGAGAGAGAGAGAGAGAGAGAGAGAGAGAGAGAGAGAGAGAGAGAGAGAGAGAGAGAGAGAGAGAGAGAGAGAGAGAGAGAGCGAGAGAGAGAGAGAGAGAGAGAGAGAGAGAGAGGGAGAGAGATGAGAGATAGAGAGATAGAGAGAGAGAGAGAGAGAGAGAGAGAGAGAGAGAGAGAGAGAGAGATATATATATATATATATATATAGAGAGAGAGAGAGAGAGAGAGAGAGAGGGGGGGGGTGCATGTAGCCAGATATATATGGGTTTGTCGGTGTGAACACGCACAACAAATTGCGTGTTGTACAAGGGAAGTGGGTGGAGTCAAGGTGTTTTGCCGGGCATAGGTGTGTACATAACTTGTGGTAAAGCAGTCAAGTGAAGTGTACATTCTATCCACACCCAGAAGAACTCTCTCTCTCTCTCTCTCTCTCTCTCTCTCTCTCTCTCTCTCTCTCTCTCTCTCTCTCTCTCTGGAAGTCGCCTCTAATTATTAAAGATAATTTAATATTATTAAAGATATTAAAGATGTGTCTATGTTTTTGTCAAAAGCTTTCAAATTGAGAGAGTTACTGATATCATAGTTTTCGATTTGTTTTTCCAGTTCTTTTCTTTGTTGCATGTATTTATTGTTCCCCCGTTCACAGGGACCAAAGGCCTTTCTGAATCAATCTCGTCTCTCAATTTCCCGTGTTCCCGTGTTCCCGTGTTCTCTCTCTCTCTCTCTCTCTCTCTCTCTCTCTGGAAGTCGCTAATTATTAGGTTGTCTTTGTACCTTGAAAAGGCATTCAAATTACGCAAAATATGTATGGAAGATCTATAGTAACTTGATTGGTTGATCAGTGTGTTTATTGATTCACTCATGTATTTATTATGTCTTTGTGGCATTTCTTGTTGTTGTGTTGTTGAGAAAATATGAATGTTGTATGTTGAATAATGTCTAATTATGTCTAAAAGTTAACTTTTTTTCCAGTTTCTGCATGAAAACAAGCTTTGCTAATACTCCAGTGATATGGGCCTATGGCCTGTTGTTAGTTTCACGTGCACTAATGGCATGCGCTCTTGCCATTCGATGAAGATGATCTCACTAAAGTAATTTAAATCAGAATATTATTATTGCCACAGATTCTGTCAGTGTGGCGGCAAGAGAGCGTCAAGATGTTACCGAATCCTGGAAGGATCTCGCAAAAATTCTACATTGCATGAACATGAAAACTGTTGTCATTGTGCAATTCGACCTTAGGCACAACTCTGCAATTCGACGTTAGGCTCAACTTTGAAATTCGATACATTCGACCTTAGGCACGAACTTTGAAATTCGACGTTGGGCTCAACTGTGCATTCGACCTTAGGCTCAACGATGCATTCGACCTTAGGCTCAACCGTACATTCGACCTTAGGCACAACTTTGAAATTCGACGTTGGGCTCAACTGTGCATTCGACCTTAGGCTCAAACGTAAAACTTACATGAAATTTTCGACATTAGGCACACTTGTCAGTCATGCCATTTTGTTTCGACCTTAGGCGCAACCGTACATTCGACGTTATTCCGGTCACCCGCCTAATCATTAAACATTCCAGTGTCTCTCTCTCTCTGGGCCCCCATAACCCAGAGGTTGGTTGATTGAAACCACCACTGCTTAACTGTTTTCTTCTTCTAAATTTGCGCATGTTACAGATGAGTATATAAAATAGGCTTGAAGAAATTTCAGTGGTGAACTTCTTTCAAATAGTTGTTGCCGGACCGTGTGCCGAATTCGTATTATCACCAAGCATTGGCTGCATTACCCACAACTGCCTGAGTGAGTTGGAAGTAAATGGTGCTGTCGCCAATAGACGATTTTCGGAAGAAAAACAACTAAGGGAGAGCACTCCGTGGAATTTAGAATTGTTTACCTAGACTTACTCGGTCAAATACCATAGCAACAATGGCGTCGAAGAGTGAAGATTACTCTCCTTAATTATTTCCGAACAATTCCTATTCCTTCTGACCTGGTTGGAAGAGTTTCAGCCCGCCAAAGATTTCTACTCACTCTGTCAAAAGATAGAAAATTCGTGGAGAGGTCACAACCAGTTTAATCCAACTGGGTTGGACAGTCTGAGGCGGCTTTTAGATTCGATGTTGTCATGTGTTATTAGTTAGCCTTAACAGCTAACACTCATTCAAGTCGTTCCGGACATATATGTCCAGAATTAATAGATAGCTGTCAATTTGATGCATTTGCTTCAAGGGAAGTAAGTATGTATGCACACCATACCTTGGTCACTTCTACACTTGCTTCGTTCCCTTAGACCACAATTTTGCCCCATGACTTTGCCTTTGTAGTGGTTCGTTGTGGGGGAAACCAATCGGTGTAGAGAGTTTTTCTATATAAAGTCTATATATAAAAGAGTCTGATCTACCACAAACCTGAAGAAAAAACCCGTAATTTTCTTTCATTTCCTTTTGTTTATGTATGTTTTGCTTGTGTGTATGGCTGGTGTGATTTGTGAGTTTATTAATAATTCAAAATCGTTGCTATGCGAATGCAATCTACGGCGCTTCGAAATGAAGTTATACATGCACATTTGGGGGCATTTTGATTTTCCAAAACAAAAAAGCACACACACACAAACGGACACACACACGCGCACATTAAGAAACGATTTTCTACAAAATAATCGTCTCCCGTTTGTCCCAAAACTCTATGGAAACGCAAAGAACAATAACTCTGGAGAAACTGTAGTGAGACGCAAAGAACAATAACTCTGGAGAAACTGTATAGAAACGCAAAGAACAATAACTCTGGAGAAACTGTAGTGAGACGCAAAGAACAATAACTCTGGAGAAACTCTAGAGGGAAACGCAAAGAACAATAACTCTGGAGAAACTGTAGAGAAAACGCAAAGAACAATAACTCTGGAGAAACTGTAGGGAAACGCAAAGAACAATAACTCTGGAGAAACTGTATGGAAACGCAAAGAACAATAACTCTGGAGAAACTCTAGGGAAACGCAAAGAACAATAACTCTGGAGAAACTGTAGTGAAACGCAAAGAACAATAACTCTGGAGAAACTGTAGAGAAACGCAAAGAACAATAACTCTGGAGAAACTGTATGGAAACGCAAAGAACAATAACTCTGGAGAAACTGTATGGAAACGCAAAGAACAATAACTCTGGAGAAACTGTATGGAAACGCAAAGAACAATAACTCTGGAGAAACTGTATGGAAACGCAAAGAACAATAACTCTGGAGAAACTGTAGAGAAACGCAAAGAACAATAACTCTGGAGAAACTGTATGGAAACGCAAAGAACAATAACTCTGGAGAAACTGTATGGAAACGCAAAGAACAATAACTCTGGAGAAACTCTAGGGAAACGCAAAGAACAATAACTCTGGAGAAACTGTATGGAAACGCAAAGAACAATAACTCTGGAGAAACTCTTTAGGGAAACGCAAAGAACAATAACTCTGGAGAAACTGTATGGAAACGCAAAGAACAATAACTCTGGAGAAACTGTATGGAAACGCAAAGAACAATAACTCTGGAGAAACTGTAGGGAAACGCAAAGAACAATAACTCTGGAGAAACTCTAGGGAAACGCAAAGAACAATAACTCTGGAGAAACTGTATGGAAACGCAAAGAACAATAACTCTGGAGAAACTGTAGAGAAACGCAAAGAACAATAACTCTGGAGAAACTGTATGGGAAACGCAAAGAACAATAACTCTGGAGAAACTGTATGGAAACGCAAAGAACAATAACTCTGGAGAAACTGTATGGAAACGCAAAGAACAATAACTCTGGCAGAAACTCTATGGAAACGCAAAGAACAATAACTCTGGAGAAACTCTAGGGAAACGCAAAGAACAATAACTCTGGAGAAACTGTAGTGAAACGCAAAGAACAATAACTCTGGAGAAACTGTAGAGAAAAACGCAAAGAACAATAACTCTGGAGAAACTGTAGGGAAACGCAAAGAACAATAACTCTGGAGAAACTGTAGGGAAACGCAAAGAACAACAACTCTGGAGAAACTGTAGGGAAACGCAAAGAACAATAACTCGGGAGAAACTTTGGGGAAACGCAAAGAACAATAACTCGGGAGAAACTTTAGGGAAACGCAAAGAACAATAACTCGGGGAGAAACTTTAGGGAAACGCAAAGAACAATAACTCTGGAGAAACTTTAGGGAAACGCAAAGAACAATAACTCTGGAGAAACTGTAGGGAAACGCAAAGAACAATAACTCTGGAGAAACTGTAGGGAAATGCAAAGAACAATAACTCGGGGAGAAAGTTTAGGGAAATGCAAAGAACAATAACTCGGGGAGAAAGTTTAGGGAAATGCAAAGAACAATTACTCGGGGAGAAACTTTAGGGAAATGCAAAGAACAATAACTCGGGGAGAAAGTTTAGGGAAACGCAGAGAACAATAATTATGAAGGTCGCGTCCTAGCCCACAGGAGTCAGGCTTTGTCTTATGATTATTTTTTTTTGGGGGGGGGGGCGTCTATCATTTCAAAAGAAAGGACAACTTTGGGTTTTGTATAATTAATTTTGAGGTTTACGATCTTCTCTAATACGTGATCAACACTACTAGCGCGGAAGAGAAGGCTGCGTAAGACCAAGATGAAGCTAGTATATATTATGAAGAGTGGGATTTAAGAAGAAGAACAAAAAGAAAGACAAAACTGGAAGCCGGTACTTCAGGCGGTGGGTGGGTGGGGGGAGATGGGATAAGTGGGGTACTAGCAACACAAGGATAAGAATAGGACAGGGGGGAAAGACATATAGCAATGTTGCAGGTTTAAAAGTACAATGTACAGTACTACCCTCTTTGTCTGGAGTCACTGTTTGTGTGAAAAGACATTCATTCACTCATTCTACTACCTTCCAAACCCCCAACACCCCCACTCCAAACACACACACACACACACACACACACACACTCACGCACGCACACACACACACACACACACACACACACACACACACACGCTCACACACACACACACACACGGTCACACACACACACACACACACACACACACGGTCACACACACACACACACACACACACACACACACACATACACACACACACACACATATATATACACACACACACACACACACACACACACACACACACACACACACACACGCTCACACACACACACACACACACACACACACACACACACACACACACACACACACGCTCACACACACACACACACACACACACACACACACACACACACACACACACACACACACACACACACACACACACACACACATATATATACACACACACACACACACACACACACACACACACACACACACACACACACACACACACACACACGTACATGCATACGTACACACACGAACACACACATACACACACATACTCTCTCTTTCACTCTCTCTCTCTCTCTCTCTCTCTCTCTCTCTCTCTCTCTCTCTCTCTCTCTCTCTCTCCCCCCCCCCTCTCTCTCCTCCCCCTCCCTATCTCTCTCCCTCACACACACACTAGACAAACTTTCACTGAATTAAGTGCGACTAAAGGATGTTGCGAAAATGAGCATCATTGAATTGGCTTGCAGACTAAATAGATGGTATCAGCGAGTGTGGAAAAAATAAAGAATGGGTGGGTGTATGTGTGTTTATGTGTGCATGCGCGCATGCGTGCGTGCGTGCGTATGATACCTACATCGGTGAGGTGCGACTTCTAACTCTAACTGGGTCGGTGTACTATTACACAGGTTGTTGACCCTATAAGTATGTAATATAAGTGCAATGTTGTAAAACTGTAAAACCCCACTCGTTTTCTTGGAGTATTCTTTTGTCCTTAAAGGGACACCCTAACGGATGAGGTTTTGCAAGAAACCCGTCGATATCACCAGGAAAACACCCTTTACAGAGATTGCAACACTCACTTTGCTCTGGTTTCCAAGAAAGCAACCCGTCAAATCGGCAATACCTCCTTGGCGGAGGTGCTGGAAGTCAAATTCTTTCAGTGAAAGAGAAGGCCGCCTGAGTTTAGACCAAATCGTTTGCACGAAATTTCCGCAATACAAAGCCTTTCTATTTTTATTTTTTTTTAAATTTTATACTGTTTACCTAAAGGAGTTTCGCTCACAACAAAGGATATAGCTCTATTTGTTTTTGTTTACTGCACTGCAAAGACGAAAAAGCTTCAACCACCCTCCACCCACCCCATCCAAAATGGCTTATCTCTCCGGTATCTCCGCCAAGGAGGAATCGCCGTTTTGACGGTTTGATTTCTAGGAAACCAGAGCAAAGTGAGTGTTCCGATCCTCGAAAAGGCTGTCTCTCTGGTCATCTCGACGTGTTTCTTGCAAAAACTCATCCGTCAGGGTCCACCTTTAAAATGAAGAACGCTTGAACTACTAGGCTTACTCTTCTGTCAACCGGAAAAGGAACTACTACTATACGTCATTTAGAAAACTTACCAATTCCGGCAACCTTGTTCTTTACACAACCCATCTC
>CM065692.1:43499128-43501628 GCA_017654935.2 Phymorhynchus buccinoides | reverse complement strand
CTTATGAGGTGTACAGCAAACTTCCGTCAAGCCAAATTACCGACTACCCAGCTTTGAAAGAAGCCCTGCTCAACAGATACGAGTTGACAGCGGACGCCTACCGGAAAAAGTTCCGGTCAACCAGAAAAGGTAGGGGAGAGTCCTATGCCCAATTTTCAGATAGACTGGGGAACTATCTGACTAAATGGGTGTCCCTTTCTGCCAAAACTGAGTCCTATGAGGATTTACGGGAACTGATGGTTGGCGAGCAACTGCGCGAAACCATGTCCCCAGAATTACGCACCTTTACTGCCGAACAAGGTGCCACAACTCTGGCTGACCTCATCCAGCTAAGTGATAGGTACACTCTAGCCCATGATGAACCTAGCGCCCCTAAAAGGCCAAAACTACAGCAAGTAGTTGGGTCCACTGGTTCACAGCAGAGCAGGTTTAACCCCAACTCCAACAGTGGGTCAAACAGTTCTACCCATGAACGACAACCACTGGGACAACCCTTATTCTGCTCATACTGCAAGTCGAACACCCACAATCGGGATGACTGCAGGAAACTTGCTTACAAGCGGCAAAATGTTGCAACTATGCAAGTCGTCTCGACTTCGCAGAATTGCACAAACCCCTCCCCAGTACAGTGTCCAGGCACACCATCAGTCGTTGGACAGGCGACTGTCAACAACATCCCTGTTCAGTGTCTCTATGACACTGGACTGTCATGCGACGCCATTGTCTGCGGATCCTTAGTCCCCGCGTCAGCATACACGGGAGACTTCATCTCTCTGCAGGGCCCTGATGCTGCAATCCCCCCATCCACTTTGCCAGTCGCCATAATCAATGTCGACACCAGATATGTTAAGGGACCCATCAAGGCAGTGCTCATGGACAGTCCTGTCTATGACCTCATACTGGGATCACAGTATGTGTTTTTAGGGCACCCCTCTCAACCTGCTATTGTTTCAGCAGGATTCCCTTCTCCCCAAACCACAAACCAACTCCCTCCCTCCTTCCCAAAGAGCAAATCTCCCTCAGCAGGGAAGAAACCTCTCAACGCGGCAAACCAAATTGCCGCGCGAGCAAATCCAGATTGTCCCAAGTCCCCAAGTCCGCCACAACTTGGAAAATCCTTCCCAAGGAATGTCCGCCTAACGACCCAAGACCACTCGCCACAGGTACCTCAGGTGAAAGGCAGCACTGTACCCGCAAACACCCACCGAAGGTACTATCGGGACAGGCCGCCGCACGTACAGCCGTCACCTACCCCTCCCTTTCAGCGAGTGGCAGTCGACTTGGTCGGGCCTCTACCTAAACGGAAGAAGAAATTCCGGTATATAGTCACCGTGGTCGACATATGTACCATGCAGCGTGATGCCGCCCCAATCTCCTCACTTGATGCTAGCCAGATAGCCGCGGCACTCAAAGCCATTTTCGCCCGAATTAGCCTACCAAACCACATCATCAGCAATGATGAATCCAGGCTAAAGGGGAAACTCAGGCAAGAGGTGTTTGCTATTCTGCAATCAACCTTGGGACAACTCAACACAGGATTGCCGCACCAACCTCAGTCGGAAACCATTCCACTGATCTCTAACCCACCTGCTCCTTTGAACTCTGTGTTGCGACCAGATGTTCCACCATTCCAGCCGACCCAGTCCCCCCACTAATTTGTCCCTGTCGCCCAAGTCGAAAGTGGAGTCGGCGTTCCACAGGAAGATTCCGGTACCAGAATCTTTTCTTCGGGGGGCCTCTGTGACGTAAGTGTCCCGCGCGACCCCGCTTTCTTTATTTCTTATCTACACCCCCCCCCTTCTCCCCTCCCCCCCCCTCGCCTTTTCATTTCTCTGTCCAGCCGCCACGTTAATTGCCCGGCTGCTTCAAAGGAACGCCGCGGAAGGGCGTTATCTCTTTCTCCCCGGTCGGCATGCAACCCCTACCGAGGTTATCTCCCTTCACCCCCCCCCCCCCCTTTCTACCGTCTCATCACAAGAAAGTGACAACCACGGTTATCTCCCTTTGAAGATGGTTTTGCTTTTCCAATCACAAGGTTAGGAATGTCAGGAATGTGATAAGGATGGAATAGGCGCGTGATTGTTCAGTACATTTAGAACAGCAAAATTGTGACGTGTGGACTGTAATACACCAATAGCAGGCTTTCATTGTTTGAAAGTGAAGGCTATAATTGGAGTGGTGAGAAAAAGTTGTCACACAAGATGCTGAAACGTAGCTAGAGCAACACTCACAACCAGTCATCATAAGCCCACTACAGGGCATCGTGGGCCGGATGCTTATCCCGGACTCCACCAAGCACCAAGACGGGTCCGTCGCCAAGACAACCTGCACCCAGAATCCGCGAGGAGACCACGCTTGAACCGTGCCATCCCGCGAAGCCGTAACCGGAACGACTGGGAGCTACTCTCACCTGACGAGCAAGCCCAGAACTTCAAACAGCTAAGTCCACCTGACTGCGCCAATCATTTGAACTTTCCTACGGACACCGAAGATAATTAGT
>CM065692.1:43489128-43494128 GCA_017654935.2 Phymorhynchus buccinoides | reverse complement strand
AGCCGAAGCACTTGAACACTATGGTACAAACGCACCAGCTATGGATGAGAACATTACGTGTGTGACCGGTTTTTGTATTACCCCGCCACGTGTACAGCCATGCTCCGTCTTCGGAGGATCTTAGACTGATGATGTTATGCTAGGAGCTCGTCATGGCTTAAGACAATCCCCGCGCACAACCATTGCAGAACGTAGCAACATTTGTATGTAGCCTTGGTGTTCTAGCTTATGCCAACTGGTCGGACACAGCCTCGTGCTATAAGGCGAGCGTTGTCGCATGCACATCTGTCGCTCGTGCAAATCTGTCGCTCGCTACGATGAGAGTGTGTATTTGCGACATTCACAAATTTCACTTTTTCCGTATTTGAACCATGTATCTAACCCTAACCCTAACCCTAACCCTAACCCACGGAAAAAAGTGAAATTTGTGGTTCATGCTCAATGTCGCAAAATGCCGCAAATACAGACTCTCATAGGTAGCGAGCTACAGATTTGCACGAGCGACAGATTTGCACGCTACAAGCGTTGCCTGTAAAAGCAGAGGTTTGCACTGTGCTAGTACGTTTTAAAACTAAAAAAGAAAAACCAACAAACGAAAAACTGGATGTTGCTGTAAGCTAGGATACGGGTGAGAAAGCTAAACAGGGCTATAATGGGGTGGGGGGTGTTGTGTCGGGATAAAAGGACACGAAAGAAAACGGAGAAAGGGAGGGGGGGGGGGGGTATAGGGGGGGGGGGGATAAAGGAGAGAGAGGGGGGGGGGGGGGGGAAAGCCACAAAAGTCAAAGGACCAGACCTCATTCTTTTTTCTTCTTTTTTTCATACACTAAGGCGGGGGGGGGGGGGGGGGGGGATAATGATAAGTGGGTGGATGGGTGGATGGGTGGAGGCATTGAATTCACAGCTGGGCCTGTAGTCATGAGTACGCCTAATACAACAAACAAAACAAACTACACGACAAGTGCAAAGTGACGTTATTTTATTCACAAGAGAGACAAAAAAAAGAAAAATGAATGGATATTTCTGAGAATGAGCCTTTATCAACACAGACAAACAATTAAACAGCAAATATAGCGAAAGGAGCAAAAAAAAAAAAAACAGGCAACAGAAGGAGCAAAAAAAAACCCCAAGAAGATCAAAATAAAAACAATACTCCCCCCTCTACAGTCCAACGCGTAAATGATACAACAAAGTCGAAACCAAAGAGAAAGGCTGTGAACACAAATCAGGGAAAGAAAAACAAACAAGCGCGAAATCGCAATAGTTTGTGGCACGCGGTCTATTTTTACCACTCCAATCATGAGTCACCTCCCCTGGCTTTTCAATAATTTTAATCTGTAAACCAGAATGTTATCTCTGCACCATTTCGTAACTTTTTATATCTTTTGGAAAACATTTAAAACTATGTATCCTACTTATCATATAGTAAAAAGCCAACTGTCCGTGTGTGTGTGTGTGTGTCTGTGTGTCTGTCTGTCTGAAACACGAAACGGGCCTTATAACTCCGCCGTTTTTCGACCGAATCGCTTCAAATTTGCTGTGAGCCCTCACGGGGCGATGGCAACGGCAACCGAGGCGGCCGTGTCATTTGCGCGGTATCGCAAATGCGCGAAACGCGCATCCACGGCCTCTCGGCGCCCGTATCTCCGGCGTTTCTGAACCGATTGCCTTCAGGTTTGGCAGGTACAAGACCGGGTACGGTGCCTATCGGTGTGCCAAACCGGAAGCAAATCGGTTCAGAAACGCGTGCGCTATACGCTGCTTTACATGTTCACCAATAACTCAGCCATTTCTTAACCGAATCGCCTCAAATTTGCTGTCAGCCTTGCTATGGCCCGGACAAAGCCTAGCAGCAAATTGGAAGACAATCGGGAGAGCGCGTCACTCTCACAGCAGCGCCAACGTGAAACGGGGCCTTATAACTCCGCCGTTTCTTAACCGAATCGCTTCAAATTTGCTGTACTCAGCGTTACCAGTACTTGGCTTTGCCGTTACTAGGCGTTACCAGTACGGTGCATTGCCAGTACTAGGCGTTGCGCTAGTACTCATGAAAAGAAGCACCGCATACTCGTCGTGTCTGTTGTAGTGTCTGTGTTACGTATGTTTATTATTTTGTACGCTTTTAAAATACATCATTTTAAAGAGTGGCTTCAATTTGAAGTGTAGCCTCGATTTTAAATGTATTAATAATTAAAAAATCGGGACTTTACTGGTTTCGTACTGCCTCCGGGCATTGCCTCCAGTATTGTTCCCACCATATTTGTATTTACAAAAAAATGTCCCATATGTGTCTGGTTCAGACCGAGAGGACGTAAAACTCCATTTTCGCTCGCTCGCCTCGATTTGAAGTGCGACAATTTTGTCAAAATGTGCGACAATTTTGGACGACCTACCGACAGACAGACAGACCGACCGACCGACAAAGTGAGTTATAGGTTTGTGGCTTGAGCCACAAACAAAAAAGGTTTTGAAGTGAGAGAGTTGGCAGTTTAGACTAATTTGCATTTTCCATCCCAGATTAGTCGTCTTAGCCGTACTCATGACTACAGGCCCTGCATCAGAGTCTCTATCGGGGTGTATGACTTGTCTCTCTCTGTCCGTCTGTGTCTGTCTTTCTCACTGCCTGTCTGCATGCTACTGTTTTGCCTGACTGACTGTGTTTCTTCTTCTTCTTCTTCTTCTTCTTCTTCTTCTTCTTCTTGTGTTCACTCCATGGAAGGGGCTATGGCCTAGTATCCATTACATTTACGAGTTCCGAGTCCCCCTCTCTCTCTCTCTCTCTCTCTCTCTCTCTCTCTCTCTCTCTCTCTCTCTCTCTCTCTCTCTCTCGCCCTCTCTCTCTCTCTCTCTCTCTCGCTCTCTCTCTCTCTCTCTCTCTCTCTCGCCCTCTCTCTCTCTCTCTCTCTCTCCTCTCTCTCTCTCTCTACCCCCCCCCCCCCCCCTCTCTCTCTCTCTCTCTCTCTCCTGTCTCTCTCTCTGTATCTCTATCTGTATAACTCTCTCGCGCTCTCTCTCTCTCTCTCTCTCTCTCTCTCTCTCTCTCTCTCTCTCTCTCTCTCTCTCTCTCTCTCTCTCTCTCTCTCTCTCTCTCTCTCTCTCTCATCTCACTTTATCCCGTTGGCGTTCTTATTCTTTCTGCTTCTATATGCTTTCGTTGATTTCGTTTCGTCTCTTGTGAAAGACTATGCTATGTGTTATGGATTTCAAACGATACGCGCGCGCGCGCGCGCGCGTGTGTGTGTGCGTGTGCGTGTGCGTGTGCGTGTGCGTGCGTGCGTGCGTGCGTGCGTGCGTGCGTGCATGTGTGAGTGTGAGTGTGAGTGTGTGTGTGTGTGTGTGTATGTGTGTGGATGCGTGCGTGCGTGCGTGCGTGCGTGCGTGCGCGCGTGAATCAGTCGAGGAAAGGTGGGCCACACACACACTAACACCTCAGTGGGCAACAATCACAAATGAATGGCTCACTGATATTTTAGCAATACACTGTGCTGGTTCCTCGCTATGTCGAGTCTTGCTGACAGAAACAACATGGTCACCCACAGTAGCGAAAGTCAGATCAACCTCACCACCCGACTCTTCTTCCACAGTAGGTCCACTCTCCGGGGGGATCAGGGAAGGGGCCACAAGCCGGGTCACCACGCCTGTGACCGCTCTGTTGGCATTCCCTGCAGGTCACCAGATTCTGACACTGGAAACGGAGATGTCCTGGCTGCGGGCAGTTGGAGCACACGGGGCTCCGAGAAACCTTGGGCTGCTCCTTGTGGTAGAAGCGGGCAGAGAAACTACCCACCTTCACGAATCTGTCTAAAGGAACAGCGGGGCGGTTGATAAACACAAAACGACGCCCTGTAACAAAACGAGTGAGCTTACCATCTATGCTCCGCATCATCTCCATGAGAAGAGGCGATCTGAGAACACATCCCAGTCTGACAAGGGCACTCTCTATATCCTCGTTGGACACAGAAACAGTAAGATCAGAGATAAAAACGTTTGGTTACAGGTACTTCAACACCGTCATCCCATCTCAACATGAAGGGATTTTTGTCATAGAGAGACACACTGCAACCATGTACTACACCCTCAATCAAAAGTTGAGTTCTGGCTTCCCGGGTTAAAGGATAGATCCTCCACAGGCCTTTCATGCACTGAGCGCCATATATCGTTTCTCTGCCACAGACCTTTTCTGCAGCCAAACAAATGTATAAATCAGGAAAGCGTTCTCTGCTAGGATTAAGAGATTTATCAACAAAAGGCAAGTCTTTGTGCCTGAAAAATACAGGCTCTACACGATTTGTTGCAGTCATTGTGACATTTTGACAGAACAACAACAACAAAACGAAAGAAAAAGAAAAGAGACCACACAAAAAGAAAAAGAAAAGGAACATTCTCCTGACAACTCGATGAGAATCCGTGCAAGTAAAGCCTAGCTGACCTATATTCCTTAAAGCGCGTGCAAAAAGCACGAGAATAGAGGTCGACCACGCTGGTCGCTACAAAAAGAGTTCACAGAATTATTGCATTTTTTCCTCCTTCATATTCATTAGTAAAAATTATGGTACTGATTGCGGACTATTGACTTATCTTTTTCAGTATCCGGATCCACCATCGGACGCACAGACAGTTAATCTCATAGTCTTCCAAAAATATCCACTGCACACACACTGCAACCGGAGAAAACACAACATAAACTGGAGCACGACTTGGACACGAACTGCTCCCTTCAGCTTCTCGCTGATATCCGCAATTATTGTCCTCATGGCTGGTACCCACGTATCGTCATATCCGGCCACAAGGAGCGTGCCATATTATGGGAGACCGCCATCTTAGTCAGTAAATTTGGTTGAAAAATGCCAGATCGATGCTGTTTACACACAAATCTGACTAAGATGGCGACACTTCCGTTGGATGCGCACGCAGGTGGGGGGGGGGGAAGCCATACTGTGGATGTCATTGAACTTTGTGTTTACGACCGCCCTACTGTAAAACAGTTTGGGATATACATT
>CM065692.1:43441628-43459128 GCA_017654935.2 Phymorhynchus buccinoides | reverse complement strand
TCCGACGACTACTTCACGTAAGAACTCCTGCTCCTTCTTCTTCTGCGTTCCCAGGTCATATGGCCATAATGGGTAAGGCCGGTACGTATAAGTCATGTACATGTTCTTCTCCTGCAAGAAGGACTTCGTCAGTCCGCCCGACGACTACTTCACGTAAGTTCTTCTTCTTCTTCTTCTTCTGCGTCCCCAGGTCATATGGCCATAATGGGTAAGGCCGGTACGTATGTGTCATGTACTTGTTCTCCTCCTGCAAGAAGGACTTCGTCAGTCCGCCCGACGACTACTTCACGTAAGTCCTTCTTCTTCTTCTTCTTCTGCGTTCCCAGGTCATATGGCCATAATGGGTAAGGCCGGTACGTATGTGTCATGTACTTGTTCTCCTCCTGCAAGAAGGACTTCGTCAGTCCGCCCGACGACTACTTCACGTAAGTCCTTCTTCTTCTTCTTCTTCTTCTTCTGCGTTCCCAGGTCATATGACCATAATGGGTAAGGCCGGTACGTATGTGTCCGGTGTTCAGTTTTTACTGGTCTTCCCGCTGCGTACCACTGACACATTCCGATTTCGGAGGAGCTCAAAGGAGAAAACGTATTTGGAACAATTTTTTTTAAAGGTAGGAGAATGGGCCAATAAGTCAGAAATATAGTAGATGATAGAAAGCAAAGGGAAAAGGCAGAGTTAAAGAGAGTAGCAGATTAGAGGAAGTTACAAGCACAGAACTTCAAGAAGGTGGGGGAACTATGTTTACGAAAGACCCCCTGATATCCCCACGGGGAGAGACTCGTGGAGGGGGAGGGGTCGTTCAGCACGAGGCAACCACCCACTGCCCCGTCGTAAGAACAAAATAGTAGAGGTGCTAGGTGTAAAAAACAATCCGTCAGAACTTGGCACCCTGGACAAATGCATAAAACGTGTAAAATTTGATGGAAAACAGAAATATAATAATGGTACATTTGAATTGTGGATAAATGGGTGGATGAATTGATGGATGGATGGATTAATGGGTGGATGATGGATGTAAACTGTAAATATGGATGGATGTGTAAGGATATGATGAATGTGTGAGTGGGTGTGCGGATGAATGAATGTGTGTCTGGAATAAGATGTGCATAATGTTATGATGTGTTGATGCATTCTGCAAATACACAACCATGTTTGCATGTAGATTTAGGGTACACGCACATTAGACGCGTAAACCTTATGCGCTTATACATGAAAAAACGTAAAAGAAATATGGGGGAAGAATAAGCGCATGATTTTCCGTGTGGAAACACGCACGCTAGCTAGTTGCACAAGCAAAGAAACATAGTCAGAGAGAAAACCACATTACGACAAGTTAATATTTAGTTCAAAACAGTTCGAAATCATCGTCACGTATTATTGTTATTACCATGGCCATTAAATCAGGTATTATGTTATACAGTGCAACCTCCCTTATAAGACCTCCCATTATAAGACTCCCTCCCATATAAGACCTACTTCTCTGAGACATTGCCCTTCTTTGTAAGTATTAACATGACCTCCCTTATAAGACCCCCTTCCCTTATCATCCAAAATTAGGTCTTATAAGGGAAGTTCCACTGTATTCCGATTGCAGCCAATACGTTCTGAGGGTGCAGGAGGCTGACAGCTTGGAGAATCTGGGAGGCATCTCTCTGAAGCTGATCCTCACTCTGGGCCTGGCCTGGATCCTCATCTTCTTCTGTCTGATGAAGGGCGTCAAGTCCTCTGGCAAGGTACCGTAGCAGGGGCGGATCAAATGATTCGTAAGGGGGGTTCCGCGGGGAGTCCAGGGAGCTGCATAGGTCCTGGGTTAAGATGTAGTGGTCTTGTGGGGGCCCACGGGGCGAAGCTCCGGGAAAATGTTGCAATTTAGTGATTATTAAAGCAAACAATGAGTCATTTTCTTACTTTGTACCCTTGTATAAGGTACACGCTTGGGGCAAAGGGAGGTTTCCGGAAACCCTGGAAACCCCTCTCAGATCCGCCCCTGCGGCGTGCATTGTAGTGCATTGTGTTGTGTTGCATTGTGTTGTATTGAATTGAATTGCATTGTGTTGTATTCTGTTGTATTGAAGAATGAAATAGTGAGGCCAAGAGAGGAAATTGAAGGTTAACCAAACTTCCTTTCGAGGCTTACCAGTTTGTTCTGTGTTGTGTGTTGTTTATGTGTAACATATTCAAGGTTAGAAGGCTATGCCACTCTTGGATAGATGTTGATTTGTTTGTATGTTGTCCTCTCCACCATTGTTGATGTGTACTGTGTGGGTGGAGGGTCATAAAGGCGAACTTGGCACATTCTTTTTTGAGAATGATGCTTTGTTTGTCTCACTTTGGTTCTGACCCACGCACTGCTAGGTGATTGGTATCGTAGTCAACTTTTGATGGAGGGGAGTTAATTAGTAAGAGAGTATTCACCCTTTGTTTAATTTATGTTGTATTGCATTGCGTTTTGTTGCGCTGCCAAGCGTGCTGCAGGTTTGTGGGGTCATTATAATATAATATGATGTTGCCTTGTGTTCATGTATTTTTTATACTATATTAATTATCTTTATTTCTCTCTTTTAATCAGGTGGTCTACTTCACAGCTACTTTCTCCTACGTGGTGCTGATCGTTCTGCTGGTTCTAAATGTCATTACGATGTTCATAGGTTAGCGTTGTTAGTTGGTTCATGTTTTAATCATATGTTTTCAGGTGGTCTACTTCACAGCCACTTTCCCCTACGTGGTGCTGATCGTTCTGCTGGTCCGAGGGCTCACCCTGGATGGCTACATGGATGGAATTGAGTTCTACGTCATCCCCAAATGGGACAAACTGCTTAATGCCAAGGTCAGATATATTATGATAATGACTTTGGTAGTGATGAAGATAATGGCTACATGGACGGCATTGAGTTCTACGTCATCCCCAAGTGGGACAAACTGCCCATTGCCAAGGTCAGATATATTATGATAATGACTCTGATAGTGATGAAGATAATGATGATGGATGCAATGCCATGGACAGCATTGAGTTCTAACTCATCCCTAAGTGGGACAAACTGCTCAATGCCAAGGTCAGACATTATATGACAATGATGATGATGATGATAATAATGTTGATTGTGATGGCGCGACGACGACGACGATGATGATGATGATGGTGATAATGATGATGATGATGATGGTGATGATGGTGATGATGATGGTGGCGGTGGTGATGATGATGAGGATGAGGATGATGTTGAGGATGATGATGATGATGATGATGATGATGACAGGTGTGGGGCGATGCAGCCACACAGATCTTCTACTCTCTGGGTGTTGGCTTTGGAGGTTTGCTGACCATGGCCAGCTACAACAAGTTCAAAAACAACTGCTACAGGTCAGACATGAATATTAAAACGTGACTGTCGTGGATCCGATTCAAATACTACTATAACCCTTTCGACGCCAGCCATTTTTCTAGTTAACAAATTCCGTCAAAGCTATGTGAACATAGAAGAATTGGGCGTCTGCAAATATTTGGAATGAAGAAGAAAGTGTATTTGGAGAACAGACTATCATTAGTGAAGTAGGTGTTAAAACAGTGTGGTCAAAGACTGTATAGGGGAAGATAAGCATCCGGTCTCTTTTCCCTATATGAGTAGTGAGGACAGAAACACTGGTTATGTCCCTTTTAAACAGGACACATTTTACACGTCGATAGGCCAGTTGAATTCTCCGTTCAAGTTCCAGTCTGAGTTTTTGGATAGCCTCCACTGTGAATAGTGTACTGTCCCCACTAACGATAACTCTATCAGCCCGGTTCGCCGAGCTCTTAAGTAGTCCACCTTACCCTTTTAGAATATCTTTGGTGTGGTGCCAAACGGCTACTATGGTGGTGCTAAGGTTAATGGAAATGGCCGTACTTAAAATTTAGCACATCACCTAGTGGTTATCCTGGAGCAAATTATTAGTTTTGAACAGTACGTTTTTTTCTGAACATGAAATCAGAACTTTTTTTTTTCTTTTTTTTCTTTTTCACCGTTCTATCTCTTTACTAATACAAAACACATGATAACACCGCTCTATCTCTCTTTACTAATACAAAACACATGATAACACCGCTCTATCTCCCTTTACTAATACAAAACACATGATAACACCGCTCTATCTCCCTTTCCTTTTTTTAATAGTCATTTATTGCAGCATTGCATAAAATTAAATAGCTGAACGATGAATTTGGTTGTTAATACAAACGCTGCATAGGATATCTCCAGTGAAGGGCAAGTAATTCTTTAGAACATTTTACTGAGGTGCAACAGTTTAAACGTAATCGATAACTGTCCTTCTATTTTTAACAGTTGATTTTGAAAGTGAACAAAACATGTAGCTAAGTAACTGGTTAACAGGTTGATCATAAAGTTACTGGATTATTTCGCAGGGACGCCATCTTGGTCTCATTGATCAACTGTGGTACCTCTGTCTTCGCCGGGTTCGCCATCTTCTCCATGTTGGGACACATGGCTCATGAGAACAACCAGAAAGTAGAGGATGTGGCTGACAGTGGTATGCATCATCATCGTCATCATCATCGTCATCATCATCATCATCATAGTCATCATCATCATCATCATCATCATCATCATCATCATCATCATCATGTTAGGACACATGGCTCATGAGAACAACCAGAAAGTAGAGGATGTGGCTGACAGTGGTAAATATCATCACCATCATCATCATCATCATCATCATCACCACCATCATCATCATCATCACCATCACCATCATCATCACCATCATCACCATCATCATCAGCATCATCACCATCATCACCATCATCATCATCATCACCATCATCACCATCATCATCATCATCATCATCATCATCATCAACATAGTCTACTACAAAGAGCTTGTCAGTCTACAAAGGTCAAACTACCTCGTAAGCGTTAATTCGCACAGCAAACAGCGAATTTAGAGAAGCTTCCTGTGCCAAGAAAAAGTGTCAATACCTGGTAGTGGCTGAAAATGGTAAATAATAATCGTCATCATCATCGTCATTATCATCATCATGCTGAGACATATTGATGCTTTAATAAAGATTGGAGAAATCGTGCATTTGAATTATGGATGATCTAATAAATAAATGTGTCCCATGTGTTATGTAACCTGACACCTTTTGGTTTAATTGAATATTATTAATGGAATATAACTGCTGTTATCCTCTTAAAATCAAACTTCTGCATTCATTTGCAAAAAAGATATTGTTCAATTGTTTTATATAAAAGGCCCTAATACTACCATTATGTAGGCTATTGATTTTGTTTGTTTCTCTCTCTCTCTCTCTCTCTCTCTCTCTCTCTCTCTCTCTCTCTCTCTCTCTCTCTCTCTCTCTCTCTCTCTCTCTCTCTCTCTCTCTCTCTCTCTCTCTCAATATATATCAACTATCTCTCTCTCTCTCTCTCTCTCTCTCTCTCTCTCTCTCTCTCTCTCTCTCTCTCTCTCTCTCTCTCTCTCTCTCTCTCTCTCTCTCATCTTCTCTCTCTCTCTCTCTCTCTCTCTCTCTGTGTCTCCTCCAACGTTGTTTATTGATGCCTTGAATCGTTATGCATGCCCATAATTTTGTTTGCCTGATTGTTTTGTCCAAGTCTTGTTTACGTCCCTAAGGACAGATTGTAACAATAGGCTTGAGTATACAGTTTTTCCAGTTCAAGTTCAAGTTCTCTCTCTCTCTCTCTCTCTCTCTCTCTCTCTCTCTTCTCTCTCTCTCTCTCTCTCTCTCTCTCTCTCTCTCTCTCTTCTCCAACGTTGTTTATTGGTGCCTTGAATCGTTATGCATGCCCATATATGTTTGCCTGATTGTTTTGTCCAAGTCTTGTTTACGTCCCAAGGGTAGATTGTAACAATAGGCTTGAGTAATACAGTTTTTCAAGTTCTCTCTCTCTCTCTCTCTCTCTCTCTCTCTCTCTCTCTCTCTCTCTCTCTCTCTCTCTCTCTCTCTCTCTCTCTCTCTCAACGTTGTTTATTGGTGCCTTGAATCGTTATGCATGCCCATATATGTTTGCCTGATTGTTTTGTCCAAGTCTTGTTTACGTCCCAAGGGTAGATTGTAACAATAGGCTTGAGTAATACAGTTTTTCAAGTTCTCTCTCTCTCTCTCTCTCTCTCTCTCTCTCTCTCTCTCTCTCTCTCTCTCTCTCTCTCTTCTCTCTCTCTCTCTCTCTCTCTCTCTCTCTCTCTCTTCTCCAGCGTTGTTTATTGGTGCCTTGAATCGTTATGCATGCCCATATATGTTTGCCTGAATGTTTCGTCCAAGTCTTGTTTACGGTCCAAGGGTAGATTGTAACAATAGGCTTGAGTAATACAGTTTTTCCAGTTCAAGTTCAAGTCTTCTCTCTCTCTCTCTCTCTCTCTCTCTCTCTCTCTCTCTCTCTCTCTCTCTCTCTCTCTCTCTCTCTCTCTCTGTGTGTTCTCTGCCAGGCCCTGGGCTGGCCTTTGTGGCCTATCCTGAGGGCATCACCAAGCTGCCGGCCGCTTCCCTGTGGTCCTTCCTCTTCTTCTTCATGCTGCTCACACTGGGCCTGGACAGCCAGGTGGGCTGACATAGCTACAGCAGGTGGCTTCCATCGCATAGCCCTAGCTAATATGCAGTGGAAAGCCTAGGCTCATAAGTCTTAGGCCGTGTGCACACATAAGCGAATATTCCATGCGGAAACCCTGTGCGCAATCCATAAATAAGTGGAACAAAGAAGGGAAAATATTTGCGCACGTGTCCGAATTTCCCCTATTTGCGTAAACTTTTATCCTTCTTTCTTCCACTTATTTAGGGTTTTCCCGTACAGAACTTACGCGTCTAATGTGAACCCGGCCTAATAGCACCAGCATTTTAGTAATGGCTTTAATAGGAATTGTTCGGACATGCATACGGGGAGTAATTTCATGGTGTGTCAGTGGGAGTGATCTTGCCTAATTCAATCGGTCAAACAGGGGAAGTTACTCTACCATCAGGTAGATCCCCAGCTCTCGCCTTGTGTGCTTGAGCAGACATACGGCACTTAGAACACCGTGCGTCATTCTAAAATTGATGTCATTTATATTTTTACGTCACATTTTGCAAGTTCTAAAAAAAAAAATGTTTCCAAGTCGCTGACTGGCATCCTGCGGTTTCAAGCTTCGACGCCATTGTTGCATTGTTGCTATGGTATTTGACCAGCCACACGTCCACTAAAATCGCACGACTTTGCGACATGATTCCATCACGTGGTCTCGATACGCCAATCACATTTGTTCTTGGAGACCACGTGATCGAATCGTATCGTACAGTCGTGCGATTTTTAGTGGACGTGTGGCTGACGATGCGATTCGATCACGTGGTCTCGATGCGCCAATCACATTTGTTCTTGGAGACCACGTGATCGAATCGTGTCGTGCGAATTTAGTGGGCGTGCAGCTGAGCCTGAATTCGTTTTCCTCATAGTTATGCATCAAACATTTATTTTGCTCATCGTCCGTTAGAAATGGTGTGTCTTCGTATCGTGTGTGTGCTTCCAGTTTGCCTTCATCGAGACTGTGATCAGTGGATTGTCAGACATCTTCCCCAACGTGCTGAGGAAGAAGAAAGCTCTCTTCACCTTCATTGTCTGCGTCTGCGGCTTTCTCCTGGGTATCCCCCAGACCACCAAAGTGAGTGGATTTCCTTATCTTTATCATCATCATCATCATCATCATCATCATCATCATCATCATCATCATCACCATCATCATCATCGTCATCATCATTGTCATCATCGTCATTATCATCATCATCACCATCATCATCATCATCATCACCATCATCATCGTCATCATTTTCATCATCATCATCGTCGTCGTCATCATCATCATCATGATCATCATCATCATCATCATCATCATCATCGTGTCATCGTCGTCATCATGATCATCATCATCATCATCATCGTCGTCGTCGTCGTCGTCGTTGTCAGTGTCATCATCATCGTTATCACCGTTAGCGTCATCGATGCATCATTATTATGTGTATCCTCACCTTTATTATCATAATCACCATCATACATATAAAACATAATACATGTATATGTTTACTTATGTTGATTCATTCATTAAAAAGGTTTGAAGCAAAACAACAAAATCACCATCATACTCATACTCGCTATGTTGTTCGTGTTTCTGTGATCAGGGCGGCATCTGGGTGATGACTCTGATGGACTGGTACAGCGGCAGCTACAACCTCATGTTTGTGGCCCTGATGGAGTGCATCTGCCTCATGTATGTCTACGGTAAGGGACTCTTCTGAATCATGTATGAATATATATATATTAGTAGGAAAGCAGGTGGTACGAATCAATCGCCTGGCAGGTACGATATCAGTGATTATCCCCTAATGGAAACGCAGTGTAGAGTACAGGTTTTCGTGAATGAGTATGGACTCTTTCGGTTGCAGCCATCATCGATGCAATCATTGTCAGTTGACATTTACAGTACTAGGCCTACAATCGTGGCCAACGGTAAAGTGAGAATCGCTCAATAGATACTTCTTTTTTTTGTAATGGAAAATCAAGGTAGAGTGTAAGGTGTGTGTTCTTCTTCTTCTTCTTGTTGTGTTGTAGTGAGCATGACCAAAAAGCCTCATGCACTACGGTAAGGGACATTTCAAAAAATTTGTTCTATGATGTATTATGTAATATGATGTACTATGATGTATTATGTCATATCTGTAATAGAACCAAGTGACGCTTTGTCTCGTGTATGTCTATGGTGAGGGACACGTTATTTGAATCACGTATGTCTACGGTAAAAAGTGACACATTATTTTGTTTGTATCATGTATTCCTTTGGTAAGGGACACATTTCTGATTCAATACACGACTGTGCTTTAGTTCGGTAAGCTTGGGATTTAAGCTTACATAATGTACTGTGCAGCAAATAAACGGAGCGCTTTAAAATCGTGGAATACAGGTTCTTTCGCTTAGCAACCGTGTTTCATATTTGGTGTTTTTTGTGTTTTTTTGTTCATTCATTCGTCCTTCCTTCCATGCATTCATTCTTTCATTTAATTCATGTATTCGTTCATTCAGTCATTTATTCTTCGTTGTTTCGGGGCAGGTTTCCGCAACTTCTGCCTGGACATTGAGATGATGGTCGGCTTCAAGCCCAACATCTACTGGCTGGCTAACTGGTTGGTCATCACGCCCATCGCCATTGCTGTGAGTGATTTATGCGTACATTTAGATCCCTGAGTGAAACAAAGCATTTACAAATTGACTAAATTGTTTTAAACCCTTTCATCACCCCTGCCGCGTAAAATTCAACACCCATGTGACTAAAGGGCATCACATGAGGGTCTGGTATCCAGTGACCTTATGTTCTTAATTTTGAGAGGTAAGGATAGGCCCTATTTTATGCATGTCCAAGAAGAATCCCCAATGTTGCAGATTAAATCTTTTCTCTACCCGGGTAAGTTTAATGGTAAATTTTGGCTGAGGAATGGCTAGCGTTGACAGGGTTTTAAGGTTAAAGGACATTTAAAAATTGACTGGTTTTGTGAATTTACTACAACACATACTACACTTGACCATAATTATTGTCACACTTAACAGGAACATTGCTTGGTGGTGATGGGGGATCAATGCGATGTACCACTGTCTCTACGTGTCACCCTCGTTGTGCCCCCGTCTATGTGTGTCCCTGTCTCTATGCGTTCCCGTCTCTCTGTGTGACCCATTTTCTATGCTTGCTTACCCATCTCTGTGTGTTTGTTTGATGAATGTTTATTATTCGCTTGTGGCCACTTGTTTTATATTCTGTTTATCCTCCATGCCCCTAAGAGGGGTCAAAGGATTATTATTAAATTGAAATTGAAATTGTGTCCCCGTCCTCTCTGGGATTAGGTTAGTACGGGTTAGGCTTACGATAGGGTTAGGGGTTAAGGTTAGTGCTTGAGTGAGGGATATGATTAGGGATAGGATAAGTAAAGAGACTGAGCTGTTTGAAATCGGGGCACAATAGAGACGGGGACATACAGAGACATTGTCCACCTAATTTATATATATATTTTTTGCATGCGATTTGTGTGTGACTGATTAGGAGGGAAAGGGGTGGGGGGGTGGTAAATTTTGACCAAGTGACAACTTTTTCGTTGCCACTGGGATTAACGTGTGCTAAGTGCATGGGCACACGGGACCTCGGTTTATCATCTCATCCAAAAGACATAGTTATATACCCGGAACACCGAAGAAGCATGAGAACATAAACTCACTTCATTGACACGAGCGAGCCAAAAAAAATGCCTGCGAGACGGACATTAACATTTGAACAATTGCCTGTGAGTACAATATGAATTGTTCAAACCTGGACTAAATAAAGCCTGTGGTTGCAGTTCATCATCATCAGCGGTGCCGTGGAGTGGAACCCGGCTAGCTACGCGGGTTATGAGTTCGAGGACTGGGCGCAGGGCCTGGGCTGGGTGATGGTCACTGTGCCCATTGCGGTCATCTTCATCACGGGATTCGTCCAGATGTGCCGATACGGAGTGGTCAGTTTCGGGAATTCCCGTTTTGTTGTTGTTGTTGCTCTTTGCATATTCGCTCATTCCCCCGCTTTGTCCATTTGTAATGCAAAAAATACAATTCGAAAAGAGCCTTGTAACATTCGAACTGCATAAAGTAAACAGCTTAGGAGTCGTGTGGCATGTAACCTTCGTATTACAAGAAAAGAATGTTGCCATTTTGTGCCTCATCATGTCATTGATGTATATCTTATAACGCCTTTTAGTTTGTTGAATATCTTTCTTTTATTTCAATGCTTCATTTCTTCAAAGTTATACATTAGTTCGATTAGAAGAGTTTCGTTACCAATATTATAGGTCTCTGGTCTCTGGTTCGATTAGAAGAGTTTCGTTACCAATATTATAGGTCTCTGGTCTCTGAGGGGAAATATATATATATATGGATATCTTGAAAGTCCGACTCTTGAAAGGCTAATGTCATAAATGACCTCCCTTGACATCAGTTTTATATAAGAATATATAAGAAGGAAGGGAAGCAACTCTTCAAAATTAAATGCGTATATTCCCGGATTAAAAATGCCCCATGACACAATCATACATCTCCTGTCAAGATTATCAAGGGATTCAAATCACTCAAGTCTGGCATGTAAAAAACCCACCTCCAAGCCTCATTCTTTCTGTGTAAGCATGTAAAAACATGTGACAAGCAGCCTGTCAAGCCTTAGACAAACAGTGTATGTGTGTGTGTGTGCGCGCGCGCGCGCGCGCGCGCGTGTGTATATATGTGTGCGAGAGAGAGAGAGAGAGAGAGAGAGAGAGAGAGCCTGCACGTGCGTGCGTGGGATTGCTGTGCTAGATAAGTACATTTAATTTTCTACTTGAAATTTTGCTGTTCTTTTTTTTGGTGAGAAAGTTGTCCTGATGAAGGTATACATTTTTTAACTTTTTTAATTTTTTTTACTTTACTTGATGCTGATGAGTGTTTAGTCCACACAGTTTTGTTTCATCATATATATAAATTATAAGATTACTTCTTTTTTTTTGTGTGTTGCTTTTTGACCATTTCCAGCCCGGCTGTTTCAAGCCTCTGCCGGATTGGGGTCCCGCGGATCCAGTGAACCGCACCGGGCGGTACGCCCCCGTGGGTCTACCCTACACTGTGCCCCCCAGCGAGAAAGGCGGGGTGCCCCCACCACAGAACGGAGGAGGAGGCTACGACAACGCTGCCTACACCAAGAACCCGGAGTCTGTACGGCTGTAGGAGATTGAAGTCATGCACAGCTTGCAGTTACGCTAGTTATAGATACGTCACAGTCATTCGTGACGTCACGTTTGTAGGACTGTAGTAGATTGGCGTCACAGCTTGCAGTTACGCTAGTTATGCGTCACAGTCATTCGTGATGTCACGTTTGTAGGACTGTAGTAGATTGACGTCGTGCACAGCTTGCAGTTGCGCTAGTTATACATACGTCACAGTCATTCGTGATGTCACGTTTGTAGGACTGTAGTAGATTGGCGTCACAGCTTGCAGTTACGCTAGTTATGCGTCACTCACATACATTCGTGACGTCACGTTTGTTTTGTTGACGTAGCGCGTGTGACGTATGATACTTGGGTCTTTGAACTATCAAGCAAACCGTACCGGTTATAACTTCCGATTAATGCTTGCTTAGGGGTGTGGGGTGTGTGTGTGTGTGGGTGGGGGGGGGGGGGGGGAATTGAATATTGACACATGTAAGGACCACTAGTCTATGCTTAATATGTCAATCCACTAATATGCCAATAACCATTTGATTATGTCAACCAGTAACTATGGTACTGTAAGTCAGTGACATGAAACGGTTAAACTTTAAGAAGGCTGAGAAAATCATAAACTGGTTGTATAATGAAAGCGCTTAGAGCTTAAAGATTAGGCGCTATAACAGTTGTCTTAATCAATAAATAAATAAATTATAAACGATTCTAACACACACGCACAAAGATTGTAATTGTTCTGAAACAAGCAGAACGATGCAGTTTCATAGAAAGGGGTGGTTATGGAGGGTGGGGTAATGTAGTTCTACTGTTAAGGGAGAGAGAGAGAGAGAGAGAGAGAGAGAGAGAGAGAGAGAGAGAGAGAGAGAGAGAGAGAGAGTCTTAAGGCAGGCAACAAACTTTAAGAAAGCTGAGAAAACCATAAACTGGCTGTATAATTATAAACGATTCTAACACACACGCACACAGATTGCAATTGTTCTGAAACAAGCGGAACGATGCAGTTTCATAGGAAGGGGTGGTTATGGAGGGTGGGGTAATGTAGTTCTACTGGTTAGGCCTCTACAGGGGAAGAGAGAGAGATAGCTTTAAGGCACTAAACGTTAAGAAAGCAGAGACAATCATAAACTGGTTGTATATAAACGATTCTAACGCACACGTATAAAGATTGCAATTGTTCTGAATCGAGCTGAACGATGCAGTTTAATAGAAAAGGGGTGGGTTATGGAGGGTGGGATAATAATGTAGTTCTACTGGTTAAGGGAAGAGAGAGAGAGAGGTGGTTTTAAGGCACAAAACTTTAAGAAAGCTGAGCAAATCGTAAGCTGGTTGTATATAAACGATTCTAGCACACGCGTATACAGATTGCACTTGTTCTGAAACTATGCAGTTTAATAGGAATGGGTGGCCATGGTGGGTGGGATAATGTAGTTCTACTGGTTAGGGAAAGAGAGAGATAATTTTAAGGCATAAAACTTTAAGAAAGCTGAAAACAATAATTAACTGGTTGTATATAAACGATTATAACACGCACGTATAAAGATTGCAGGTAAAGGTCAAGATGTGCCCCCCCCCCCCTACATTTCTCGATTAATTGTATTTTTCCGTTATTGCCTTTCTTACCATACATAAAGCTGTATTTTAGGAACATTTTCACCAAATTATCTTTTTGGAATACTAACCCTAACCCTAAACCCTAGCCCTAACCCTAACCCTACCCCCCACTCTATAAGACGGAAAAACGCAACGAACCACAACTGTGACAAATCGCGGTGTACTGCAGTACATAGTGGGGGGTAGGGTTAGGGTTAGGGCTAGGGTTAGGGTTAGGGATAGGGTTAGTATTCCAAAAAGGTTATTAGCTGAAAATGTTCCTAAAATACAGCTTTATGTATGGTAAAAAAAGCAAAAACGGAAAAATAGAATTAACCGAGAAATGCAGGGGGGGATGGGTGGCACATCTTTACCTTGTTCTTAAACGATGCAGTTTAATAGGAAGGGGTGGGTTATGGAGGGTGGGATAATGTAGTTCTGCTGGTTAGGGGAAGAGAGGGATGATTTTAAGGCAAAAGAGTAGGGGCATAGGGAGTAAACCGATGTTGTCCGTATTGTTTAACCCACTTGCATTGTTTGTTTGTTTCATAAACTCGGTGTTACTAAACCTGATTCATGATTTTGTTTTTTACGACAATGTTTTTGATTGTTTTGACGACCATTAACAATTTGATTTTGATGTTTTTTCTGCAGTAATTGAAAATCATAGTACAGTGTAGTATAGTCTCTCGTTGAAGACTATGACTCTCAAACGAGGGTGGACCTTTGCACCGGCTCTGGTGCTGCAGCCAAAGGGATGGGTTTGCCTTTTGGGGGACCTTCCCCAACGCCAGCTGTGTCCTCAAATCCCTTTAGCCAAAAGAGTGGGGATGTACCCTGGGCAAGGCATCTACACTGTTAACAAATTATATCCCAGCCCGCCGGAATAGCATCTGCCCCTCTCTGCTATCTGGTAGTCATAGTCGGAAACGACTGACGAGCATACAAAATATACGTTTCATCCGGGTTCTTTGTCTCTTTCCATTGTTTGAGAATAATTTGCAGCGCTTCACCCGCTGAACCGTTTACAATGTCTTATGCTGTTTTGCTTCTATACGAAATCGAGCACCACCACCATTCGCCCAATTGGGCTTACACATTTTATTGTGAAAGCGTTGTTTTCCTTTTAGACGTGCTTCTACAACTTTAAACGATTCCAATAACATGTCTTCCTTATCAGATAATATCAATGAATGAATATTCTGGACTGTAAATATGATTTTTATTTAATCTATTTTCATGTCTTCATCAAATGTAGTTCCCATATCAGGGTTGTGATCTTGGAAATTCCCGATTTCTCAAGACATTCCTGCATGGCTTTGACTATAGTTTCATGTACATTTGATTACAGAGTTTTTGAATTTTGGTTTACTCTTAAAATGCATTTTTTATGATAACAATCATTTTTTCTTTGAGTTCGCAGACAACCACATCTACTAACACAATCATAACTCACATAACATACATTGGTATTTGATAGACACTCGACATAAACCCATTTGAAAAGAGCTTAAGAAGTTGGCATATTCATCATTTTTTTTATTGGGACCACTTGCAATTTGATAGAGCACAATATCTTAATTTTCAATGAGGTCACAATTTCAAAAACAAAAAAACAAAAAAGATAATATTCGTTTCTATTTCGTTGTGATAGTCATCATGTATGCTTCAATATTATAGCCGAAACTCCAACATATATTTTAAAACCTTTTTGCAAGATTCAAACTTTGATTATTCATTTCGCAAATTCTAACAATGTTCAGATGCGTCTTTGACTGAAGCATTTGACGACATTGAAGTATACATCGTGCACATTTATATTTCTACATTATATTTGTACATATCAAACAGTGAAAATGTATGTATGGCAGAATGTAGTCTTCGAAAACGTTTTTGTGTTTATTTATAACTCTCTCTCTCTCTCTCTCTCTCTCTCTCTCTCTCTCTCTCTCTCTCTCTCTCTCTCTCTCTCTCTCTCTCTCTCTCCCCCTCTCCCCCCTCTCTCTCTCTCTCTCTCTCTCTCTCTCTCTCTCTCTCTCTCTCTCTCTCTCTCTCTCTCTCCCCCTCTCTCTCTAAAAAAAAAGAAAAAAGAAGAGAAAATTATTCGTATCACAATGCACTGTTACTAACATAAAAGGTTTGATTGTGGAAAACATCTAAAATAATAAGTATGTCTTACAGTTTGAGAGTGTACAGAATATGAGACAGTAAGAAAACAGTGGAGAAATAGGAAAACAAGAAAGAGGGGGGGGGGGGGGGGGGGGGGGGGGGGGGGGGGGGGAGGGAGGATAACGATGGCGAAGGAAGGGAGGAGAATTGGACAAAAAAAAGAATGTTGTATACGGGGGGGGGGGGGGGGGGGGGGGGGGGGGGGATGGGTGGGATAAGGGGGGGCGGGGGGGGGGTGGGGGGGGGGGGGGGGGGGGGGGAGTATAACTGTGATTGCTTTCTTATTCATGAGGAGAATAAGATTCAACTTAATTCCGGTATGCAGTTCTCCGTGCGAACATTCGAAAGGGTGAGGTGGGGTGGTGGGGTGGGGTGGGGTGGGGGTGGGGGGTGTTGTGTGAGGGAGCTAAAAAGATAATTGTTTTCCCTTTCGTTTTTCTTTGTGTGTGTCTGAATAATTATATTCCACAAGTCTTTTTGTTATGTATTGTAGTAGGGGAAGACGGGGTAAAAAGCGCATGGGCGGGTAAGAAGCCCACCCCAATTATCTCATGAAATGAAGCAAATTTCAGTCTCATTTTGCCCATGAGACGAGCGTTAATGTCTAGCATTCGTCTCATGGGCAAATTTGACTGAAATTTTTTTCTTTATTTCATGAGATAATTGGGGTGGGCTTCTTACCCGCCCATGCGCTTTTTACCCCGTCTTCCCCTATGATTAAATTTGTAAAAGAAACGCTACAATACAATAATCGTGTGTGATATTGTGTGCGTGTGTGTGTGTGTGCGTGTGCGTGCGTGCGTGCGTGCGTGCGTGCATGCGTGCGTGCATACGTGCGTGCGTACGTGTGTGCGTGCGTGCGTGCGTGTGTCTGTGCGTGCGTGAGTGTGAGTGTGTGTGTGTGTGTGAGTGTGTCAAAGAGAGCTGCATGTCCCCAGTGGTTGGGGCGGCAGTCCTATACATTGGATCAAGCAGACGGCACCCGATTCTGTGCAAACCTTCATCTTCAGACGCAACTCGCTTTTTTCTTTTATTTGTCGAAAGCCCACTTGACGCAAGCACGAAAGAGTGATTGTAAGGGGAAGTAACTTTAGACGGAGTTGTATCCCTTTGTTTGAATAACATATTGGACAAAAATACCGTCCCTTCTGAGTATCGTATAAAAGCTAAAAGCACGAAAATGTGTAGTAGTATTTTTAAATCAATGTACTTGTGGCGGTGCCATAGCCGATGAGGTTTAACCGAGGCGTGGTCACCGCTACAGCTACATGTATCTGTATTAATAGAAGATCGGGACTTTACTGGTTTCGTACTGCCTCCGGGCATTGCCTCCAGTAGGCTATTGTTCCCACCATATTTGTATTTACAAATGTCCCATATGTGTCTGATTCAGACCAAGAGGACGTAAAACACCATTTTCGTCGTCGTATTTTTAAAATAGCACTACGACTTTCATGAAAATTACAAAACTCTGGTCATAGTTTCTATAGCATGTTGGTTTTTTTGTCTATGCACACGCGCATAAGCACGCGCGCACACACACACGCGCGCATGCATGCACACATACACACTCACGCTCGCACGCGCACACACACATTTTTGTCCCTAGGGGCTTTCCGCCACGAGGACGTAAAACCTCCACTCAACGCACACGCACACACACATACACGCACGTACGCACGCACGCACGCACGCACGCGCGCACACCCACACACATACAGACAGGAGCGCGCGCTTAAACACAGCATACTTTAAACAAATGATTTTCTGTACTAATATTTTATTGTACGCTCCATTCTACATAATCATGTCACTAGTAAGACGTTATTGTTGTCTTTATATAAAAGTTTCAGTGAAACACATTCTACTAGGTTTTCGTACGAGTCAGCATGATTATTCAAGTCACTGCACACGCACACACACACACATGCACGCACGCACACGCACACGCACACACACACACATGCACGCACACACACACACACACACACACA
>CM065692.1:43431628-43436628 GCA_017654935.2 Phymorhynchus buccinoides | reverse complement strand
AGCTTTCAGAAAAAACATAGTGACCAATCCCCCCCCCCCCCCCCCTCCCCCTCCCCCCCCCCCCCCCACCCGCCGGGGTAAGGGGGGTCTACGGACACCTGTAGTAGGCCTACAGTCTTTGCCTGTAGGTCTAAGCCTCTTACTCTTACTGTCTTAGAAAATTAATAATTGAAGTTGCGTAATTCGTAAGGCCATATTCCTGATCAGTTACTGTTTTAAACTGATTGTTCATGCGATGAAAACTTGTTCCACATCATCTACATTTCTGTAAGATATTTTATATTAGTCCTATATTTTATTTTATTTTCGTTTCGTTAATTCCCCCCACCCACCCCCCCCCCCCCCCCCCCCCCCCCCACCCCCCCCCCCCCCTCTGCCACAAAGCAAAGGTCAAGGTCACAGCCAGCAAGCTCATCCATGTTTATCTTCCCCTGTACAGTCTTTGCTCATGGTGATCAATCGTCTAGGCCTAACAAAGGATTCGTACGTCGAAGGCAGTGAAATCGACGAACCCTGGATTTTCCGTATATTTTTTTTCAAGACTGAAATGAATGTGGGCTAAATGTTAAGTACGTCGTCTTGATTATGAGGTAAGGCGTGATCTCTTATTCTCTAGGCCTAGGCCTTGTTGCCGGACGTGCGATAGGCTAAGTATTGCATGCGCAGAGATGATGTGCGAATGAACACGAACAACCGTTGTCAAACTCAAACTCAAAGGCGCAAATAAAACGAAACACACGCACACACTCGGTACATCCATTTTGTTACAGAAAATATAAGTTAACGACGTTAAAATGTACCTATTTGTACACACCTGAAGTCTTGTGTTTCTTTTTAAAGAGCGTTTTTGTATATCTAATGGAGAGTCTTCTTTCCAGTAGTATCTCCTACTCGGTACAACACAACAGTAATCTCTGCAACAAATGATTATCTTTCTTTTGTTCCTTACCGATGTATCTGACTGCTTTGATCGTCATGACTTGAAGGCTCACGTCAAAATCAAGTATCCTGCTAACTTTAACCCTCTAACATCTTATGTTTTTTTGAGAAAACGACAACGTTAAAGTTTCAGTGGAGAGTGAGAGTCTTCTTTAGTTTGAAGAGTGTGACTGAGTCAAGGTTAAAGGTTGCACAACAGTAATCTCTGCAACAAATGATTATCTTTATTTTGTTCTTTATCAATGTATCTGACTGCTTTGATCGTCGTGACTTGAAGGCTCACGTCAAAATCAAGTATCCTGATAACTTTAACCCTCTAACGCCTTATATATGTTTAGAGAAAATGACAACGTTGAAAGGTTTGAGTCAAGGTTAAAGGTCGGGGCCACGGACGCAAACACACACACACACACACACACACACACAACACACACACACACACACACACACACACACACACACACACACACACACAGACAGACACACACACGAAAACATGTACCCAGTCACTTCGTTATTGTTTATAATTTGACATTGTTGGAAAAAAACACGTTTAAGCCAACATGTACGATACTATAGACTCACTTTGTTTTAAAAAAGGACGTGAGCCAAAAATCAAACACCAGAGAGAGAGAGAGAGAGAGAGAGAGAGAGAGAGAGAGAGACAGAGAGAGAGAGAGAGAGAGAGACACGAGAGAGAGAGAGAGAGAATACGAATACGAATACGAACTTTTTTAATGAGGGAAATTGGATAAGCTGAGACAGCTTTTTTACACCATGCCCTCAGGCAAAACATGAGAGAGAAATGAATGAGAGAGTGCGTGGGCCTATGTTTGTGTGTCTGTAATGCATATGGGTGTGTGTGTAATTATGTTTGCGTGTCTGAGTGTATGTTTATTTGCAAGCGCACGTGTGCTTAGTATGCGTGCCTATGTGCGTATTTGCATAATTATTATGCCCGCGTACTTGTGCATGAGGTTTATCCCTGTGTGTCGCGTGATGTGATTTGTGTATATGTGTGCATGTGTGTGTGTGCATGCGTGCGCGTTTGTGTCTGTGTGTGTCTATCTGTGTGACTGCCTCTGCGTGACTGACTGCCTATGTGTGTGTGTGTGTGTGTGTGTGTTGTGCGTGTGTGGTGTGTGCGTGCGTGTGACGTGTGTGCGTGTGCGCGCGCGTGCGTGCACGTGCGTGCGTGTGCGTGTATCATGTGTTGTGTTGTGTCAATGTGTGTATGTGTGTGTGTGTGTGTGTGTTCGTGTGTGTGTGTGTTTGTGTGTTGTGGTGTGTGTTTTTACGTGTGTGTGTGTGTGTCTGTGTGTGTGCGCATGCGTTTGTAAGTGCAATGTCCGTGCGTGCGTACCTACTTGCGTAAGTATGTTTGTGCACGCAAGTTGTGCATGCAACGCGCGTTTAATAATTGTGCCTGTGTGTGTTTGTCTATCTGTCTGTCTGTCTGTCTGTTCGTCTGTCCGTCTGCCTGTCCGTCTGTGAGTCTATGTGATGAACCGTACCTTATAGCGTACAGCCTGTACCACAAAGCCCACCAGCACACAAGCCACAGGCAGAGCGGCTAACACGAATCCCAGGCCCTGTACCCAAGGTTCGAACTCGTAGTCCCCGTAAGCCGCCGGGGCGTACTGCACTCCTGACATCACTATCATCACCTGGACAAAACAAGTGCACCAGGGTAGACAAGGTAAATCCGCCCACCAGGTCTCAGTAACGAGTTGCATACGAGTCTGCGCCCCCCTCCGGGCATGGCCATTTCTCGGTTGTTTCCACTTTTCAGTCTTGCGCTTTCTTACTATGCAGATTGAGTGCTTCAACCTCCATCGTTTGCTATATTTAAACACTAATTTTCAGACCATTTTACATAATGAAACACATGCATTCAATAATAGTAGAAGATAAAAGGCAAGACGGAAAAAACGCAATGAACCAGGACTGTGACAAATGATCCGCGGACTGTTGTGTACTGCAGTACAATAGGGGTGGGGTGGGTACATGCAGTGGGGGGGGGGGGGGGGGGTGGGTGTCGTATTAGATAATGGCCTTTATCATGACTGTGATTAATTATTCAACAAAGATAATCAGCTGAAAAGGTTAATTAAAATACAGCTTAATGTTTGGTAAGAAAGGCAAGTGTGAAAATGTGGGGAGAGCTGAGAAATGTAGGGGGGGGCGGGGGGCACATCTTGACCTTTAAACAACATGTACACAGCAATGACGCTTCTTCTTCTTCTTCTTCCAGTTGAGGATGTTTATCCTGCCCCGCGCTCACCGGTCTTCATTCAGACCATTAATAGCGCTGCCAGGATGCGTGCTATGTGAATTCGTGTCATCCATCCCCATCCCACCCGGCCTACTCGTACCGAATATTGGGATGGGGGTTAACGTGTGCGGCAAGATCTTGTGCAAATGCGTTCAACAAACACGGGACCTCGGTTTTTTGAAAAGTCTCATCCAAAGGACTTGCTTTCCCCAACTGACGTCAGGTACCCATTTACACTTGGGTGGAGTGAGGAAAATAGGAGTAAAGTGCCTTTCCCAAGGACACACCACTGTGAACCGAGCTGGGCTCGAACCCGTTAAAAGCACTCAGCAAACCTGACGGATTACGAGCTAGCGACTCGGACTTACCAACTGAGCCTACAGCGGCTCCTCTACACTCTACGGATAGCTGGACACAAAACACTCGCCGGTTTCAAGCTAACTTAGTTTATGCTATTTTTTTTGTTTTTTAAAAATAGCAGGCACTGACTACCATAGAGTGGCACAGCGGTATCGGTAGCGCGTTCGCCTCGTGTCAAAGTAAACCCGAGTTGTTGAACCTGGGTACGGGGGGTTTTCCCTCTCAGATTACACTAGGCCTTATGGTCTGAATGTGTTTCGGATGAGACGATAAACCGAGGTCCCGTGTGTGCCCATGCACTTAAGGCTTAGCACTCGGTAAACCCAGTGGCAACGAAACAGTTGTCATTTGGTCAAAATTTACACACACACCCTTCCTTACTCATCAGTCACACAGAAAATCGCAATCGCGCCCAAAAAAAATTGTGGTTCCAAGGTGGCGCGCCTCTGTCTGCGACGCGCTCTCCAGGTGGAATCAATCCGAATTTCACAGAGACGCCTCTGTGACTAAAATACCTATAATACCTAATGATAATAGTCCAATCTATAATGTTGTTATTTTAGCCCTGTTTTGTGTGTGAGAGCATAGCACTTGCAACCTCTTTTCCTAACTCTAGCCACAATCAATGGGGGAAAAAGTACTTGCCTGTGTGACATATATGAATTTGAAACAAAATGCGTGGTTTCAGCTATATAGGGGAAGACGGGGTAAAAAGCCCACGGGCGGGTAAGAAGCCCATGCCATCCTTCTTATCTCATAATGAAATAAAGAAAATGTCAGTCACATTTTGCCCATGAGACGAGAGTTAATGTTTAGCATTCGTCTCATGGACAAATTTGTAACTGAAAGGTTTTCTTTATTTCATGAGATAAATTGGCATGGGCTTCTTACCCGCTCCATGCCCGCCAGGCTTTTTACCCACAATCTCCACATAACACCTTACCCTTAATTAAAAACCAAATCAGTGCTGTAATACTGGGGATTCTCTTATACATAGCTCTCTGAGGAAAGCTAAAAGCAGTCAGATTGTGTGGAATTCGTGTGCTAAACTATATAGGCACAGATGGATTTCAGTAGACTCACGTATAGACAGTATTATTCAATCAGATTCAAGCAACACAGATCTCGTGACATTTGGGCAGCCGTACGACTCAAGTTGGATATGTTGAATATGACCTTAGCACGTCATTGCTTTATTCTTATGAACCCACAGCAACTCTCTCTCTCTCTCTCTCTCTCTCCCTCTCTCTCTCTCTCTCCTCTCACACAACACACACACACACACACACACACACACACTCTCTCTCTCTCCTCTCTCACACACAACACACCCACACACACACTCTCTACGCTCTCTCTCTCTCGTCTCTCTCTCTCACACACCCAAACACACTCTCATCTCTTCTCTCTCTCTCTATCTCTCTCT
>CM065692.1:43427905-43431128 GCA_017654935.2 Phymorhynchus buccinoides | reverse complement strand
GCCCTGAGGTAGTGCAACACCAGGAAAGTCCTGATTTTTTAAAACAATACAGATGTGTATATTATTTAGCTTCTTTCCTGGAGGTTACGTTTCATAAACATAGCCTAACGTGCTGCAGCTTTTGAGTGGCTACAGTGTGGTACAGGCAGTGTAATTTAGCTGGGTACTGGTACCAAATGTGGAGTGTCCCTTGTTGGTGGTACTGGAGTTGCCAAAAAGCGCGAATAGGTCAATTTGCGCGACTTTTGTCTCTATGCAATTTTCGCGAACATGAAGAATATAATTTGAGCGACTATCCCACACAGAGAGACAGAAAGAGACAGATAAAGAATGCACAAACGAACGATCGCGAACACACACACACACAAGCAAGCAGGGGACGTGCATGCACGCACACGCACACACACACATGCACACACCACACACACATACACCACACACACGCACACAACACCACACACACCACACACACACACAGAACACACACACACACACACACACACACACACACATCACACATACAAACACACACACACACACACACCACACACACACACACACGACACACACACACACACACACACACACACACACACACCACACACATACACACATTACACATACACATACTACACACACACGCATTCATACACACACTCTCTCTCTCTCTCTCTCACACACTCACACATACACAAACACACACACACACACACAAAACACACACACACACACACACACATACACACACATACGCACGTACAACATACAAACACACACACACACACACACACACACAACACACACACACACACACACACACACACACACACACACACACACACACACACACACACACACACACAGCACGCACGCACACAGACACATGCACGCACTTCGCGCAACTTGCAACTTCCTTGCCGTCGAAACTCTGAGGCTGCCTTTTGGTGCGTTTTTACCCCTGTGGTGGTTTCGCGCTTTTTGACTATCAGACATTCGCGCATTTTGTATACGGACAGTATTCGCGCTGTTGCTATGTTCGCTCAAATTGACGGTTGCCGATGGTACACCAACCCTGAGCTTCTTATATCGAATACATTTGTACCATTAATATTTCTTATTTACATTAAGGTTAGGTTAGGTTAAGTACTTTATAGTCACAGAGGCGTCTCTGTGAAATTCGGGTTGCTCCTACATGGAGAGCTCGTCGCAGCCAGAGGCGCGCCACCAAATTTTTTAATCTTTTTAATTTATTTTTGTTGCATGCGATTTTTGTCACTGATGAGGGAGGGGAGGGGGGGGGGGGGGGGGCGTATTTTCGACCAAATGACAACTTTTTCGTTGCCACTGGGTTTAACGTATGCTAAGTGCATGGGCACACGGGACCTCGGTTTATCGTCTCATCCGAAAGACTCCACGTTCAGACCGTTAAGCACAGGTCTATATTATGGTGGTGTCCCCGTACACACACGAGGATATATATCTACCTATGCACATCGGTGTTTAATTTTATGAAGTTGTACTAAAGCTTAAGTGGGAAACTAAAAGTTGTTACTTTCTAAATTAAATAAACCGATTTACTTACTTTAGAAAGTAACAAAGTAGCAACTTGTTACTTTCTAAAGTAAGTAAATCGGTTTATTTTAATTTAGAAAGTAACAACGTTTAGTTTCCCACTTAAGCTTTAGTAGAACTTCGTAAAATTAAGGGCTGATCCCTTTCACGATCGCTTCCTGTTGTTGACGTTGGGTACATACAGTTACAAGGTTAGAAAGGAAGCTTCTTTCCTGGTTGCGGTTCATAAGCATAGCCTAACTTGCTGCAGGTTGCCGGTGCTACACCAACCCTGAGCTTCTTATATCGAACTAGCGCATCGCCCCGTACCGGTAACGCCTAGTACCGGTAACGCCTTGTACACCGTACCGGTTTCGCCAGGTCCGCAAAACATTATATTTTTACTTTTGTGGCTGAAAATCCAATTTTTAGACCCCTACCACTTTCAAGGCCTAACGATCTCCATGACCTTGACCTTGACCTTGATCGGTATGCAATCATCAGAACAACCATAAGCCAAAGTACCTACATGCCAAGTTTGAAGTCCCTAAGACCAACGGTGTGGACGTTTATAGCCCCTTAAAGATTTTCGGTTTTCAAGGTCATACGCCAAGGTGAAGGTCATGACAGCGATAATTTATGCGCGGATGCCTTCTCTCATGGTGACACGCCACCACACAAAACTGGAAACGATTCGGTAAAGCAGTTCGTGAGATATGCGTGGGACAGCAAAAGCCAATCATTAGACCCCTACCACTTTCAAGGCATAACCGATCTCCCTGACCTTGACCTTGACCTTCATTGGTACGCCATCATCAGAACGGCCATAAGCGAAAGTACATCCATGCCAAGTTTCAAGACACTAGGACCTGCGGTGTGGAAGTTATGGCCCCTTAACGATTTTCGGTTTTCAAGGTCACACACCAACATCAAGGTCAGCACAGATGCCTTCCTCTCATGGGGACACACCACCACACAAAATTTGAAGCCATTCGGTCAAGCGGTTCGGGAGATCCTTGGGACAGACAGAAAAGAACAAACAAACAAACAAAAAAAGGAAACAAACCCGAACAGCTCGGATTTACTAACCGCAAGTGCGTGTGGAGCTGCGTGTGGAGCTGCGTGTGGAGCTGCGTGTGGTACCCCCCCTCCCCACGACCACTTGGCGGAGGTTTCCGAAAAGTAAGGACGGCATGACCTTCCGATGGTGCCAAGGATGCTTGATACCAAATTTGGTGTGGATCGGTTGAGAACTGTGGCCCCCTCCAGCCCACCCCCCTGAACACCCCCCCACACACACACCCGACCATCCCACCCCTCCCCCCTCCAGCCCCCCTCCCCCCCGCCCCCCTCCTCCCCTCAACCCCCCTCCCTCACCCCCCTCCCCCCCCCCCCCCCCCCACGCTCACAGCTCACACGCACTTGCTGTTAGTAAATCCGAGCTGCGTGTGGTCCCCCCCCCCCCCCCACGACCCCTTGGCGGAGGTTTCCGAAAAGTAAGGACGGCATGACCTTCGGAGGGTGCCAAGGATGCTTGATACCAAATTTGGTGTCGATCGGTTGAGAACTGTGGCCGTGCATAAGGGACACATAGACAGACAGACAGACAGACAGACAGACAGATTTCGAAAATATATATAAGATACATTTGTACCGCTAATATTACTTAGCC
>CM065692.1:43400405-43407905 GCA_017654935.2 Phymorhynchus buccinoides | reverse complement strand
AAAAGAAAAAGAAAAACAAACAAACGAACAAAAAGTAACTTTGGTATGCACACGCATATTTCCTTGCCCGTTTGCATGCCTGTTCAGTTGCCTATCTTTTTGTCTGTCTGTCTGTCTGTCTGTCTGCCTGCCTGCCTGCCTGTCTGGTTGTTTGCCTACAGCCTTAGGAGGAGGGTGTCCACCCTTTCGTTGGCATTAGCGGGGTCCATGTGTGTTTACCACGGATCACTGCTTCCAGAAGACCCGCCAGTTGCGGTTCCACTCCACTGCATACAGAAACCTTTTCTTACATTCCAGCTGTGTTCAGGTGGACACGCCGCTGCCCTAAACATTTCAACTGAAAATGCTACTCAAATCAGAAGACAAAAGATATCACGACATCGTGCATGAACTCTTATTTGGAAGTAGGCCTATCCATATCGCAACTGGAAAGCATTTTTGATACTTTATTCTTAATTCTTGCCATTGCAAAGGCAGTTCATTGTCATTGTCATGATATAGGCCTACGTAAGCAACAACAACAACAACAACACACACAACACACACACGCGCGCACACACGCACGCACGCACACGCACACACACACACACACACACACACGCACACACACACGCACACACACACGCGCACACACATACACACACACACACACACACACACACACACACACACACACACACACACACACAAACACTTGGGAAACCTGATGTTCGTTCCTTTGTTAAAACTTACGTCAAAAGTTGTACTTTACTTACTTAAAAGCATTTGACCCAAATGCGCATAACTTTTGTTATGATATAGTCCACATACGAAGAATCAGGAAGATCTACTGAAAGCTTGCAATTAATTCGTGAACCGTAATCGGATATAAAAATACAAAACCTACCAAAAAAAATTAACGTCTTTTAATAATCAGATGGACATATGACAGTGTTTTAAATTTACATATCCGACATAATATATTGCGATTTAACCGCAGAACTCAACACAATTTGACATTAGTCTTTTCAGTGGGTTTGTTTTAAAGAAAATTTACATGTCACAATTTTAAGCGAAATCCGCTGCAGATCGTGTTTTGATAATGTTCTTGTGAATATTAGGGGAAGACGGGGTAAAAAAAAAAACGCATGGGCGGGTAAGAAGCCCACCCCAATTATCTCATGAAATAAAGAAAATTTCAGTCCAATTTGCCCATGAGACGAATGCTAGACATTAACGCTCGTCTCATGAGCAAAATGAGACCGAAATTTGCTTCATTTCATGAGATTAATTGGGGTGGGCTTCTTACCCGCCCATGCGCTTTTTTACCCCGTCTTCCCCTACGCGTTGTTGTTCTTGTTGACGTAATCTGGCTAAGAAACCTCCATTGAACGCAATGGTACAAATGCTTCAGCTAGGGATGAGAGAACATTACGTATGTGACCGTTTTTTGATTACCCCGCCAAGTGGGCAGCCACACTCCGACTATACGTCCAAACGAGAAATTATTTTCGTTAGCCTATTTTGCGGTTTAGTTTTTGAAATATGACCTTCACAGAAATTGAATAAGCACTTTAACCACTTACACGTCGTTCCTGTTCTTACATTTACAAACAGTTATTTTTCACTTCGAAATACACTTAATGCACACAAAACACTTTAAAATATTACATTCACACCCCTATGTTTTGATTTAAGGTAGGCCTACACGGTAAAAAAAAATAAAATAAAAAAAGGGGGGGGGGGGGGAGGCAAGGTGACATTTTAAACGCCCACTTTATAATATTTATACTTATACTAAAAATTAATATCTTAAATTTCATTCTCGTTTGAAAATAAATACATTAAACTAGAAGGCACTTGGGCATTTTTTTATTTATTAAACACCATTTTCGTAGGCTACTTGAAACACAAACATCTACTCTGTTTAATAACGATTTGCGATTGGAAATGCTGCACTCAATTGTTATTGCAAATACGTAGGCCTACGGTGTAATTGAAACAACCGCACACACACACATAAACACACACACGCGCGCGCGCGCGCGCACGCAAAACGCACGCACGCACGCACGCACACACACACACACACCCACACACCACACACACACACACACACACACACCTGTATTACCCTGCTATTGTTTTTATACTTGAATTATGCAAAGGTAAAACGTGCAACTACGACATACTGCTCTGGTTTAGGCCTGTGAGTTGAGTCGAGTATAGACCTATCAGTGATCTGAAATTGATAACTCTTATGTAACTTACCTAGTTAGTTAGTTAGATAGTTAGTCAGTCAGTTAGTTCTGTAGTTATTTATTTAGTTAGTTAGTTAGTCAGTCAGTCAGTCAGTCAGTTAGTTCGGTAGTTATTTAGTTAGTCAGTTAGTTAGTTAGTTAGTTAATTAGTTAGTTAGTTAGGTAGTTAGGTAGTTAGTTAGTTAGTTAGTTCGTTAGATAGTTAGTCAGTCAGTCAGTTAGTTCGGTAGTTAGTTAGTTAGTTAGTTAGTTAGTTAGTTAGATAGTCAGTCAGTCAGTCAGTTAGTTTGGTAGTTATTTATTTATTTAGTTAGTTAGTTCGTTAGATAGTTAGTCAGTCAGTCAGTCAGTTAGTTCGGTAGTTATTTAGTTAGTTAGTTTGCTTGTTAGTTAGTTAGTTAAGTCAAGTCCATGGTTGGTGGCCGACAAAGGTATTCCGAAATATTACTAGGCTTCAAATATGGACGTTTGGGTGTTGTTTATTCCCTTCTACATTAGTTAGTTAGTTAGCTCGCTGGTTCGTTCGTTCATTCATTAGGTTTTTAAAAACATTTTTAAGTTTTCATGTACATAATAAATTGTTGGTTTTCGGTAGCTTAAACAGGACAGGACTGAAGAGGAAGTTGTTATTTTGTTTTCAGTTTCCGTTTAGATAAATGTGCTTTGAAATCTTTTGATACGTTTTGTTTCCACGAGCAACGAACAACATAACATGTACACCCCTTTCTGAACACGTTTCACGAGAGTGGCCACAGGGCAATTGGTCAAAGGGTATTTGCAAGTGCAAACATTGACCCTCTCTCGCTCTCTCAAAACTTCTCTCTCATCAGTTCGATCGTCCGAAATCACCCCTCCCCAAAACTCTCGCTGCGGCTCCCTCCGTCAGCATCGAAACTCTCTCCTCCTCCCTGTCCGCTCCCTCAAGCTCCTCCAAACTCTACCCTCAAGCCGGTCATCACCCCCCATAAATCTCACGATCGCGGTGCACCCAGTCCATCTCTCGCATCGCATCTCAATCCGCCCTCCGTCTCACCCTCTCTCCCTCCTCCTCGTCTCTTGCCAGAGTCTCTCATCATCATCCTCTCCTCTCTATGAGACATCCCATTTCCAATGTCTCCTCACTCGTTGCTCTCTCTCATCCTCGAATCCTCTCTCTCGGCTCTCTCTCTCTCTTCACCTTCTCCTCTTTCTTCCCTCTTTCCTTTCCCCTTTCCTTCCCCCCCTATCTCTCTCCGTCCACTCCTTCCTCTCTCTCCGTCCTTCCTTCCCTCTCTCTCTCTCGTCTTTCCTTTCTTCATCGTCTCTCTCTCTTCGGAGATCTCTCGGCTCATCTCAATCTCTCTCTCCTCTCCATTCTCCCTCTCTCTCATCTTTCTTCGCTTGTCTCTTTCGCTTTCCTTCCCTCCCCCTCCTCTCTCTCCTCCCTCCCATCTCTCTCAGTCCGCCTTCCCTCTCTCATCTCTCTCCTGTCCTCTCTTCTCACCTGTCTCTCTCTCACTCTCTCCTCATCATCTTACGAAATCTCTCCACTCTCCGATCTCCTCTCATCTCAGACTCTCCTCTCTCTCTCTCTTTCTCATCTTTCTCTTTCTTCCCGCCCCTCATCTCTCCTCTCCCTCTCTCTCTCGTCTCTCTCTTTCGCCAGCCTCTCTCTCTTCTGGTGTCCCCTCTCCTCTCACATCTTCATCGTCTCATCTCTCCGACTCGGTCTCTCTCTCTCGTCAATCTCTCTCTCTCAGCTCTCGTCTCCCTCTCCTATCTCTCTCTCTCTCTCTCATCCCACTATCTCTCTCTCTCGTCTCTCCCTCGCTCTCTCTCCTCTCTCTCTCTCTCTCTCCTAGCCCGCTCCCTCCCTCCCTCGTCTTCCTGCTCCTTTTCCCTCTCTCTCTCTCTCTGATCGCCTGATCTCCTCTCTCATCAATCTTCCTCTGTGCATCTCTCTGTGTCCTCTCTCTCTCTCTCTTCTCTCTCCTTCCCACACTATCATCTCTCTCTCTCTCTCTCTCCTTCCCCTCTCTCTCTCCGTCTCTCTCTCGCTCTCCCTCTCTCCTTCCCACACTATCTCTCTCTCCTTCCCCCCTCTCTCTCCCCCCCTCTCTCACCCCCTCTCTCTCTCCTACTCCTCTCTCTCTCTCTCTCACCTTCTCCCCCCACCATGTTTTTTTCATAGGAACTCAATCGTCTCCCTCTTCTCAAAGTCTCTCTCTCAAACTCTCTTCTCCCTCTCTTCTCCTCTCTCCTCCTCTCCTCCCTCTCTTCCTCTCCACACTATCTACTCTCTCGCTCTCTTTCTTTCCCTCTCTCTCTCTCTCCCTCTCTCTCTCCTCTCTCTCTCTCCCCCTCTCTCTCTCTCTACCTGTCTCTCTCTCTCTCTCCCTCTCCTCTCTCACCCAGTCTCTCCTCTCTCCTCCTTCCCCTCTCTCTCTCCGTCACCTCTCTCCTTCCCACACTATCTCTCTCTGTCCTCTCTCTCTATCTCTCTCTCGGCTCATGTTCTCGTATCTCTCCTCTCTCTCAATCTCTACTCTCCTCTGCTCCCTCAGTCTTCATTTCCCACAAACTATCTCTCTCTCCTTCCCCTCTCTCTCTCTCCGTCTCTCTCTCCTCTCTCTCTCCTCCTCGGGATCCCTCTCTCGTCTCCCTCGTCCCTCCTGTCCGGGCTCTATCTTATACTCCTCGCTCTCTCCTTCCCCGTCTGCTCTCGTCTCGTCCGTCTCTCTCCTACCCACACTAATATCTCTCAAGCTCTCCTTCCCCTCTCTCTCGCTCCTTTGTCTCTCTCTGTCGTATCTCAAAAAAAAGATTGCTAATCCTCAAAAGGATCTTCTCTCCTCTCTCCTTCCCCTCTCTCTCCTTCCGTCTCTCTCTACTCCGTCTCTCCCTCTTGTCCTCTCTCTCTCTCTCAATCCGTCTCTCTCCTTCCCACACTATCTCTCTCTCCCGATCCTATTCCCAGTCATTCTCTTTTGCGTCTCTCCCTAGGCGCCCTCGGTGCTCACTCCAACTCATTCTCTCTTCTCTACTACTTCCTGTGCTGCCACTCAACGTCTAAAGTCTCTGTTTCTTCTGTCCCCAGCGCCTCTTGTCATCTATCCCCTGTCTCTGTTACCCTCGCCCTATCTCACCCCCAACATCATCTCGGGCTCTCACTCCACAATCTGCATTAATTCTGCCTAGCTTAACCACTACCTACCTCATACAACCTACCTACGTTCCGACGCGGGTGCTACCGGCGCTCTGCTACCAGTCTTGTGGCTCAGCTGACACAATGGTCAAGGAATATTTATCTGTATTTACTTACTAGTCCCCAAACGCTCCAGTGAACTGTTTCGTTTTACTTCCAGTTCAGAAAACTATTTAGCTTTTTTTTTTTTCTTCCATTTGTGTCCAAGCCCACGTTACTTCCTTTCAGCCTTTTTGCTTCGCTGCTCTTTCCGAAATTTTCCACGAGAGTTACAACCCCCACGACCTTGATCTTTCCCCGTCCCTTTTATACCTCGGGGGTCCCTTCTCCATCCTCCGCCTGGTGTCCTGAACTTGACATTTCCTCTTGGTATTTTGATCTATCTTCTAAAAAACATAAAGTGCCTCCTCTCGATTCCTTTCTCCTCCTTATTAGGGAGGCAATGGCAGAACCCAAGCCGATACTCAGCTGTTTCGACTCAAGGGAGTCTCATCAGCTCCCCCGGCCACTTGATGGGGTCGTTAGCCTACCAGGAAGTTCAGTTTTAACGTCGCGTATCGGCGTTCGCCATGTTCGACGGGCTGAACAAACCAACCAGGGTATAAACAAAATTTATGTTCCTGAATCACTGTCTTGGCCGAGAAGCGAATCAGAATCGATAAGCCTACCAAGGTGGAACTACTCTCACCTCAATAAGAAGATTGTTCCTACAAAAGGGATGGTTTCCTTTTCCCTCCCTGGTATACTGGTAAAAGGCTCAAAAACAAAAACCCAAACCAGCACTCAAGTAAAATAGAAATGATAAACATTTTAAGTAAAAGTGTGAACATATGAATGTTCCAAAATTTAAAGTATGATAAAATAAGCGACACAGACCAGAGAGGGCCGGCAACTGAAATAGTATCCAAAGGGACATAAATAAATATGAAAAAAAATCTCAGTTTACAAAACCGCCTGGTCGAACCGTTCCTCCAGCCTACAGGACTCAAACGTTAAAGCATTTGAAAATGCAATAAAAGTCAAATGAGTTTAAAGCTTTTTTTTTGCCCCTATGTCTTTGAAACGAACATAAAAACCAACACCTTCTTATAATTTAATTTGGTATTAATGTTTTCAATATCTATTTATGTCCCCCTTTGGATACTATTTTCTCCATGGTCGTGTGGTTTATATTTGTTTCATATTTTAAATGTTGGAGCATTGTCTATGAGCGGGGGGCGGGGGGGGGGGGGGGGGTGAGGGGGGGGGGGGGGTGGGGGGGTGGGGGGGGGGGGGGGGGGGGGGGGGGGGGGGATGAAAAAAAAAAAAAAAAAAAATGATGACAACAGATAATGAGGTTTTAGGTTTCGTCATTATTCAGTCCATGAGGCTTTCTGGTGCCCAGTTTGTTGACGAGGTGCGAGTCCATGTCCTTTCTGTTGGTGGTGGTGTTTTTTGTGTGAACATGAGCCACATCCATTTGACGCGTATGTCTGATGTGGAGTGTGGCCCGTGATTTAAGGGCGGATTTTTAACCCTTTCACGGCCAATGTCGCATTTTTGCAACACAATGATTTAACAACCATGTGATTAAAATCCTCGAAATCAGGGTCTGTTATTATTCAATTATATTGTGTGTTCCTAAATTTAGACGGTAAGGATTGACCCATATTCTTTATGTGCCACAGATAAATCCCACAATATTGCAGACAAAAAATATTTTCTGTAGCCAAGTAAGTTAAATGGAATTTGTTTGGCTCAAAGATGGCTGGCGGTTGAAAGGGTTAATAAGAGCGCGATTCAGGTCAACGGTGTTACCGAGCAGCAGACATGTCCTTTTGCCCCGTTTTGTCATCCACAATTATTCCCTCCACCTATTACCCAATTAACCCCCCCTCCCTTACATACTGCGTTCCTTTGGTGATGCTAATCAAGGACGTGGGGTTATAGGGCGTGCGGCCAAAGGTTTGTCGCTATGGCCGCAGCCACTCTGCTCTGTCCTCGATCTGTTTGGTTGTTGTTTGTTTGTTTGTTTGTTTGTTTTTAAATCAGAGTGGAACATTTGGACACATTTTTTCATTTTAGGACAAAGGACGA
>CM065692.1:43392687-43399905 GCA_017654935.2 Phymorhynchus buccinoides | reverse complement strand
ACCTCGGTTCCGTTCCCCCTTCCCCCTCCCCTCCCCTCCACACCCGTCCCCCGCCCCCCTCCCCCCCACCAAATCACGACCACAGACCTGAGACCGCCTCCACCCCTCTCTCCCGTCTCTCTCTCTCCCTCTTCTCTTTCCCTCATCTCTCTCTCTCTCTCTCTCTCGCTCTCTCTCTCTCTCTCTCTCTCTCCCCTCTCTCCTTCTCTCCCGCCTCTCTCTCTCTCTCTCCCCCTCTCTCTCTCCGTCTTCTCTCTCTCACCTTCTCTCTCTCTCACCTTCTCTCTCCCCCCCCTCTCTCTCTCCTCTCTCTCTCTCTCCCTCTCTCCTTCCCCTTCTCTCTCTCTCCCTCTCTCTCCTTCCCACACTATCTCTCTCTGTCCTCTCTCTCTTTATCTCTATCTCTCTCTCTCGTCTCCTCTCCCTCTTCCTCCTTCCCACACTAATCTCTCTCTCCTTCCCCTCTCTCTCTCTCCGTCTCTCTCTCTCTGCCTCTCTCTCTCTCTCTCTCTCTCCCTCTCTCCTTTCCCACCACTATCTATCTCTCTCCTTCCCCTCTCTCTCCCTTTCTCCCTCTCTCTCTCACCTCACACTATCTCTCTCTCTCTCTCTCTCCCTCCCTCGAGCTTCTCTCCGGTCTCTCTCTCCCTCTCTCCTTCCCACACATATCTCTCTCTCCTCTCCTTCCCTCTCTCTCTTTCTCTCTTCACTCCTCTCTCTGTCTCTCTCTCTATCTCTCTCGCGTCTCTCTCCTTCTCTCACACTCTCTCTCTCTCCCTATCCCTCTCTTCTCTCTCTCTCCCTAGCTCCCGGTCTCTCTCTCTACCCTTCCTCTCTCTCTCTCTGACTTCCTCTCTCTCTACCCACCCCTCTCCCTGCTCTCTCTATTGTGCTATTAATCTGCTCTAGCTTACCTACCTCCATACCTAAACCTACCGACCGGCCGGCCACAGTCTTGGTCGGCTCAGCTGACACAACTGGTCAAGGAATATTTATCTGTATTTACTTACTAGTCCCCAAACGCTCCAGTGAACTGTTTCGTTTTACTTCCAGTTCCGAAAACTAGCTTTTTTTTTTTTCTTCCTTTGTGTCCACGCCCCGTTACTCCTTTCAGCCTTTTTGCTTCGCTGCTCTTTCCGAAATTTTCCACGAGAGTTACAACACCAACGACCTTGATCTTCGGGGGGGTCGTGAACTTGACATTGTCTTGGTATTTTGATCTATCTTCTAAAAAACATATAGAGGGCTAGTTTAGGTTACCCTCCTTATTAGGGAGGCAGTAGCAGAACCCAAGCCGAGGACAGCTGTTTCGACTCTAGGGAGTCTCATCAGCTCTCGGCCACTGGATGGGGTCTTAGCCTACCAAGGAGAAGTTCGGTTTAGCGGGCGTCGCGTATCGGCTTTCGCCATGTACGACGGGCTGAACAAACCAACCAGGGTATAAACAAAAATTTATGTTCCTGAATCACTGTCTTAGCCGAGAAGCGATCAGAATCGATAAGCCTACCAAGGTGGAACTACTCTCACCTCAACAAGAAAATTGTTCCACAAAGGGATGGTTTCTTCCTGTATATTGGTAAAAGGCTCCAAAAAAACAAAACCAGCACTCAAGTAAAATAGAAATGATAAACATTTTAAGTAAAAGTGTGAACATAACAATGTTCCAAAATTAAAAGTATGAAAAAATAAGCGACACGACTAGAGAGGGCCGGCAACTGAAATAGTATCCAAAAGGACAAAATAAATATGAAAAAAAATCTCAGTTTACTGCTGGCTACCGTTCCCTCCAGCCTACAGGACTCAAAAGTTAGAGCATTTGAAATGCAATAATAGTAAAATAGTTTAAAACTTGTTTTGCCCCTATGTCTTTGAAACGAACATTAAAAACCAAAACCAGTTTTTTTAATTTGGTATTTAATTTTTCATATCTATTTATGTCCCTTTGGATACTATTTCTCTGGTCGTGTGGTTTTATTTTGTTTCATATTTTAAATGTTGGAGCATTGCTATGATCGGGGGGCGGGGGGTGGGGGGGGGGGGGGGGGGGGGGGGGATGAAGAAACAATGACACCAGGATAATGAGGCTTAAGGCCATGTCATCTCAGTCCATGGAGGCTTTCTGGTGCCCAGTTTTGTTGTACGAGGTGCGAGTCCATGTCCTTTCTGTTGGGGTGGTGTTTTTTGTGTGAAATCATGAGCCACATCCTTTGACGCGTATGCCTGATGTGGCCTGATGTAAGGCTGATTTATTTAACCCTTTCACTGCCAATGTCGCATTTTTGCACCACAATGATTGAAGCACCCATGTCATTAAAACCCTCGAAATCAGGGTCTGTTATTATTCAATGATATTGTGTTCCTAAATATGGCAGTAAGGATTGACCCTATTCTAAGTGTGACACAGCAAAATCCCACAATATTGGAGACGAAATCTTTTCTGTAGCCAAGTAAGCTTAATGGAATTTTGTTTGGCTCAAAGATGGCTGGCGGTGAAAGGGTTAATAAGAGCGCGATTCAGGTCAACGGTGTTACCGAGCAGCAGACATGTCCTTTTGCCCCGTTTTGTCATCCACAATTATTCCCTCCACCTATTACCCAATTAACCCCCCTCCCTTACATACTGCGTTCCTTTGGTGATGCTAATCAAGGACGTGGGGTTATAGGGCGTGCGGCCAAAGGTTTGTCGCTATGGCCGCAGCCACTCTGCTCTGTCCTCGATCTTGTTTGTTTGTTTGTTTGTTTGTTTGTTTGTTTGTTTTTAAATCAGAGTGGGAACATTTTGAACACATTCTTTTCTATTTTAGGCAAGGACGAGAGAGAGAGAGAGAGAGAGAGAGAGAGAGAGAGAGAGAGAGAGAGAGAGAGAGAGAGAGAGAGAGAGAGAGAGAGAGAGAGAGGGAGGAGAGAGAGATAGAGAGAGAGAGAGAGATAGAGAGAGAGAGATAGAGAGAGAATACTGAACACTGAACACTGAAATGTTTAATGATTAGGCCATATGCCCATATCATTGGACATGCATTCATACGGACAAAATAAAGAAGTTAACGTCTAGACATAATGGCGCTTTATACTATTACGTCTTGGTGACACGAAAGGGTGATAATTTTCGGACTGACTTGACCACGCTACCCAGTGCCTAGTCAGGGACAGATAACTTTCTATGGCTATATACTACTAGTTCCTGACAGGCAAGGTGCGATAATCTTAAGTAGGTGGCGTTCGCATAACAGGGCACGAGACAGGGGCCAGCGAGAATGCTCCGTAAAGAGCCTCATTGAACGTTATTCCACTTTCAACATTCACATTTCCTCAAAAGCCTCACCACAAAGAGAGCAATAACTAAGAGTAATAACAAAGTATTGTTTTTGTTTGTGGCTCAAGCCACAAACCTATAACTCACTTTGTCGGTCTGTCGGTCGGTCTGTCGGTCCAAAATTGTCGCACTTCAAATCGAGGCTACACTTCTGGCCGCTCTTTAAAATGATGTATTTTAAAAGCGTACAAAATAATAAACATACGTAATACAGACACTACAACAGACACGACGAGTATGCGGTGCTTCTTTCGATGAGTATAAGTAGGATACATAGTTTTAAATGTTTTCCAAAAGATATAAAAAGTTACGAAATGGTGCAGAGATAACATTCTGGTTTACAGATTAAAATTATTGAAAAGCCAGGGGAGGTAACTCATGATTGGAGTGGTAAAAATAGACCGCGTGCCACAAACTATTGCGATTTCGCGCTTGTTTTAATTTTGATCTTGTTGTATTTTTGCTCCTTTTGTTGCCTGCTGTTTGCTCCTTTTGCTATATTTGCTGTTTGCTGTTTTCTTGTGTGTCTATGTTGATAAAGGCGCATTCGCCGAAATATCCAGTACAGTTTTGTGTTGTCTCTTGTGAATCAAATAACGTCACTTTACACTTGTCGTGTAGTTGTTTGTTTGCTGTATGTTCTAGTGACGTTGCAGTCTGTTTCAGTTTTGTTAACTAAGTGAATGAATAAATCAATAAATAAATCAATCAATCAATCAATCAATCAATAAACCAATAAATAAATAAATAAATAAAATAAATCAGCTTACTATGCATCATCCCAGAGAGAGAGAGAGAGAGAGCAGAGAGAGAGAGAGAGAGGAGAGAGAGAGAGAGAGAGAGAGAGAGAGAGAGAGAGAGAGAGAGAGAGAGAGAGAGAGAGAGAGAGGAGAGAGAGATAGAGAGAGAGAGAGCGAGAGAGAGAGAGAGAGAGAGAGAGAGAGAGAGGAGGGAGAGATGAGAGATAGAGAGATAGAGAGAGAGAGAGAGAGAGAGAGTGCGAGAGAGAGAGAGAGAGAGAGAGAGAGAGATATATATATATATATATATATATATAGAGAGAGAGAGAGAGAGAGAGAGGAGAGAGAGAGAGAGAGAGATGGGGGTGCATGTAGCCAGATATATATGGGTTTGTCGGTGTGAACACGCACAACAAATTGCGTGTTGTACAAGGGAAGTGGGTGGAGTCAAGGTGTTTTGCCGGGCATAGGTGTGTACATAACTTGTGGTAAAGCAGTCAAGTGAAGTGTACATTCTATCCACACCCAGAAGAACTCTCTCTCTCTCTCTCTTTCTCTCTCTCTCTCTCTCTCTCTCTCTCTCTCTCTCTCTCTCTCTCTCTCTCTCTCTCTCCTCTCTCTCTCTCTCTCTCTCTCTCTCTCTCAGTCTCTCCATCAATGATCTGGGTTCAATGGCCTGTTCGGAGTCTTGCAATAATGCACGCACACGCTCGTACTTACGCGCACTCACACGCGCGTATCTCTCTCTCTCTCTCTCTCTCTCTCTCTCTCTCTCTCTCTCTCTCTCTCTCTCTCTCTCTCTCTCTCTCTCTCTCTCTCTCTCTCTCTCTCTCTGGAAGTCGCTAATTATTAGGTTGTCTTTGTACCTTGAAAAGGCATTGAAATTACGCAAAATATGTATGGAAGATCTATAGTAACTTGATTGGTTGATCAGTGTGTTTATTGATTCACTCATGTATTTATTATGTCTTTGTGGCATTTCTTGTTGTTGTTGAGAAAATATGAATGTTGTATGTTGAGTAATGTCTAATTATGTCTAAAAGTTAACTTTTTTTCCAGTTTCTGCATGAAAACAAGCTTTGCCAACACTCCAGTGATATGGGCCTATGGCCTGTTGTTAGTTTCACGTGCACTAATGGCATGCACTCTTGCCATTCGATGAAGAAGATCTCACTAAAGTAATTTAAATCAGAATATATTATTCCCACAGATTCTGTCAGTGTGGCGGCAAGAGAGCGTCAAGATGTACCGAATCATGGAAGGATCTCGCAAAAATTCTACATTGTATGAACATGAAAACTTATGTTATTGTGCAATTCGACCTTAGGCACAACTCTGCAATTCGACGTTAGGCTCAACTATGCATTCGACCTTAGGCTCAACGATGCATTCGACCTTAGGCTCAACGATGCATTCGACCTTAGGCTCAACGATGCATTCGACCTTAGGCTCAACCGTACATTCGACCTTAGGCACAACTTTGAAATTCGACGTTGGGCTCAACTGTGCATTCGACCTTAGGCTCAACGATGCATTCGACCTTAGGCTCAACCGTACATTCGACCTTAGGCACAACTTTGAAATTCGACGTTGGGCTCAACTGTGCATTCGACCTTAGGCTCAACGATGCATTCGACCTTAGGCTCAACCGTACATTCGACCTTAGGCACAACTTTGAAATTCGACGTTGGGCTCAACTGTGCATTCGACCTTAGGCTCAAACGTATAACTTACATGACATTTTCGACATTAGGCACACTTGTCAGTCATGCCATTTTGTTTCGACCTTAGGCGCAACCGTACATTCGACGTTATTCCGGTCACCCGCCTAATCATTAAACATTCCAGTGTCTCTCTCTCTCTGGGCCCCCATAACCCAGAGGTTGGTTGATTGAAACCACCACTGCTTAACTTTTTCTTCTTCTAAATTTGCGCATGTTACAGATGAGTATATAAAATAGGTTTGAAGAAATTTCAGTGGTGAACTTCTTTCAAATAGTTGTTGCCGGGCCGTGTGCCGAATTCGTATTATCACCAAGCATTGGCTGCATACCCACAACTGCCTGAGTGAGTTGGAAGTAAATGGTGCTGTCGCCAATAGACGATTTTCGGAAGAAAAACAACTAAGGGAGAGCACTCCGTGGAATTTAGAATTGTTTACCTAGACTTACTCGGTCAAATACCATAGCAACAATGGCGTCGAAGAGTGAAGATTACTCTCCTTAATTATTTCCGAACAATTCCTATTCCTTCTGACCTGGTTGGAAGAGTTTCAGCCCGCCAAAGATTTCTACTCACTCTGTCAAAAGATAGAAAATCCGTGGAGAGGTCACACCCAGATTAATCCAACTGGGTTGGACAGTGTGAGGCGGCTTTTAGATTCGATGTTGTCATGTGTTATTAGTTAGCCTTAACAGCTAACACTCATTCAAGTCGTTCCGGACATATATGTCCAGAATTAATAGATAGCTGTCAATGTGATGCATTTGCTTCAAGGGAAGTAAGTATGTATGCACACCATACCTTGGTCACTTCTACACTTGCTTCGTTCCCTTAGACCACAATTTTGCCCCATGACTTTGCCTTTGTAGTGGTTCGTTGTGGGGGAACCAATCGGCGTAGAGAGTTTTTCTATATAAAGTCTATATAAAAAAGAGTCTGATCTACCACAAACCTGAAGTAAAAACCCGTCATTTTCTTTCATTTCTTTTTGTGTATGTATGTTTTGCTTGTGTGCATGGCTGGAGTGATTTGTGAGTTTATTAATAATTCAAAATCGTTGCTATGCGAATGCAATCTACGGCGCTTCGAAATGAAGTTATACATGCACATTTGGGGGCATTTTGATTTTCCAAAACAAAAAAGCACACACACAAACGGACACACACACGCGCACATTAAGAAACGATTTCCCACAAAATAATCGTCTCCCGTTTGTCCCAAAACTCTATGGAAACGGGAAGAACAATAACTCTGGAGAAACTATATGGAAACGGGAAGAACAATAACTCTGGAGAAACTGTAGGGAAACGGGAAGAACAATAACTCTGGAGAAACTGTATGGAAACGCAGAGAACAACTCTGGAGAAACTGTAGGGAAACGCAAAGAACAATAACTCTGGAGAAACTGTATGGAAACGGGAAGAGCAATAACTCTGGAGAAAC
>CM065692.1:43380187-43382687 GCA_017654935.2 Phymorhynchus buccinoides | reverse complement strand
AAAAATAAAGGGCATACGCCAGTAGTAGTAGATATGTTTAACGTCCTCCGGTCTGGAACAGACACATATGGGACATTTAACGATGGCTTGGAGTCAAAATGGACTATCTCTAGATTAGTCCATTGACTTATTATTGACCTTATTGCAAAAACTAAGATAGTCTGCAAATAATATCAAATTGGGATTATGCTTTGAATAAATCTGCAGTCTTCTTCTTTGGGGGTACAAGTTATTAGTTTTCGCAATAGCTTCAATAATAAGTCAATGGACTGTATAGATATAGTCCGTTTTGACTCTAAGCCATTTACTACTCAGTAGATGTAAAGGTCGACCAAATGATTTGGACCAAATGACAACTTTTTCGTTGCCACTGGGCTTAACGCATGCTAAGTGCATGGGCACACGGGACCTCGGTTTATCGTCTCACCGAAAGACTCCACGTCCAGACCCGTAAGGCAAGTGCAAAATGAGAGGAAAAATCCCCTGTACCCAGGTTCGAACTCGGGTTTACTTGACACGTGGCGAACGCGCTACCACTGTGCCACTCTAGTTACTCCCCTCTTGTCGGCTGAGATGCAGCGGGCAACTGAGAACATCAAACAATGCATGGCGCTAGAAGTGTTAAGTTAATATGAGTTTCTTGGCTTTTTCATTTAAAACTGGAGCCCAAAAAGTTAAGCAACCTTTTTTTGCAAAACACTGCGAAACATTGCTCTGAGTAATTTGCGTAGAATTTTGTTGTTGTAAATCAATGCAAGTGTTCTGACCTGCATTACTAATTTCACTCTGTGTACATGCACATTACGCTATGGGTAGCGCTCACGCCAATGTTATGGGTTGCTTAACTTTTGGGCTCCAGTTTGGTTTAAATACATTTTTATTCAGATCCACAGGGCACATATACATCAATACATTGTCAACATGAATGAGCAGCAACAAGCTTGAAGCTTATAGTGTGCTCGCTATCTACATGTATATTACATTATTATGACGACTGTTAAAAACAACCATAAATAAACAATGGATGACCAGTTTATATCTTGCATCACGCGTTTCCTTCGATTGAGATACAAGCGCGTTGCCTGTTGTTGTTGTCTTACCCTGGCTTAAAGACTCCAGGGATCATCCCAGCCGAAGCACTTGAACACTATGGTACAAACGCACCAGCTATGGATGAGAACATTACGTGTGTGACCGGTTTTTGTATTACCCCGCCACGTGTGCAGCCATGCTCCGTCTTCGGAGGATCTTAGACTGATGATGTTATGCTAGGAGCTCGTCATGGCTTAAGACAATCCCCGCGCACAACCATGCAGAACGTAGCAACATTTGTATGTAGCCTTGATGTTCTAGCTTATGCCAACTGGTCGGACACAGCCTCGTGCTATAAGGCGAGCGTTGTCGCATGCACATCTGTCGCTCGTGCAAATCTGTCGCTCGCTACTATGAGAGTGTGTATTTGTGACATTCACAAATTTCACTTTTTCCGTATTTGAACCATGTATCTAACCCTAACCCTAACCCTAACCCTAACCCTAACCCTAACCCACGGAAAAAGTGAAATTTGTGGTTCATGCTCAATGTCGCAAAATGCCGCAAATACAGACTCTCATAGGTAGCGAGCTACAGATTTGCACGAGCGACAGATTTGCACGCTACAAGCGTTGCCTGTAAAAGCAGAGGTTTGCACTGTGCTAGTACGTTTTAAAACTAAAAAAGAAAAACCAACAAACGAAAAACTGGATGTTGCTGTAAGCTAGGATACGGGTGAGAAAGCTAAACAGGGCTATAATGGGGTGGGGGGGTGTGTTGTGTCGGGATAAAGGACACGAAAGAAAACGGAGAAAGGGGTGGGGGTGGGGGGGGGGTGTAGGGGGAATAAAGGAGAGAGGGGGGTGGGTGGGAAAGCCACAAAAGTCAAAGGACCAGACCTCATTCTTTTTTTCTTTTTTTTTATACACTAAGGCGGGTGGGAGGTTGGGTGGATAATGATAAGTGGGTGGATGGGTGAAGGCATTGAGTTCACAGCTGGGCCTGTAGTCATGAGTACGCCTAATACAACAAACAAAACAAACTACACGACAAGTGCAAAGTGACGTTATTTTATTCACAAGAGACAAAAAAAGAAAAATGAATGGATATTTCTGAGAATGAGCCTTTATCAACACAGACAAACAATTAAACAGCAAATATAGCGAAAGGAGCAAAAGGCAACAGAAGGAGCACAAAAAAAACCAAGAAGATCAAAATAAAAACAATACTTCCCCTCTACAGTCCAACGCGTAAATGATACAACAAAGTTGAAACCAAAGAGAAAGGCTGTGAACACAAATCAGGGAAAGAAAAAAACCCAAGCGCGAAATCGCAATAGTTTGTGGCACGCGGTCTATTTTTACCACTCCAATCATGAGTCACCTCCCCTGGCTTTTCAATAATTTTAATCTGTAAACCAGAATGTTATCTCTGCACCATTTCGTAACTTTTTATATCTTTTGGAAAA
>CM065692.1:43372687-43377687 GCA_017654935.2 Phymorhynchus buccinoides | reverse complement strand
TTCTCTGCCACAGACCTTTTCTGCAGCCAAACAAATGTCTAAATCAGGAAAGCGTTCTCTGCTAGGATTAAGAAATTTATCAACAAAAGGCAGGTCTTTGTGCCTGAAAAATACAGGCTCTACACGATTTGTTGCAGTCATTGTGACATTTTGACAGAACAACAACAAAACAAGCGCGAAATCGCAATACTTTGTGGCACGCGGTCTATTTTTACCACTCCAATCATGAGTTACCTCCCCTGGCTTTTCAATAATTTTAATCTGTAAACCAGAATGTTATCTCTGCACCATTTCGTAACTTTTTATATCTTTTGGAAAACATTTAAAACTATGTATCCTACTTATACTCATCGAAAGAAGCACCGCATACTCGTCGTGTCTGTTGTAGTGTCTGTATTACATATGTTTATTATTTTGTACGCTTTTAAAATACATCATTTTAAAGAGCGGCCAGAAGTGTAGCCTCGATTTGAAGTGCGACAATTTTGTCAAAATGTGCGACAATTTTGGACCGACAGACAGACCGACCGACCGACAAAGTGAGTTATAGGTTTGTGGCTTGATTGAGCTACAAACAAAACCGAAAGAAAAAGAAAAGAAACATTCTCCTGACAACTCGATGAGAATCCGTGCAAGTAAAGCCTAGCTGACCTATATTCCTTAAAGCGCGTGCAAAAAGCACGAGAATAGAGGTCGACCACGCTGGTCGCTACAAAAAGAGTTCACAGAATTATTGCATTTTTTCCTCCTTCATATTCATTAGTAAAAAATATGGTACTGATTGCGGACTATTGACTTATCTTTTTTAGTATCCGGATCCACCATCGGACGCACAGACAGTTAATCTCATAGTCTTCCAAAAATATCCACTGCACACACACTGCAACCGGAGAAAACACAACATAAACTGGAGCACGACTTGGACACGAACTGCTCCCTTCAGCTTCTCGCTGATATCCGTAATTATTGTCCTCATGGCTGGTACCCACGTATCGTCATATCCGGCCACAAGGAGCGTGCCATATTATGGGAGACCGCCATCTTAGTCAGTAACTTTGGTTGAAAAATGCCAGATCGATGCTGTTTACACACAAATCTGACTAAGATGGCGACACTTCCGTTGGATGCGCACGCAGGTGGGGGGGAGCCATACTGTGGATGTTATTGAACTTTTTTTTCCACGACTGCCCTACTGTCAGACAGTTTGGGATATACATTGAAAACTTAATCTGCTCAAAGATCGGCTTGAAAGTAACTTTACTAGTAATTGACGTGCTGTTTGGGTTTGAAAGGGAAAACACATGAAATAACTACTGTTGGATTAACAATGTCATTCTTGTAGGCAAAATGTGTATTAGCAAAATTAAAAAGACAAAGTTTGTATTACCCCACGAATTTGTATTTAATTAAGAGGCACAGATACGAAAGTTGCTCTAAAAAGCGTGCAGACAGTCCAGGGTCAGCTGTTCATGCTCAGTAATGTTAACAAAAAAGAAGAAGAAGAGAGAGAGAACAGTGTGCCATGTGTGTGTTGTGTAGAAGAAGAGAGAGAGAACAGTGTGTCATGTGTGTGTTGTGTAGAAGAAGAGAGAGAGAACAGTGTGTCATGTGTTTTGTGTAGAAGTAAAGAGAGAGAACAGTGTGTCATGTGTTTTGTGTAGAAGTAAAGAGAGAGAACAGTGTACCATGTGTGTTTTGTGTAGAAGAAGAGAGAGAGAACAGTGTGTCATGTGTTTTGTGTAGAAGTAAAGAGAGAGAACAGTGTACCATGTGTTTTGTGTAGAAGTAAAGAGAGAGAGAAACAGTGTACCATGTGTGTTGTGTAGAAGTAAAGAGAGAGAGAACAGTGTACCATGTGTGTTGTGTAGAAGTAAAGAGAGAGAGAACAGTGTACCATGTGTGTTTGTGTAGAAGTAAAGAGAGAGAGAACAGTGTACCATGTGTGTTTGTGTAGAAGTAAAGAGAGAGAGAACAGTGTACCATGTGTGTTGTGTAGAAGTAAAGAGAGAGAGAGAACAGTGTACCATGTGTGTTGTGTAGAAGTAAAGAGAGAGAGAACAGTGTACCATGTGTGTTGTGTAGAAGTAAAGAGAGAGAGAACAGTGTACCATGTGTGTTGTGTAGAAGTAAAGAGAGAGAGAACAGTGTACCATGTGTGTTTGTGTAGAAGTAAAGAGAGAGAGAACAGTGTACCATGTGTGTTGTGTAGAAGTAAAGAGAGAGAGAACAGTGTACCATGTGTGTTGTGTAGAAGTAAAGAGAGAGAGAACAGTGTACCATGTGTGTTGTGTAGAAGTAAAGAGAGAGAGAACAGTGTACCATGTGTGTTGTGTAGAAGTAAAGAGAGAGAGAACAGTGTATCATGTGTTTTGTGTAGAAGTAAAGAGAGAGAGAACAGTGTACCATGTGTGTTGTGTAGAAGTAAAGAGAGAGAGAACAGTGTACCATGTGTGTTGTGTAGAAGTAAAGAGAGAGAGAACAGTGTACCATGTGTGTTGTGTAGAAGTAAAGAGAGAGAGAACAGTGTATCATGTTTGTTGTGTAGAAGTAAAGAGAGAGAGAACAGTGTACCATGTGTGTTGTGTAGAAGTAAAGAGAGAGAGAACAGTGTACCATGTGTGTTGTGTAGAAGTAAAGAGAGAGAACAGTGTACCATGTGTGTTGTGTAGAAGTAAAGAGAGAGAACAGTGGGGGGGGGGGGGGGGGAGATTGATGAGAGTGGTCAATGTTGTCTATTGTTTTGATAGTAAAGAGTGATGAGAGTGGTCAAAAAAAGAAAAGAAAGGGGAAAAAAAGGAGTGATTAGTTTATCAATGTGTTTTGTGTAAAATAAAGAGAGAGAGAGGGAGAGAGGGAGAGAGAGAGAGAGAGAGAGAGAGAGAGAGAGAGAGAGAGAGAGAGAGAGAGAGAGAGAGATCAGTTTATCAATGTGTTTTGTGTAAAATAAAGAGAGAGAGAGGGAGAGAGGGAGAGAGAGAGAGAGAGAGAGAGAGAGAGAGAGAGAGAGAGAGAGAGAGAGAGAGAGAGAGATCAGTTTATCAATGTGTTTTGTGTAATGCAAAGAGAGACAGACATCAGTTTATCAATGTGTCTTGTGTAAAATAAAGAGAGAGAGAGGGAGAGAGAGAGAGAGAGAGAGAGAGAGAGAGAGAGAGAGAGAGAGAGAGAGAGAGAGAGAGAGAGAGAGATCAGTTTATCAATGTGTTTTGTGTAATGCAAAGAGAGAGACATCAGTTTATCAATGTGTCTTGTGTAAAATAAAGAGAGAGAGAGGGAGAGAGAGAGAGAGAGAGAGAGAGAGAGAGAGAGAGAGAGAGAGAGAGAGAGAGGAGAGAGAGAGAGAGAGAGAGAGAGAGAGAGAGAGAGAGAGAGAGAGAGAGATCAGTTTATCAATGTGTTTTGTGTAATGCAAAGAGAGACAGACATCAGTTTATCAATGTGTCTTGTGTAAAATAAAGAGAGAGAGAGGGAGAGAGAGAGAGAGAGAGAGAGAGAGAGAGAGAGAGAGAGAGAGAGAGAGAGAGAGAGAGAGAGAGAGAGAGATCAGTTTATCAATGTGTCTTGTGTAAAATAAAGAGAGAGAGAGAGAGAGAGAGGGATCAGTTTATCAATGTGTTTTGTGTAAAATAAAGAGAGAGAGAGGGAGAGAGGGAGAGAGAGAGAGAGAGAGAGAGAGAGAGAGAGAGAGAGAGAGATCAGTTTATCAATGTGTTTTGTGTAATGCAAAGAGAGACAGACATCAGTTTATCAATGTGTCTTGTGTAAAATAAAGAGAGAGAGAGGGAGAGAGAGAGAGAGAGAGAGAGAGAGAGAGAGAGAGAGAGAGAGAGAGAGAGAGAGAGAGAGAGAGAGAGAGAGATCAGTTTATCAATGTGTCTTGTGTAAAATAAAGAGAGAGAGAGAGAGAGAGAGAGAGGGATCAGTTTATCAATGTGTTTTGTGTAAAATAAAGAGAGAGAGAGAGAGAGAGAGAGATATCAGTTCATCAATGTGTTTTTGTGTAAAATAAGAGAGAGAGAGAGAGAGAGAGAGAGAGAGAGAGAGAGAGAGAGAGAGAGAGAGAGAGAGAGAGAGAGAGAGAGAGAGAGAGAGAGAGAGAGAGAGAGGGATCAGTTTATCAATGCGTTTTGTGTAAAGTAAAGAGAGAGATCAGTTGAATTTTTTTTTTTTTTTTAAATAGTGGAACGTGTTGCAAATATGACTCAACTGGCATCACATTTTTAAAAAAAAACCACACAATGTGGTTGCCTCCTCTGCTAACTTGAGGTTAATAGTCTGTGTTAAATATTGCAAATGAAATATTGCTGGTTACCCGGCCAGAGGCCGAGGTATTGCGATCGGTTTGTGTGTCTGTCTGTGTGCCTGTGTGTGTGTCTGTGTGTCTGTGTATCGATTATCTTAAAAAAACCTACTGTTTGGACTTTGATTAAAATTGGCAGAGGGGTAGACAGCTTATTATTATATATTGTTTTATGAGAAAATAAACGAAAAAAAGAAGGCTTGGTGTTGATCTTCAATTTTGTTGTTTATGTTTAACTATTATATATATATATATAAGAAAAATCCAATCATGGCTCTGTTGGCAGTCACCCAATCTTCTTTTTATTTTAAGCTTTCGCCGACAGGCTTTGTCACAAAATGCAAAAGAGGCTATGTCATCGTTAAACAGTTTTCTCTCTCTGTTTAGTGCAGTCAGTATGGCACAAAATGAAAAGTCGCTCCAATTGTGTGTGTGTGTGTGTGTGTGTGTGTGTGTTTATATATATAGCAGAACAAAAAAAGAGAATGAAAACTAACAAGAAAGAATGTAGACTATTCCCAATATTTCGGCTTTTGGCCTTGGACGCGGGACAGATAGTTATATATATATATATATATATATATATATATATATATATATATATATATATATATATATATATATATATATATATCAGTGTGTATGGGGCTGCTGACAGCAGAATATTTATACTGCACTATAATATCTGGCGGGTCACGCC
>CM065692.1:43360187-43362687 GCA_017654935.2 Phymorhynchus buccinoides | reverse complement strand
AATTTTCTGTAAATCTGGATACATGTTAATTGTAAATTCTCTCAAATGTGATTCAGTTAATAGTCTTCTTAACCAACTTAATTTCATAGAAGATAAGAATGTTCGGATATTTATCATTCTCAGTCCTCCCTCTTTATATTGTTTAGTTACTATCAGCTTTTTTAATTTTACTTTGTTTCTTGTTCCATAAGAATGCAAAACACTCTTTATCCAATTCATACAGAAACTTTTCGGAAGGATCTGGAAGATTTATTAACCAATGTATGATTTTGCACGTCAAAAAGGGCATGTTCTGCCATTAAGTTAGTAATCTTTCTTCGGGTCCTATGGCGATTTTCAGTGCTGGAATAGTTCCGTGTATCTAACTGTCTGTTTAAAGCACAATTCCAGTCCCCACCTATCACAATATTATCGTTATCAAACCTTTCTACAAGTTCACAAATTTTATCAAAACATTCTGGGCTATCACCTCGGCTAGGTCCATACAATTTAATCAAAATAAATTTCTTCTTAAGAATTTCTATGTTCATCAAAATGTAACATCCTTCTGGGTCTTTCACAACGTCAAAAACTTTGTATTCAAAGTTATTATTAAACAACATCGCTACGCCATTCTTGTTACTTTCAGGACCACTTAGCCAAAGGTTATATCCCCAACCAGATCTAATGGAATTTTCACATTTTGCAAGTAAGTGTGTCTCTTGTAAACAAATCATTTGAGCATCTTTTTTACGCAAATATTCAAAAATGTCTTTTCTTTTTTCAAGGCTATTTAACCCATTACAATGATAAGAACATATTTTACAAGAGTTGGCAGCACTAGTCATTTAAAGATCTGGAGAGAAAAAACAATCAAGCTGATATTTAATAAAGTTACCAGGAGACCTTTCACAAAATATGGGGATGAATTAAACCAATGCAATGTCAATATCATACAAACAAAATGTGTCAACGAAGTTATATAATATGTAAAGAAGATCATAAGCATCTTAGACATGGACTGTCTATATTGTGTATTAATATTGTCTAACTCCACTTCAATCACTTGATCTACACTGAAATAACCTTGTCCACAAAACCAACAATTGAGCCATAAGCGAAAGTATGCACCATACACAAAGAAACAATAAACATACAACGAAACGGTACAATAAGCATGTAGTTCTGCATGCAGTTCCAAGTCGATACACAAAATGCATGAGTTATAAGAACATCAAAAGCAAAATATGAAGGAGAGGAAGAAAAATAAGAAGAAGAAGAAGAAGAAGAAGAAGAAGAAGAAGAAGAAGAAGAAGAAGAAGAAGAAGAAGAAGAAGAAGAAGAAGAGCAAGAAGAAGAAGAAAAAGAAGAAGAAGAAGAAGAAGAAGAAGAAGAAGAAGAAGAGGGGTACTAGAGTGATAAGAATTGTAGGCAATCTCACATGCAAACATTTTCAGTGAGACAATGACAAATTATTTTTAAAAAATCAAAAAAAAATCAATGCCATTTCCCTCAGTCCAGCTAATGTCCTCTAAACAAAATGCCCTGTTTCTATATATAAAAAAAAAGGCAGTCAGCTTCAGTAAAGCCACAAATTGCCTTACATTGTACAAGGAAGATCCCTTACAACAAATATTCAATAAAAAGGAATGTAAATTGGCACATCCAGAAACATGTGAAAGGACCAGGGACGGTATTCATGTCGAGATAGCATGAGACTTAGCATGATGCTAACTTAGAAGCTCTTCCAAAAGTCCTATTAAATCCTATAGGACATTGGAAGAGCTTCTAAGTTAGCATCATGCTAAGTCTCATGCTATCTCGACATGAATACCGTCCCTGGGCCTGTATTCACATTGAGATAGCACGAGACTTAGCATCATGCTAACTTAGAAGCTCTTCCAAAAGTTCTATTAAATCCTATAGGACATTGGAAGAGCTTCTAAGTTAGCATAATGCTAAGTCTCATGCTATCTCCACGCGAATACAGGCCCAGGCCGTTGTTACTGCGGGGTGCCGTTTGATTTCACTCAAGACGAATGGCGTTCAACTGCGTCAGGTCTTCGTTGATGTACACCCCCGGTGCTTTCTGTTTGAGAGTTTTCCGAAGTTTGAAGATTGCCGTCTTCACCTTTCTATTCGTAAGTCTGATGATTACTGGTCTGTTCCTCCAGCGAAACAATCTTCCGACACGGTGAGCTACACTAACGTCTGAAGGCTGGAAGCACTGTAGGCCCAGGGTATCATGCAGAAATCCTAGCACTTTGCTTTCTGTCTCCTCGGCGGTCTCCCGCACGTAGTCACCGGCTAAGTTGATCATTTTGATATCGTCTTTGCGCGTGTACTGCTCAAGCTCGTTTCTCTTTTCCTTTTCGCTCTTGAGTTCTAGTTTGAGACAAGTAATATCTCCGGCAAGATCATTGTTTTTGTTTGTGGCTCAAGCCACAAACCTATAACTCACTGGGTCGGTCGGTCGGTCGGTCGGTCTGTCTGTCTGTCGGTCGGTCCAAAATTGTCGCAC
>CM065692.1:43332687-43355187 GCA_017654935.2 Phymorhynchus buccinoides | reverse complement strand
GAGAGAGAGAGAGTGTGTGTGTGTGTGTGTGTGTGTGTGTGTGTGTGCGTGCGTGTGTGTGCGTGTGCGTGTGTGTGTCTGTGTGTGTGTGTGTGTGTGTGTGTGTATGTGTATAAGTGTGTGTGTGTACGTGCGTGTGTATGTATATATGCGTGTGTGCGCATGTGCATGCATATGTGTGTATGTGTGTGTGCAAGTGGATAAACGTGTGCATTAAGAAAGTTAAGTGGACAATCACTACAACAACAGTGATAATGATGAAGATGATGATAGATAATGAATAAGTAAAATGGGAACCACCACCACTACCAATACTAACATTACAGTAGTAGTAATAATATAAAAAATCCCAGAAATGATGATGATTGTGATGATGACGACGATGATGATGATGATGATGATGATGATGATGATGATGATGATGATGACGATGGATGATGATGATGATGATGATGATGATGATGATGATGACAACGCATCAGTAGAACCATCAATCAGGACAATAGGCCTATTTCTGATAATAATAACATCAATAGTAGCATCAATCATAATAGCAAAGATGATAATAATGACTTACATTATTGAACAAGATAATGGTGCATTGTTACATAGTTCCTAAAGTGTATCAGACACAAGACACAATCCATCACGACATCAATGAGAGACTTAGTGCGATTTTTCTCACGCCAGAGGGCATGACGCTCGTGTGGGGCTAATCCTCTCTATATTATTAGTTGGGGATAAAGAAAGAGAGAGAGAGACAGTGAGTGGTCCTACCATCACTCTCTCTCTCACTACGCCCAAGTAAGAAAATCGCGTGATAAGCCCCTAGTGCATTGACTGCCCTCTGGCGTGAAAAATATCGCCATAGGTTGACCATTGTATGTAGGCTATGCCTGATCAGACTTACTTTTCATAAACTAGCTCAAAACAAAACAGAAACGTCATTAGGACAATATGTATGCAATGATTGGTGAACATGCGTTTCAGAATAGGAATCTGTTTGGAAATAATTAAGGGGAGTAATTTCATGGTGTGTGGGAGTGATCTTGCCTAATTCAATCGGTCAAACAGGGGGAAGTCACTCTACCATCAGCTCTCGTAGCCTATCGACTCGTGTGTTTGAGCAGACATACAGCATTTAGAACACGGTGCGTCATTCCACAAATTGATGTCATTTGTATTTTTACGTCAAATTTTGCAAGTTTGATCAGTTTGTGGCCTCTGGTCACCCCTAATTTCTCTTTTAAAGAAAATTGCAAGTAGCTGACTCGCGTCCTGCAGTTTCAAGCTTCGACGCCATTGTTGCATTGTTGCAATAGTATTGGACCGAGTAATGGAAGTAAGCAACTCTAATTTTCACGAAGTGCTCTCCCCTATTTTTTCCCCCCCGAAAATCGTCTATTGAGGGCCTGTGCCTGATACCTGAGAGGCATACATCTATGCCATAGCATAAATGAACAATTCCAATTTTAGCAATTTACCCATTTGATGAACACAGTTACCATATATTATTTTTAACCCTTTCACCGCCAGCCATTTTGCAGCCAAAAATGTCCATAAAATGTACCTAGGTAGAGAACAAAATCCATCTGCAGTATTGGGGATTCTTCTATGACATATAAAATAAGGTCTATCCTTACTTCTCAAAACTCAGACAACAGGGTCTTTGGATAATAGACCCCAATTCGATGGCTTTTAGTCACATAGGTGTTAAATCACTGTGGTGCTAAAATGCGACTTTGGCGGTGAACGGGTTAAGTTTGTATAACCAAATAACTGGTAGGTGAAGAAACGTATCTAACGTTTTCTTCGCGTAACAATGGGGAATGACAACAAAAAATCAGCTGACGCTAGAAAAATAACAAATTTATGCATGTTCCTTATCATGGCATACAGGAGGAAGGTGTTTGTGTCTTTGGGCAATTGTTCTGTAAACATTTGGCCAGTGAATTCATAAATATGCACTGATTAGCTAAAGTGGATCCCTCGCATGTATTTCGGCACCAACTATTTATGATTCTTGAACCGCCGAGAACTGACTGAGCATTACGTAACGATGTCTTACCTACAAAGCTAGAGGTATTTTGGAAGGCCATAATAATAATGATGATGATGATGATGATGATGACGACGTTGGTGGTGCTGATAATTATGACGATGTAGAATATGATGTTGCTGATGATGTTGGTGATATTGGTAATGATGACGATGTTGATGTCGTTGTTCTTGTTGTTGTTGCTGTTGATGATCATGATGATGATGATGACGACGATGATGATGATGATGATGATGATGATGATGATAAGGAGGAGGAGGAGGAGGAGGAGGAGGAGGAGGAGGAGGAGGAGGAGGAGGAGGAGGAGGAGGAGGAGGAGGAGGAGGAGGAGGAGGAGGAGGAGGAGGAGGAGGAGGATGTTGATGATGATGATGATCGATAATGATGATGATGATGCCGACGTTGATGATTTTGATAATGATGACGATGTAGAAGATGGTGTTGATGATGTTGTTGATGATGTTGGTAATATTAGTAATGATGACGAAGTTGATGTTGTTGTTCTTTTTGTTGTTGCTGTTGATGATCATGATGATGACGACGATGGTGATGATGTTGATGATGATGGTGATGATGATGATGATGATGATGATGATGGTGATGGTGATGATGATGATGATGATGACGATGATGATGATGATGACAGGTGGATAGAGGAAACTGGGGCAGCCAGTTGGATTTTATCCTGTCCTGTGTGGGATTTGCTGTCGGCTTGGGCAACGTGTGGCGTTTCCCTTACCTGGCCTACAGAAATGGAGGAGGTGAGGCGGTTATCTTCATTCAACCTTTCTGAATCAAAATCTTAGATCGAAACCAAACATCGACAGGTTAATTAACAGGCAAACACGTGCAGACGAAGGAAATGTTGAACATGATTATACATAACGTTCAAATGTGTCCAAAGTAACATTGCTTCACAAAGGGGCAGTGTCCAGCGTAACTTTGCTTCACAAAGGGGCAGTGTCCAATGTAACATAACTTCACAAAGGGGCAGTGTCCAATGTAACATAACTTCACAAAGGGGCAGTGTCCAATGTAACATAACTTCACAAAGGGGTAGTATCCAATGTAACATAACTTCACAAAGGGGCAATGTCCAATGTAACATAACTTCACAAAGGGGCAGTGTCCAATGTAACATAACTTCACAAAGGGGCATTGTCCAATGTAACATAACTTCACAAAGGGGCAGTGTCCAATGTAACATAACTTCACAAAGGGGCAATGTCCAATGTAACATAACTTCACAAAGGGGCAGTGTCCAATGTAACATAACTTCAGAAAGGGGCAGTGTCCAATGTAACATAACTTCACAAAGGGGCAGTGTCCAATGTAACATAACTTCACAAAGGGGCAGTGTCCAATGTAACATAACTTCACAAAGGGGCAATGTCCAATGTAACATAACTTCACAAAGGGGCAATGTCCAATGTAACATAACTTCACAAAGGGGCAGTGTCCAATGTAACATAACTTCACAAAGGGGCAGTGTCCAACGTAACATAACTTCACAAAGGGGCAGTGTCCAATGTAGCATAACTTCACAAAGGGGCAATGTCCAATGTAACATTGCTTCACAAAGGGGCAGTGTCCAATGTAACATAACTTCACAAAGGGGCATTGTCCAATGTAACATAACTTCACAAAGGGGCAGTGTCCAATGTAACATAACTTCACAAAGGGGCATTGTCCAATGTAGCATAACTTCACAAAGGGGCAGTGTCCAATGTAACATAACTTCACAAAGGGGCAGTGTCCAATGTAACATAGCATTAGAAAGGGGCATTGTCCAATGTAACATAACTTCACAAAGGGGCATTGTCCAATGTAGCATAACTTCACAAAGGGGCAGTGTCCAATGTAGCATAACTTCACAAAGGGGCAGTGTCCAACGTAACATGGCTTCACAAAGGGGCAGTGTCCAATGTAACATAGCTTCACAAAGGGGCAGTGTCCAATGTAACATAACTTCACAAAGGGGCAGTGTCCAATGTAACATAACTTCACAAAGGGGCAGTGTCCAATGTAACATAACTTCACAAAGGGGCAGTGTCCAATGTAACATAACTTCACAAAGGGGCAGTGTCCAATGTAGCATAACTTCACAAATGGGCAGTGTCCAATGTAACATATCTTCACAAAGGGGCAGTGTCCAATGTAACATAACTTCACAAAGGGGCAGTGTCCAATGTAGCATAACTTCACAAAGGGGCAGTGTCCAATGTAACATTGCTTCACAAAGGGGCAGTGTCCAATGTAACATAACTTCACAAAGGGGCAGTGTCCAATGTAACATTGCTTCACAAAGGGGCAGTGTCTAATGTAACATAACATCGCAAAGGGGCAGTGTCCAATGTAACATAACTTCACAAAGGGGCAGTGTCCAATGTAACATAGCTTCACAAAGGGGCAGTGTCCAATGTAACATAACTTCACAAATGGGCAGTGTCCAATGTAACATAACTTCACAAATGGGCAGTGTCCAATGTAACATAACTTCACAAAGGGGCAGTGTCCAACGTAACATAACTTCACAAAGGGGCAGTGTCCAATGTAACATAACTTCACAAAGGGGCAGTGTCCAACGTAGCATAACTTCAACAAAGGGGCAGTGTCCAATGTAACATAACATTCACAAAGGGGCAGTGTCCAATGTAACATAACTTCACAAAGGGGCAGTGTCCAACGTAACATAGCTTCACAAAGGGGCAGTGTCCAATGTAACATAACTTCACAAAGGGGCAGTGTCCAACGTAACATTATTTTTTAGCGTTGATGTTGTGCTAGTGTCATTCATTTGTTTTTTTGAAAACATGCTTGCTCGTTTGCTTTGCTTAACGTCCTTCGTTATTCGAATTTGTAATCACGTTAACTGTCTATGCGTTACGGCTCGTCCTTCTGGCGCTTCTCGTAAAAGTGTTCTTATCTTTCCAGCCTCGTTTCTCATCCCCTACATCATCATGCTGGTGTTCGCTGGTCTACCGCTCTTCTACATGGAACTGGCCCTGGGTCAGTTCGCCTCTCAGGGACCCGTGACCGTGTGGAAGATGAGCCCCTTCTTTGCTGGTCAGTGAGTCATCATAAAGATCATCATCATCGTCGTCGTCGTCATCGTCATCATAATCATCATCGTCATCGTTGTCGTCGTCATCATCATCATCATCATCATCATCCATCCTCCTCCTCCATCATCATCATCATCATCATCGTTGTCGTCTTCATCCTCTCCTCATCCTCCTCCTCCTCCTCCTCCTCCTCCTCCTCCTCCTCCTCCTCCTCAATATCTTTCTTCTTAACAATGACTTCACCTCACAGTGGACACTAAAAACTAAGATTAGGTGTACCTGTATTTACACACTCCTCTTGTTCATTCTTGCTGTTGTTCTTCTGGATCTTGTTGCTGTTGTTGTTGTTGTTGTTCTTCTTCTTCTTCTTCTTCTTCTTCTTCTTCTTCTTATGATTATTATTATTATTATTATTATTATTATTATTATTATTATTATTATTATTATTATTAATATTATTATTATTATTATTATTATTAATATTATTATTATTATTATTATTATTATTATTATTATTATTAATATTATTATTATTATTATTCTCCGTCTTGTTCTTGTTCTTCTTGTTCTCCTTGTTCTTGTTCTCGTTCTTGTTTTGTTTGTTATTGTTGTTGCTGCTGTTGTTATTGTTCTCCTCCTCCTCCTCCTCCTCCTCCTCCTCCTCCTCCTCCTCCTCCTCCTCCTCCTCATCTTCTTCTTCTTCTTCTTCTTCTTCTTCTTCTTTCTTCTTCTTCTTCTTCTTCTTCTTCTTCTTCTTCTTCTTCTTCTTCTTCTTCTTCTTCTTTTTTTTCTTCTTCTTCTTCCCATCTACCTCGTTTGTTGCATCACCTGTCGGTGTTTCTCAGTGACATTTTCCTATGCGAATGAGAGGGGCAGGGGGGTTCACAAAATACACGGCAGCCACCAGTTTTTGGTGTTATAGTCTTCGTTTGTTCTACTCTTGCTCGCTCTCTCTCTCTCTCTCTCTCTCTCTCTCTCTCTCTCTCTCTCTCTCTCTCTCTCTCTCTTCTCTCTCTCTCTCTCTCTCTCTCTCTCTCTCTCTCTCTCTCTCTCTCTCTCTCTCTCTCTCTCTCTTCTCTCTCTCATCTCTCTCTCTCTCTCTCTCTCTCTCTCTCTCTCTCTCTCTCTCTCTCTCTCTCTCTCTCTCCTTTTCGTTTATCAGGAGTCATCATCTCGTCGCAGCCCGATCGGTCCCTTCAGAGAGTAAGGAGTTCTGGGTCATCTTCACGGTAGATTTCAGTTATTCAGCTCTCCCAAAGCATTTGTAACTGGGTGTGTTTTTCTTCTCCCAGGCACGGGTTTCGCCATGTGCATCATCAGCGCGGTGGTGGGCATCTACTACAACGTGATCATCACGTACGCCATCTACTACATGTTCGTGTCCTTCGTCAACCTGGACAGCGACCTGCCCTGGGACGACTGCGACCCCGAGTGGGCCACCTCCAAGTGCCGCAACGAACCCTACCCCAAGTTCTCCGAACTCAACGAGACCCAGGCCATGCACGCCATCAAGTGTGAGTAGAAACGTGGGGAGAGAGAGAGAGAGAGAGAGAGAGAGAGAGAGAGAGAGAGAGAGAGAGAGAGAGAGAGAGAGAGAGAGAGAGAGAGAGAGAGAGAGAGAGAGAGAGAGAGAGAGAGAGAGAGAGACAGAGACAGAGAGAGAGAGAAACAGACAGAGAGAGAGAGAGAGAGAGAGAGAGAGAGATACCGAGAGAGAGAGAGAGAGAGACAGAGATAGAGAGAGAGAGATGGGGGGGGGGGGTAACCCCTTAGCTGCTTGCGAGTGTTATTGAATAACATCAAATGTGAACAATGAACATTGAAAAGTATGAGAACGAGTGGACATCAGCGTTCGTCTGTGTGAACTGGGTGTGTTTTGCGGCTTTTGAAAAAACAAACCCCATCTAACTGCTTTGGTGAGATGCAAGATTTGCATGCTTCAATTTGACTAGAATAACATGGCGAAAACGGTGTTTTACGTCCTCTTGGTCTGAATCAGACACATATGGGACATTTGTAAATACAAATATGGTGGGAACAATACTGGAGGCAATGCCCGGAGGCAGTACGAAACCAGTAAAGTCCCGTTGTTTTTTTAATTAATACAAATAGGTGCAGCGGTAACCACGCCTCGGTTAAACCTCATCGGCTATGGCACCGCCACACAGTGTAATGTGACTAGAATAACATGTCAACGAAAAGGGATGTAGAGGTACAGTCATGTTTGAAATCAAATGGTGTTCGAATGAACAATGAACTGATGATTTTAAGTCTTTCAGCTTTTGACGTTAAAGCCGCAACAGGAGTATAAAAAGAAGGGGAGCAAGCCGCGTGGCTTCATATAATATATACATCTGTATCGTTAAAAAAATCGGGACTTTCCTGGAGTTGCATTGCCTCCGGGCATTGCCTCCAGGATCGTTCCTACCATCTTTATATCTACTTATGTCCCATATGTGTCTGTTTCAGACCGGAGGACGTTAAACGGATTTTCATTGGCCGCGTGGCTTCATTTCGCGTCGCTGCTGCCGAGAACAGCACTTCATCCCTTCTTTGTTTACCCCTTGTTTTGCGAGGCAGCTTGCCACACACGCCACCTCGCATGTGTCGGGCTAGCGTGACTCGGATTCTAAGGATCGGGTGTATGAGGCATCACCTCATGCTTTCTCGTGCTTAGGCATGTAGACTCGACACCCAGGAGTGTACGACCCTGACCTCTGTTGCTAGAACTTATTCCACCACGCATGTAGCAAAATGAATTCCTTAAAACGAACGGAGAACAAGCCGATACAAGGCTTCAGCATCGAACACACCAAGCACCCAAGTCATCGCTAAAGTGTTGTTTGAACTTTTGTGTTCATGTGCAGACGACGTGTACGATGACGTGTGCATCCGGGACAAAATGATGGACGCGCAGTTCGTGGGCAGGGTGAACGGCTCCTACCCCGGCACGTTGGCCTACTCTGACCTCAACTCCACCGTCATCCTGTCCGACATCTTCTCCTCCTGCAAGAAGGACTTCGTCAGTCCGCCCGACGACTACTTCACGTAAGAACTCCTCCTCCTTCTTCTTCTGCGTTCCCAGGTCATATGGCCATAATGGATAAGGCCGGTACGTATGTGTCATGTACAGGTTCTCCTCCTGCAAGAAGAACTTCGTCAGTCCGCCCGACGACTACTTCACGTAAGTCCTTCTTCTTCTTCTTCTTCTTCTTCTGCGTTCCCAGGTCATATGACCATAATGGGTAAGGCTGGTACATATGTGTCCGGTTTTCAGTTTTCACTGGTCTCCCCGCTGCGTACAGCTGACACATTCCGATTTCGGAGGAGCTCAAAGGAGAAAACGTATTTGGCAGAATATTTTGTTAAAGGTAGGAGAATGGGCCAATCAGTCAGAAAGATAGTAGATAATAGAAAGCAAAGGGAAAAGGCAGAGTTAACGAGAGTAGCAGATTAGAGGAAGCTACAAGCACAGAACTTCAAGAAGATGGGGGGACTATTTTTAAGAAAGACTCCCCGGTATCCCCACGGGGGGAGACTCGTGGAGGGGGCGGGGTCGTTCAGCTCCCTGTATGGAGGCACGAGGCATCCACCCACTGCCCCGTCCTAAGAACAAAATAGTAGAGGTGCTAGGTGTAAAACACAATCCGTCAGAACTTGGCACGTTGGACAAATGCATAACACGTGTAAAATTTGAGGGAAAACAGAAATATAATAATGGTACATTGGAATTGTGGATAAATGGGTGGATGAATTGATGGATGGATGGATGGATGGGTGGATGATGGATGTAAACTGTAAATACGAATGGGTGTGTAAGAATATGATGAATATGTGAGTGGGTGTGCGGATGAATGAATATGTGCCTGGAATAAGATGTCTACAGGCTATAATGTGTTTTATGCATTCTGCAAATACAAAACCATGTTTACATGTAGATTTAGGGTACATGCACACATTAGACACGGAAGCCTTATGCGCTTATCCGTAAATAAGTAAAAGCAAAAAAGTACATGATTTTCCGTGCGGAAAGGCATGCGCTATATGTGCTAGCTAGATTCACAAGCAAAGAAACATAGCCAGAGAGAAAACCACATTATGACAAGTTAATATTTAGTTCAAAACAGTTAGAAATTATCGTCACGTATTGTTATATTATCATGGCCATTAAATCCGTGATAACGTTATATTCCGATTGCAGCCAATACGTTCTGAGGGTGCAGGAGGCTGACAACTTGGAGAATCTGGGAGGCATCTCTCTGAAGCTGATCCTCACTCTGGGCCTGGCCTGGATCCTCATCTTCTTCTGTCTGATGAAGGGCGTCAAGTCCTCTGGCAAGGTACCGTAGCAGGGGCGGATCAAATGATTCGTAAGGGGGGGTTCCGCGGGGAGTCCAGGGAGCTGCATAGGTCCTGGGTTAAGATGTAGTGGTCTTGTGGGGGCCCACGGGGCGAAGCTCCGGGAAAATGTTGCAATTTAGTGATTATTAAAGCAAACAATGAGTCATTTTCTTACTTTGTACCCTGTATAAGGTACACGCTTGGGGCAAAGGGAGGTTTCCGGAAACCCTGGAAACCCCTCTCAGATCCGCCCCTGCGGCGTGCATTGTAGTGCATTGTGTTGTGTTGCATTGTGTTGTATTGAATTGAATTGCATTGTGTTGTATTCTGTTGTATTGAAGAATGAAATAGTGAGGCCAAGAGAGGAAATTGAAGGTTAACCAAACTTCCTTTCGAGGCTTACCAGTTTGTTCTGTGTTGTGTGTTGTTTATGTGTAACATATTCAAGGTTAGAAGGCTATGCCACTCTTGGATAGATGTTGATTTGTTTGTATGTTGTCCTCTCCACCATTGTTGATGTGTACTGTGTGGGTGGATGGTCATAAAGGCGAACTTGGCACATTCTTTTTTGAGAATGATGCTTTGTTTGTCTCACTTTGGTTCTGACCCACGCACTGCTAGGTGATTGGTATCGTAGTCAACTTTTGATGGAGGGGAGTTAATTAGTAAGAGAGTATTCACCCTTTGTTTAATTTATGTTGTATTGCATTGCGTTTTGTTGCGCTGCCAAGCGTGCTGCAGGTTTGTGGGGTCATTATAATATAATATGATGTTGCCTTGTGTTCATGTATTTTTTATACTATATTAATTATCTTTATTTCTCTCTTTTAATCAGGTGGTCTACTTCACAGCTACTTTCTCCTACGTGGTGCTGATCGTTCTGCTGGTTCTAAATGTCATTACGATGTTCATAGGTTAGCGTTGTTAGTTGGTTCATGTTTTAATCATATGTTTTCAGGTGGTCTACTTCACAGCCACTTTCCCCTACGTGGTGCTGATCGTTCTGCTGGTCCGAGGGCTCACCCTGGATGGCTACATGGATGGAATTGAGTTCTACGTCATCCCCAAATGGGACAAACTGCTTAATGCCAAGGTCAGATATATTATGATAATGACTTTGGTAGTGATGAAGATAATGGCTACATGGACGGCATTGAGTTCTACGTCATCCCCAAGTGGGACAAACTGCTCAATGCCAAGGTCAGATATATTATGATAATGACTTTGATAGTGATGAAGATAATGATGATGGATGCAATGCCATGGACAGCATTGAGTTCTAACTCATCCCTAAGTGGGACAAACTGCTCAATGCCAAGGTCAGACATTATATGACAATGATGATGATTATGATAATAATGTTGATTGTGATGGCGCGTCGACGACGACGATGATGATGATGATGGTGATAATGATGATGATGATGATGATGGTGATGATGGTGATGATGATGGTGGCGGTGGTGATGATGATGAGGATGAGGATGATGTTGAGGATGATGATGATGATGATGATGATGATGACAGGTGTGGGGCGATGCAGCCACACAGATCTTCTACTCTCTGGGTGTTGGCTTTGGAGGTTTGCTGACCATGGCCAGCTACAACAAGTTCAAAAACAACTGCTACAGGTCAGACATGAATATTAAAACGTGACTGTCGTGGATCCGATTCAAATACTACTATAACCCTTTCGACGCCAGCCATTTTTCTAGTTAACAAATTCCGTCAAAGCTATGTGAACATAGAAGAATTGGGCGTCTGCAAATATTTGGAATGAAGAAGAAAGTGTATTTGGAGAACAGACTATCATTAGTGAAGTAGGTGTTAAAACAGTGTGGTCAAAGACTGTATAGGGGAAGATAAGCATCCGGTCTCTTTTCCCTATATGAGTAGTGAGGACAGAAACACTGGTTATGTCCCTTTTAAACAGGACACATTTTACACGTCGATAGGCCAGTTGAATTCTCCGTTCAAGTTCCAGTCTGAGGTTTTGGATATCCTCCACTGTGAATGGTGTACTGTCCCCACTAACGATAACTCTATCAACCCGGTTCGCCGAGCTCTTAAGTAGTCCACCTTACCCTTTTAGAATATCTTTGGTGTGGTGCCAAACGGCTACTATGGTGGTGCTAAGGTTAATGGAAATGGCCGTACTTAAAATTTAACACATCACCTAGTGGTTATCCTGGAGCAAATTATTAGTTTTGAACAGTATGTTTTTTTCTGAACATGAAATCAGAACTTTTTTTTTTTTTTTTCACCGTTCTATCTCTTTACTAATACAAAACACATAATAACACCGCTCTATCTCCCTTTACTAATACAAAACACATGATAACACCGCTCTATCTCCCTTTACTTTTTTTAATAGTCATTTATTGCAGCATTGCATAAAAGTAAATAGCTGAACGATGAATTTGGTTGTTAATACAAACGCTGCATAGGATGTCTCCAGTGAAGGGCAAGTAATTCTTTAGAACATTTTACTGAGGTGCCACAGTTTAAACGTAATCGATCACTGTCCTTCTATTTTTAACAGTTGATTTTGAAAGTGAACAAGACATGTAGCTAAGTAACTGGTTAACAGGTTGATCATAAAGTTACTGGATTATTTCGCAGGGACGCCATCCTGGTCTCATTGATCAACTGTGGCACCTCTGTCTTCGCCGGGTTCGCCATCTTCTCCATGTTGGGACACATGGCTCATGAGAACAACCAGAAAGTAGAGGACGTGGCTGACAGTGGTATGTATCATCATTATCATCATCATCATCATCATCATCATCATCATCATCATCATCATCATCATCATCGTCATCATCATGTTAGGTCACATGGCTCATGAGAACAACCAGAAAGCAGAGGACGTGGCTGACAGTGGTAAATATCATCAGCAGCATCATCATCATTATCATCATCATCATCATCATCATCATCATGATCATCATCATCATCATCATCATCATCATCATGTTAGGTCACATGGCTCATGAGAACAACCAGAAAGCAGAGGACGTGGCTGACAGTGGTTAACATCATCGTCAACATCATCATCAAAGTCCACCACATCATCATCATCATCATCATCATCATCAGGGACGCCGTCGTCATCTTCATCATCATCATCTTCGATCAACTCATCATCATCATCATCACCTCATCATCATTCATCATCGGGTCATCGCATCATCATCATCATCCATGTTGTTAGGACACATGGCTCATGAGAACAACCAGAAAGTAGAGGATGTGGCTGACAGTGGTAAATATCATCATCATCATCATCATCATCATCATCACCATCATCATCATCATCATCATCATCACCATCATCATCATCATCATCATCGTCATCATCATCATCATCATCATCGTCACCATCATCATCATCGTCATCATCATCATCATCATCATCATCATCATCATCATCATCATCATCATCATCATCATCATCACCATCATCATCATCATCGTCATCATCATCTTTATCATCATCTTTATCATCATCATCATATTGGGTCACATGTTGCACATCATGAGAACAACCAGAAAGTAGAGGATGTGGCTGACAGTGGTCAATATCATCACCATCATCATCATCATCATCATCATCACCATCACCATCACCATCACCATCATCATCATCATCATCATCATCACCATCATCATCACCATCATCACCATCATCAACATCAGCATCATCATCATCATCATCATCATCATCATCATCATCATCATCATCCATCATCATCATCACCATCATCATCATCATCATCATCATCATCAACATAGTCTACTACAAAGAGCTTGTCAGTCTACAAAGGTCAAACTACCTCGTAAGCGTTAATTCGCACAGCAAACAGCGAATTTAGAGAAGCTTCCTGTGCCAAGAAAAAGTGTCAATACCTGGTAGTGGCTGAAAATGGTAAATAATAATCGTCATCATCATCGTCATTATCATCATCATGCTGAGACATATTTATGCTTTAATAAAGATTGGAGAAATCGTGCATTTGAATTATGGATGATCTAATAAATAAATGTGTCCCATGTGTTATGTAACCTGACACCTTTTGGTTTAATTGAATATTATTAATGGAATATAACTGCTGTTATCCTCTTAAAATCAAACTTCTGCATTCATTTGCAAAAAAGATATTGTTCAATTGTTTTATATAAAAGGCCCTAATACTACCATTATGTAGGCTATTGATTTTGTTTGTTTCTCTCTCTCTCTCTCTCTCTCTCTCTCTCTCTCTCTCTCTCTCTCTCTCTCTCTCTCTCTCTCTCTCTCTCTCTCTCTCTCTCTCTCTCTCTCTCTCTCTCTCTCTCTCTCTCTCTCTCTCTCTCTCTCTCTCTCTCTCTCTCTCTCTCTCTCTCTCTCTCTCTCTCTCTCTCTCTCTCTCTCTCTCTCTCTCTCTCTCTCTCTCTCTCTCTCTCTCTCTCTCTCTCTCTCTCTGTCTCTCCTCCAACGTTGTTTATTGATGCCTTGAATCGTTATGCATGCCCACATAATTTTGTTGCCTGATTGTTTTGTCCAAGTCTTGTTTACGTCCTAAGGGTAGATTGTAACAATAGGCTTGAGTAATACAGTTTTTCCAGTTCAAGTTCAAGTTCTCTCTCTCTCTCTCTCTCTCTCTCTCTCTCTCTCTCTCTCTCTCTCTCTCTCTCTCTCTCTCTCTCTTCTCTCTCTCTCTCTCTCTCTCCAACGTTGTTTATTGGTGCCTTGAATCGTTATGCATGCCCATATATGTTTGCCTGATTGTTTTGTCCAAGTCTTGTTTACGTCCCAAGGGTAGATTGTAACAATAGGCTTGAGTAATACAGTTTTTCAAGTTCTCTCTCTCTCTCTCTCTCTCTCTCTCTCTCTCTCTCTCTCTCTCTCTCTCTCTCTCTCTCTCTCTCTCTCTCTCTCTTCTCCAACGTTGTTTATTGGTGCCTTGAATCGTTATGCATGCCCATATATGTTTGCCTGATTGTTTTGTCCAAGTCTTGTTTACGTCCCAAGGGTAGATTGTAACAATAGGCTTGAGTAATACAGTTTTTCAAGTTCTCTCTCTCTCTCTCTCTCTCTCTCTCTCTCTCTCTCTCTCTCTCTCTCTCTCTCTCTCTCTCTCTCTCTCTCTCTCTCTCTCTCTCTCTTCCAGCGTTGTTTATTGGTGCCTTGAATCGTTATGCATGCCCATATATGTTTGCCTGAATGTTTCGTCCAAGTCTTGTTTACGGTCCAAGGGTAGATTGTAACAATAGGCTTGAGTAATACAGTTTTTCCAGTTCAAGTTCAAGTTCTCAAAGAGTCTCTCTCTCTCTCTCTCTCTCTCTCTCTCTCTCTCTCTCTCTCTCTCTCTCTCTCTCTCTCTCTCTCTCTCTCTCTCTCTCTGTGTGTTCTCTGCCAGGCCCTGGGCTGGCCTTTGTGGCCTATCCTGAGGGCATCACCAAGCTGCCGGCCGCTTCCCTGTGGTCCTTCCTCTTCTTCTTCATGCTGCTCACACTGGGCCTGGACAGCCAGGTGGGCTGACATAGCTACAGCAGGTGGCTTCCATCGCATAGCCCTAGCTAATATGCAGTGGAAAGCCTAGGCTCATAAGTCTTAGGCCGTGTGCACACATAAGCGAATATTCCATGCGGAAACCCTGTGCACAATCCGTAAATAAGTGGAACAAAGAAGGGAACATATTTGCGCACGTGTCCGAATTTCCGCTTTTTGCGTAAACTTTTATCCTTCTTTCTTCCACTTGTTTAGGGTTTTCCCGTACAGAACTTACGCGCCTAATGTGAACCCGGCCTAATAGCACCAGCATTTTAGTAATGGCTTTAATAGGAATTGTTCGGACATACTTAAGGGGAGTAATTTCATGGTGTGTCAGTGGGAGTGATCTTGCCTAATGCAATCGGTCAAACAGGGGGAAGTTACTCTACCATCAGGTAGATCCCCAGCACTCGCCTCGTGTGCTTGAGCAGACATACGGCACTTAGAACACCGTGCGTCATTCTAAAATTGATGTCATTTATATTTTTACGTCACATTTTGCAAGTTCTAAAAAAAAAAATGTTTCCAAGTCGCTGACTGGCATCCTGCGGTTTCAAGCTTCGACGCCATTGTTGCATTGTTGCTATGGTATTTGACCAGCCACACGTCCACTAAAATCGCACGACTTTGCGACATGATTCCATCACGTGGTCTCGATACGCCAATCACATTTGTTCTTGGAGACCACGTGATCGAATCGTATCGTACAGTCGTGCGATTTTAGTGGACGTGTGGCTGACGATGCGATTCGATCACGTGGTCTCGATGCGCCAATCACATTTGTTCTTGGAGACCACGTGATCGAATCGTGTCGTGCGAATTTAGTGGGCGTGCAGCTGAGCCTGAATTCGTTTTCCTCATAGTTATGCAACAAACATTTCTTCTGCTCATCGTCCATTAGAAATGGTGTGTGTTCGTATCGTGTGTGTGCTTCCAGTTTGCCTTCATCGAGACTGTGATCAGTGGATTGTCAGACATCTTCCCCAACGTGCTGAGGAAGAAGAAAGCTCTCTTCACCTTCATTGTCTGCGTCTGCGGCTTTCTCCTGGGTATCCCCCAGACCACCAAAGTGAGTGGATTTCCTTATCTTTATCATCATCATCATCATCATCATCATCATCATCATCATCATCATCATCATCATCATCATCATCATCATCGTCATCATCATCATCATCATCACCATCATCATCATCATCATCATCATCATCGTCATCATCATCATCATCATGATCATCATCATCATCATCATCATTATCATCATCATCATCATCATCATCATCATCATCATCATCGTCGTCGTCGTCGTCGTTGTCAGTGTCATCATCTTCGTCATCACCGTTAGCGTCATCACCATCATCATCATCATTATTATGTCGTCATCATGATCATCATCATCATCATCATATAAAACGTCGTCGTCGTCGTTTACGTCGTTGTCAGTGTCATCATCATCGTTTGATCACCGTTAGCGTCATCGATGCATCATTATTATGTGTATTCCTCACCTTTATTATCATAATCACCATCATACATATAAAACATAATACATGTATATGTTTACTTATGTTGATTCATTCATTAAAAAGGTTTGAAGCAAAACAACAAAATCACCATCATACTCATACTCGCTATGTTGTTCGTGTTTCTGTGATCAGGGCGGCATCTGGGTGATGACTCTGATGGACTGGTACAGCGGCAGCTACAACCTCATGTTTGTGGCCCTGATGGAGTGCATCTGCCTCATGTATGTCTACGGTAAGGGACTCTTCTGAATCATGTATGAATATATATATATTAGTAGGAAAGCAGGTGGTACGAATCAATCGCCTGGCAGGTACGATATCAGTGATTATCCCCTAATGGAAACGCAGTGTAGAGTACAGGTTTTCGTGAATGAGTATGGACTCTTTCGGTTGCAGCCATCATCGATGCAATCATTGTCAGTTGACATTTACAGTACTAGGCCTACAATCGTGGCCAACGGTAAAGTGAGAATCGCTCAATAGATACTTCTTTTTTTTGTAATGGAAAATCAAGGTAGAGTGTAAGGTGTGTGTTCTTCTTCTTCTTCTTGTTGTGTTGTAGTGAGCATGACCAAAAAGCCTCATGCACTACGGTAAGGGACATTTCAAAAAATTTGTTCTATGATGTATTATGTAATATGATGTACTATGATGTATTATGTCATATCTGTAATAGAACCAAGTGACGCTTTGTCTCGTGTATGTCTATGGTGAGGGACACGTTATTTGAATCACGTATGTCTACGGTAAAAAGTGACACATTATTTTGTTTGTATCATGTATTCCTTTGGTAAGGGACACATTTCTGATTCAATACACGACTGTGCTTTAGTTCGGTAAGCTTGGGATTTAAGCTTACATAATGTACTGTGCAGCAAATAAACGGAGCGCTTTAAAATCGTGGAATACAGGTTCTTTCGCTTAGCAACCGTGTTTCATATTTGGTGTTTTTTGTTCATTCATTCGTCCTTCCTTCCATGCATTCATTCTTTCATTTAATTCATGTATTCGTTCATTCAGTCATTTATTCTTCGTTGTTTCGGGGCAGGTTTCCGCAACTTCTGCCTGGACATTGAGATGATGGTCGGCTTCAAGCCCAACATCTACTGGCTGGCTAACTGGTTGGTCATCACGCCCATCGCCATTGCTGTGAGTGATTTATGCGTACATTTAGATCCCTGAGTGAAACAATACATTTACAAATTGACTAATTGTTTTAAACCCTTTCATCACCACTGTCGCCGCTTGGCACCAAATTTTAACACCCATGTCACTAAAGGGCATCACATGAGGGTCTGGTATCCAGTGACCTTATGTTCTTAATTTTGAGAGGTAAGGGCAGGCCCTATTTTATGCATGTCAAAGAAGAATCCCCAATGTTGTAGATTAAATCTGTTCTCTACCCAGGTAAGTTTAATGGTAAATTTTGGCTGAGGAATGGCTAGCGTTGAAAGGGTTTTAAGGTTAAAGGACATTTAAAAATTGACTGGTTTTGTGAATTTACTACAACACATACTACACTTGACCATAATTCTTGTCACACTTAACAGGGACATTGCTTGGTGGTGATGGGGGATCAATGCGATGTACCACTGTCTCTATGTGTCACCCTCGTTGTGCCCCCGTCTATGTGTGTCCCTGTCTCTATGCGTTCCCGTCTCTCTGTGTGACCCATTTTCTATGCTTGCTTACCCATCTCTGTGTGTTTGTTTGATGAATGTTTATTATTCGCTTGTGGCCACTTGTTTTATATTCTGTTTATCCTCCATGCCCCTAAGAGGGGTCAAAGGATTATTATTAAATTGAAATTGAAATTGTGTCCCCGTCCTCTCTGGGATTAGGTTAGTACGGGTTAGGCTTACGATAGGGTTAGGGGTTAAGGTTAGTGCTTGAGTGAGGGATATGATTAGGGATAGGATAAGTAAAGAGACTGAGCTGTTTGAAATCGGGGCACAATAGAGACGGGGACATACAGAGACATTGTCCACCCAATTTTTATATATATTTTTTGCATGCGATTTGTGTGTGACTGATTAGGAGGGAAAGGGGGGGGGGGTGGGGTAAATTTTGACCAAGTGACAACTTTTTCGTTGCCACTGGGATTAACGTGTGCTAAGTGCATGGGCACACGGGACCTCGGTTTATCATCTCATCCAAAAGACATAGTTATATACCCGGAACACCGAAGAAGCATGAGAACATAAACTCACTTCATTGACACGAGCGAGCCAAAAAAAATGCCTGCGAGACGGACATTAACATTTGAACAATTGCCTGTGAGTAAAATATGAATTGTTCAAACCTGGACTAAATAAAGCCTGTGGTTGCAGTTCATCATCATCAGCGGTGCCGTGGAGTGGAACCCGGCTAGCTACGCGGGTTATGAGTTCGAGGACTGGGCGCAGGGCCTGGGCTGGGTGATGGTCACTGTGCCCATTGCGGTCATCTTCATCACGGGATTCGTCCAGATGTGCCGATACGGAGTGGTCAGTTTCGGGAATTCCCGTTTTGTTGTTGTTGTTGTTGCTCTTTGTATATTCGCTCATTCCCCCGCTTTGTCCATTTGTAATGCAAAAAATACAATTCGAAAAGAGCCTTGTAACATTCGAACTGCATAAAGTAAACAGCTTAGGAGTCGTGTGGCATGTAACCTTCGTATTACAAGAAAAGAATGTTGCCATTTTGTGCCTCATTATGTCATTGATGTATATCTTAGGGGAAGACGCCTTTTAAGTTATCTTGAAATGAAGCAAATTTCAGTCTCATTTCCCATGAGACGAGCGTTAATGTCATTTCTCATGGGCAAAGTTGACTAAATTTCTTTATTTCATGATTAATTGGGGTGGGCTTCTTAGCCCATGCGCTTTTTACCCCGTCTTCCCCTATATTATAACGTCTTTGTTTGTTGAATATCTTTCGTTTCTTTTATTTCAATGCTTCATTTCTTCAAAGTTATACATTAGTTTCATTACCAATATTATAGGTCTCTGGTGTACCATGAGGGGAACTATATATATATATATGGATATCTTGAAAGTCCGACTCTTGAAAGGCTAATGTCATAAATGACCTCCCTTGACATCAGTTTTATATAAGAATATATAAGAAGGAAGGGAAGCAACTCTTCAAAATTAAATGCGTATATTCCCGGATTAAAAATGCCCCATGACACAATCATACATCTCCTGTCAAGATTATCAAGGGATTCAAATCACTCAAGTCTGGCATGTAAAAACCCCACCTCTAAGCCTCATTCTTTCTGTGTAAGCATGTAAAAACATGTGACAAGCAGCCTGTCAAGCCTTAGACAAACAGTGTATGTGTCAAGTCAAGTCAAGTCAAGTCAAAATTTTATTTCCAGATGGGAACATGGTATAAGCAAAACATGCTTTTTTTCAACAAGCCATCCATAAAAAATGATATAAAGAAAAAATAAAGAACTAAACATTCCAAAGTAGCGAACAAGAAAATGAAAATATACAAGTAAACAATTAATTAAAGAAACAGAGCCTGTGTGTGTGTGCGTGCGTGCGCGCGCGCGCATGTGTGTGTGTGTATATATGTGTGCGAGAGAGAGAGAGAGAGAGAGAGAGAGAGAGAGAGAGAGAGAGAGAGAGAGCCTGCACGTGCGTGCGTGGATTGCTGTGCTAGATAAGTACATTTAATTTTCTACTTGAAATTTTGCTGTTCTTTTTTTTGTTGAGAAAGTTGTCCTGATGAAGGTATACATTTTTTAACTTTTTAATTTTTTTTACTTTACTTGATGCTGATGAGTGTTTAGTCCACACAGTTTTGTTTCATCATATATATAAATTATAAGATTACTTCTTTTTTTGTGTGTGTTGCTGTTGCTTTTTGACCATTTCCAGCCCGGCTGTTTCAAGCCTCTGCCGGATTGGGGTCCCGCGGATCCAGTGAACCGCACCGGGCGGTACGCCCCCGTGGGTCTACCCTACACTGTGCCCCCCAGCGAGAAAGGCGGGGTGCCCCCACCACAGAACGGAGGAGGAGGCTACGACAACGCTGCCTACACCAAGAACCCGGAGTCTGTACGGCTGTAGGAGATTGAAGTCATGCACAGCTTGCAGTTACGCTAGTTATAGATACGTCACAGTCATTCGTGACGTCACGTTTGTAGGACTGTAGTAGATTGGCGTCACAGCTTGCAGTTACGCTAGTTATACACACGTCACAGTCATTCGTGACGTCACGTTTGTAGGACTGTAGTAGATTGGCGTCACAGCTTGCAGTTACGCTAGTTATGCATCACAGTCATTCGTGATGTCACGTTTGTAGGACTGTAGTAGATTGACGTCGTGCACAGCTTGCAGTTGCGCTAGTTATACATACGTCACAGTCATTCGTGATGTCACGTTTGTAGGACTGTAGTAGATTGGCGTCACAGCTTGCAGTTACGCTAGTTATGCGTCACTCACATACATTCGTGACGTCACGTTTGTTTTGTTGACGTAGCGCGTGTGACGTATGATACTTGGGTCTTTGAACTATCAAGCAAACCGTACCGGTTATAACTTCCGATTAATGCTTGCTTAGGGGTGTGGGGGTGTGTGTGTGGGGGGGGGGGGGGGGGGAATTGAATATTGACACATGTAAGGACCACTAGTCTATGCTTAATATGTCAATCCACTAATATGCCGATAACCATTTGATTATGTCAACCAGTAACTATGGTACTGTAAGTCAGTGACATGAAACGGTTAAACTTTAAGAAGGCTGAGAAAATCATAAACTGGTTGTATAATGAAAGCGCTTAGAGCTTAAAGATTAGGCGCTATAACAGTTGTCTTAATCAATAAATAAATAAATTATAAACGATTCTAACACACACGCACACAGATTGTAATTGTTCTGAAACAAGCGGAACGATTCAGTTTCATAGAAAGGGGTGGCTATGGAGGGTGGGGTAATGTAGTTCTACTGTTAAGCGAAGAGAGAGAGAGAGAGAAAAAACTTGAAACTTGAAAACTTGAAAACTTGAAAACTTTGAGAGAGAGAGAGAGAGAGAGAGAGAGAGAGAGAGAGAGAGAGAGAGAGAGAGAGAGAGAGAGAGAGAGAGAGAGAGAGAGAGAGTCTTAAGGCAACAAACTTTAAGAAAGCTGAGAAAACCATAAACTGGCTGTATAATTATAAACGATTCTAACACACACGCACACAGATTGCAATTGTTCTGAAACAAGCGGAACGATGCAGTTTCATCGGAAGGGGTGGTTATGGAGGGTGGGGTAATGTAGTTCTACTGGTTAGGCCTCTATAGGGGAAGAGAGAGAGATAGCTTTAAGGCACTAAACGTTAAGAAAGCAGAGACAATCATAAACTGGTTGTATATAAACGATTCTAACGCACACGTATAAAGATTGCAATTGTTCTGAATCGAGCTGAACGATGCAGTTTAATAGAAAAGGGGTGGGTTATGGAGGGTGGGATAATAATGTAGTTCTACTGGTTAAGGGAAGAGAGAGAGAGAGGTGGTTTTAAGGCACAAAACTTTAAGAAAGCTGAGCAAATCGTAAGCTGGTTGTATATAAACGATTCTAGCACACGCGTATACAGATTGCACTTGTTCTGAAACTATGCAGTTTAATAGGAATGGGTGGCCATGGTGGGTGGGATAATGTAGTTCTACTGGTTAGGGAAAGAGAGAGATAATTTTAAGGCATAAAACTTTAAGAAAGCTGAAAACAATAATTAACTGGTTGTATATAAACGATTCTAACACGCACGTATAAAGATTGCAGGTAAAGGTCAAGATGTGCCCCCCCCCCCCCCCTACATTTCTCGATTAATTGTATTTTTCCGTTATTGCCTTTCTTACCATACATAAAGCTGTATTTTAGGAACATTTTCACCAAATTATCTTTTTGGAATACTAACCCTAACCCTAACCCTAGCCCTAACCCTAACCCTACCCCCCACTCTATAAGACGGAAAAACGCAACGAACCACAACTGTGACAAAT
>CM065692.1:43320187-43322687 GCA_017654935.2 Phymorhynchus buccinoides | reverse complement strand
GAGTGAGAGTCTTCTTTAGTTTGAAGAGTGTGACTGAGTCAAGATTAAAGGTTGCACAACAGTAATCTCTGCAACAAATGATTATCTTTATTTTGTTCTTTATCAATGTATCTGACTGCTTTGATCGTCGTGACTTGAAGGCTCACGTCAAAATCAAGTATCCTGCTAACTTTAACCCTCTAACGCCTTATATGTTTAGAGAAAATGACAACGTTAAGGTTTGAGTCAAGGTTAAAGGTCGGGGCCACGGACGCAACACACACACACACACACACACACACACACACACACACACACACACACACACACACACACACACACACACACAGACAGACACACAACCGAACATGTACCCAGTCACTTCGTTATTGTTTATAATTTGACATTGTTGGAAAAAAACACGTTTAAGCCAACATGTACGATACTATAGACTCACTTTGTTTTAAAAAAGGACGTGAGCCAAAAATCAAACACCAGAGAGAGAGAGAGAGAGAGAGAGAGAGAGAGAGAGAGAGAGAGAGAGAGAGAGAGAGAGAGAGAGAGAGGAGAGAGAGAGAGAATACGAATACGAATACGAATACGAATACGAACTTTTTAATGAGGGAAATTGGATAAGCTGAGACAGCTTTTTTACACCATGCCCTCAGGCAAAACATGAGAGAGAAATGAATGAGAGAGTGCGTGGGCCTATGTTTGTGTGTCTGTAATGCATATGGGTGTGTGTGTAATTATGTTTGCGTGTCTGAGTGTATGTTTATTTGCAAGCGTGCTTAGTATGCGTGCCTATGTGCGTATTTGCATAATTATTATGCCCGCGTACTTGTGCATGAGGTTTATCCCTGTGTGTCGCGTGATGTGATTTGTGTATATGTGTGCATGTGTGTGTGTGCATGCGTGCGCGTTTGTGTCTGTGTGTGTGGTCTATCTGTGTGACTTGCCTCTGCCAGTGACTGACTGCCTCTGTGTGTGTGTGTGTGTGTGTGTGTGCGTGCGTGCGTGTGCGTGCGTGTGCGTGTGCGTGTGCGTGCGTGCGCGCGTGCGTGCGCGTGCGTGCGCGCGTGCGTGTGTGTGTGTGTGTGTGTGTATGTGTGTGTGTGTGTGTGTGTTCGTGTTGTTCGTGTGTGTGTTTGTGTGTGTGTGTGTGTGTGTGCGTGCGATGTGTGTGTGTCTGTGTGTGTGTGCGCATGCGTTTGTAAGTGCAATGTCCGTGCGTGCGTACCTACTTGCGTACGTATGTTTGTGCACGCGGTTGTGCATGCAACGCGCGTTTAATAATTGTGCCTGTGTGTGTTTGTCTATCTGTCTGTCTGTCTGCCTGTTTGTCGTGTCCGTCTGCCTGTCCGTCTGTGAGTCTATGTGATGAACCGTACCTTATAGCGTACAGCCTGTACCACAAAGCCCACCAGCACACAAGCCACAGGCAGAGCGGCTAACACGAATCCCAGGCCCTGTACCCAAGGTTCGAACTCGTAGTCCCCGTAAGCCGCCGGGGCGTACTGCACTCCTGACATCACTATCATCACCTGGACAAAACAACAAACGGTAAAGGTAAAGTTGCGCCCCCCTCCTCCATTTCAGATCGGTTGTTTCCATTTTTTCAGTCTTGCGCTTTCTTACTGCATATTGAGTGCTTCAACCTCCATCGTTTGCTATATTTAACACTAATGTTCGCCCATTTACATAATGAAACACATGCATTCAATAATAATAGAAGATCAAGGCAAGACACAAACGCAATGAACCAGGACTGTGACAAAAATGCTCCGCGGCTGTTGTGTGTACTGCAGTACATAGGGGGGGGGGGGGGGGGTGGTCGTATTAGATAATGGCCTTTATCATGACTGTGTTTAATTATTCAACAAAGATAAATCAGCTGAAAAGGTTAATAAAATACAGCTTAATGTATGGTAAGAAAGGCAAGTGTGAAAATGCGGGGAGAGCTGAGAAATGTAGGGGGGGCGGGGGGCACATCTTGACCTTTAAACAACATGTACACAGCAATGACGCTTCTTCTTCTTCTTCTTCCAGTTGGGGATGTTTATCCTGCCCCGCGCTCACCGGTCTTCATTCAGACCATTAATAGCGCTGCCACAGGATGCGTGCTATGTGAATTCGTGTCATCCATCCATCCCACCCGGCCTACTCGTACCGAATATTGGGATGGGGGTTAACGTGTGCGGCAAGATCTTGTGCATGCGTTCACAAACACGGGACCTCGGTTTTTTGAAAAGTCTCATCCAAAGGACTTGCTTTCCCCAACTGACGTCAGGTACCCATTTACACCTGGGTGGAGTGAGGAAAATAGGAGTAAAGTGCCTTTCCCAAGGACACACCACTGTGAACCGAGCTGGGCTCGAACCCGCGCACTCGCATACCTGACGGATTACGAGCTAGCGACTCGGACTTACCAACTGAGCCACAGCGGCTCCTCTACACTCTACGGATAGCTGGACACAAAACACTCGCCGGTTTCAAGCTAACTTAGTTTATGCTCTTTTTT
>CM065692.1:43300187-43307687 GCA_017654935.2 Phymorhynchus buccinoides | reverse complement strand
TGAAACCTAGCTAGAGCAACATTGCAGACTCAACCCCTCTCCCAGCCAGTTACAATAGCCCATCTAGTGAGTATTATTGATTGCTGGTGATTGAGATCTGGTTTGTTTGATCCTATTTTTGATCTAGATCCAATGTTCAATGATGAATAAGGAGTAGATAGATATGTTATTGAAAAGAAGTGGTAAACATTCTGTTCTATTTATGTGCACTGATTATTTGTGTGTGTGTGTGTTTTTGACTTTAACTCTTTTGGTACCAGAACCGGATTTTATGCCTACTAACCCTTTTGTCTATTTTTAGTAGGAAACCTATGGGTCGCAATCTTGCACTTTATGATACCATTCCTTTCCAGGTGTTGGATGGAGAGTGATGTTGTCTTGATCACCTTTTATGTTTTACTGATCTCAGTTTGTTAACTGAAATTCAGTTTATTTATTAACTTAGTGCTATTGTACAAGGGAAGCCTTCTAGCCGGTTGGGATTCACTAATTCCCTGCCGACTGAAGCCCCTTGTCTCTAAGCCATAGAGATCTACATCCACCTTCTCCTGTGATTATCAGCAGGGCATCGTGGGCAGGAAGATTATCCCTGACTCACAAGCACCAAGACGGGAAAGACGCCCCACACCCAGAATCCGCGAGGAGACCACGCTTGAACCGTGCCATCCCGCGAAGCCGTAACCGGAACGACTGGGAGCTACTCTCATCTGACGAGCAAGCCCAGCCACCCCAGCACTCGCCGATCCCTACGGAGGAACTTCAGCACAGCCATGAGTTAAGTCCCCACGACAGTGCCAAAAATCATTTGAACTTTCCTCCGGACACTGAAAATAAGTGACCCTTCCTGCTTGGGGCTAACCTTCTAGAAAGACAAAAGTCTTGTAAATCCTTTCGGATTCCATTGTTTTTCATTCACATTTTGTTTTGGCGCCATTGAGCTGCTTTATTATTATTGTTGCATAATCTTATGCAGATTGTGTGAGTAAATAAAATACAAGTGTCAAATAATCCTGAACCCTTTGGTCAGACTGATGAGAGTGGGAGTCTTGTAATTTCATGTAAAACCCTACTTCTCTCTGTCTGCCATTTAGAGCAATTCAACCACTTGTATTTCTTACAACCATACGAGCCAGAACCCGGGCACAAATATAAATTTATTAGATGAAAAGGGGCCGGGAAAGTTGCTCATCTCCCATACCCTAGAGAAGTGGGCTAAAGGCAAATTTTCTACTTGAAAATTTAACACACTAAAAGTCTTCCCTAGGGACTTAGCCTTTTAACCCATTACCTCGTCACAGTGTGTGTGTGTGTGTGTGTCTGTGTGTGTGTGTGTGTGTGTGTGTATGTATGGGTGTGTGTGTGTGTGTGTGTGTCAAGTCAAGTCAAGTCAAGTCAACTCAAAATTTATTTTCCAGATGGAACATTGAATAAGCAAATACTATGCTTAAGCAAATACTATGCTTAAATGTGTGTGTGTGTGTGTGTGTGTGTGTGTGTGTGTGTGCGTGCGTGTGTGTGTGTGTGTGTGCGTGTGTGCGTGTGTGCGTGCGTGCGTACGTGTGTGCGTGCGTGCGTGCGTGCGTGCGTGCGTGCGTGCGTGCGTGCGTGTGTGTGTGTGTGTGTGTGTGTGTGTGTGTGTGTGTGTGTGTGTGTGTGTGCGTGCGTGCGTGTGCGTTCGTGCGTGCGTGCGTGTTTTGTGTGTGTGTCTTTTCGTGTAATCCTACCATCCTCAGTGACGCTCTCCACCGCCTGGTTGGTGGAGTGGGCCATATATCCCAACATGGAGAAGATGACGAACCCAGCGAAAATACTGGTACTGCAGTTGATCAGGGCCACCACGATAGCATCCCTGAACCAAAGATAAGTTAATCAGAGGGCCGTTTCACAAAGGGTATCAGGTATTAGGTACTTTATAGTCACAGAGGCATCTCTGTGAAATTCGGGTTGCTCCCACCTGGAGAGCGCGTCGCAGCCAGAGGCGCGCCACCCATTTTTTTTTTTTTGCGTGTGATTTTTTTGTGTGATTGACGAGGAAGGAAAGGGGAGAGGGCGGGGGTAAATTTTGACCAAATGAAAACTTTTTCGTTGCCACTGGGTTTAACGTGTGCTAAGTACATGGGCACACGGGACCTCGGTTTATCGTCTCATCCGAAAGACTCCACATTCAGATCGTAAAGCCTAGTGCAAAGTGAGAGGAAAGATCCCCTGTAAGCTTACCCAGGTTCGAACTCAGGTTTACTTGACACGAAGCGAACGCGTTACCACTGTGCCACTCTACACCGTAGCTGTTGGCTCAAATCGGCAACAACGGTCCTAAAGAAACACCTTCCTTTGCCGATAGTTTCGCAAACGCTTTGTGGCTCCTTTGGAGGTGACTAGCGGCAAACTATTTTGATGAATCACGGCGAAGTATTCTTACTTCCGTTGTTGTTGTCGTTGTTTTTAAATCACGCGAGAACTTTTTTTTCTCTTCAAAATGGATGCCAAAGTCAACAAGATTGAATCAGACAAGTATTCGAATGAATGAAAAATGGTGTTTTACGTCCTCTCGGTCTGGAACAGACACATATGGGACATTTGTAGATACAAAGATGGTGGTAACAATACTGGAGGCAATTCCCGGAGGCAGTGCAACTCCAGTAAAGTCCCGATTTTTTTTAACAATACAGACAGGTGTAACCACGCCTCGGTTAAACCTCATCGGCTACGGCACCGCCACAAGCATGAGATCAGACAAGTATTCTTCATTCTATTGCGAAAATATGAGGGATGATTTTAGCAAATTAAACAAACACAAGTGTGTTTTTTAGTGCTCTTTCTTAACTTCTCATTATGTTAGATTGCATGATATAACCTAGTGCAAAATTAATATTCTGCACACACATAGACGTGAATGAAATCGAATTTTTTGTACAAACTGACAGACAGAGAGGTATGAATAATCTCCCGGTAGATAGCCACTCTTTTCTCTCTCCAGAAAGTGAAGAGTAAAGTTAAAGAGTTATCTCACCTTAGCTAACTTTTTTTTAAAATTATTGGTGTTTCTTAGACCCTTTTTTGGGCGAAACAGTTATTCGCGTGAATAGCGTGCCCTAGTAAAACTCACCCCAGATCAAATATATAATATTAAACAAATCAAGTAACCTCTCTCTCTCTCTCTCTCTCTCTCTCTCTCTCTCTCTCTCTCTCTCTCTCTCTCTCTCTCTCTCTCTGTGCGTGTGTGTGTGTGTGTGTGTGTGTGTGTGTGTGTGTGTGTGTGTGTGTGTGTGTGTGTGTGTGTGTGTGTGTGTGTGTGTGTGTGTGTGTGTGTGTGTGTGTGTGTGTGTGTGTGTGTGTGTGTGTGTGTGTGTGTAGGGGTTGTGCTTGCAAAGGTCAAAGTTGGCATGCGTGTAAATTTAAGAATGAATAGTTTAAACTATGTTTCCTATTGGCCATTGCACCTAGGGTTATTAACGCCCTTGACGGCAAGAGTTAAGCCCTTGTTGGTCAGTATCCAAAAGGGCATTCACTCGTGCAAAAGGCAGCCATTCAGTGGCCTCAAATAGGGTTATTGACGAGAGTTATTCCCTTGTTTGTCAGTACTCAAGCATCTTCTCCCACAACAACAACATACAGTATTTATACGGCGCTGAATCTTGATAGAAATCAAATCAAAGCGCCCACACACGTTAGCATTCATAACGCATTCAAACACAAATGCAATACAAAGCGAACACACACGTATGACATAAATGCTATACAACAGAAACAGACCTAAAGGCAAGAGAGAGAAGAGAAAGAGAGTGGAGCCTCAATGACGGGGGAACAGGTGGGTTTTGAGGTTAGATTTGAAAGCAGAGAGGGTCGGTCGCTGACGGAGGGAAAGAGGAAGTTTGTTCCAAGATGTCGGTCCTGAGACAGCAAAAGAGCGCCGACCAACAGTTGAAAGCTTACACCTAGGGATCTGGAGAGAAAGAGGGTCAGAAACTGAACGTAATGTGCGAGCTGGCGTCTAAACGGAAATATTGTCGCAGAGGTACGATGGAGCAGCTTTATGGATAGATTTATAGCAAAGGGTGTTTAATTTATACTCACTTCTGTCTGCGACAGGAAGCCAGTGCAAAGAACGGAGAAGAGGGCTAACGTGATCGAACTTTTTCTTCCTAAGGACAAGACGAGTAGCTGTGTTTTGAATACGCTGGAGACAAGATAGAGAAGAGACTGATAGGCCAGAAAGGAGAGCATCACAGTAGTCAAGACGAGATAGGATGAGGGAAGTAACAAGTTTTGCTGTGGCTTCATCTGAGAGATATTAACGAATATAGCCAATGCGACGAATTTGATAGTAGCAGGACTGACAGGTCTGAGTCAGGAAACTCTGCATGGAAAGAGTATTGTCCAAAGTGACACCTACTTTTTTGTGACAGAATCTGAGAGGGGAATGATATTGCCCACCCACCAAGGGCATTCACTCATGCAAAAGGTGGCCTTTGCAATGGCCAATATTTAGAACTTCTGTGGGTTGAAATGCGCATGTTGAAAATGCGATAGTTTATGGATAATAAAACACACTTATTAGTATATAATGTAATTGCATTTAAGCTGATACTATCGTAAATCAGAGCATTACCTGTAGCAGTTGTGCTTGAAGGGGTTAAAGCTGGCCATGGTGATCAAAGTGCCGAACGCAGGACCCAGCGAGTAAAAGATCTGCGTCGCTGCCTCCCTCCATACCTGACAACAACAACAACAAAAAGATTATTTATAGCAAAACAACAACAACAACAACGACAAGATACACAAATGCTGTAGACAAGAGTTTTTGTGGGGGGTTTTCAAACATTAAAAAGCCATAACAATGGGCGGAAAGCAAGCAAAGAAAGAAACAAACAAACACAATATTAACCCCTTAACTGCCAGAGAAATTGAAAGAAAAACATTATTGGGCAAATTCTGCAATAGAAAAGATAACTGATGGAGCCAATCTGGCAAAAAGGTCTGGGGATATTTACTCTCTTGACTGTGTTAGAGCAAAAGCCAGCATATCAGAGTTATTCCTCTTCATCAGATGACATCATCAGTGATGTCATCAGGTCAGTACGTAATACGTTGGTGGCAGTCAAGGGGTCTAACAAACAAAACAAAGTTGAACGAATACATGAACTGGAAAGACTGAAATCGATAGGGTTGTTCTTGCCTTTTACTTGTCATTTGAATCATTATATTGGGTTTGGGAGACGGCTTGACTGTGAAGAAGTGAAGCGTTCTTTCTTTGTTCTCTTTGCGTTATATATTTCATTTGTTTGACAAAGGCATACTTACTGAAAGATGACACAATTCTTTCGTTTCGTTTTTCGTCAATGAACTAACCTCACTCAGCGCTTGTTCCGTGGTTTGTTTTTATGCTGTTTTTAAACCCGTACTGCTGATGACGTCTTTACTATGATCTTAGGTAATTAGATGTACAATATTAACTTATTAATCGTGAATGTAGAGTTTATGGTCACGATGACGTCAGTCAAAGTGACGTCATACTCACGGTGATATCACTGAGGCGGTCCCATTTGGGGACGATGTAGAAGGTGACGCCATCGTAGTAGCCTGGTAGAGTGACGCCGCGAATCAACAGAGCGATCAGCACGACATAGGGGAATGTAGCCATGAAGTAGACCACCTGTAGGTATAATGATAATAAATAATTAATAATGCTTATATAGCGCATAATCTTGCAAAGCAACTCAATGCGCTTTTCACTCACCATTCGTACAAACATTTCTAACAAACTGGTTCACGTATCCTCACCATACATCTCTATGAAAATGAATACATTAGAGAATGCATTGCATATAATCATACCACAATACAATAACACCCACCTCCAGTCAACACACACACACACACAACCATCCCACCCGCCCCTGCCCCCCCCCCCCCCCCCCACACACACACACTCCACACACACGCGCACGCGTTGACCTCATACTCAACGTATTCAATGAGCTGGAAGACAAGAGTGGGGAAAGGATCATGGACTTTACAGAGAGAAAGCTTTCCTGAAGAAGTGGGTCTTTAGTTGGGACTTGAAGGAAGGAAGAGTGGACTGGCTACGGGTATGGTCAGGGAGAGAATTCCAAACGTTTGGTGCAACAAAACTAAACGTCCTCTCACCCGAAGATTTCAAAGACCGCTGAGGAACTTTAAGAAGTTTCTGGGAAGAAGAATGAAGAGTACGAGAGCTTTGGTAGGTGCAGAGAGAAGAAGAGAGGTACTGAGGAAGAGCTTTGTCAAAGTGACGAAAAGCGAACGTAGCCATCTTGAACTGCCAGCGGAATTTGACAGGAAGCCAGTGTAGCTCAGCCAAAAGAGGTGTGATGTGATCACGCTTTCTTTTGCCAAGCACAAGCCGAGCAGCACTGTTCTGCACTCTCTGTAAGCGCGAAATCTGCTCTGCTGGAAGCCCAGCATATATCGAATTACAGTAGTCCAATCTGGACAACACGAAGGCAGAAATCAGTCTAACAGCAGCATCTCTGGACAGGAAGGGTCTGATGGAGGCTCTAAGAAGGATGCACGACAAACACTAGAGATTTGCTCCTGCATCAACATGGTTTGATCGAGGGAGACACCGAGGTACTTTACAGTCTTCCGAAATGGCAATTCAGATCCAACAATATTGATGGAATCTGTTTCAACCTTCTTCAGGGAAGAGGAGGTGCCAACAGGCATCACCTCGGTCTTTTCACCGTTCCGTTTCAGCTTGTTACTGGTCATCCACCCCTGAACACTGCTGACACACTCAGAAACCTCTGATTTAACCGACTGAAACTCATCAGGAGTGCCACTCCTGGACAGCTCTGTATCATCTGCATATTTGTGAAAGTTACATTTGTGTTCAGATATAACATCAGATAAGGGCTGAGAACAAAGTGTAAAAAGTACTGGCCCCAGCACAGACCCCTGGGGTACACCATACAGCAGAGGAGAGAGAGAGGATTTAACACCGCCAACCATAACGGCTTGGGTTATTTCCTTAATGTAGGATTCGAACCAGCTGAGAACCACCCCATCAATACCAAATGTGACTTTAAGCCTCCCAATGAGAATGGAGTGGTCAAGCGTATCAAAGGCGGCGCTCAAATCCAGGTATCATCATCTTCATTGTCATCATCATAATCATCATCATCATCATTACCATCAACAACGACATCATCAACAACGACATCAACAGCACCAGCAGCATGCAGTAACATCATCACCATCATCATTGCGATGATGATCATCATCACTTCCATAATCACCATCATCATCAACAACGACATCAGCAGCAGCATGCAGTAACATCATCACCATCATCATTGCGATGATGATCATCATCACTTCCATAATCACCATCATCATCAACAACGACATCAGCAGCAGCAGCAGCATGTAGTGACATCATCACCATCATCATTGCGATGATGATCATCATCACTTCCATAATCACCATCATCATCAACAACGACATCAGCAGCAGCAGCA
>CM065692.1:43290187-43292687 GCA_017654935.2 Phymorhynchus buccinoides | reverse complement strand
CCCCACCTGGAGACCGCGTCGCAGCCAGAGGCTTTTTTTTTGCTTGCGAGTTTTGTGTGACTGATGAAGAAGGAAAGGGGTGGTGGGTAAATGTTGACCAAATGACAACTTTTTCGTTGCCACTGGGTTTAACGTATGCTAAACCCTATTCCGTGTAATGTTTGTGATACTTTTAACAAAAAGGTTGTTAAAGTCAAAGTCATCAATATTATTCATTATTTTATACACTTGTATCAGGTCTCCCCTGACTCTTCTTCCCTTCAGAGAAGGTAATCCCAGGAATTTTAGTCTTTCACTATAAGTTTTGTTCTTACATGCTTTGATCAATTTTGTTGCTCTTCTTTGCACTTTCTCTACAGCTATTGATTGCCATTTAAAGATTGGGCACCAAACTGAGATGGCATATTCCAAGAGTGGTCTTACCATAGCTTTATAAAGTTTAACAAATACATCTTTATTTAGGAACTCAAATGATCTTTTAATAAGCCCCATCACTTGATTTGCTTTATTAACAATTTTTTTAATATGTATGTCAAAATTTAAGGACGGGTCAAATATTACACTCAAATCTTTTTCCTCATTGCATACTTCAATTTTGTGTGTCATTTATTGTCATGAAATACTCATACTTGGGATTCTTTTTTCCTATGTGCATTATTTTGCATTTCTGGATGTTAAAATACAAATTCCATGTCTCTGACCATTTATGTAATGCATATAAATCTGCTTGTAATGTGTCTCTATTGCTTGAAGTATTGTATACTTTAGTATCATCTGCAAATACTTCACATATGCTATTTACCTCTTCTGGCAGATCATTAATGAATATTAAAAATAATGTTGGACCCAATATACTACCCTGGGGTATTCCACTAACAACCTTTGCTTCTCCTGAATAAGATGTGCCTACACGTACTATTTGTGTTCTGTCTAATAAAAAGCTTTTAATCCATTTTAATAACTTTCCCCCAATCCCATAGGCTGCTACTTTAATCAATAATCTTTGATGAGGAACCGAATCAAAGGCCTTTCTGAAATCTAGATAAATAACATCTATACTCTCTCCTTTGTCAACTAAGCTTGTAAAATCTTCCATAACTTGCAGTAACTGAGTAACGCAAGACCTTTTACTTCTAAACCCATGTTGACAATCACTAAATAACTTATTTTCTGTCAAATACTTAACAACATTATCTCTTACTATTGACTCAAAAACTTTACAAGTTATGCTGGTTAAGCTTACAAGTCTGTCATTCCTGGGTCTGACTTGCCTCCTTTCTTATATATAGCTATTATCTCAGCCTTTCTCCAATCCTCTGGGATTTCTCCCCCTTCAATAGTTTTACAAAATAGTTTAGTTAATGGTACATGTAAGACACTTGCTAATTCTTTTAGCACTCTGGATGGTATTTTTCTGGTCCCTGAGCTTTAGAAGCATAAAACTTTTCAAATTTCTTCTTTACAATTTCTTCATTTATTTCAATGTCTTCTAACGTATTTCCATTAGATTTTGATTCTTGTTCAATTACAGGTATTGTAGTTGTATCTTCTCTTGTGAATACACCTGAAAAGAAGTCATTTAGCGAATTAGCTTTATCTTTGTCTGTTGTGGCCATATCCACCTGAAAAGAAGTCATTTAGCGTATTAGCTTTATCTTCGTCTGTTGTGGCCATATCCTCATTTTCTTTTTTTAAGGCACTAATTCCTGTTGACATTTTTAACTTTTCTTGAACATACTTCCAAAAGTACTTCGAGTTTGTTTTACATTGATTTGCGAGTTTCCTTTTGTAAGCTTTTTTAGTTTTAATAGTAGAAGATCAAGGCAAAGTATTCGTAAATAATACCAATGGAATGAACTGACCAAAAATGACATCTCAAACGAAGAACAATAATGAAAGACCGCACAGAATCAGCATTATCACATAGGGTATCGATAAGGCCCCTTTAAAATGATATTAATAAAAATACAACACAGTCATACAAAAATTCAAAATCATACATGGCAGTTGACATTCACTGGAAGTGAACATTTCACACAAAATAAAACAATGGAAGGCCACACAGAATCAGCATTATCACATAAGGTATCAAGAAGGCCCCTTTAAAATGATATTTTTAAAAATAGAGCAAAGTTATTAAAAATGTGACGTGAACTTTTCAAGAATGAATAAATAAAATAATGGAAGGCTACAGTGAATCAGTATTATCACATAGGGCATCACGAAGGCCCCTATGGAAATAACAAGCAATTATATAATATAAAATAGATTATATGAGCCTGAAATGGAAGCGAACTGTCCACAACACAGTTCAAAAACAAAACAAAAATTGTGACCCAGCACCACGAAAAGTATATTAAGTGTCAAAAAGATCATTCTGAGAAAATGGCACAGTTGAAAACTTCAGGCAATTCTCTTTCTAATGACATAACACCATTCTTGTATCCTTGCAGTTATGAGCATTTAACGTTGGTAAGGTGAGTGTCGGCCATTTTGAAAA
>CM065692.1:43277687-43282687 GCA_017654935.2 Phymorhynchus buccinoides | reverse complement strand
AGCCACAAAGTTCTGGGAGTTGTAATTGACAACAATCTTTCGTGGTCTGAGCATGTTTCAATGATTTGCAAATCCCTATCTAAAAAGGTATACCAGTTGTCCAAAATCAAACATTTTCTTGACTTACATACTCGTAAAATATTTTTCCATTCTTTCATTGAGTCTCACATAAGCTATGCTTCCACCATCTGGGATGGGGCTAGTGCCAACATATTAAGACCCCTGTCTAGTCTTTATAGACGAGCTCTAAAATTGATACTTTTAAAGTCATCTAAGCTAACAATTTCTGACTACATAAAATTAGATATTTTACCATTTCATTTAAAATTAAAACACAACAAGGCTGTTTTTATGTTTAAAATTCTATCGGGACGTGCACCTTCACTGTCAGATGAATGTTGTTACAAATGATCGACGCCATACTCATAAAATAATGTTGCCCTTACCAAAACTTGACATATTCAAAACCAGTTTAATGTATTCAGGTGGTGCTCTTTGGAATTCAATCTTAAGTAACGATAACGTTGGCACTAGTCTCAATTCTTTCAAACAAATCTATCACAAGCATCTAATGACAGACTTTGTGAATTCCAGTTAAAAATACTATGTCAATTTTTATCTTACATTGGATTGATATTGCTAAGTGATTGTGTTTTCATTTGTTTTGTGAAGTGTGTGAGTGCATGCGTGTGTGTGCATGTGTGTGCATATGTGTATGTGTGTGTGTATGTGTATATATATATATATATATATATATATATATATTATATATATATATATATATATATATATATATGTATGTGTGTGTGTGTGTGTGTGTGTGTGTGTGTGTGTGTGTGTGTGTGTGTGTGTGTGTGTCTGTCTGTCTGTGTGTGTCTGTGTGTGTATGTATGGGTGTGTGCTGATAATTTGTAATTATTCATGTGTTGTGTCTTCATATATGGATAACTTTGTTATTTTGTATTTTTTCTTTTTTTTTCTTGACATTAATTATTTTCTTAACTGTTGGCAAGATGAAAAGAAGTGTGTTTAATATGCTTATTCTTTTCCAACAATAAAAAAGATTCGTTCGTTCGTTCGTTCGTTCGTTCTCTCTCTCTCTCTCTCTCTCTCTCTCTCTCTCTCTCTCTCTCTCTCTCTCTCTCTCTCTCTCTCTCTCTCTCTCTCTCTCTCTCTCTCTCTCTCTCTCTCTCTCTCTCAACTTATGCCAAGATTCTTGTAACATTTTTATGTCTCTCTGTATATCTGCTTTAATGTCCCAATTTGATTCTCTGTCAATTATTTCATGTGCCAATTTTTGTTTCATTTCTTGACTTGATTGTTTTTTTGTGTGTGAGTGAGAGGGCCAGGTGCAAAGAAGCTATTGTAGCTTATCCTTTTTACCCTCAATAAAATATTCGTATTTCGTATTTCGTATTTCTTATCTCTCTCTCTCTCTCTCTCTCTCTCTCTCTCTCTCTCTCTCTCTCTCTCTCTCTCTCTCTCTCTCTCTCTCTCTCTCTCTCTCTCTCTCTCTCTCTCCCCCCCTCTCCCTCTCTCTCTCTCTCTCTCTCTCTCTCTCTCTCTCTCTCTCTCTCTCTCTCTCTCTCTCTCTCTCTCTCTTAAAAATGTAAAAATTAAATAATTTGTTTTGCCGCGCACGCAACAATCAACATTTGCACTCTAGTTAGACTAAAAGTACAATTCGGGAGAGGGATCTCCATTTTAGCTACCAAAAGCGCTCATTTGAAGCCCATGCAAAGAGAAGGTGTGTGAATATTACAGTGTCAGAAAACGGGTTGTCTTTTTTCTTTTCTTTTTTTCTTTTTTTTTTTTTTCGTGGTTTTTTTTTTTAAATTGAGGGTGAAGGGGTGGGTGGGATGTAGTGAGATAGACCCCCCCCCCCCCCCCACCCCCCCAACAACCGCATGTTTAAGGTTAGACCCTCAATATCAAAGTTTGTTTCGTTCAGTTTTATGAAAATAATTCTAGGCTGATCCTAACCCTACCCTCTTCCCGAGAATAGCAGAATGTTGCTTTTCAGTTTAAGGTTTCAGTGCAAGTATGAGGGGGGGGGTGGGGGGGGGGGGGGGGTAAAATTACCAGATAGCGTAGATGTGTTTTTTTCACATACGCATCCATGCACAGATACACACACGCGCGCGCGCGCGCACACACACACACACACACACACACACACACACACACACACACACACACACACACACATACACACATACACACACGCGCGCGCGCACGCGCACGCGCACACGCACATGCATACACATGCAAAAAAACACATTCCTCGGTCCATTTCTTTGGCCGAGGACAAAGATATATCACTCCCAAAATCTAGGCTGAACCGTTAATTTGCAATCCCCTATGCATTAATTCATAGTGAGCAACGCTAAACACATTTCATATTGAAACAATATACACGGATGTTTTGATATAAGGAGAGTCAATACGCGTCACTGACGCTGCAAGTTTTGGTGTGTGGGGGTGGGGGGTTGGGGGGTTGGGGGGTGGGCTTTTTTTGTATAACACAAACAAAGTGGAAACATACATATTTGCACAGTTAAATGTAAATACGTGATGACCCCTCGCTTGGAATATTCCGTAAGGTGTGCGCACGCGCGCGGGAGTGTGTGTGAGTGTGTGTGTGTGTGTGTGTGTGTGGGGGGGGGGGGGGGTTGCGTTTTGTAAATTATCTTAATAAACACAGTTAAACAATTTAGTAGTATGGAACATCCCTAATCAGACCCCCTCCATCTCTCTCTCTCTCTCTCTCTCTCTCTCTCTCTCTCTCTCTCTCTCTCTCTCTCTCTCTCTCTCTCTCTCTCTCTCTCTCTCTCTCTCTCTCTATCTCTCTGTTAGTCTGACTGTCTGTTTGTCAGCCCGTCTCTCTCTTTCCGTCTCTCTCGCTCTTCACCCCCCCCCCCCCCCCCCCCCCCCCCCACCCCTTTACTTCCTCTCTCTTATTCAATGTTTCTGACGCACTCGTATAAAGTTAAAAATATGAGTAGCTTATTATCAAGCTGCGAAACGACCAGTGATCTCATGTACGAGGCCTACGTCCGAGTGAAAAAATAATCATCCAATTAAAAAAATATCAATGAAAATAATAAAACATCACGGCATTATAATCTTATTGTCCTCTTCTGCACATTCCTTATAATTCCAGTGATAATTAAAATGCATTTTTTTTACTCATTCTAGTCGTTCCACCCATAGGCCTATATGGCCGGAATTAATATAAAGCTGTCAAGTTGATGAATTTCTTTCCAAGAAGTAAAATTGGGTGCACACCACACTTTGGTCACTTCTAAACTCGCTTCGCTCCCTTAGACCACACTTTTGCCTCTTATTATGCGTTTGTAGTGGTTTGAAGTCGGGAACTCATTGCTGTAGGAAGTTTTTCTATATAAAGTCTATATATACAAAAGTCTGATCTACCACTTCCCTATGTCTAAACCTCAAGTAAAAACTCGTAATCTTTCGTTTATATTTTTTGTTTATGTCTGGTTTGTTCGTGTGTATGGCAGGAGTGATTTGTGAGATTTTTTGATAATTCAAAATCATTGCGATGCGAATGAGTTAATAAAAGGGAGAAAGAAAAAAAAAACCTGAACAGTCACAACGCTATTCTACTTCATCTGTTCTAGTCATTCCATTTCTTATTGCATTTGGTTTAACACCTTGACTGCCAGAGAAAATTAAAGAAAAAAACATTGGGAAAATCATGACATACAAAAGACAACTGATAGAGCCAATCTGGCAAAATGGTCTGGGGATATTACTCTCTTTTGACTGTGTTAGAGCAAAAGCCAGCATATCAGGGTTATTCCTCTTCATCTGATGACATCATCAGTGATGTCATAAGGTCAGTACGTAATACGTTGGTGGCAGTCAAGGGGTTAAATGATTTTGTATTGACAAGCAAAACATATACACCCAATAAAATGAACATGAATGACGGCAGCAACAAGCTTAAAGCTTATAGTGTGCCTACTCAAACTAAGTCACAGATATGGCGGCTGGCAATCACAGACTGAAAAATCACACATTTAAGAAAAATAAACAAAGGTTAATTTTGAACATTAGAAGCATAACAAAGAAACCAAATAGAAAAAAAATGTTTCATCTTCTTTGATAACAGAAACAATTTAAACATAAGAGAAAATACAACTTCATGAAGGGCTAGAAAAGAAAACGATAAAGATAAGAAAATAGAAATAAGAAATAAGTTGGGGAATATCAAAGTACACGAACAACGAATTTCTAATTACACAATGTGACAAAACATCTATTTTTTTAAGTTTCCACAATGTTTTGGACGGTTTCGATAAATCAGTTCTCAGCTTAGTTGACTTTAATGTTCGCAACTATCTTCATTCTTATGGCTCCCCCCCCCCCCCCCCCCACCTGCGTGCGCATCTCGACCCTTCCAACGGAAGTGTCGCCATCTTAGTCAGATTTGTGTGTAAACAGCATCGATCTGGCATTTTTCAAACAAAGTTACTGACTAAGATGGCGGTCTCCCATAATATGGCACGCTCCTTGTGGCCGGATATGACGACACGTGGGTACAAGCCATTGCATTTGTCGTTTCGGATTTGTTCCCACTCACAATGACTAGATTTCATGACAGCTTTTGACACGAATAAAGAACCTCACTCTTTCTAGACGTGTACACAAAGAAATAAATGGATACTTGGTGCTTTCTTAAGAGCAACACTCCATTTTCATGTGCTCTTAACTTCTTCTTTTTTCTAGCAAGTAACATTGTTTAAAGCAAACACCCTTACTCTTTTTTTTTAATACTCATAATATACTCAGGGAGAAAGGTGGCAGAGTGGTTAAGACGTTCGCCTGCCAAATGTAATGCGTGACTGCAGCGTGGCAAACAAAGTCGAATGAAAGATTGTGGGGGTTTTTTCTTTGTTGTATGAAAAACATCGATTATCATCAACATGTTTCAAACTAAAGTGTGTGCGTGTGTGTGTGTGTGTGTGTGTGTG
>CM065692.1:43262687-43267687 GCA_017654935.2 Phymorhynchus buccinoides | reverse complement strand
TGTTCACGTTTTCTGGTTCTCTCTGTGACAGGTGAATAATTTTTGCAAGAGAGCGAAAAGACACCGGCTAACCCTATTGTGGCGGTACCATAGCCGATGAGGTTTAACCGAGGCGTGGTTACTGCTACACCTAAATAAATAATATTAATAATTGATAGTATTTCTATAGCGCCTTTCTATAATTATTTTACACTCAAGGCGCTTCCATTCACTGATACACCCGCAGTCACACAAAACATTATCACCCATTCACTCACCCAGGTACAAGATAAAGAAGGAAACATTTACAAACCGAATGAGCTTTGAAAGTAGTGTGTCTTGAGTTTAGCTTTGAAAGTAGAGATAGTTGGTTCATGGCGGAGATCGACTGGGAGGGAATTCCAAACAGCAGGGGCACTGAAACTGAAACTGCGGTCACCAAATGATTTTAGATTTGTTTTTAGAACTTTCAGAAGTTTTGTGTTTGAGGACCTGAGTGAGCGGGAAGGAGTGTAGGTGTGAAGAGCTCTGGAGAGGTAAGGCGGAAGGGTCTGTTCAAAGTGACGGAAGGATAGAACAGCCAGCTTATACTGAAGGCGGAACTGCACAGGGAGCCAATGGAGCTCCTTCAGAAGTGGCGTGACGTGATCACGCTTGCGCTTATGCAGTATGAGGCGGGCTGCACTGTTTTGAACTCGCTGAAGGCGAGTAATTTCTTCTGTAGGAAGGCCAAAGAGAAGTAACACATCTTGAAACACTTGTCCAAAAATCTCCGCACACCAAGCACCACAACCATACAAACAAACACAAAACCTGCGGAGGTCAAGCCACTCGAACCTTCACGGCGAACGACATTCCCTGTATGCCCCAATGCACCTATCTGTATTGTTAAAAAATCGGGACTTTATTGGAGTTGCACTGCCTCCGGGCATTGCCTCCAGTATTGTTCCCACCATCTTTGTATTTACAAATGTCCCATATATGTGTCTGTTCCAGACCGAGAGGACGTAAAGCACCATTTTTCATTCATTCTTTCACAGGGTAACCCAAATCGTTTGCGATTAATTAATTTTCTGCGATACTCAAACAACGAATTTTCACAAACTCACTTTTCCTTAATTAATACACAGAAAACCGAATGGAAGACGGGGTAAAACGCCCATGGGCAGGTAAGAAGCAACATGACTTGATTTAGAAAACAATCAAATAAACAAAGAAATCATTGAAAATTGTCTTTATGTTGTGGATATAAGAACACATAAAAATAGACATAAATATGCCCTAAATAGAAATCAGGCTTTTGCTAAAAACATTCTGAGCGACTTATGTAGGTTTTTCCCATGAGACGGGGTAGCCCATGGGCGGGTAAGAAGCCCATGCCAATTATCTCATGAAATAAAGCCAATTTCAGTCACATTTTGCCCATGAGACGAGTGTTAATGTTAAAGCAAATTTCAATCACATTTGCCCATGAGACGAATGCTAAACATTAACGCTCGTCTCATGGGCAAAATGTGACTGAAATTTGCTTTATTTCATGAGATAATTGGCATGGGCTTTGTACACGCCCATGGGCTTTTTACCCCGTCTTACCCTACTGTTCATTTAAAATACTAACGCCGTGTGTCTGTTAAACCGCCTATACTACGCGATTCGAAATATAATGACATAGTATGTCTTTCTTATCAAGGCTTCCTGTTGACCAGACCTTTAATGTAAATACATGTCCCTCCGAGTTCCTCCCAGGGTCTTCCTCAAATACTGACCGCTGATAAGAACCTTGAAGATGTCATGTATAAAGCGAGACAAGAGAGATAAGAGAGAAAGGGGTAAAGGGAGAGAGAGAGCGAGCAAGAGAGAGAGACAGACACAGAGATGGACAGATAGAATCAGACAGAGAGAGTGAGATAACATAATATTATTTACACGACTGTCCACAAGCTTTTCAAAGGCTTGGACAAGAATAAATTACCCCACGTTGACAACGTACGTGAGCATAGGTGAAGAATAGTACATAGCCAGGGGGTGGGGGGAGAGAGAGAGAGAGAGAGAGAGAGAGAGAGAGAGAGAGAGAGAGAGAGAGAGAGAGAGAGGGAGAGAGAGAGAGAGAGAGAGAGAGAGAGAGAGAGAGAGAGAGAGAGAGAGAGAGAGAGATGTCATAGAGAGAGAGCGAGACTTTAGAGAGTATAATAGAATCAGTCGTAGATACAGAGATCCAGAGAGAAGAGCAAGAAAATGCGCACTTTATGTTTTTTTTCATATCAGCAATATTCAATGGTCTTATTCTGACAGCAGCTTCGCGTTGCTCGCATTTGAACTTTTTTATACACAGAATGTTTGTTTCTGACAAGAGGACATTTTGATTTAAAAATCGATAGGGGAAGACGGGGTAAAAAGCGCATGGGCGGGTAAGAAGCCCACCCCAATTATCTCATGAAATGAAGCAAATTTCAGTCTCATTTTGCCCATGAGACGAGCGTTTCGCGTTGCTAGCATTCGTCTCATGGGCAAATTTGACTGAAATTTTCTTTATTTCATGAGATAAATGGGGTGGACTTCTTACCCGCCCATGCGCTTTTTACCCCGTCTTCCCCTATATAATTTCAAATTTGTGTCAAAATTGACTGATTTTCTTATTTGCTTCAAATATTTCCATACAGCATTGGGTGCATCTATGCACCTTTGCCAACATTTTCAGATTATTTTGAGAAAAGTGGTTGTGTACATTTGTCGAAATTTGAAATTTTCCATTGAAGTTTGAAGCGATGAATTCTGTCACCTCCAAGAAAGACATGAATGTGATATGAGGCAAATTGAAAAAACCCATAGCAACACTGGTCACCATATGAAAACGTACCCTGTAATTTAATCATTGTTTTGCCCAGTTTGTATGCACATGCACGCTTGCGTATGTGTGTGATTGTACGTGAGTGGGAATGTCAGTGTGTGCATAAAGGTATGTATGAAAAAGCAACAAGTGCAACGCCGAGCGGCTGCAAAGTCCCCTCGCAGCATCGCCGAGCTACTCCGAAATCGGAATGTGTCGGCTGTACACATACATTAAAACGCATCAAAACAGCACGTAACTACATAAAAACGCATCAAAACAGCACGTAACTGAATAGTTTTTTTATATATATAGCCCTGGGGTTCGGACCCGTGATTTGAGCGCGCGCGAACATGCGCACACGCGCGCACAGAAAAATTCATGACAACTGTGTTATAGACCATTCATCAAGAAATGTTGTGAAAAAAACTGCATTGAAATACATGCAAAACTTCGCGAGATATTAGCGATTATGTGTTTCGGGGTTTGAACCCCGTAACTGGCGCGACCTTGACCTTAATGTAAAACTAAATACATCAGTGGATAGCTTGCATCTTGGCAAACTAGTATACCAAATTTGATGATGATAGACTGAATAGTTTTTGAGAAAAACGGACGAATAGCCGGACGGACGGAGGCACGCCGGACGGACGGACACCGGACGGACCAGACAAAAACAATAGCTAATAACTAATATAAAAAAAAACACTTCTCAATGCTCCATAGTGTTTACTTATGTGTGATGAAATTCCTGGTAGCTTGTAACCGAAGAATGACTCGTACCAGATATCACATCTTATGACGAAATATCAGTGAACTTGTATTTTTTGTCAGTGTAAAAAAGGCTGTTTAACTCACAACCAAAGGAATTCTGACGGTAACCACTTAATCTTGTACTATCTCTAGTTTTCAACAGATCTGAATATACTTCTGCGGTATATTTGCTTTTGGTAGTAAGAAATGTCAAAAGTATTGCTTACTTTGCATAGGTAATGGCAGACACGTTAGAAAGTTAGAACGGGATTCTTCTGTCTACATGCAGTAGCCATTGCTTGTTTGCTAGTGGATTTTTGTTGTTGCGGTCCCATCTTCTGGGCCGTACAGTGTCGTTGCTCCCACGCCGCTCATTCCGACTCCCAACTCACAGCCACACCCCGGCTTGTTCAGGTCGCAGAATCCGAGACTAGCCGTCCGAGGGGAGCGAATCTATGTTAGGCCGTCATGAGGCAACCAACCCGAGGAGACACTGCACTGCTGCTGAGTCACTTCGGTGGAGTTCAGTGGAGCCTGTATGCAGGACACCACCTACTAAGCCCCCTACTGATGACAATGGAGACTTTGCAGGCACAACGACAACGACACCGACAACGAGCTCTGAGCAGCGAGGTTCGTTCCTAGGTGTCGTACCGTCTGTTACACGCGAGTGCGTGAAAACCGAGTAGGTACAACGTCAGGGGAACAAACTCTGCACTACCTTTTGACAAAGGTCATTCATTTTAGCGTCTGTTAGTGAAGGGGGCAGGGTTGTTGATTGGTGGCGTGTTAGAGCGTTTGGTTCTATTTCTTTATTACCGTTATTTTCTTCAGCAACAAAACATTTTTTTTAATGTCTCTCACTTTGTTTAGCTCATATCAATCTCATAACTTGACATCTAAAATATGAATACACACAACATAATTCAATGTATATAAACCACTGATGTGTGACCATCGCTGTACACATTTATTCTGATTGTGTACGCATTTGATAAGGACTAGGGGGGGTTGTTGCTCTACACATCTGTATTGTTGTTACAAATTCGGGACTTTCCTGGTGTTGCACTGCCTCCGAGCATTGCCTCCAGGATCGTTCCCACCATATTCACATCTACTAATGTCCTGTATGTGTCTGTTCCAGACCGGAGAACGTTAAGCAGACTTTCATTCATTTGATAAGGACATTCATATAACGGATCAGACCTGGTATTGCAGTACTTCCAGGATCTGCTCAGAGCATTGAACGATGGTTGATTTCATGCTTCGCCCCATATGTGCTGTGTTGCGGCCGAGTGGACGTAAAACCTAACTTTCATTCATTTGATAAGGGGCTGGGAAGGGGGGGAGGTGTGCACAGTACAAGACAGTCGATATATCAAAGTTTTGTGAGTGTGGTTCTTTTGTTGTTGTTGTGTTTTTGTGTGTGTGGAGGGGGGGA